>CP124712.1:42582500-43207500 GCA_031232105.1 Capsicum rhomboideum | reverse complement strand
CAATGATTTATTGTTGTTCATGTGTTATTGTGAAAGGTATTAGGTGACTTGATGGAGAAAAGGTAACGTAGTATTGAAGGGGAAGTGTAAAGTATAACTTTGGTGTGAAATGCTATCGCTTTATGATGTCTTGGTTAATGTGTAGTATGTTATGGTGTTGTTGGTATGGTAATGCAGTGAATTGTATTGTGAAAGGTGAAATGTCGTTGGATGGCAGTCACATAATTCATTATCGTCTTATGCATTTGTAATGTAGTTAGTTGTTAACGTGAGCTCCATGATGTACTTGTGTTGTAGAGTGCCACGTAAGGAAGGAGCTGGATTATTGTAATCACATATAGGACTTTATATTCATATTGAGAATATAAGGTATGTAAGGTTACTCTTTCCATATCCTTCTGCAGCACATATTGTTCACCTTGTCATTGTACTTGTTCCATTCTAAAGTGTCCTAAGGTATCTCATTTCAGGTTGTCATCTATTGTTATTCTCATGTTCCTTATTCATTTATCAATTGTTATTCATGCGTCACATAATTGTGTACATGGTTCCAAAGTTCCAATAATGTTACGTTCTAAAGTTCCCAATGATGTTATAACCACCATTGTATGAAGCTCCAATAATGATGTTATACCCACTAAAGTATGAAGCTCGAATAATGATGTCATAACCACCAATCTATCAATCCCACACAAGTAAAGGTAGCAACCTCACAAAAGTAAAGCAAAGAAGTAATGCATAAATAGGTACTTTATGGTTACACTATATTATATTATGGCCCACCGATAAGGTGGATGATTGTTGATATGATACATTATATTATGTTATAGCCCACCGATAAGGTGGATGATTGTACTATAGCCCACTGATCAGCTGGATGAATGATATATGGCCCACTGATCAACTGGATAAATGGTAATAAGGATGAATGTAAAAGCAAAGAAAGTATATCATTTGAATGAAAGTATATATGAATGATAATGATATGAATGAATGATCGAAAATGAAAATAATGAAAGCAATGTACATGGTTCCACATATACAGAATGGAGGTTTATCCCTATCGAATACTCACTTGTACTTGATATCGTTGAAGTACTTATGTATCACACAGTTTCTTACAGCCTTACATACTCAGTACATTCTTTGTACTGACGTCCCTTGGGGGACTTACCTTACTTGCTGCAGTCACAGGTACCAGTAGACGTCCACAATAGGTTACGGGTCATCTACTGATTATTGGTGAGCTCCAATTCGGTTCGGGGCTTTCCGAGTCACTTGTGTACATGTTGGTTTTAATGCTGTATAAATGTTGTATAAAGCGGGGACTTATCCCGACTTTAGGATGGTTATGTAAATGTATCCGTTAGAGGCTTTGTAGACGTTGTTAGACATTGAAGGCATGTATGTCCATTTTGACTTGATGGCCCTAACGGCCAAGTTTCGTATATATCATATGTTCTCCATGACTTCCGCCATTGGTATCTTGTAATTACATGAGACAGAATGTTGTTCACTCAGATACATGCATACGAATGTACATGCAAGAAGATTGGTTCTCTCGGGCCTTAACGGCTTTGGGTGCCAGTCCGCCCCATTGGAATTCGAGGCATGACAAATAGTGGACATGACGAATTTGAACAATATTTCAATCAAATTGAAAATGACTACTTAGAGTCCTCCTAGTCTGACCATGAAAACCAACCTGAGATTAATGTTCTCTCAAAAGCACAAGATCTGCTCTTTGAAATTATAAGTAGTTTGCAGGATCCTGACAACAAAAGACATTATCTAGACTCATTTAAGAAGGCTCAAGATAAACCTTCCACATTATAGAAAATACATACAATATCACTGATGTTTTAAATATTTTCCCATCTAGTAAACCTAAGGTAGTGACTATTCAAGATCTTCAATCAAAAATAGTACTCCTTAAAGAAAAAATTAGGGAGATAAAAGCAATAAAAAAATTAGATAGACTTGTCCTCTAGCAATTCTCTTCAATAACTAAACTACCTCAGCCAAAAGAGATTGAACCAATAGAAAAAAAGGTTGAACAAGGAGATTTTATCAATTATCTTTCAAGAATTTCTATTAGAAGATGGCATACTAGGATAATGTAATGACCCTCCCAGTCATTTTCATGATTTCTGCATTTTTTGTCATTTTATACCTTCTCATAGTGGCTACAAGTCATTTATAACTTTCCAAAACTGTCGGTTTGGCTTTCGGATAGTTCGTTTGGGTTTTAGGCACATTTTTCTGTTTTGGAGCTTTCACAGTTAAGGAATTGGTCTTGGACCAAAACTTCTACCATCAACTCTAGAATGTTGATTTTAGGCTAGGGGGACCCTTGGTCTTGGTCCTGAGGCTTTCGGACTCATTTTGGGTTATTGGGTAGAATTTGGTTAAAATGAAACTATGGGTATGGGACCCACATTATGTCTAAGCAACCTCCGTTGGAAATTTGATGGTTCCGCTGAGTATGAAATGTCAAATTTGGTATGGTAGCATAGTTCGTTTGCATGCACGGGGTTTCAAATGGATCCCGAGCACCCAGTCGAAGTCTATTTGGACTTTGAAAAAATCTGGTGCCTGATATTTGGTATGACCGCTAAAGTGTCTAGGAGTCTCTTTAGAGGTGGTCGCTTTAGCGACCTTGAGCTGCGCCTTGGCTACCTAGCTGAGGTCCATTTAGCGGTCAGGATCCGCTTAAGTAGACGTCACTTTAGCGGCAGTTGACCGCTTTAGCGTCCCGGGTGTTGTTTTAGCGGCCATTCGCCTTTTTGCACCAGCCACTTTAGCAGTCAATAGCCATTTTAGCGGTGGATGCTTTAGAGGCCAAGTGACCGCTTTAGCAGCAAATGCTGGTATTAAATATCCCTTCTTCACCCGATTTCATTTCATTTTCTAGGGAATTTTCCTCCATTTTTTAGAGCTTGGAACGTGGGAAAGTGTGGGAAATCATCAATTGAAGCTAAGGTTAGTTAGTTCAACACTCCTTGGCCATTTTCCATTATTTTCTCGGGCAAATTCCATCCTTTTTCATTGCAAATTCCTAGAATTTAGGTCTTAAATTTCCCAAATTTTAGAGGTTAATTTATACCCAAATTTGTACTCCATTTGTGCTCAACTTTTGAGCACACATTCCTTGTTGTTCGAGGGACCTCATGACGGATTCAATTTTGGGATTCCGTTAGCAGGCCCTAAGGGCCTATTTTTGACCCAATTTTGAACCCAGAATTTTATATAGCAATATGGGTATCATTTTACTCCTATGGACATGTAGATTATTATTTTGATTGTGTGACGATATCTCAGGATTGTGGAGCAAAGATGAGTAATTCATAGGCGATTCAAGATTGTGGTTTAGTATCGAGGTAGCCTTTGGTCTATTTTTCTCTAGAAGATTATGTATCGTATAGATTGCATGCTAGGTAGGGATTATAGGATAGGTTTATATCTAGTAATTCCATGACTTAGAATGAAAATGTGACCCGAACCCTAGCATAGAATGCCCGTAATGGTTGTAGGACCCGATTATCCTTGATTATAGGCTTGTTTGACCGTAGGTTGACATTAAGGATCCTATAGTATGAGATTTATGGGATTATCTATTGATTTGGACCATGTTTCCCGATTACCTCCTTTTAGCAGTTTTATGCAATTATTCACCATAGTTTTTTGGATTATGGTTCCATTAGCATGATAGTTATATACTATTGGGCCCGAGACCTTGGCTACGATACCAGTTGACTCCAAGTGAGTATTTTATCCTTAAAGAGGACATGATTATAGTTTGTAGACACTTAGGCGCTCAGATTTATACTGTTTGGATACTGGTGATGGCATGCATACTTTTGGACACATTTATGCTCACTTAGTGGTATGATTCTGGTTAAAACCTTGATTTTACTATTGTTTTTCTAAAAAGGAATTTATTCCTACTTTTCACGTTTAAAACTGATTCTTTTATAATGGAAGTCGTACCACCTTTATTACTGGATTATGACATTTTAAACTAATTGCACTATTTTGGAAATTAGATCGAGGTTGATTCTGGTCCATTCTTAATCCACTCTTTTACCACTACTATTTACTTCGATCGAGGGAGATTTCGACCCTTTCTACATTATTATGTTGATTTGTCCCGAACTTGATCTCGGGCAATGGATTTATAAATTTACACTCTTTTAGTCTAGATTCAAATTTGAGCACTTATTGTTCTTTATATATTGATTATGATGGTTACTAGAAGTCCTGGATTGAGAACAGACAGTGTATATGAATATTCTGAGTCCCCTATAGGCCCTTTCATCCCTGAGCCATGGTGCCAGAGAAGGATGGTCGTCGTAGGTCTACTGAGCTAGAGGAGGTTTATACACTTGGTACATTATGGCTCTCGAATTGGATATGGTATTACCGATTTATGTAGCATTCATTCATTCATGTGCATTCCTATCACCAGTATAACTGTTTGGCGCTTATATCTATCAGTCTTATGGGGGGCTGTATAGGTATAAGCTATGGTTACTATTTGCTGAGTGTTTTCTTGGACCTTTCGGGCTTATGGGGGCCCAGTAAGGTTATTATTTGTCCAGACTAGCCAGTTACTTTATTATTGGTTATTATTATGGTTTGGTCATGGCAGGATGATTATGGATTGGTACCCGAGATTATCAGTATGTTTCTAATTCCTTTTTCTTTCTTGTAGTAAGATATGTTACTATTAGATTATCTCATGTTTAGGCATCCTTTGGTTAAAGGCCCTGATTGTGCTAGTATTAGCTTTCCTACTTGGTTAGGATTTCTAGAGATGTTAGGTTGGCTCCCTTAGGTTACTACCTTTGAGTTTAGTCCAATATATATATATACATGGTATTACTGTATATCCTTATCTTTCCTTACCTATTCATATTGCATATGTATCATTTGGCCTTGCATTACTACTATATATCCTTCTTTCACTCTTTATTCGTAAATTGGCTAGTGATATATTGTATTGCACTTTAATTCCTAGATACTGTAACAATAGGATATTTTATCCATATTGCTCCATTAGCATTATTATGTTTAGTTTCTTGGTTAGTTGCCTGTAATTTATATTCCCGTTGTACATGTTATTTATACTTGCATTATCTTTGGAGCTCAGTCAGTTGATGCCTACTAAGTACCATGTGTTTGGTACTTATACTACACTTTAGCAGCCTGCAAATCATTGTATAAGTTTTCACCGTTGATGTGTGTGTTGTGTGGAGCAGTTATGGATCAGAGATTTAGGATGAGCTCCTGGTATTCGGAGTATTCCTGTTCTCCCTCATATTGTTAGTTTGATCTTTATTTTGTATTTCAAAGAAAGCTTTGTATATATGTTGACTCTGTTGTAACACCTCGTACGTTTCCGACCCTACTTGACAACTTTGAATAATGTTTGATAGGTGTTGAGAGCCCTAAGTATGTATTTTGTAGTGTCATTGATGAAACATTTGATAATGGGCCTAGTACATGTGATTAGACCTTTGTAGGAGGTGTTTGTGACTTCGTGGAGCAGTTGTGGGGTGAAAAATCGAGGTTTGAAGGACTTCCAAGCAAAGGATATTAAAGATAAGAGGCAAGCAAAAGATTTCGACTTGAAAGATCCAACCAAATCCGCAAAGAAAAGTCAAAAATGAATTTTTAAAGTGGGGCACTGCAGGTGGCGTGCCAGGCCGCTTTTGGCCAAAAATTTTCTGACCCAGGCAGCAAAGGGGCGCCAGGAGGCGTGCCAGGCTGGTTTTTGCAAAAAAACTTTCTTCGACTATTAGTCTATAAATAGGACTCTTGGGTTATGGTATCATTATTCCATCGTAGTAGGACTACTCTTGAGTGAGTTTGGCATCCAAGTTGGGGTTAATTCGTCGTCGTAATTATTTTATTAAATTATGTTCAATTAAGCCATGAATGACAATAATCGCTTATTCTAGGGATTAAAGCTACGAGCGTGAAATTCGTGTGTCAATATTATCGAGACATTTATGGAACTATTTTAACATGATATAATTGGAGTATTATACATTGAATTTGGTGGGCTAAGTTAATATATGTTATTGGGCTCATTTGAGGCCCAAAATGACATAAAGACATGGCCCAAATGGGGAGGAATGACCCATTCTTGTGTTGAAAAGTAAACACACCTTTATTGTTGTCTAAGGATGACTACAAGGCCTATATAAAGGCACCCAAATCAGATTTTTACCCATAAAAACACACATGAGAATTCTAGGCTTTTCTACAAAAAAAAAGATATTTTCTCTCTTCACTTAAACCCTAAGGCAACCATCTCTTGGAGATAAAATCATCACTTTTCAAGCCTTGTTAAGTGTCTACTCTCATGGATTAATTTATTATGTGCTTAAGATGGTGTATATATCATGATGGTTATGTTGGCAAGATGTTGAATAGTGCACTTTTGGGTTTTGCTAAAAGATGTGCCATCTATGTGATTTAAAATTAAAGAGAGACTTGAGGTTTGAATAAAAGTGAATGGTATGGATGAGATACCAACATGTATGGTGTGATTATGGTCCTTAACTTGTTATTTTTCTATGAGTATAAATTATGGGATTTTGACCGATATGTTATTATGAGGTGTATTAAGGTGACTTGATAGAGTAATTGTGATGTTGTGTTGATGGAGAAGTGAAAAGTATGAACTTGGTGTGACATGCTATTGGTTTATGATGTATTGGTCAATTTATGGAATGTTATGGTATTTTTGGTATTATAATGCCATGAATGGTATTGTAAAGGGTGAAGTGATGTTCATGTAACTCATGGTCGTCTTATGCACTTGGAAAGTAGCTTGTGGTTAATGTTGGTTCCGTTATGTACTTGTGTTGTAGAGTGAAATGTAAGGAAGGAGCTGGACTATTGTATTTACATTTAGGATTGTATATTCATATTGGGAAGATAAGGTATGTAAGGTTACTCTTTCCGTATCCTTCTGCAGCATATTGTTCATATTGACATTGGGCTTGTTCTATTTCGAGGGGTTTTGAAGTATATCAATTCAGGTTGACATATATTGTTATTCACATATGTCCTATTCTTAGATGAATTATGATTCACTTATCTCTTATTCATTGACTGAAGTTCCAAAGCTGTCATAATGTTGTAATTTCTAAAAGAACTATCTCAAAGAGAGTAATGATGTAAAGAGAATCTATTTATTTTGACTAGCATTTTTCCAATCATGACATGTTCCAAAGTCCAATAATATTATGATTATCTTTGTACCAATCTCTCACAAGTAAAAGTACCAATCTCACAAAAGTAATGAAGGAAGTAATGTACAAGCTAATGTATTTATCCCTCACAAGTAAAGGTATCAATCCTACAAGAGTAAAGACGTGAAGTAATGTATGTATGTGTTTCAAGTTCAAAAATGTTTCAATCACAAAGGTATCACTTTTAGAATGAAATAAAGAGTAAGGAAAGAAAGAAGTAATGTTTAATTGATGAGTATTCTTGGGTGGTATCCCAGGGGTGGAAGAAACACCTAGCATGGGTCGATCCCAATATATCATAATAACATCCCAGGGGCGACACGAAAGCCTAGCATGGGTTAATATAACATCCCAGGGGTCAAAGTACCTAGCATGGGTTAATAACATCTCAGGGGCGACACGAAAGCCTAGCATGGGTTAATATAACATCCCAGAGGTCAAAGTACCTAGCATGGGTTAATCTCATCCCAGGGGCGACAGAACAGCCTAGCATGGGTAGAACAATAAAGATGAATAAATGTGAAGGCAAAAGAAGTAAAGAATGTAATGTACGTGGTTCCTCACATATAGAAAGATGGTTTATTCACATTGACTATTTCTCTTATATTGACTCCATTGTTGTTATTATGGATGATGAAATTCTTATGACCTTACATACTCAGTACATTCTTCGTACTGACCCCCTTGGGGGACTTACTTTATTTGTTGTAGGTGCAGGTGCTAGTAGACCTCCACAGTAGGTTGCAAATCATTTGTGAATCGTTGGTGAGATCCATTTGCTTCGGGGCTTTCCGAGTCATTATGCAATTTTGTTTGGTATTATATATGAGTATAGAGCGGGGTGTTGTCCCGACTCTAGGTTTGTCATAGTTATATATCTGTAGAGGCTTTGTAGACTTATATGGGAAACTGAATGTAAGATATGTACGTTCATTTTGACGTGATGGCCCTAACGGCCAAGTTTCATATATTGTACATGTTTTCCATGACTTTTGTATAGTTGCATGAGACATAATGATTTTCATACAAGGATATGCATACGAATGTACATGAGCAAAGATTGGTTCTCTCGGGCCATATCGACTTCGGGTGCCAGTCCGCCTCATTGGAACTCGGGGCATGACATCTGTATTCCACTTTGTACTCCTATTCTATTAAAAGCTCTTGTACTGACTTCCCCAGGTTTTGAAGTTGTAATCTATATTTTTCACTTTATTAGATTCCTTTTAGTTTTTTTTTATTTCTCTCATTAGTCTGCTACTAGCTATTTCAGACTACGGGTTGGCTTACGTACTGGTGGGTTATAGTAGGTGTCATCATGACCTGAGAAATTAGGTCATGGAAAATTGGTATCAGAGCCTAGGCTTACCGGTGTTATTGGTACAAAAGCTAAGTGCCTAGTATAGTTCTGTGGATCAGTGCGGAGACGTATGTATCCCATCTTCGAGAGTTTATGGGCCATTCTTAGGAAATTCTATTCTTGACTCCTTGTCACGTGTTCATACTTTTATGAACCATTAAGTACTTTTCTTAACTCCACTCTCTCCCACATGGATCGTACAAGGTTGCCGATAGATATGGATGAAACTTCTACATGTGTTACCAGAGTTTTAGCTCAGCGTCAGGCTAGGGAGTTAGATATTGATATCGAGGATCTTCGATGTCAGCCAGAGGATCTGGGGCCAGCCCAGGCTCCGACGGATTTTGTGACCACCTTAGCTTGTCAGGATACCACACTAGGGATTTTGAGTCATTTCATGGATACGTCACAGTTAGTGGTAGTGCCTGGTACATCGAGTGGTTCTTATGCCAGAGTTGGGTTTGTCGGTATTCAGCAGGGATCTTTATCAGTTTCAAAGTATGAGATTGGGTTTCTCGAGTGGGCCAGACATGCTACTATATTATTTCCTATAGAGTATGAGATGGTGCGTAGATTCATCAGAGGATTGACTTTACTACTCTACTTGGCGACGGAGTATTTAATAGAAGTTGGGTCTCCTTTCTCTCAGGATATTGATCTTGCGAGGGCTACAAAGAAAGCTTGAATAGGATATATGGAGGTGGCAGTAAGAGGCCATATCGATAGTTCAGTGGTTATGGTATTCCGTCTGGAGGTAGAAATCCTCCCATCAGAGGTCAGCATCACTTGCCACCTATTGGGCCTATACAGATAGCACCTCAGTTGATGGGTAGCTCCCAGGTATATCATAGTGGTCTTAGTAGACAGAGTTCTGGTCAGGTAGTATGGATTATTCGATATAAATCCTCAGGTCGTGGTGGTTGTTCTGGGTCAGCAAGTTCATAGCATCAGAGAGTGCCAGGGGTAGGTTTTAATTATGGTGAGATTGGTCATTGGTCTAGAGAGTGCCCCATGCATCAGTTGGTCAGCCAATTGAGGCCAACTCATGATTCTCGCCAGGTTAGAGCTTTAGGGGGTTTTTATAACTGTAGAGAGATCGGTCATTAGTCTAGAGAGTGTCCTTGGCATGGGATTATTGGTCAGTCAGTGCATTCAGATCAGTCTCATAGAGTAGTGGCACTTTCGGTTAGAGGTTGTTCACTTAGTGCCTCAGTTGATCACTCAGATGCTCAGTTTGGGTTCGAACATGTTCGGATTTGTAATTTTTCAAGGAGGTCAGATCTATGACTTTAGATGCCATTGCTATAGGGGCACTTTTGGTGCACTATCTTTGATTTTTATTTGAATTGAGTTGGGATTTTCATACCCATCGGTGCTTATATGCCTTGATCTTACTACATTGATTGTTGTATGCCTTTGTGTTGAGTTATGTATTTATGACTACCCCCGCGGATAAATTATTTTAGTAGTGGATAGAGTGGACCAGTGTGATGATATTTTAGGTGTATGGCACTTGGGTTAAAGTCCCATTTCCTTTGGCATATTGGCGTTGTTGTTATCTTAGAGTGGTATTCATTGGTGTTTTTCATTTTTGATACCACTTGCCCTTATATTTTTGTTATTATTCTCATTGTTTTGACATTGATTGATTCTTACTTGATAGACGATTAGACTAGCGCTATCTAGTTAGTGTCCCCTTTCTTGTAATTCCTATTCATTGCCTTAGACGGCTAACTCGGTTGGTTGGTTCTTTCTCTTTTAGTGAGGTGAGGTTGGTTGTTTTCCTTCTCTTCTAGAAAAATTAGATCGTTCTTTGAGAGGGAGTGAAGAAAGGTTTGGCCTTCCATGGTTTGTTATAGTTCTGGAGTTGGTAATTTGATTCTATTACCCATTCCTGTCGTTGATAAGTCTGAGGCTTGCGTCCTAGTTTGTTGTTTTTGTATTCTGGCAGTGGTCTTGATCTTGATGTTGATATTTGGTTGGGTAACCTATTCTTTCTTCAAAGTGGTTCATGGTTCAGCCAAGTTAAAGTTGGTGTAAATGCGTAATTTAAAATATTTCTCATCTCGGTACTTGTTCGGCCTAATATGACTTCGTGGGATGCTTGTGCATCAGTTTTTGGTAATTAAAGCAGGTGTATTTTAAGAATGAGTATTTGTTGTCATGTATTGAGTATTGGTTTGACCAAATTTGGACTAAGATCGACATATTCTGAGTTGCTTAAGTTTTGGCTATCGTTGGTACCCTTTCCAACCACGATGTGTTCTTGGTTATTCCATGATGCATTGTGCCCTTCAGCAGATATGGAGTTGCTTTCTTGTGTCTTTAGCAGTTGGTTTTCCTCCGTTGTGATTATATTCTTCTACAATATTTCAATTTCAACTAGTCCAAGAATCATGGTGTGAATGCTAGAATTCTGATAGTGAGACTGGTTTGAGTGTTTGATATTCGTGAAGACTTATGGGCTTTAGTTTTGGGATTCTGACTCTCTTAAATGGCGGCTTGAAAGTTATGATAGCTTTTCAAATATGGATACTGCTCGTCAGCAGGATTTATTTGGATAGTTGAGATAGAGTAGTTTAGCTTCGATTTAAAGATTACAGCTATGGATTGCGAAACTTGATTGCAGCCCCATTTCCATATTTGTTTCAGTTGAGTATTCAATTATAGGCTGACTAAGCCTACTTTTTACCTACCGATTCAGTTCTCTTTAATCCAGAAAGACTGTGCTTGATAGATGCTCGAAAGATGGTCCGTTGGCACATGATATTGGTTTCTACTACTTCTGGTATTGGTTTCTCAGTCGTCCTCAGAAATTTTGAATGTCTTATCAACAAAAAAAGTATGCTTAAGTTGCGCTTGGCATGGTTTCACCCACAGTTGGTGGGACGTTCTGGAGTGGATCATTCAGTCAGTAGAGTTTGTGTTTTAAATTCTGGAATATCGATTTCGAGGGTCATCCAGACCAGCTAGTGGATTGGCAGAGATCGTAGACATTGATCATCTCCATTTGTGTATCCAGGTAACACCTTATGGTCTTATTCTTGTGCTCGCCAATATAGATTTTTAGTAGATGAGCTTCAGTCTTTTGAGATTTTGGATGAGGTTATTAAGTGGACAAGACTCAAATGATGTTAGAGGGCTTCGATGTAGTTCAGAGTAGATATTAGGATTGGAAAGGCAAGAAAATGTTATATTTAGAATTTGAAGTTGCCTGTATGGTTCATGCATTGGGTTTTCTTTAGCTTAGTTGAGTTTTTGTTCGGTTATGCTTGTATCAGTGTGATGTCAGTATGTTGTGGTTTGGGTTTGCGTGCTTCAACCGTACTCGATTCAGTTGGAGGCCAGTTGGTTGCTGAGGTTGAGGTTGTGGCTATTTGAAAAGTGAATTAAAGCTTTGGTTGTTAAAGGGATACCTTGACTGAAATCCCTTGGAAGTATTGGTTAACCTTGGAGGTTATCTAGGGAGTGTTTCTCAAAGCATGCGGTCCTAGTACCTCGTCCTTTCAACCTTTCGAGCTCTTTCTATCCATTGACTTTTGCGGATGAAAATCCTTTTAGTAATGGATATTGTAATGACCCTCCCGATCATTTTCACAATTTCTACACATTTTTTGCGTTTCATACCTTCCCATAGCTGCTACAGGTCATTTATGACTTGCTGAAACTGTCGGTTCGTCTTTTGAACAGTTCATTTGGGTTTTAGGCTCATTTCCCTGTTCTGGACCTTTCAAAATTAAGGAATTGGTCTCTGACCAAAAATCCTAGTAAGCGGCCTCAGATGAGAATTTTGACAGTGCCATCAACTCCAAAACGTTGATTTTAGGCTAGGGGACCCTTGGTCATGGTCCTGAGGCTTTCGGACTCATATTGGGCTATTGGGTAGAATTTGATTAAAATGAAACTATGGGTGTGGGGCCCACATTATGTCAAAATGACCTTCGTTGGAAATTTCAATGGTTCTGTTGAGTCTGGAATGTTGAATTTGGTATGGTAGCATAGTTTGTTTGCATGCACGGGGTTCCGAATGGATCCCGAGCACCCGATCGAAGTCTATTTAGACTTAGCAAAAATTTGGTACCTGATATCTAGTATGATCGCTAAAGAGGCCTAGGAGCCTCTTTAGTAGTTGTTGATTTAGCGGTGGTCGCTTTAGCGACCTTGAGCCGCTTTAACGCCCTTGGCTACCCCATTGAGGTTCATTTTAGCTATCAGGGACCGCTTAGAAGGACGTCGCTTCAGCGGCAATTGTCCGCTTTAGCGACAAGGGTACTACTTTAGCGGCCACTCTCATTTTTACACTAGCCGCTTTAGAGGTCAGTAGCTGCTTTAGCGGCAACTACTGGTGTTAAATATCCCTTCTTCACCCGATTTCCTTTCATTTCCTAGGGTATTTTCCTCCATTTTTGAAAGCTTGGAACGTGGGAAAGTGTGGGAAATCATCCATTGAAGCTAAGGTAAGTTAGTTCTACACTCCTTGGCCATTTTCCATTATTTTCCCCCCTTCAAATTCCATCCTTTTTCATTCAAAATTCCTAGAATTTAGGTATTAAATTCCCAAAACTTTAGGGGTTGATTTAGGCCCCGATTTGTACTCCATTTGTGCTCAACTTTTGAGTACACATTCCTTGTCCTTCGAGGGACCTCGTGAAGGATTCAATTTTGGGATTTCATTAGTGGGCCCTGTGGGCTCATTTTTTACCCTATTTTGGGCCTAAAGTTTTATATAGCAATATAGGTATCGTTTTACTCCTATTGACAAGCAGATTATTATTTTGATAGCATGTTGACATCTCGGGATTGTAGACCAAAGATGAGCGATTCATGGGCGATTCAAGATTGCGGTTCAGTATCGAGGTAGGCTTCGGTCTACTTTTCTCTATGAGATTGTGCATTGTATAGATTGCATTCTAGGTAGGGATTATAGGATAGGTTTATACCTAGTAATTCCATGACTTAGAATGGAAATATGACCCATACCCTAGCATAGAATGCCCGTAATAGTTGTAGGACCCTATTATCCTTGATTATAGGCTTGTTTGACCTTAGGATGACATTAAGGATCATTTAGTACGAGATTTATGGGATTATCTAGTGATTTGGATCATGTTTCCTAATTAGCTCCTTTTAGCAACTTTATGCACTTATTCACCATAGTTTCCCAGATTATGTTGCCATTAACATGATAGTTTTATACTGTTGGGCCCGAGGCAGGCCTTGGTTACGATACCAGTTGGACTCCAGGTGAGTATTTTATCCTTAAAGAGGACATGATTATAGTTTATAGATGCTTAGATACTCATAGTTGTATTGTTTGGATGTTGGTGATGGCATGCATACTTTTAGGTGCATTTATGCTCACTTAGTGGTATGATTCCGGTTAAAACCTTGATTTTTCTATTATTTTTCTAAAAAAGGATCTATTTCCACTTTTCACGTTTAAAACCGATTCTTTTATAACTGAAGTCATGCCACCTTTATTACTGGATTATGATATTTTAAACTAAATGCACTATTTTAGAAATTATACCGAGGTTGATTTCGGTCCATTATTAATCCACTCTTTTACAACTACTATTTACTTTGATCGAGGGAGATTCCGACCCTTTCTATATTATTATGTCGATTTGTCCCAAACTTGATCTCGGGTAATGGATATACAGATTTACACTCTTTTAGTCTCAGTTCGAGTCCGAGCACTTATTATACTTTATATATTGATTATGATGGTTACTGGAAGTCCTGGTTTGAGACCAGGCAGTGTATACGGATATCTTGAGTCCTCTATGGGGCCCCTTCATCCTTGAGCCATAGTGCCGGAGAAGGATGGTAACCTTAGGTCCTGTCTTTTTGAGCTACTGAGCTGGAGGAGGTGTATACACTTGGTACATTATGGCTCTCAGAATGAATATGGTATTACCGGTGTATGTTGCACTCATTCATTCATGTGCATTGCCTATCACCAGTATAATTGTTTGGCACTTATATCTATCAGTCTTATGGGGGGTTGTATAGGTATAATCTATGGTTACTGTTTGCTAAGTATTTGCTTGGACCTTCCACGCTTATGGGGGCCCAGTTAGGTTATTGTTTGTTTGTACTAGCCGGTTACTTTATTATTAGTTATTGTTATGGTTAGTTTGTGGCAGGATGATTATGGACCAGTACCCGAGATAGTCGATATGTTTCTAATTCCATTTTCTTTCTTGAAGTAAGATATGTTACTGTTATATTATCTCATGTTTAGGCATCCTTTGGTTAAAGGCCCTGATTATGCTAGTATTAGCTTTCCTACTTGGTTAGTATTCCTTGAGATGTTAGGTTGGCTCCTTCAGGTTACTACTTTGAGTTTAGTCCAATATATGTATATATATATATATATATATATACATAGTATTATCGTATATTCCTCTCTTTCCTTATCTATTCATATTGTGTATGTATCCTTTGGCCTTGTATTACTACTATATATCCTTTCACTCTTCATTCATATATTGGCTAGTGATATACAGTATTGTACTTTAGTTCCTGGATACTGTTACAATAGGATAGTTTATCCTTATTGCTCCATTGGCATTATTATGTTTAGTTTCTTGGTTAGTTGCCTGTAATTTGCATTCCAGTTGTACATGTTATTTATGCTTGCATTATCTTTGGAGCTCAGTCGGCTGATGCCTACTGAGTACCACGTGTTTGGTAGTCATACTACATTTCTGCAGACTGCAGATCATAGTACGAGTTCTTGCCATTGATGTGTGTATCGTGCAGAGCAGCTATGGATCGGAGATTTGGGGTGAGCTCCTGACGTTTGGGGTATTCCTGCTCTCTCTCATATTGTTAGTTTGCTCTATATTTTGTATTTCAGAGACGGCTTTGTATATATATTGACTCTGCATTCCACTTTGTACTCCTGTTGTATTAGAAGCTTTTGTACTGACTTCACCAGGTCTTGGGGTTGTAATCTATATTAATTCATTTATAGTATTCCTTTTCGTTGTTTCCTGTATTTCTCTCCTTAGTCCGCTACTAACTATTTTGAACTACAGATTGGCTTACCTACTAGAGGGTTATAGTAAGTACCATCATGACCTGAGAAACTGGGTCGTCACAGATAACCTTAGTAGTCGACAAATCATTCATCTTAGATATTATTGCCTTGTTTGATACAGGTGCAGATCTCAATTGAGTCCAAGAATGACTTATCCCTACTGCTTTAAAAAAACTAAGGAAACCCTTACAGCTGGAAATGGTAATAGACTAGGAATTTTACAAAATTCCATAGGAAATTCACTTTTGTCATCTTCTACTTACTTCGTCCTAGTAAAAGATATAATCAATCTTATAATACTAGGTACTCCTTTCATTGAGACACTCATCCCATTCAGAGTTGCTCATTAAGGAATAAATATTGAGTATAACAATACGTTCCTTCCATTTGACGAACCTCCTATTAGAAGAGTTTTGTCCTCTTTGAAGCACAAAGAAGATCAGATCAATTTTCTCAAAGAAGAAGTAGCATTTCATAAGCTACAACAATAGCTTCAGGAATCCCTTATCGAATCCAAAATCAAGGCCTTGGAAATAAAACTCGAAAAAGAACTCTGTGCAGATTTACCCACAGCATTTTGGAGTCGCAAAAAACACATGGTCAGGCTTCCTTACGAACCTGACTTTGATGAGAAAACTATTCCCACAAAAGCTCGACCAATCCAAATGAATCACGAGCTAACCATCCACTGCCAAGAAAAAATCAATGCTCTTCTCAAAAAGCAGATCATCTCTCCAAGAAAGTCCCCTTGGAGCTGTGCTACTTTTTATGTCAATAAAAGTTCTGAGATTGAATGGGGAGTCCCTCGTTTAGTCATAAATTATAAGCCTTTAAACTTTTCCCTTCGTTGGATTAGATATCCTATTCTAAGTAAGAAAGATCTACTCCAGTGACTTTATGCTGCCACGATTTTCTCAAAATTTGATCTAAAATTAGGATTTTGGCAAATTCAAATGGATCCAAGATACTGATATAAGACTGCATTTACAGTACCATTCGGGCAATATGAGTGAAATGTTATGCCCTTTGGCTTGAAAAATGCACCTCTGGAATTTGAAAAAATAATTAATGACATTTTTAATCCTTTTTCAAAATTCATCATAGTCTATATTGATGATGTTTTAGTATTTTCTACTAGCATTGATCAACATTTCAAACATTTGAGATTTTTCTTTAATGTCCTCAGAGAAAATGGCTTAGTTTTATCTAAAACTAAATATAGTCTCTTTCAAATTAATATTAGATTTCTTGGGCATAATATCCAACAAGGCACTATTATCCCTATTTAACAGTCCATTCAATTTGCTGACAAATTTTCTGATCAAATTCTAGACAAAATGCAACTCCAAAGATTTTTGGAGTGTGTCAATTACATAGCAGATTTTATTCAAGGACTTAGCAATTTACTAAAACTTCTCCATGATAGGTTGAAAAAGCCTCCTCCTTCATGGACTAACATCCACACCAATGTTATCAGAGAGATCAAATTGAAAGCAAAAGATCTCCCTTTCCTATCTCTCCTTGATCCTTCTGCATTTAAAATAGTTGAAACAGATGCATCATGGCGGCATTTTAAAACAAAATAAAAATTGATAAAGAGCATATTATTGCATTTCCATCTAAGCATTGAAATAAAGCTCAGCCAAATTATCCAACCATTTAAAAAGATATTTTAGCAATTGTGTTGTGCATTTATAAATTTTCATTTCAAAATTTATCATAGTCTATATTGATGATGTTTTAGTATTTTCTACTAGCATTGATCAACATTTCAAACATTTGAAAATTTTCTTTAATGTCATCAGAGAAAATGGCTTAGTTTTATCTAAAACTAAATATAGTCTCTTTCAAATTAATATTAGATTTCTTGGGTATAATATCCAACAAGGCACTATTATCTCTATTCAATGGTTCATTCAATTTGCTGACAAATTTTTTGAATAAATTCTAGATAAAATATAACTCCAAAGATTTTTGGGGTGTGTCAATTACATAGCAGATTTTATTCCAGGACTTAGCAATTTACTAAAAGCTCTCCATGATAGGTTGAAAAAGCCTCCTCCTCCATGGACTAACATCCACACCAATGTTATCAGAGAGATTAAATTGAAAGCAAAAGATCTCCCTTGCCTATCCCTCCTTGATCCTTCTGCATTTAAAATAGTTGAAACAGATGCATCATAGAGGCATTTTAAAACAAAAAAAAAATGATAAAGAGCATATTGTTGCATTTGCATCTAAGCATTGGAATAAGGCTTAGCAAAATTATCCAACCATTAGAAAAGAAATTTTAGCAATTGTGTTGTGCATTTCTAAATTTCAAGATGATTTGTTAAATCAAAAAATTTTACTAAGGATTGATTGTAAGGCTGCAAAATCTATTTTACAAAAGGATGTACAAAATCTTGCCTCTAAGCATATATTTACTAGATAGCAAATTATCTTATCTATTTTTGATTCTTACAAAAGAATTCTTGTAGGGAAGATAAAAATTCCCAGAAAAAAGAAAGCAGAAATCATAGAACCCCTACAAATTCTAGCCCTTCCTCCTCCGGAAGAAACCAACCAAAAAGTTGTCTCAAAAAAACCGTACCAAGCTGTCACCACACAACAAACAATTATTGTTGCCTCCAAGAAACTACCAATAGAAACAGCTGGACCAAGCTATCCTAAATACCATACGCTGGTTGACTATGCCATGAAAGGAATTCCTCAATCGTATATGCTGGAGACATATCCAGCACCAATTACAATTTCAAATCCCAAAATGGGCAGATTTAGTTGAAGAAGAAACTTAACTATCCCAGACCACATCTGCCTCCTGGATAGAAGATGAATTTAGCAACTGGCAAAAGCTCATGGGGTTTAAAAATTTAGCTGCCTACACCTAAAAGGAGAGATTTCATGAACCAATATCTCCTCTTTCAACAATTGGTTGCGGCCCAGGGCCACGCCTCACCCTCTTGCTCTATGGCTTCTCAAGGCACTATCAAAATTTTAGTGGAAAATAAAAGGGTGGTGGCATATAGACACGCCTCATCTTCTAGTTCTGTGGTTGCTCAAAACACCACAAGAAAAATAATAGAGGCTAAAAACCCCATCTCTTAAAAATTGGTATACTCAGTACCAAACCAGACACATGCCTCACTAGTGCCACAACCTATTTCTTCATCTAGTTCCTCCTCTGAGTAACCGACATATTTAAAAAATATTAGATCTATGGTCTTAGTTATCAGAGAGATGGGGCTTGAACCATTTCTTTATTGGCGGTACATAACCTTTGATCAAACTCCAATTTTTGTACCATTTTGAATATCAATTATGTTGGTATTATATGGTACCGTCAGATCCATAATTTAAAAATGATAAAACTTGAATCAATCTATACAACTTAGCAAAGTATATTTTATGATAAAAAGATCTAATTGAAGATGGTATTGTGATCTTTCAAATCTACACTGTAGGTTGTATACCTAAGCAATGATGGTTGGATTGCCAAAGAAGATTTAGTGGACTTACAGATGTTTATTTGTAACCTTTGGATCATCTGAATGAAGAACTTTTTGATATAAAATTGACCTAGCAAACGTGTATAGAATTGAAACAAAATTCCACTAATTTAACTATCATATCTGACTCTTCCCTATATGATTGAGTTAAATACTTGAATATTTCTCTTTATGGAACCTCTTGGTCTCTTGATCCAAGGATAGGAAGCATTTAAGTTATTTTTGTGTTTTTTTCTAACTACTTTCTTGCAGATTCTACTATGGCATTTTTTCATCCTTTCTCTTATCCTTTAAAAAACTCTTCGTCCTCTTCATCCACCACAACTTCCTATACTTCCTCCAATTTAAACTCAAAGAAGAGATTAGCTTCTCTGATTTGCAGCAATCAATTGATGTTTAGAAAATTCCCAAACATCCCCAGGCTACAATTTACAAAACTTATAAAATGGTCGTCATTAACAAGTGATACCATATATCGACCATTGAAAAAACCATTCCTCTTGAGTCGGATCATGAATATATCAAGCTTTTAAACCCTAAGACTATAGAGAAATATAAACGTAAGTACAACTATCTCCATTTTGGTTTAGTTCAAATAGCAGCTAAACCTCTTTCCTGATAAGGTTTAGATACCTCACTTCTCCTTTGTCTTAGAGACTCTAAATTTTTAAATTTTAATGATTTATTATTGGGAATGGTTAAAACTAGCCTTTGGAATGGTCCAATCTCTTTTTTATTATTTTCCAAATTTTATTGTATCTTTAAAGGATCTAAACATATTAGATTCTTTAATGCTCAATGCTAAGATATCCAATTTCAAAACGAAGACTAGATCTCTCTCGGTAGCAATATTATTGCCTTGTTCTCTCTCGAAGCTGACCATAGTTTTCTAGTCTAAGTCAGACTCAAAGGAAGCCTGACCATGTATATTTTCTACTCCAAAACGCTATGGGTAAATCTGCACAGAGTTTTTTTTTTTAGTTTTATTTTTAAGGCCTTGATCTTGGATTAGATAGGGGATTCCTAAAGCTGTTGTTGTAGCCTATGGAATGCTACTTCTTCTTTGAGAAATTGATCTAAGCTTCTTTGCGCTTCAGAGAGGGCAAAACTTTTCTAATAGGAGGTTTGTCAAATGGAAGGGACATATTGTTATATTTAATATTTATTCCTTGATGAGTAACTCTGAATGGGATGAGTGTCTCAATGAAAGGAGTGCCTAGTATTATAGGATTGGTTATATCCTTTACTAGGACAAAGGAAGTAGAAGATGACAAAAGTGAATTTCCTGTGGAATTTCATACTTCGACATAGGAAAGCTTGTAACTAATTCCTAGTCTATTACCATTTGCAGCTCTAAGGGTTTCCTTAGTTTTTTCAAAGTATTTTATGGGGAAAAGTCCTTCTTTTTAGAGAATTTGCAGTACTTGGCAATATGACCAGTTTTTTCACACCTATAACATTTGCCATTATTGGGAGCAGGAAGAGTTGGCTTTTTCACTACACGTTGGTATTTTGGATGAAAGGATTTTGATTTTTTGGGAACATAAGGCTTGGAAGTAGAAATCTCCTTTTTAGGAATGGGCTTTCTATGAGTTTTCTTCCTACAAGGAGGTAGGAAAAATTGCTCACAGAAACTTCTTAAATATCATTGGGTCTGTGCCCTATCTTTAGCTAATTGCCTTAGTATCTTATCTTGTCGACATAAACTTAAGAGAGACTTGTTGAATTAGACTTGGGATCTGACCATAAGTGATATGCTCGTAAGGGATGGTATTACCAGAGTATTGGCTTTGGAGTTCTTCTCTGACTAAGTCCCTAAGAGACTTGGGTAATCCATCTAGGAATTTTTCTTTCCAGTATAGGAGATTATCATCAGGTCTTTCATAGATCCTAGTAAGAAAGGAGTCCTTATACCACCTAAAATCATAAAGTGTTTTGCACTTAAGATTATTAAGTATCTCAGAGGATCTTTCTCTAAAAATACCTAGACTTTCTATGAAGGTTTTGATAATAGTATAGATCAAAGTATTTGTTGAGTCAGGAATGGTCTAGCCATCCTTAAGAATTGGTTCTCCTACTGAATCAATTCGGACACTTTGAATTTTTTTTGTTTATCTTCTTCACTAAGATGGGTATCCCACCAACCCTTGAGTTGGCTTGTGAATCCTGCGATAAAAACATGGGTAGTAAGTTGATCTGAGCAATTATGGGTGGTCCTATAAGCGGTGGCAACCATTATCATTTGCTGTAAGTTGGAAAGAAAATTGTGCTCAAAGCAGCCATCTATATTCCATTCATAGATGTTGTTGGCATTATAATTATTTTGCATGACATCAAGTGTAACGATCAATTCTGTCGTTACTGAAAATATATGCGGTAAAGGCACGTGTTTCTCATTCGTCATAAGTGTTAGGATTAATTATTTATTGTAGGAGTGAATTTGATATGTACTAAGGTCATACAATACCCCTAGCACAAAGTTAAGTTGAAAGTATCCTTTCTGATTTAGTTTCGGGCAAAATTTAAACTAGGGTCAACTGCAAATGAACACTCCTCCTAGAATATAAGAAGTTATGGATCCCGGTACCTACCAAATTAAATATCCCTGAGTCTTCTTTCTAACACAATTGACCATTCATCAATCCACTTCCTGAGTAAGAAGTTATGACCGTTTTACCGAAAATTATTCATGCTGAAAAAGATAAGGCCATTGTAGCGGGCTCAAGTAGCTATAACGACGTCAACAGCATTTTAAAAGCTGATTTTGATGGGTTTCAACCCAAAAAACTCAAATATTTCATTCCTAAGCCCTACAGGGGTGATTTTATCATGATTGGGGTGAAAATCCTTCGTTGAGGTAAGATTTTGCTCCTTTTAAAAATGTTTAATCCGTTCATCTTCTAGAATCATTAAAATGGGGAATTTATGGTGAAATTCTATGGTTTAGAACCCTAGGTTCATGAATTTATGGGGAAAACCCATGGGTATATGTATTTTCACCTAGAATTGATTTTCAATTGTGAATAAACTCTTCCTAGTATGAAATTAAGGTTCAAAAACTAATGGAGTTGGATTGAGCTTGAAGGAACTATTTGATGGTTAATTTACTCTTGGGTAAATTTGTAGGTCGTGAATTAGGGTAAAATTAGTCTGTTTGAATTCCCAAAATATTTGTTTGAAGAATAGTTTATTAATTACTCTTATAATTGTTGTTTGTTAGATGATTAGCCTTCATAAATGTAAAGAAGAAGGAGGATCATCCATGATATAGCTTATTTGTTGCAGCAGCATGGCGCCCAGGTAGGTTATCATTTATGAGTAGTAGACTGTGGTTAGTAATCATATCAATAATATAGATTTGACGAGAGAAATCATGCTTAGGCCTGCGGGCATGGAGTTTGGATGGATAAATTATGGATTTAATGCAATAAAAGCTTAATTGTGTATTATTATGTTATATATGAATCCTTGATGGGTGTTGTGTATTTGTATGACTCCATGGTGGATTGTAAAGTGAATTATGTGAATATAGAGGATGACAAGGAGATTGTATGAGCTTATAATCTAGAGATTCGGCCTAATTACCATAAAAAGGGTGAATTTGATATTATTTGTGTTGGAATATGGGATAATCTTGCTTAAAGTTAGGGATGAGAACTGATTATAGTATGAGGAGGCGGTGACATAACTTAAGAGCCTAAAGTCAAGTTAGGCTAAGGATTAGGAAGTAAAAAGTATAAAGGCATATGACTAAAACTAGATTGTAAGTTGAATAGAGTTGAATGATTGGCTAATGGAGTAGGTATTGAACCTAGTAATGACTTGAATATAGGGATTGCTAGATAATAGTGGAAATCCCGGCCTCGGTATAAATAAAGGAGGATTGGATTAGTGAATGAATTTATCATTGTTGAATTAAAGTTTAGACTCCTTTTGGTTAAATGTGCACTCCTAAAATGAATACTTGAGTTTAATGAATATGGCTTGATAATGCTTTCTTGAATAAGCCATAGATTGGTCTTAGGACATGCTATAATTGATGAAACCAATGATTCATAACTACTTGTGATTTGGTGTGTTAAAGTATGATTGTTGTTTAACTAAAATGATTAACACGAGTTGACCAAGTGTTTGGGTGATTGTCTATTGTTGTAATGAATACTTAAGGAAGGTAATTGTTAAATGATATTCTAAGTGTAAACACATTCAATGAAGTATATGTAAAGCTTATGTTTGTTACAAGTGTTGGCTTTTATCATTGTTTTATGTGATTGTTGTGATATGATATTGGTTATTTATGGGATGTACCAATATTTAGACATCTTCACGGGATTTGGTGGAATAAGATTGGCAGACACTTGATGTCTGGGTTTTGGTACATGGATAGAGCTCGTCCCCTGCAGGTCATGACTAGTGGGCAACCATAAGACCCTTAATGTATATGTACAAGGTTCAGGTGAGTGTGATGGTTCCATGAGTGAATCGAGGATTATTTGCTTTATTATTTTCCTGGTTCCTTGAGTGAACTGGCTTAAGTGTTGAATTGTTGTTGTGGTTTTCCTAATATTATAATTATTTACTTGAGTGAACCGAATTTATGCATTATCTGATATTATGGTGGTTTCTCGTTTAAATCGGAATGCATGTTAATTGACATTATTTTTTGTTTATGGATCCTTGAGTTGATATGGGTTAAATTGACAAATGTTTAGCATATTTGCTATTGTTATTCTCATGTTTGTTTTGAGGTATGGATATTATTGAGTCATGGTTGTGGACTGGGTTAATGATTGGTAGTCAAGGTCTTGACTTGGTTTAATGTTTTTATTGACTACTAGTAATGGATTAGGTACAACCAAGTCAGCAGGAATAAGAATAGAATACTCTTAGGTAACACAAGTGGGTGCAAGCGATGTGAATTAAATTGTTATATAAGTGGTCATGCTTTCTTCTGTGATTTCTATATTGTGTTTACTTGATCTAACCCTAGTCGCCCGATGATACCTACCAGTACGTGTTATTTGTACTGATACTATTCTTGCTATACCTTTTTTGGGGTATAGTCTGATTGCAAAATCAGTAGGTATTTCAGGTTTGACGTGGATAGTGATCTCCAACAGCTTTTTATCCTCTCATTCCTATGGTGGAAGTTGTATCTTGTTTTAACCTTTATTTTACTAGAAGCTCTTGTACCTGTTTAGACTAGGTCCTTGGGTAGTTTTCATTCTGCATTTATATATTTGTAAAATCTGTTGTAATAAGGATTTGGTATTTTGTTACTTATCTTAAGACTTCAGCATATCATATTGAAAGGGTGGTAAGGGATTCTCCTATCTAAGTGGATTATAGTAGGTGCCCTCATGATCTGGTAATTTGGATCGTGACATCAGGTTTATCTTCTAATGATACGTCTGGATGGATGGCTCTAGGATAATAAAAAATTTTAGGCTTACGCCAATCGGAGAATTCGATTTTGCTAGGGGAAACTTCCAGAGGAATTTATTCCTCAAGTTGGTTGACATCAGAACTATCTTCTTGAAAGTACCCCAACTGTTCCTGAGGATACATGTTTACTTGGGGTTTCTAGAGCTACAAAATTGAGAGTTATAGTTTTCTCGATTTCTATGATCCTACGTTGAAGATTAGAGAGTTCTGGAAAACCTTAGAATTATGCATTTGGAGTTCTCTAGTAAATATTCTAGGGATCTCATAAGGTTTAAATAAAGGAATTGAAGAGGTGGAAGCCTCTAAAAGTTTAGGAGTAGTAGGTGGTGCTAAAGATGGCTTTAAAATCAAATATTCACCAAGAGCATGCAAATATTTATTTGTATAATTATTTTGTTCAAAAATATTTTTAACATCTTTGCTGGTAACTTGTTCGTATTTAGCTTTTCGTTTGAAAGGTGCTGCAACTATTGAGTTATCAGCATAAGTCATTGTAAAACCTTATGATGGAGGAAGTTCGGAGGTGATATCTGTTGCGCTTATGGTCTTCCATACTTTCGAAACATTGATTGATTTTGAAAAAGGGAAATCTAGTTGATGATAATCAGTGCAGGCTTCAAACCATTCAAAGAAATTAATTTGTTTTTGGATCGAATTGAAAAACTCATAATAAATTTCTTGGATGCTATTTATTTCATCCTTTTAAAATTTATTGAAAACCCAATTTATTTTCAAAATATTTCCAAAAAATAAAACTCTGTTCGAAGTTTCGCTTTATCAATTTGAAAATCTTGGTTTAAAACCCCTAGTTCTCCACCTAAGGTCGAGTAAGTGGGGGATTAAGACTGGTCATCATTGAATACCATTGCAGGAGGTATCTCCACAATATATTTGGCTTGTGGTATTCTAGATTCAAAGTTAACAGCCTCAACTCTAGAAGGGAATGTAGAAACTGAATGTCAGCAGTTTGAATTTTTGAAGGGGCCGGAGAGGAGGTAGAGACTCTATCACGACCCGATTTCTCAGGCCATGATGGCACCTACTATAAGCCACCAGTAGGCAAGCCAACCCGTAGTCTGTAACTGCTAGAAATGGACTATCAAGAGAAATAAAGGAAGCAACGAAAAGGAATCTAATAAAGGGACTAATATAGATTATAATCCCAAGACCCGGTGAAGTACTACAAGAGCTTCTAATACAACAGGAGTACAAAGTGGAATACAGAGTCAATATAAGTACAAGTCGTCTCTTAAATGTAAAATAGAGATCAGTCTATAAGAAGGAGAGCAGGAATACTCCAAACGTTAGGAGTTCACCCCAAATCTTTGATCCACAGCTGCTCCGCACGATGCACACGTTAATGGCGAGAACTCGTACTATGATCTGCAGGTCGCAGAAGTGTAGCATGAGTACCAACACGTAGTACTCAGTAGGCATTAGCTGACTGAGCTCCAAACATAATGCAAGCATAAATAATATGTAAAATAGGAATGTAAACTATAGGCAACTATCCAAGAAACTAAACATATTAATGCTAATGGAGTAATAAGAATAACTATCCTATTCTAACTGTAATTAGGGAAGAAAGTGTAATACCATATATCACTAGCCAATATACAAATGAAGAGTGAAAGATAGATATGTAGTAGTAATACAAGGCCAAAGGATACATATACAATATGAATAGATAAGGAACGGGAGGGATATATGGAAATACCATATATATATATATATATATGTGTATGTATGTATGTATGTATGTATGTATATAGAACTAAACTCGTAATATCCGTAGGGAGTCGACCTAACATCTCGAGGAATCCTAACCAAGTAGGAAAGTTAATAATAGCATAACCAGTGCCTCTAACCAAAGGATGACTAAACATGAGATAATTTAACCATAACGTACCTTACTACAATAGAGAAAAGGGATCAAAAATGTACCGACAACCTCACCATAATCATCCTGCCATGAACTAACCATAATAATAACCAATAATAAAGTAACCGGCTATTCCAAACAAACAATAACCTAACCGGGCCTCCATAAGCCCGAAAGATCAAGCAAGAACTCAGTAAACAGCAACCATAGCCTATACCTATACAACGCCCCATAAGGCCGATAGATATAAGCACCAAACTATTATACTGGCAATAGGAAATGAATATGAATGAATGAACGCAATATAAATCTGAAATACCATAACCAATTCAAGTGCCATAATGTACTAAGTGTATACACGTCCTCCATCTCAGTAGCTTGCAAAGGCAGGACCTATGACATTTATCCTTCTCGGGTACTGTGGCTCACGGATGAAGGGGCCCATAGGGGACTCTGGATATCCGTATACACTGCCTGGTTACGAACTAGGACTTCCAATAATCATCATAATCAATCTACTTCATCCAGTAATGAAGAGATGTATAAGTATAATATGTGCACGAACTTGAACCGTGACTAAAAGAGTGTAAGTCTGTAAATCCATTGTCCGAGATCAACTTCGGGACTAAATTAGCATTATAACGTAGAAAGGGTCGGATTCTCTCTCAACCGAAGTAAATAGTAGTGGTAAAAGAGTGGATTAATAAAGGATCGCAATCAACCTCGATCAAATTCCCAAAACAGTACATTTAGTTCCAAAAGCTCATAATCCATTAAGTAAGGTGGTACGATTCTCGTTTTAAAAGAATCCATTTTAAAAGTGAAAAGTAAGAATAAATCTCTTTTTGGAAAATAGTAGTAAAGTCAAGGTTTTGACTGGAGTCGTACCACTAAGTGAACATGAATGCGCCTAAAAGTATGCATTCCATCACCAGTATCCAAATAATACAAACATAAGCACCTAAGCGTCTATAAACTAGAATCATGTCCTCTTTAAGGATAAAATATTCACCTGGAGTCTAACTAGTATCGTAACCACGGCCTTGGGCCCAACAATATAATTAACATAATAAAGCCTCACAACCTAGGAAACTATGGTAATCAAGGACATAAAATCACTATAAGGCTCTAATCGGGGAAATAACATCCAAATCACTAAGTCAAATGGTAAGTCTTATATTAGAGGATCCTTAACATCAAATTATGGTTAACATGCTTATTATCAAGGATAATAGGATTCTATGGCCATAATGGGTATTTAATACTAAGGTTTGAGTCACATTTCTATCCCGAATTCCTAAATAGGTTAAGTTATGCTATATTAGTCATAAACATATCCTATCATCCCTACCTATCATGCAATATATACTATACACAATCTTATAGAGAAAAGTAGATTGAAGCCTACCTCGATGTTGAACCGCAATTTTCAATCATCTCCAAATTGCTCGTCTTTGCTCCACGATCTCAAAAGGTTGCCACGCTATCAAAATAATAATCTACACATCGATAGGAGTAAAATGATACCCATATTACTATATAAAAGCTCGGGTCAAAATTTGGGTCAAGAACGGGCCCCCGGAGCCCGCAAATAAAATCCAAAATTGAATCCGTCATGAGGTCCCTTGAAGGACAAGAAATGTGTGCTCAAAAGTTGAGCACAAATGGAGCATAAATCGAGGCTCAAATCAACCCCTAAAGTTTAGGAATTTAAGCCCTAAATTCTAGGAATTTGAAATGAAAACGGATGGAATTTGACGGGAAAAATAATGAAAAATGACCAAGGAGTGTTGAACTAGCCTACCTTAGCTTCAATGGATGATTTCCCATACTTTTCCACATCCCAAGATCTCAAAGATGGAGGAAAAATCCCTAGGAAATGAAAGAAAATCGGGTGAAGAAGGGTATTTTAACACCAGTAGTCACCGCTAAAGCAGTCACTTGGCCACTAAAGAGGCTACTGACCGCTAAAGTGGCTGGTGTAAAAAGGCGAGTGGCTGCTAAAGTGGCACCCTGAATGCTAAAGCGAACAACTGACCGCTAAAGCGGACCTCAATCGAGTAGCCAAGGCCGCTAAAGCGGCTCTTAGACTGCTTTAGCGGTCACACCAGATATCAGGCATTAGATTTTTGCTAAGTCCAAATGGACTCCAACTGAGTGCTCAGGATTCATTCGGAACCCCGTTCGCTCAAACGAACTATGCTACCATACAAAATTTAATATTTCGGACTCAATGAAACCATTAAAATTTCCAACGGAGGTCGTTTCGACATAAAGTGGGCCCCATACCCACAGTTCCATTTTAACCAAAGTCTACCCAATAGCCCAAAATGAGCCTAAAAGCATCGGGACCCGGACCAAGGGACCCCTTAGCCTAAAATCAATATTGGCGCTGTTAAAATTCTCATCTGAGATCATTTACTAGGAGTTTTGGTCTGAGATCAATTTCTTAACAACAAAAGCTCCAAAATAGGGAAATGAGTCTAAAATCCAAATGAACTGTTCGATAGTAGAATCGACAGTTCCGTCAAGTCATAAATGACCTGTTGCCGCTATGGAGAAGTTCGAAACTCTAAAAACATGCTTAAATTAAGAAAATAACCTGGAGGATCATTACAGACTCTTTGGCTAAGAGATCTCTAGAAAGAAATAGAAACCCTCCTCCTTCGTGGACTAAGATCCACACCAATGTTACCAGAGAGATCAAATAAAAAGCAAAAGATCTCCCTTACCTATTCCTCCTTGATCCTTTTGCATTTAAAATAGTTGAAACATATGCATCAGACATAGGTTATGGCGGCATTTTAAACAAAAGAAAAATCATAAAGGGCATATTGTTACATTTGTATCTAAGTATTGGAATAAGGCTCAGTAAAATTATCCAATCATTAAAAAAGAAATTTTAGCAATTGTGTTGTGTATTTCTAAATTTCAAGCTGATTTGTTAAATCAAATTTTTTTATTAAGGATTGATTGTAAGGCTACAAAATCTATTTTGCAAAAGGATGTATAAAATCTTGCCTCTAAGCATATATTTGCTAGATGACAAGCTATCTTATCTATTTTTTATTTTGACATTGAATATATTAAAGGGAGCTCCAACTCTATCCCAGACTTTCTTACAAGAGAATTCTTGCAGGGAAGATAAAAATGCCTAGAAAAAAGAAAGCAGAAATCACAGAATCCCTACAAATTTTGGCCCTTCCTCCTCCGGAAGAAACCAACCAAAAAACTGTCTCAAAACAGCCGCACCAAGCTGTCACCACACAGCAAACAATTATTGTTGCCTCCAAGCAACTACTAAGAGAAACAGCTGGACCAAGCCATCCTAAATACCAAACGCCGGCTGACTATGCCATGAAAGGAATTCCTCAATCGTACATGCTAGAGACAAATCCAGCACCGAGAACAAGGCAATAATATCTAAGATGAATGATTTGTTGACTACTAAGGTTATCCTAGTATTCCATCTTCTATAGAAATTCTTGAAAGATAATTGATAAAATCTGCTTGTTCGACCTCGTGGTCTGTTGATTCAATCTCCTTTGGCTGAGGTAGTTCAGTTATTGCAGAGAATTGCTGGAGGACAAGTCTATCTAATTCTTGTCTAGCTTTTATCTCCCTAATTTCTTCTTTAAGGAGTACAATTTCTGATTGAAGATCTTGAATAGTCACTACCTTAGGTTTACTAGAAGGGAACCTATTCAAAACATCAGTGATATTGTATGTATTTGCTATTTGAGGATGAGAAAATACATTAGACGAAGATGTGGAAGGTTTATATATATATATATTTCAATAAATATCACATTTTAAACCGATAATTTTAATGTGCGATGGATTCGGCAGTTAAAACATAAAAAATGAACAAATTAAACTAAAATTTTGAAGCTGCCTTTAATCACAAAGGTGATTTGATTGAAGATGTTGAAATAATTAATTCTGACATAAAATGTTTCATAATATAAAGTGTTTGATTGCCTTTCCTAAGAATAAATAATCGATGAATAACTAAATATTGCGTTTGTATGTAGTTTAAATAACATATAAGTGGTTGATTGTCTGTCTTAAAATATAAATAGTCATCGAATAACTAAATATAACGTTTGATATGCAGTTTAAATAATATATATTAACTTATGTCAATGTTTGTGTGTGTATACTAGTGTCCATTTCACGAGCGTGTAGCCTCTACAAATATTTGTTTAATTTATAGGTAAAGATAATAATTTTAACGCATAATTTACAAAATCCTATATAAGTAAGAATCGAAGTATATAGAAAATCCAAGTTTCATTGCTTGATAGTTGTATATTTTCTTTAGTTATTTTTTGAGGAATTATTATATACAGACTGGTAAAAAAAACATATCAATCTAATAATTCTGTTAGATAAGGATATTAATATTTCAAGTCTATGTAAACTTTCAAACATAGATACTTTTATTATTAAAAAAGTATTTATATTATATGCATATATATCTAGGAAGAATCTTTTATAACGATATTAAAGTTTCTTAAAAGACCAACATGGGTTGTGGTATAGTGGTGGGACTACTCTACCCTTAACCAGAGGTTTCGGGTTCGAGCTTTGGGTATGGAGAAAATCCTGTTGGAAGCGCCACCCTCAGAATGACCCCTGCAGTGTGCGATCCGGATTAGTCGGGACTCCAATGTGGGTACCAAACATCGGGTGGGAAACCAAAGAAAAAAAAGTTTCTCAAAAGATTTCATATTTCACTTTATTTATGAAAGAATACATATGTTGATCAACTGACAATCCTTAGTTGATTGCAGCCTTGCTCCTACTAATCACTATAGATCTTATATCAGTTATTACGATATTTGTATTCGAATTTGATATATTTTAAGTTGATATGTATTTTATTTTTGAATATCTGTAATGAATTATATAAGTAAAGTGAAAGTATATGAAATATACCTATCGTATAACAAAAAAATTATTATAAAGGAAATATTTCCACAAAATAAATATAAATTCTTACACTTTTATATTATAAATAATTATATAAAATATAGGCTAATAGTACACACGTAACTAAACCTTAATGGAGAATTAGAGATAAAGTGATCTATTAATGTGAATAAAATGAATTTTCAAAAATTAATAGAGAGAGAGAAATATAGACAAGGTGATGTGGTAACTCTCTATGGCCTCCATTCCTATTTATCTTTTTTCTCTTTTTTTTTTTTGAATTTCTTTCTCATTTTAAAATTAATTAATAATATATTGTATATTAACGGCCTTTTTTCATAAAGAGTGTGTTAGGACACATTTATTACGAATTATGGTCCACCTTTCTCTCTTACAACTCATAGTAGATCATTTCTTAGTGTATATAGCAAATTTGAGTATCCCGACTAAACTTTACTTAAATCAAAGGATTCTTTGCACAATTCACTCCAATAGCTGATGACAAGATCCTCCGGTTGAAAACTTAGTCCACAATAGCTGATGATTAAGTTCAAAAAATCATCATACAAAACATCTCTTTGAACAATCATCGCTATCGTCTCTAATATGTCACCACCCTTCCCACGCCAAATAAATCGATTGTTCTTCTCGATCCATTCGCTATGACAATCAACCCCTATTGTTATTGATTCCTCCACTAATAGTACCTAAAGATGTTTTGTTTTAAAAAAATTAATCATGATAGTAGCATACTAAATTGAGTCAAAATTCAAACAACTAAGTGATATGTTGCAACAGGTTGGTCATCTGTTGCAACAAATATGAATTTTGATGCAACAGATGACTAATATGTTGGTTACAACTTCTGATTTTGTCCCTGTTCCAATAGAAGCTGCAACGTATATCCAACAAGTAAGTCATATGTTGCAACGAACTTCCAATGTACTGCAACAAATGACTAACCTATTGCAACAGATCACTTAGTTGTTGGATATATGTTACAGCTTCTATTGGAACAAGAACAGAACCAAAAGTTATATCCAACAGGTTAGACATCTATTGCAACAAGTTAGTCATCTGTTGCGGCAGATATGAAATCTGTTGCAACAAATGACCGACCTGTTAGATATATGGTGCAGCTTCTGTCACGACCCTATTCCTCAGATCATAATGGCACCTACTATAACCCACCATTAGGTAATCCAACCCGTAGTCCTGAACAAATAGTAACGGATTACCAAGAGAAATAAAGAGAAATGCGGGATAAATACAATAAAAGACTAATATAGTTCCAAAACCTGGTGGAGCCAGTACAAGAGCTTCTAATACATCAAGAGTACAAGTGAAAAACAGGATAAGTATATATACAAAGATGTCTCTGAGTACAACATAGAGATCAGTCTAATAATAAGAGAGAGAGTAGGAACAACTCTGAACGTCAGGAGCTCACCCAAAGTCTTAGATCCATAGTTGCTCCGAACGATGCACACATCAACGGCGATAACTCGTTCTATGATCTGCAGGCTGCAGTAGTGTAGTATGAGTACCAAACACGTGGTACTCAGTAGGCATTGGCCAACTGAGCTCCAAAAATAATATAAGCATAAATAACATGTAAAGCATGAATATAACTACATGCAGCTATCCATTAAAGTTAAGCATAATGAGGCTAATGAAACAATAAGAGTAAACTACCCTATTTTAACAGTGCTCAGGAGCTAAAGTACAATGTCGTATATCACTAACTATATACCAATGAAGAGTGAAAGAAATATATATAGTAGTATACAAGTCCAAAGAATACATATACCACTTGAGTGGATGAAGAAAGAGGGATATACGGTAATAGCTTATATATATATATATATATATATATATATATATATATATATATATATACAAATAAACCTGTAGTACTAACTCAAAGGTAATAACCTGAGGGAGTCAACCTAACCTCTCGAGGGCCTTAGCCAAGGAAGGAAGCTAATACTAGCGTAATCAGGGTCCCTAACCATAAAGTCTAACAATGAGGTAGCTATCACTAATGAAAATTACCATAATAAAGAAGGGAATCAGAAACGTACCGCCAATCTCAGGTACCAGACCGCAATCATCCTGCTACGAACTAACCATAATAACCAATAAATAAGTAACCGGCTAGTCTGGACACACAAATACCTAATCGAGCCCCCATAAACCCGAAAGGTTCACTGAAGCACTCAATAAACAACAATCATAACATGTGCCAATACGGCCCCCCATAAGACCTAACATGTACCAATACGGCCCCCCATAAGACCTATAGATAAAGGCTCCAAACAATCATATTGGTGATAGGCGATGCATATAAATGAATGAATGCAACATATCCATAAATACCATATCCGATCCAAGTGTCATAAAGTACCAAGTACCATAACGTAACAAGTGTATACACCTCCTCCAGCTCAGTAGTTCGCAAAGGCAAGACCTATAGTGACCATCCTTCTCGGGCACTGTGGCTCAGGGACGAAGGGGCACATAGGGGATTCGGGATATCCGTATACACTGCTTGGTCCTGAACCAGAACTTCCAATATTCATTATAATCCATCTACTCCGTCCAGTTGTGGAGAGAGAGATATAAGTATAATAAGTGCACGGACTCAAACCGTGACTAAAGTAGTGTATATAATATAATAAATATATGGACTCGAATTGTGACTAAAAGAATGTACATAGTATAATAAGTGCACGGACTTGAACCGTGACTAAAGGAGCGTACGTCTGTAAATCTATTGCCCGAGATGAAGTTTGTGACTAAATCATCATAATAATGTAGAAAGGGTCGGAATCTCAGTCGATCGAAGTAAATAATCGAAGTAAATAGTAGTTGTAAACTGAGTGGATCAGTAACGGACCTGAAATAACCTCGATCTACTTTCCAAAATATCATTTTTAGTTCCAAAAACTCACAAATCATCAAATAAGATGGTACGATTCCCATTATAAAAGAATCCATTTTAAAAGTGAAAAGTGGGAATAAATCCCTTTTTGGAAAATCGTAGTAAAATCAAGGTTTGGGGTTGGAATCGCACCGCTAAGTGAGCATGAATGCGCCTAACAGTATGCATGCCATCACCAGTATCTAAACAATACAACCATAAGCGCCTAAGCTTCTATAAACCAGAATCATGCCCTCTTTAAGGGTAAAAGACGCACCTGGAGTCTAACTGGTATTGTAACCACGACCTTGGGACCAATAATACATAATCAACATAACAAGCCTCATAACTCGGGAATCCATAGTAATTAAGGGCATAAAGCCACTACAAGGATATAATTGGGAAAATACCTCCCAAATCACTAAGTCAAATAATAAACCTTATACTAAGGAATCCTTAATATTAAACTATGATTAGCATGCTTATAATCGAGGGTAATAGGATTCTATAGCCATGACAAGTGTTTTACACTAAGGTTCGGGCAAAATTTCTACCCTAAATTCTCTAAATGGGCTAAGTCATGCTATACTTGTCATAAGTTCATCCTATAATCCCTACCTAGCATGAAATCGATACTATACACAATCTCAAAGAGAAAAGTAGACCGAAGCCTACCTCGATGACGAACAGCAAGTCTTGAATCGTCCACAATTCACTCGTCTTTGCTCCACGATCCTGAAATGCCACCACACTACCAAAATATTAAACTACACATCATAACGAGTAAAATGATACCCATATTGTTATATAAAAGCTCGGGTCAAAATTTGGATCAAGAACGGGCCTGCGGGGCCAGCAAACAAAATCCAAAATTGAATCCGTCACGAGGTCACTTGAAGGACAAGGAGTGTGTGCTCAAAAGTTGAGCACTAACGGGACACAAATCGGGGCCCAAATCAGTGCCCAAAGCTAAGGATTTAAAGACCTAATTTCTTAGAATTTACAATAAAATAGAACGAAATTCAACGGGTAAAATGATGAATAAGGACCAAGGAATGTAGAGGTAACTTAACTTAGCTTTAATGGAAGATTTCCCACACTTTCTCTCTCTTCAAGCTCTCAAAAATTATTAGAAAATGGTTGAGGAAATTAGGTGAAGAAGGGGGATTTGACACCCCCAGATACTGCTAAAGCGGTCACTTGGCCGCTAAAGCGGATACTGACCTCTAAAGCGGCCAGTGCCAAAGGTGAGTGGCCATTAAAGCAGCATCCCCGTCGCTAAAGGGACGTCCTCTTAAGCGGACAAGGGGCGCTAGAGCAGCCCTCAGCTAAACAGCCAAGGCCGTTAAAGCATTTTCTGCGTAAGTGGTCATTTGGCCGCTTAAGCAGCTGCACCAGCAACTTTGAGGCATCAGATTTTCTAAGTCCAAATTGGACTCCGACAGGGTATTCGGGATTCTCTTGGAACCCCGTACGCGTAAACGAACTATGCTACCATACCAAATTTGACATTCTGGACTCAATGGAACCATCAAAACTTTCATCCGAGGTTGTTTTGATTAAATATGGGGCCCATACCTATAGTTCCATTTTTTATCAAATCTACCCAATATCCCAAAACGAGTTCGAAAGCCTCGGGACCTGAACCAAGGGTCCCCTTAGCCTAAAATCAACGTTTCAGAGCTGATGGAGCTGTCAGAATTCTCATCTGAGGCCGTCTACTAGGATTTTTGGTTGGAGACTAATTCCTTAACAGTGAAAGCTCTGAAATAGAGAAATGAGCCTAAAATTCAAACAAACTGTCCGATGACCGAACCGACAGTTCCGGCAAGTCATTAATGACATGTAGATGCTGTGGGAAGGATTGAAACACCAGAATACTTAGAAATCAATAAAATGACCTGGAGGGTCATTACAATATCCACTACTAAAAGGACTTTCGTTCGCGAAAGTCAATGGATAGAAAGAGCCCAAAGCTCGAAAGGATGAGGTATTGTGCCAGCATGCTGATGCGCCATGGTTACATGGAACTTTCGATGCTTAAAACAAGGAAAATATGCAATAAATTGGGTGTATTTGGTTGGTATGATGTGGTTTCTATCCTACATTGCAGGAAAATAGGTTTTGAAGGCAACAAATGATCAAAAGGAAGAATCAAGCCCGAGAACGAAGTGTCTAAAGATGAAAGAACAAGAATCTGCACCAGAGAGGGAGTCACGACACCACTCACTTGCCGTGAAGTCCACTCACGTCACTTGAGTGGCTGTCGTGAGTCATCTTCAGAGATTATTGAATGTGGTCTGATTTCCACAGCAGCACTCACGTGGCGTGAGTCCACCTACGTGGCGTGAAAGGGTGGCATGAGTCAACTTCTGAAGATGCCTAATTGAGCCTGATTTCCACGACATTCAGCTACGTGGCATGACTTGGTTCCACGACACCAAGTCATGATACCGTGGAAGTTGCCAACTTTGTTCTCCTGTTTTGATTAGGATAGGATTAGACTTGTATCTATAAATACCCCTGTATAGTCCTATGTGCGAGAGTTGGTTAGTACATTATTTTGAGAGATATTTTTTATTGTTTTTGAGTTCATAAACATATTATTGGTTTTGTAATCAAAAACCCTAGATTCGAATTTTATTCATAATTGAGATTTCAGAGTTTCTTCATTATTGTGAGTTTACAATTATGCCTTCATCTTCGAATTCTGATTGTGCTCTTACGAATATGAGTAGCTAAACTCATTAACTAGGGTTGTGTGAACCATGAGGAATTAACGAAATGGGTTAAGTGCAAAGCAATTCTGAATCAGTGTGAATGCATATATTGGTATTTCCTTCGTTGTGATTGATCTTCTAACGGTTGCAAAAGTTAAAAACTCGCCTGTATTCTAGACTTGCTCGAGAGAGAGAGGTAGAGATTGGGAAAAGGAGATAACAACAGAGATTTGAAGCTATCAACCTTCATCTAATAACTTAAGGCTTAGCGGGAACAGTTATCTGAGATCTAAGACAAGGGTTAGTAGTACGACGCTCAGAGACCGAGAGGAGAAGAGTGAAATTCATCTAACCAAGGTCGAGATACGTTTAGATGAACATATCTTGTCAGATTTTGCATGCCACATAGCGGGACAGTTTTGTTAGCACAAGTAATCGGTGGAGTTAAGGAATCATTAGGGATCACAGTCCTAGTGTATTTTTCTCATTGTCTACAAACTCGATATAACCAGCATTTGTTACTGTCACTTTTTATTTACAAACCCCTCCCCCCTAGTTTTACTTACTTTCCAATTATTCCATCTAGTATTCTAAATAGATTTCAACCTATTTCCTGTGGGATCGACCCCAACCTAGTTGGGTTCTATATTTGATACAGCAACTGCATTGTACTTTTCCGGAGGTATATTTTGGGCGACATCACATGCCCCGAGCATGACTCTCCAGACAACCTTAAAAAAGAGACAATGCTTCCAACGGATTTTGCCAATGGTATCCCTTTTTCAACCAACTTCCTTACTTCACTTTTCAAACAACAAAAACTCAACTTCAACAACCAACTGGCCTCCAACTAAACCAAGAACTACTGATGCACGCAAATCCAGACCACAACATACTGACAACACACTAATACAAGCCTAACCAGGCAGTAACTCAACCAATCCAAAGGCAAACCAAGGCATGAATTATGCAACCAACTCCAATTCCAAATCTAACCTTCTTTTGCCATTTTCAAACCTACTACCTACTCCGAACCATACAAAATATCATTCGAGTCCTGTCTGTGCATTCACATCATACTGGCCTCGAAATACTGAAGCTGATATACTGAAAATCCATAATGGCAGGCATACGAATAAGTTCATAAGGTGCTATCTAGATACACAAACTGTAGTGACCAAAGTCTGCACTCTTAAGCCCAAGCTACAACTGGTTCGAATAACCCTCGAAACCAATAATCACGAGTCCAGAGTACAAGCTCTCAAAATCGAACAATCTGCTCCAGGATGTGCCACCAACTATAGATGAAGTCATGCTAAGTCCAACTTAAGCGTACTCTTTCTGTTGAGCAGACAATCCAAGATTTGACGAAAACTGAGAACCAAGGTCGAAAGCAGTAGAAACCAATACCATGTGCCAACGGATTAATCTTCGAGTATCTATCAAGTATAATCCATCTGAACTGAAGGAGACTGGCCTGTAGGCAAAGAGTAGGCTTAGCCATCCTATACATAAATACTCAACTAAAGTGAATTTGGAAACGGGGATGCAACTAAGTTATGCAATCCAAAGCTATAATCTCAGCACCGAAACCGAACTACTCAAAGTCAACCATCCAAACTGATCCTATTAATGAGTAAGCATCCACATACCAAAATCTATCATAACTCCCAAGCCGTCACCTGAAGGCATCAAACTCCAAAACTGGAGTCAACGAGCCTTCACTAGGGTCAAATACCCAAATCAATCTCACTATAAAAAATTGAGCATATACTCAATTGTCTTCGCAAGGGCTGAAACTGAAATGTCACCGAAGAGCATAATCATAATGGAGGAAAAACCACCAGCTGAAAGCATAAGCAATCGTTTCCACAACTACTGAAGGGCATAATGCAACAAGGCATAACCAAGAACTCACCAAGACTGAAAAAGCACCAATGGTAGCCAGAACTCGAGCAACTCAGATGTATAACTCAACCGACATCTAGCCAATCCAATGCCCAATCTATCGAGACAAATACTCACTCCCAAAGACTCCCGCTTTGGTAACCAACAATTGAAAACCAAGAATATACCCTTGAGAAAAAAATAAACATCCCACGAAGTCATATTAGGCCGAACAAAAGCCGAAATGAGAATTTTCTGAGATCACCCATGAAAACTAACTTTGACTCGGCTGATCCATGAACTACATCGCCGTAAGAATGGAGTATCTAACTCCACACCAATACCAAGATCCAAAACGATCACCAGGAGATGAATTCAATAATTCAGAAAGCCAGACCTAGACTTTCCAATATTAGAAACAGGCAATAGAACCGAATTGTCAATTCCAACTTAAAATCAAAATTAAGATCAAGACCACTACCGGGCGATGAACTATCCAAATTGAAAGAGTCAAATCTCAAATGCATCATTAATAGAAATGGGCTATGAAAGAAGACTCCCAATTATCTTCACTTCTATAATTTGATCAGCAACCGACCTTGCTAACAGAAAGGGAAGGCTAACCAACCGAGGTAGCCATCAAAGCCAATGAAATAGAAATCGTAAAGAAGGGAAAATTCTAACTAGATAACGCTAGTCTAGCCTCCTATTAGATAAGAATCAATAGATGTCAAAACAATGACAATAAAATCTACAACATGAGATGCAGGTGGTACCAAAAATGAAAATCAACAAAAGTACCACTCTAGGGCCATAACAAGGCCAATATGCCAAAGGAAATGGGACTCAAACCCAAATGCTACACCCCTAGGAATGTCACAATACTGATCCACTCAATCCACTACTAAAGAATCATCTACGGGGGTAGTCATATATGCATAAAATCTACGCCAAGGCATACAACAATCAATATAAGAATACCAAGGCATATAATCATCGATGGGTATGAAAACCCCAATATAATTCAAAATAGAAACTAAAGGCAGAAAATCAAAGGCGGCATCACAATAGAAAATCCAAAGTCATAAATCTGATGTGCTCGAAGGAGTACGAATCTGAGCATGTCCAATCTCGAACCAAGCATCTAACTGACCAATTGAGGCACTAAGTGCACTATCTCTACCCAAAGGTACCACAACTCCATGAGACTGATTTGTATGAGCTGAATGACTGATAATCCCATGTTGGGGACACTTTCTAGACCAATGACCAGTCTCTCTGCATTCATAACAAACCCCTGAAGATCTAACCTGGCGAGAAATACGAGTTGTACCTAACTAGCTAACCAACTGACGTCGAGGACACTCTCTACTGAAGTGACCATCCTTCCCGCAATCATAACATGCCTCGGGATTTCTAGGCCGGCGAGGAATATATGTTGACCCTGTCTGAACAACTAACTCACGCCTGGGGCACACTCTCTAGACCAATGACCAACCTCTCCACAATCAAAATAAGTTTCTGGAATACTCAGATGTACTATGCCTGCAAACCCAGAAAGGCCTCCACGGCCTGACAACCTAGACTGAATAACTCGTACGGCCTGACCAAAACTCTGTCTACTAATACCACCATGATCTACCTGAGAGCTATCAATAAGTTGAGGTGTTACCTGTATGGGCCTAATAGGTGGAAAGTGATGTTGACCTCTGCTGGGAAGATCCCGACCTTCAGACGGAATACCACTAACACTGAACTGTTGATATGGCCTCTTACTGCCATCTCCATATGTCTCAAAGCAAGCCCTCTCTATAGCACTCGCATGATCAATAACCTCAGAGAAAGAAAACCCAATTGCTATCAAATGATTCAACGCCAAACGGAGTGGTAAAGCCAATCCTCTGATAAATCTTTGCACCATCTCATTCTCAATAGCATATGACATAGATGCCTGACTGGTCCACCCGAGAAACCCAATCTCATACTCGAAAATCAATAAGGAACCTTGCTGAACACCAACAAACCACACTTTGGCCTGAGAATCAATCGTTGTACCGGGTAATATCCCTGACTGTGAAGCATCCATGAAAGACTCAGAATCCCTAACACTGAATCTCGAAAAGCTGAGGCAGTCGCAAACACTATCGGAGCCTGGGTTGGCCCTACAACCTCTGTCTGATGCTGAAGATCCTCTATATAAATCTCTAACTCCCTAGTTCATCGCTGAACTAAAACTCTGGCCACACGCACAAAAGTACCATCTGCATCTATCGACAACCACGTATGATCCATCTGGGATAGAATGGAGTCAAAAGAAGTACTTAGCAATTCAAAGAAGTACGGACTTACGACAAAGAGTCAAGAATGGAATTTTCTAAAAATGCCCTGAAGCCTCCCGAAGATAGGAAACAGACATCTCTGTACCGATCCGCAGGACTCTACTAGACACTAAGATCTTGTACCAACAACACCAGTAAACCTAGGCTCTGATACTAATTTGTCACGACCCAATTTCTCAGGTCATGATGGCACCTACTATAACCCACCAGTAGGTAAGCCAATATGTAGTCCGAAATAGCTAGTAACGGACTACCAAGAGAAATAAAGAGAACTGTGGAATAAATACAATAAAAGACTAATATAGTACCAAAACCTGGTGGAGCCAGTACAAGAGCTTCTAATACATCAAAAGTATAAGTGAAATATAGGATAAGTATATATATAAAGGTTTCTCTGAGTACAAAAATGAGATCAGTCTAATAATAAGAGAGAGAGTAGGAACAACTCCGAATGTCAGGAGCTCACCCCAAATCTTAGATCCATAGCTGCTCTGTACGATACACACACCAATAGCGATAACTCGTACTATGATCTGCAGGCTGCAGAAGTGTAGTATGAGTACCAAACACGTGGTACTCAGTAGGCATCGGCCAACTGAGCTCCAAAAATATTATAAGCATAAATAACATGTAAGGCATGAATATAACTACATGCAGCTATCTAGTAAAGCTAAGCATAATGAGGCTAATGGAGCAATAAGGGTAAACTACACTATTCTAATAGTGCTCAGGAACTAAAGTACAATTTTGTATATTACTAGCCAATATACCAATGAAGAGTGAAATAAGTATATATAATAGTATACAAAGCCAAAGAATATATATACAATTTGAGTGGACAAATAAATAGAGGGACATACGGTAATACCTTATATATATATATATATAAAAAAAAAAAACGGTAGTAATAACTCAAAGGTAATAACCTGAGGGATTCAACCTAACCTCTCGAGGGTCTTAGCCAAGTAAGGGAGCTAATACGAGCGTAATCAGGGTCCTTAATCATAATGTCTAACTGCGAGGTAGCTATCAATATTGAAAATTACCATAATAAAGAAGGGAATCATAAATGTACCGCCAATCTCAGGTACCAGCCCACAACCATCCTTCCACGAACTAACCATAATAACCAACAAATAGATAAACGGCTAGTCCGGACACAAAAATACCTAATCGGGCCCCCAAAAACCCAGAAGGTTCATTGAAGCACTCAACAAACAGCAATCATAACATGTACCTATACATCCCCCCATAAGACCGATAGATATAGGCGCCAAACAATCATACAAGTGATAGGCGATGCATATAAATGAATGAATACAACATATATCCGATCCAAGTTCCATAAAGTACCAAGTACCATAACATAACAAGTGTATACACCTCCTCCAGCTTAGTAGCTTGCAAAGACAGGACCTACGGTGACCATCCTTCTCCGGCACTGCGGCTCAAGGACGAAGGGGCCCATAGGGGATTCGGGATATCCGTATATACTGCCTGGTCCCGAACCAGGACCTCCAATAATCATCATAATCCATCTACTCCATTCAGTATTAGAGAGAGATATAAGTATAATAAGTGCATAGACTCGAACCGTGACTAAAAGAGTGTACATAATATAATAAATGCACGGACGTGAATCGTAACTAAAGGAATGTACAGAGTATAATAAGTACACGTACTCGAAGCGTGACTAAAAGAGTGTACGTCTGTAAATCCATTGCCCGAGATCAAGTTTGAGACTAAATTATCATAATAATATAGAAAGGGACGAAATCTCTATCGACCGAAGTAAATAGTAGTGGTAAAATGAGTGGATCAATAACGGACATGAAACAACCTCGGTCCACTTTCCAAAAGATCATTTTTAGTTCCAAAAGCTCACAAATCATCAAATAAGGTGGTGCGATTCCCATTATAAAAGAATCCATTTTAAAAGTGAAAAGTGGGAATAAATCCCTTTTTGGAAAATGGTAGTAAAATCAAGGTTTGGGGTTGGAATCGCACCACTAAGTGAGCATGAATGTGCCTAACACTATGCATGCCATCACCAGTATCCAAACAATACAACCATAAGCACCTAAGCTTCTATAAACCAGAATCATGCCCTCTTTAAGGGTAAAAAACTCACTTGGAGTCCAACTGGTATCGTAACCACGGCCTTGGGCCCAATAATACATAATCAACATAACAAGCCTCATAACTCGGGAATCCATAGTAATTAAGGGCATAAACCCACTACAAGGATCTAATCGGGGAAATACCTCCCGAATCACTAAGTCAAATGATAAATCTTATACTAAGGGATCCTTAATATTAAATTATGGTTAGCATGCTTATAATCGAGGGTAATAGGATTCTATAGCCATGAAAAGTGTTTTACACTAAAGTTCAGGTCACATTTCTACCCCAAATTTCCTAAATGGGCTTAGTCATGTTATACTAGTCATAAGTCCATCATATAATCCCTACCTAGCATCTAATCGATACCATACACAATCTCATAGAGAAAAGTAGACCGAAGCCTACCTCGATGTGGAACCGCAAGTCTTAAATCTTCCAAAATTCGTTCGTCTTTGCTCCACAATCCCGAAATGTCGCCATGTTATCAAAATATTAAACTACACGTTATAACGAGTAAAACGATAACCATATTGCTACACAAAAGCTGGGGTCAAAATTCGGGTCAAGAACGGGCCCTCGGGGCCCGCAAATGAAATCCAAAATTGAATCTTTCACGAGGTCCCTCGAAGGACAAGGAAAGTGTGCTCAAAAGTTGAGCACAAACGGGAGACAAATTGGGTCCCAAATCAGTCCCCAAAGTTAAGGATTTAAAGACCTAATTTCTAAGAATTTACAATGAAATGGAACGGAATTCAACGGGTAAAATGATAAATAAGGACCAAGGAGTGTAGAGCTAACTTACCTTAGCTTCAATGGAAGATTTCCCACACTTTCTCTCTCTTCAAGCTCTCAAAAATGTTGGGAAAAGGTTGAGAAAATGAGAGAAAATCAGGTGAAGAAGGGGGATTGAACACCCTCATGTACCACTAAAGTGGTCACTTGGCCGCTAAAGCGGCCAGTGCCAAAGGTGAGTGGCCGCTAAAGCAGCATCCCCGTTCCTGAAGCTATGTCCGCTTAAGTGGACAAGGGGTGCTTAAGCGGCCCTCAACTAAACAGCCAAAGTTGCTAAAGCAACTTCCGCTTAAGTCGTCATTTGGCCGCTTAAGCGGCTGCACCAGCAACTTTGAGGCATCAGATTTTCTAAGTCCAAATTGGACTCCGACCGATTTCGGATTTTCTATGCTACCATACCAAATTCGACATTTTGGACTTAATTGAACCATTAAAACTTTCATCCGAGGTCGTTTCGATTAAATATGGGGCCCACACTTATAGTTTTATTTTTCATCAAATCTACCTAATAGCCCAAAACGAATCCGGAAGCCTCGGGACCTAAACCAAGGGTCCTCCTAGCCTAAAATCAACATTCCTAAACTGATGGAGCTGTCAGAATTCATATCTGAGGCCATCTACTAGTAGTTTTGGTCCGAGACCAATTCCTTAACAGCAAAATCTTCAAAACAGGAAAATGATCCTAAAATTCAAACGAACTGTCCGATGACCGAACTGACAGTTTTGAAAAGTCATAAATGACATGTAGCCGCTGTGGGACGGCTCAAAAAGATAGAATGTGCGAAAATCGAGAAAATGAACTGGAGGATCATTACAGCTTTTGTTGGAATAGGGACAGAACCATGAGCTATATCCAACAATTTAGTCATCTGTTGCAACAAACTTCATATCTGCTACAACAGATGACTAAACTGTTGTAACAGATGACTAACCTGTTGGATCAACTGGGTGAGTTTTCAACAACAGTAGAAACTATCCAACAACTGTTGTAACTAATTACAATAGTTGTTGTAAACGTGACTATAAATTATCGAAAAATGAGCAGGTATTTACTTACCAAATCGCCTATGAAGTAATTCCCAATGCTCCCGGAACTAAATTTGATTCAGAAGTTATATATATTAGAACAGCTCGAAGAAGAAGCGACAGATGGAGGAGAACTGTAACACCCCGTACCTTCCCAACCCAATATGACGACGTTGAACAATGGTTACTTAGGTGTCGAGATGCCATGAGTATGTAATTTGTAATGTTAGTGATGAGAAAATTGAAATTTGGCCTTGTACATGTGATTAACCTAGTGTAGGAGGTGTTTTGGGATTTTCATGGACCATTTGTGGGGTTCAAAATGAGGCTAAGAGGACCTCCAAACAAAGGATATTAAGGGTAAGAAGTAAGTTAAATAATAGGACTTGAAGTATCTAACCAAACCCGCGAAGAAAAGTCGAAAAACAAAATTTTCGAAAAAAATTAAGGGGGGGGCGCTCCAGAGGGCGTACCAGGCCGCTCTGGGCCAAATTTTTTAGCCCAGAGGCAGCAAGGGGCGTGCCAGGGTGGTTTTTCCCATTTTTCGAAAGTTGGAAATTTCTTAAGTTCCAAGGGTACCCGGGGACGTACAGAGCCGATTTTTGCCACGTTTCTTCTACAATCACGAGTATATACATGGAATGAATGAAATATTATATTGGTATGATAAAATTATTCGAGAACAAATTTGGCATCAAAATGACGAGCTTACCCTTGTAGTCAAAATAAGCCATACGTGGCTAGAATTGCTTGTTTTTGAGATTAAGGCTACAAATATAAATTCCGTGAGTGGGAATATTGTCGTAACGCGTATGAAATGAATTAAACATGAGAAATTATTAATTTTATTGGGTTAAGTGAATTGGGCTCAAAAAGGACCCAAAATGTGAAAGAAAGCATGGGCCAAGAATGGGTCAAATGACCCATTCTTCCATTGACTAAGCCACACTTAGCATTAAATGCCAAGAGTGGATAAGAATGACTTTAGGGGTCGTTTGGTGTGAGGTATAAGAGAAAATAGTGATGGGATAAAATTTTGGTGTCTTTTAAGCGGGCGTTTGGTGTGAGGGATTGGATTATTTATCCCATCACTTTTGCCTTAGTGATGGGATAAGTTATCCCACATACATTGTGGGATAACTTATCCCGAGATTAGTTATCCCGGGATAGTTAATCCCGGGATAAGTTGGATCCCAACCAAACGACTCCTTAGAGTTCTATAAAAGGAGGCAAAAAAATCTGATTTTTAATACACAACAATACTCATGCTTTTCTATCTTTTTCTCTAGAACTCTCAAGAACACCCTTTTGGGCTCTCAAACCCTAAGTCATATTTGGAGCAAGATCACCATTTTCCAAACTTGGGTAAGTGTTTATGCTTATGAATTAATATATTATATGCATGGGAGAGTATGTAAATCATGTTGGTTATGCTTGGAAGTATTGGATATGGCACTTTGTATTTTTGTAAAAGATGTGTCATCTATGGAATTTAAACTTGAAAGATGACTTGTTGTCTTGATGAAAGAGCATGGTATGGATGAAATAACAACATGTATGGTGTTATTATGGTCCTAAACTTATTATTTTTCTATAAGTGTAAATTATGGGATTTTGGCTGATTTGTTGTTGTGAGGTGTATTGATGGCATAATTGTGATGTTGTGATGATGGAGAGTGGAAAGTATGAACTAGGTGTGACATGCTATTGGTTATCATGTATTGGTCAATGTATGGAATATTGTGGGATTATTGGTACAATAATTTCATAAATGGTATTGTCAAGGAGGAAATGACATGTTAACGCCAAACATGTGACTTATTGTTATTGTATGTCATTGTAAGGTAATTGATGGTTAATGTTGGTTACGTTATGTGTTTGTGTTGTAGAGTGAAACATAAGGACGGAGCGGGAATATTGTATGCACACTTAAGATTGTAGAATTGTATTGAGAATACAAGGTATGTAAGGTTACTCTTTCCGTATCCTTCTACAACATATTGTTCCTTTTGACATTGGACTTGTTTCAATTCCGAGAGGCTTGAAGTGTATCAATTCAGGTTGACGTATATTGTATCCATATGTGTCCTATTCTTAGATGACTTATGATCCACTCATCTCTTATTCATTGATTGAAGTTCCTAAGATGTCATAACGTTGTAATTTCTAAAAGAACTATCCCAAGAAAGTAAGATGTAAGAGAATCTATTTATCCTTGAAAAGCATTTTTCCAATCATGTCATGTTCCAAAAGTCCTATAATATGATGATTATCTTTGTATCAATCTTTCACAAGTAAAAGTACCAATCTCATAAGAGTAATAAGAGAGGTGATGTGCAAGTTAATATATCTATTCCTCATAAGTGAAGATGTCAATCTCATGAAGTAAAAGCGTGAAGTGAAATGTTTATATGACTGTGCTTCAAATAAGGTTATGATCCTCAATGTCTCAATCACTCTTAGAATGGAAGTAACAATATAAGAGATGTATAAGAACATAATGAACAAGTAATCATGGGTGGTATCCCAGGGGTTAAAATACCTAGCATGGGTCGATCCCAATAACACGGGTGGTATCCCAGGGGCGACAGAAAATCCTAGCATGGGTCGATCCCGATACATCCCAGGGGTGATATAAAAGCCTAGCATGGGTTATGACGGTACATCCCAGGGGCGACACGAAAGCCTAGCATAGGTTAATATAACATCCAAGGGACGATAAGCCTAGCATGGGTTAATGATATCCCAAGGGCGACACGAAAGCCTAGCATGGGTTCACATAACATCCCAGGGGTCAAAGTACCTAGCATGGGTTAATCTCATCCCAAGGGCGACAGAACAGCCTAGCATGGGTAGAACAAATAAGATGAAAGTATGTAAAGACGAGAGGAGTAAAGAACGTAATATACATGGTTCCCCACATACATAAAGAGAGTTTATTCACGTTCATTAATTCTTTTATATTTGAGTCCATTATGATGTATGATGATTTCTTATGAGCCTTACATACTCAGTACATTCTTCGTACTGACCCCCTCGGGGGACTTACCTTACATGTTGCAAGTGCAGGCATTAGTAGACCTCCTCGGTAGACTGTGGATCATTTGCAGAGTTTTGGTGAGCTCCACTTGGTTCGGAGCTTTCTGGGTCATAGTTGTATATTTGTTTTGGATGTTGTAATGCTGTATAAAGTGGGGACTTGTCCCGACTGTTAGTAGGACTTGTAAATGCATCTGTTAGAGGCTTTTGTAGACATGTGTGGGTTATGAATGTAAATGATAAATGTCCATTTTGACGTGATGGCTCCAACGGCCAATTTTTACATATATGTTTCCATGTCCACGATTTCCGCATAGTTGCATAAGGTATAAGCAGATTCATACGAGGTTATGCATACGAACGTTCATGAGAAAAGATTGGTTCTCTCGGGCCATATCGGTTTCGGGTGCCAGTCCGGCTCGAATGGGATTTCGGATCGTGACAAGAACAAATAGCGTGATGGAGGAAAACAAAAGCTCGGAGAAGAGAAGAAGACGAAGAGAAGAGGCAAGAAAGAACAACAGCAAAGAGAAGAGAGAAGTTTGACACGATGGAGAAAAGAGAAAGAAGAAGCAAACCACCCCCACCTCCACCCCATTTTTATTTTTTTTAAGGTAATCAGGGTTTTATAAGGATGGACCAAAGTGTAAAATAAATAACTTGAGGGCAATTTCATACATGAGTCAAAACTCATTAATCAATAATCTAATTTTTGTCACCTCTACTCAATAAAAATAACTTGAGTCACTACAATTTAAATTTCAAAGTTTTTTGCCACTCTTAATTAATTGTCCCATTTTTCCTTCTCGTATAGGCGTATATATAGGGTAACTTTGTCTAATAATTTAGACGCTTTTTCGACTTTGCATAATTTTATGGCTTTTAAAATTATTTTAATCATCTTGTTTTATCAAGTTTCCTTGATATTTTCATACTTCTAGTCAAAGTTTTATCGTCAGTTAATTCAATATTGCTTTTATATATTTATTATTTTTATCATTCAAAAAAATTGTTAACATGTCGAGAAAATCAAATTGAGCTTAACATAAATATTTTAAATCCAATATGCAAATTTTATTTGATACCTCAATATAATACACAGAAAAAATTAGAGCAAGTCCATCAGTCATCAGAAATATCTTTTTAATTTAATGAAATATACTGTGTGAGGCAGTTGTCATATTCTCTGAAATTGCTCACGCTTACCATGCAGCACTAAATATGTTGTGTGTTAAGGATTGAGAAAGAGAGAGAGAGAAATTTACCTGATTAAAGATTAACATTCTTCAAGCAATATAATTGCAATTGAATGAGATTCAAACTCTAACATAATGCAACATGTCATTAATATTTCTTAATGATAGAAAATGATTTATTGTTAATTGATTTGCCTGATGGGTTAGAGAGTAGATGTCATGATGACTTAGGTAAATTAAATCATAATAAAAAATCATCACGGATGCAATTAGTCAAACTTAGTCTGATGATTTAAAAAGAAAATTCTTTTGGAAACTATCTCGAACGCGATGCATTCGCAATTAATTCACCCTTCTAAGCTAGGACATGATGGTAGACGTGATATAAATGACTCGTTGACTCCCCTTCTTGAGTGATAAGAACTTTAGATGCCCTGGGGACACACGATATTAATCCTGTCGGTAATCCCTGTAGTTTTTTACTTGATTTTTTGTTCTATTATGTCTTTAGATTTACTGTCTTGAACCTTCTCCTACTTGCACAACAAATTTGAAATCATTTTTGGGCAGAGGGGCAAATATACTCCTCAACTTTATGATTTAGAGCAGATATATCCTCCGTTAAAAAAGTGGAGTAGATATACCCTCATCGTCTATGGAATGGTACAGATATACTCTTTCTACTAACGGATTTGTATTTTTTTAATTAAATAATGATTATCTATTTTTTAAATTTTAAAAAAGATAACTGGACTTATTTTTAACTAGTCAGTTTATTTTTTTAATTGACCCGACCCAAACAAAAATATTAACCCATAGATTTTGAATTTAGGAAATACCTGATGAAAATTAAAATACGCTAGAATGGTGCAGATTTTTAACCTATAATACGAGTATTCTAATTTTCATCGGATGTTTCCTAAATGAAAATTTGTGGTTTATTATTTTTGTTTGGGTCGGACGGATCGAACTAGTTAAAAATAAATTATTCTCTTTTTTTAATTTTAAAAAATAAGATAAACATTATTTAATTTGAAAAATACAGATTAGTTAGTTAAAAAAAATATATCTTACACCATTCCATAGATGGGAGGGATATATTTGCTCCACTTTGTTAACTGAGGATATATTTGCTCTAGATTGCAAAGTTGAGGAATATATTTTCCCTTACAGATTAGTTAGTTAAAAAAAAAATATCTACACCATTCCATAGATGAGAGGGATATATTTGCTCCACTTTGTTAACTGAGGATATATTTGCTCTAGATTGCAAAGTTGAGGAATATATTTTCCCCTTTGCCCATCATTTTTCTATGATCTTTCCGTACTCATTCGAGTCCATAGACGCTTGAAGTCTCTTTACCTAACAATTAAGCGTGGGAATTAATACTTATGATCTTCAAAAAATTTACAGGTCTTCTTAGCCTTGCATTTTTTATTTTCTTTTTTGGGTACTAGGACCCTCACAAAGTTTCGGTGTCTTTTAAAAAAGTGTTAAAAGTTAGAAGGGGTAATTATGTATTTTTCTCTTGTTTATTTTTTATTTTAAGGGAAAAACTCCATACCGCCACATCCCGTGATGGAGAAGCTTTAACATCAAAGATAATTCGAACGTGGGGAAGGGAAATCAAGACCAGCTAGCTATTTTGTGAACAGGAGTACTAATTCAGATTCAAGATATTCTGAACACCAATGGTAGCTATTTTGTGAACATGAGTACTAATTCAGATTCAAGATATTCTGAACACCAATGGTGATAGGAGATCTATAAGTCAAAAAAAGATCAAAATTTTCTCTGTTCATACACGCTGCTTCTTTCCAGGTTGTATTTCACCGTCCTCAAGCGCTTCACCTTTATCTTTGTCCATCTTCTTTCTGGTGAGTATTTTGTTTATCTTATGCAACTCATTGGTAAGCTTCTGGTCTTTGTTTTGTTTCCTCGTCTTCCTACCATCCTGCATCTTCACTCCAAACTGAAATGCAGCTTTGGGCATTGCTTCCTTCTGCTCATTGTATGTTGCCCACTCCTCTTCTGTCTCAAAGTCCCATCGATGAAGCCGGCCCTTTGCCTGTAGAACAATATTCTTTTATCAAATATTATCCATCACAACAGAGGTTCTGACTGACAACACCATGTCAAGAAAACTTGCAATTGATTTCTCCGATAAGTATCATTGTTTAAGTATAATTAAAAGAAATGCAAACAATTATTTTTATCAAGAAAAAAAAAATTAGCACATCATGTAGGTTCAAAAGGATGGGAGAGGGGTAAACCAACGTATGGCATGTGAAAAAGAGGACTTAATATTCAGAGAGAACAAACATCACTTACACGTCCACCCATGTCCATTTTTGACAAATCAGCTTCGTCATCACTGTCAACAATCTCACGATTGTACTCTTGGTAACCAGGATAGCACTCCGAATAGCTTTCAGAAATAAAGTTAGGATCCTTCTCTCTGGAATCTCTCTCTCTCAGTTGTAGAAGCCTCTGATCATCCCTCTTGAATACTGAACCTAGCCCTCTATCCTTTTCTTCTTGAGTCATAAACTGTGGATCCTGAAGAGCGTTAACATCAGCTTGCACATCATAATTCTGCTGGAGATATTGCTCGGGATAAGCCAGCTGTTCAGAATACTGATAACCTTGCCACTCTGGTTGGTAAACGCCAGCTAGCGCTTGTGCTTGCACTGCATCATATCCATTCTGGACAGAGCAAACATATACAACAATCAAAAGATGAATATCATATGCAACACATAGGAAAATCTAATTAAGGTAGTAAATACAGTAAAGTCGATACTGGACAAATACGATGAGAGTATCCAACTTCATCCGTTTTTTGGAGAAATGTAGGAGAAAGAAAGTAGGCAGATTTTGTTATAAAATATTGTTAGGCCTTTTTTAACAGGAATGGTCCAATCATGCCTTAAAATTCAAAACTGACTCACCGCATCTTGCCAACCATGAGAAGGCTCAGATGGAGGTACTGGTCCATAGGCAGGTTCACCGAAATATGAGGTCCTCTCTTTGTTTCGAGGAGATTCTTCCATGTCCTCTGATACAGGGCTTTGACCCATATCTCCAGCAGGAATGGAGTAGTCAACGCCTTCCCCTATGAAGATATCGTCTTCTTCACGTCTAGCAACAGCAGGTCCCTGATTCTCTCTTCTTTCTGAATGGTTCTTTTTAGGAAGTTGTGCAGATGGAGGCACAGTTTCTTTATCATTTTGGCTCTTTGATGCATCCGACTTGGATACTTCGTCATAACCATTGGTTATGACTGTCTTGCCTGCACAATATTAAAAACTATTGTCAGAACACAGAACAAGGGAACTAGAAGAGAAGCACCTAATAAATGAAGAAAAGAGATTACCCCCCTCCCCCCACAATCCCCACCCAAAAAAAAAAAAGGCAAAAGGGAAAAAACCAGCTCTCTATTAATGAATAGGAGACAGAGAAAATCCAAAGCCCAAAAGAAAAGGAAAAAGAAGCAAAATATAGTTTGCATGGAAACACATAATAAGACTCCATAGAACCAAAATGCTTTTGTTTAGTCTCCATGTCAATATGGAATGATATTACATTACCTGTATATCTAGTCATCACTTCACACCCCACGCGACATTTCCTTTTAAGTTTCACCCTGTGCCCCCATGTCAAAGAAGAATAAAGCCCACATTCTATCCCGCCAACAAACATTCTACTCCTTCTGTCCCAATTTATGTGGCACCTTTCTTTTTTAGTATGTCCCAAAAAAGAAAATGTCACCTTTCTTTAATTAGAAACAACTTAAGCTTTAAAATTTTCCTTTTACCCTTATTGAAATGATCTACAGTCACACAAATGTTTAAGGTTTATTTTAGATCACAAATTTCAAAAGTCTTCCTTTTTTTCTTAAAATTTGTGACAAGTCAAACATTGTCTCATAAATTGGGACGGAGGGAGTACTTTATAGGAAACCAGGCCCCAAATCACTTCTGTAAGCAAGAACATTAAGGGGTCGTTTGGTAGTGAATTAAAAAAATAATGCATGCATTAGTCTTGTGTACTACTAGTACCTTGTTTGGTATATTGTTTTAGCCTATGCATAACTAATGTTTGCATTATTTATACACTCTATTGTGCATTGAGGTCTGTATTACTAATACCTCAAAATCCCTGGTATTAGTAATGCAATGGATTCTAATGCATGCATTAGCATGATTTTTTTTTTGATAAGGAAATGCATTAGCATGATTAAAGACACAATTGCACTTTAAAACCTTTTCCAAATCCTTTCCACCATATTTGTGGAGGGTATTTTTGTAAACAATTTTTTTTTTAAAAAAAGTATGCAATGATGTTATTGTTAATACACCAAACCAAAAGCTCGATAGGAAAAATCTCAGAATAACTAATACTCATTACTAATACACCATATTTTGCACTATTCTCATATACACCCTACCAAACGACCTCTAATAGGCATACCAAAAGCATGCAGCGGCACCAATCAGAAATTAGCGAAAAAGTTTCCATAAAATAAACTGGATATATAAGAATCTACATCACATTCAAACTCAGAGTAATTTCAGAAAATACAAGTAAAAGTTTAGAAGGCACGAACACTAAGCACCTTTGCCATCTTTTTCCTTCTTCTTCTTCTTGAGAACTTTTCCTGATGATCCAAGGCGGAGATAGGACATGATTTTAGCTATTCGGTCTAGAACAGAACCATCAACACTGACTGTAACCATTTCCTGGAATCATAGACGGGGTAGCCCATTTAGATGGAAAAATCAGGAAGAAATTGGCTGACAGTAGTGGAATATGTGGAAAAAAAAAAAAAATACCTCAAGGACTGGGCAGTCAGCTTTGCTTCTGTGTAGAGTGGTGGGAATATCATTGGAGTATCCACTATCCTGCAATATACACATCAACCATAAGGAAGGAAAAAAGAGACCATGAAAGAAAACATACTCATAGTAAATGCAAGTGAACAAAATCGTTCACATCTTTTTCACTATGCATATGACACATCTGATCACCAAGTATTTTAGTATTAAATAATGCAACTCCAAAGATTCTAGCATCTAAATCCCAACAACACCCTTTCCCCCTTCCCCTAGAAAAAAAGAAGGCCTTCAGAATATACTTCACAAGGACAAGAATATTCATCACAGCCATACAAGCTAAACTCTAATTTTCCCTCGGCATTTTCCCTTCATTTACTTGGACAAGCGGGGTAGGGTAAGATAGGAGCTGTATGGATACAATGATTGCACCCTTGGGAACATCAATAGTTAATTGCAATTTTGCAAAACAAAAACTATGATTCAATATAGAAATAGAAGCTTCTCAGCTACCTATCACAAGTAGAAAATTTCTTATACTATTACATCTTAGGTCTAAGAGCACTATAAGAAAACTCTGACCAATGGTCTGTGCAAGAAATTTCTTTTCAGGCAAGTAGAAGCCTAGAATACTTAATATAAGAGCAGAGGAAGTATAAAAGGAAAACATACCATATTAAAAATAAAAGCCATCCGTCCAGGAAGAAACATCTCATTGGTCTTTATAACAGTCTGAGGCTTGATTATCCATTGGTACACTGACTGCAACCCAAAAACGTACTATTCACTCTATTGAAACATAATAGCACCAAGCAACAACTATAGATATTTGAGACTTGAACAATTGAAAGAGGTAACGCACCTTCGCAGTTGCAGTGCGGAATGACAATTGATGATCTTCCTTTGAACCTCTATTAGCAAAACAGATGAAATAGAATAATTACACGAACAAGTTCCAGCACCATTGCTTCTTAGACATGGTGTTTAAAAGAATAATTCAATAATAAATGCTCATTACTTTGTATATACACAAAAATATGTTAGCACAGTCACACACGCAACTCATGTTAGTGGTCATAAATCAAGGGTAATCTATGGAAGAATATTTACAGGAGCATCTACAAAAGAAAACCCTAGCTAAAGCTACTGTCTTATGCAATGGACGCTACACATGGATCAACTTTAAAGGGGCAGCCTAGTGCACTAAAGCTCCCGCTATGTGCAAGGTCCAGGGAAGGGCCGGACTACAAGGGTCTACTGTATGCAGCCTTACCTTGCATATCTGCAAGAGGCTGTTTTCACGGCTTGAACCCATGACCTCCTGGTCACATGGAGCAACTTTACCAGTTACTCCAAGGTTCCCCTTCACATGGATCAACTTTTATTAGCTAGAAATTACACGAACGATTCCGGAAACTTTGACATACTCGGCTCTTGGAGTGTCAGTTACTTATAAGTTTGAGTCATACATTCAGTTAAGAAATAAAATAACCTAGTAGTTACCTAGGTTTTCCTTCAATCTCATCTCCAGCATCTGGCTTCTTATCTATTTCACTTCTCACTTTGTGAAGTAAAGCATAATCTAGCCCTTTAACCAAATGTGTATGTTCCACGTCACCTGATATACGATCAGACAAAAAAACGATTGGTCAGCTGAAGAGAACGGCTAAATCAAATAGAACATATATCAAGAAAGCTTCTGAACTGAAATTAGCTACTCATTTGGGCATACAAGAGGCTAATTGTTCAACTACTATATAATCTGTTTTCTGTTTAACTAGAAAAGCAAGGTGGAAAACAGAAATAGCGTTGTATGATTTGCATAGAAAGATGAGTGACTAACCTCCAAGATACTTGCTCTTCTCAATAGATAATTTCTGAGCATCAGCAGACCTGTAAGTTTAAAACAAAATGAAGGCAAGCCCAAATTCAAGGGCAAGAAAAGAAAAAAATATGAAAAGATGGGTGTTGATTCTTACAGAATATCAATATTGCCGGGAGGAGCGACAGCGTGAAAAGCGCCCAACTCAGTCAGTTCATAATCTGGATTTTGATCTTCTCTCCTTTCTTTAGCTCTGTCTCTGTACTTAGGCAGCTCCGCTTCTTCAGCCTTCTCTTCTCTGTAACAACAATAATTCCCATTTTTCAATTACCAAATTTTACAATTGATTTTCACAAAAATTGGTAAAACAAACAAGCTTACTTGTTGCGACGAACTATCTTTTCCTTGTGAGTTCGCTTGGAGGAAGACATGGTTGAGACCTTATTCGCAAATTCCCAGATTTGGGTGAAGCAAGAATCAACCTCTAGATTGATAAAAATCCCAAAAGACTAAAATAACCTTCACTTTATTCCATTAACGCAAATATATCCCTCCTCAACTTTGCTATTGGGCCCGTTTGGATTGATTTATTTTAAGTGTTTTTAAGCTAAAAATAGCTTTTAAGAACTTTTAAAGTGTTTGAGTAAATTTAAAAAGTATTTATAAGCATTTAATTTTTGGCTAAAATGCTTAAAATAAGCCAAAAGTCATAAGTTAGGAATCTTAACTTATGATTTTTGGCTTAAAATGCTAAAAAATAAGTCAAAAGCCAAAAGTCCATCCAAACTGGCACTTAATCTCCGTTTAGATTGGCTTTTGATTTCTAACTTATAAGCCAGAAGTCATAATTTAGAAATTCTAACTTGTTGCTTATGACTTATTTTTAATATTTTAAGTCAAAATTCATAAGTTAGGATTTCTAACTTATAACTTTTGGCTTATTTTTAGCATTTTAGCTTAGAACTAAGTGATTATAAGTACTTTTTAAATTTATCCAAACACTCCAAAAGTGCTTAAAAGTCATTTTTGACTTAAAAGCACTTAGAATAAGTCAATCCAAACGGGCACTTAGAGGGAATATAATTTTACCGTCTGATAAAAACTATATATTTATATTTTTAGATAACAGATCAATATTAATATTGAATTAATGGCACGCCATAGTCCAACACTTAGGGAAATTACCCTTTCATTTAGGCTAATTAATCTTTAAAGAAAATAAAATTAAAAATAAAAACAAATAAATCACCTTTTAAATAAGGTTGTCACCAGAGAGATGGAAATGATTCAAAGAAAACTTAAACTTTTATTGGCAAATTGTTTTTATAGAGACAGAGAGAGAGTGGTTTTTGAAACCTGCCTCTTCTGTATACCTAATGAATCCTTTTATAATAGATTCTTCACACAACAAACTAAATACAAAAGTTAAATGGGCCTAAGCGTGGCCGACAAAATAAAAGTAAAAAAGGAAAATGTCAAAGGCCTCATGTGACCGACAAAGAAAAATGTGACCATATGGTCCTACAAAGAAAATTATGACCATGTGGTCCTATCACTTTATTAAAGTTGTTTGTTGTATCACCCCAATAATTAAATTATGGGGCCTTCTACTCAGATTTTTTTCTTTTCCTCTATTGGATTTAGCGGAGGTGGAAGATTCCTCCGTCTTACTTTTGAATTTCTTGTAGGAGTAGGTCCAAATTGCCCAAATCAATTTCTCCGATGCTATTATCACTTTGTGCTTCTCCTGCTAGTTCATCTTCATCTTCAGTATGACTGATAGACGTCATGGAAATGTCATCTGGTATTTCTATGTCCAGATTTCTTAGAAGATCCTTTTTAATCTCCTCCATGTATAAAGCTAGGATTTCGGATTTAGACATTATCCCCTTTTTCATTTGAAGTTTTCTGGAGATATGTTTTAATTGGACTAGCGTCATCCTGTCTAGTTGCTTCTTGCATTATTGTATAATTACTGATAGCTGTATGAATGCTATTTGTGGTCTCCTGTCCATTAATGTTTCCCTCCTTGTCTTTCTACGTCATTTTATACCAAAACTTTGTATAAAAAGTACTTTCCAAGCAAGGGAATTCTCCTGTTGTATCAACTTCGCCTGACCATTCATGATTCATGGTATTGAAAACTCTATAAAAAAATACATGGCTGACATGCCATCAAAGAAAATATTTTTTTTTTTGTAACTCTATTAATTTAGGAGAAACATCAACCCATTGGGTAAAAAGTTTTTTGTATGATTCAGATAAAATATTTATAGTTGGACCATATAAAGTCCACCATTTACAAAACCATACAGAAATATTTTGTGTAAAAACCTAGCTACAAATTTTTATCAATCAAGAATTTTTTTTGTTATGATTTTCATATAAAAGGCTTTTATTAAAGCTGTCCAAATAGTCTCAATAATTATATTTAACTGAGACATTATTTTTCGGGTGTGTATAATCCCGTTCTTGAAAAGTATTAAGACCCCAATCTTCTGGAGCCAAAATCTTTTTGATGATAATTTTTGAAAAATTATCATTAGTTCTACTATTAATAGAATAAAAATGCTAGAATTCAGCAGACTCTGTATCTGAGAGTATAATCTCATAGTGCCTCCTATATTTATAAGTAGGAGCAGCATATAATGTTGTATTAAAAAATACCTGGTCATTATTTTTCAGGGATCATTTTTCCATTCAAGATCTGTATGTACCCAATTCTTGATCCTCCATATTAGACATCTCAAGACTCAAAATTCATTCATCCATAACCCTATTATTCTTTTTGAGATGTTCAATTTCTATCTTGAGGTTATCAACCTCTTTAATCAAATCTTAAAGAGTAGTAGGAGTATATTCCGCCAGATATTTTTCCCTTAACATCTTCTTTAATTCTATCATAGAGTAGGATCCTCCTTGGGGTTCCTAGGGTTTGCTGCTAGTAGCTTCCATTTTATCAATAATCTGCGACCTGATTTCAGGATCTTTGATAACTTTCAGGAGCTCTATTAACTTATCATCTTGAAGAACCTTAATATTAAGATCAGTAAATTGATAATAAATCCCATAAAATCCATCAGTTTTCGTGTTGACACAAGGTTGCCCAATTTGGCAGGGGATACATTCATCTTCTATGGATGAGATATAATCATCATCCTGGAGAATGTTCAAGTCTCTGAGTGCTCTAAGTTCTTCTTCCGTAGAAGAATCTTCAAACTCACTCTATTCCGGACTATTTTTCGGAGAGGAATTTAGAAGAATCTTACATAAAGAATCTTTCATTTTATCGTCAGTATCCAGGAGTTTGATCTTCTCCTTCATTTTGCAGTCTTTAGCATAATGCCCAACTCTGCCACATTTGTAGCACGCATTAGGTTTATAAGAGGACTTCACCATCTCTTTCCTCTTATTAAAGGCTTTCTTCCTTTTACCTCTTTTCCCTGATGCTTGTAATATTTATCAGGATTACAATACTCTTTCTTTGAGGAATGCTTTTTCCTCTTATGATCTTTAGATCTCTTGTGGGTTCCTTTTAGAATATTCATTCCAAATTGTTCATATAAGTCACCCACTTGTCGTTTCTCAGTAAGACTCTGCTTTTTGATTTGTGGGTTTAACCTGATCTCATTACATAAGGATAAACCTTCCTGAGTGCAAATATTAATTAACTTACCATAAGAGAAATTATCATATGCAATACTATTTGCTCCTGCTCTCAGAGTTTTCCTAACTTTTTCAGCAAAAGGCATAGGTAATCCATCAACTAATTTGGATTTCCAATAAGAGCTATTACACTCTGGTAATTTCATGACCCTAGATAAGAAGGTGTCTTTATACCACCTAAATGATGAGAGTGTCTTACATCTCAAAATTTGGAGCAAAATTCTAATCGTCTCACTATCATCAGACCATCTTCCCAAGAAATGTTCTATAATGTTAATAATCAGGGTATACACTGCGTTTTGCAACACCATACCATTTTTGGTTTTGATGGCTGTGAGAATATTCCCACGTTGTTCACTGGTTAGATAATTATCCCACAGCTGATAGATGTGGAGGCAAAGCTAGCCTATATGCCACATCTCCAAACTTCTCAAGAATCTCAAAAGGGCCAATGAATCTCGGAATAAGTTTCCCTTTCTTTCTAAATCTCATCACACCCTTCATCGCTGATACCTTTAACAAAACCCGCTCTCCAAGCATGTATGCAACATCACTGACTTGATGGTCAGTATAACTCCTCTACTTAATCTGGGCAGCCACAAGACTCTGCTGAATCAACCTCACTCGATCCATCAAGTCTCTCAACAAATCAGTGCCCCAAGGCCTAACCTCTAATGAATCAAACCATCCTACGGAGGATCTATACCTCCGCCCATACAAAGCCTCAAAAGGTGTTATCTGAATGATGGAATGGTAACTATTGTTGTAGGCGAACTCCCTAAGGGTAAGAACTGGTCCCAATGAACACCAAAATCCATAACATATTCTTGAAGCATGTCCTCTAACACCTGAATGGTCCTCTTTGACTAGTCATCCATCCGAGGGTGAAAAGCTATGCTTATGTCAAGCTAAGTGTCACGCCCCGAATCCCATCGAGACATGATTGGCACCCGTAGCCGATAAGGCCCGAGAGAACCAACCTTTGTCTATGTTCAATCATATGCATATCATAATCATAACCACCATTGCGTAAGAACATGAAAGACGAATAAAGGAAAACATGGGACATATTTATACATACATATGAAACTTGGCCGTTGAGGCCATCCAGTCAAAACAACATATGTTTTCTACACTGATACACCCACATCCGTCTACAAAAGCCTCTAACAAGAGCATTGACCAACTGAACCATAAGTCGGGACAAGTCCCCGTTTTACACAATATGTACATCACCAAAACATATATATACTTTGACTCAGAGAAGCCCCGAATTAGCTGGATCTCACCAAGGAACCGCTAACACTGGCAATCTACTGGGGAGACCTACTGGGACCTGCGCCTGCAGCAAGTAAGGTAAATTCCCAGAGAGGGGTCAGTACGAAATAAGTACTAAGTATGTAAGGCTCAAATGAAACTTTGTAACACATGAACATACTAATGAACTCAATACAAATGACTAGACAATGTGAGTAAGTCACCATTTTACATTTTGGAAACCATGTGAATTGCTTTCTTTACTTTCATTACTTTCTTTACATTCAATGCTTGCTTGTCAATACATGTGTCACAATGTACCCGGGCCCCTACTGATCAGTGGGTCTTTCCATGACTTATCGTCATGTTGGGATCGGGTCGAGCTAGGCTTATGCCCCTAAGACCTGCCACCCATAAAGCACTGCATTGGGATCGAGTCGAGCTAGGCTTATGCCCCTAGACTTGCCACCCATAAATTAATACATCGGGATCGAGGTGAGCTAGGCTTGCGCCCCTAGACTTGCCACCCATAAATCAACACATCGGGATCGAGTCGAGCTAGGCTTACGCCCCTAGACTTGCCACCCATACTTGATCATTGACCACATTTGCATTACTTGGATCTTTACTTTGAGATTGATATTTGATAGTCATAACATCACTTTGAACTTTGGAACATAACATTGTTGGAAACTTTGAACCATTAACCAATGAGTGAGAGACATGTGAATAACTTGGCAACATAACCTTATTAGAAACATAACACTATGGAGACCATGGGACAATAATCTATGACAAGAGGCATAAGTAATATTACTAGTGGAACATTGGAACATAACCTTATTAGAGCTTTTGGAACATTAACCATGATTATGAGACATGAGACTCACAAATGATCCATGAGTAGGAATTATATGACAATGACTATTGATAAACGGATAGAGGATACCTTAGCACATTTCGGGATAGGACTAGTGAAATAGCAATGTGGATACTATTTGCCGCAAAAAGATACGAACAGAGTAACCTTACATACCTTGTACCCTCAATACGGATATACAATCCTAGTTGTGCATACAATAGTCCCGCTCCTTCTTTATGTGTCACTCTACAACACAAATACATAACGGAATTCACATTAACCAACAACTACTCTACAAATACATATAACATCAATGGGGTGCATGTTTGCCTTGAAACATGTCATTTCCCCTAGACAAAACCATTGATAGAATCATGATTCCAAAAATCCTCCAATATTCCCAACATTGACAAATACATGATAATCAATACATTTCACCATAACACTTCTCTTTTACACCTTCTTATCCACACCACATCACAAACAATCCATCAATTCACCTTAATAGACTTCATAGCACATATCGGCCCAAATCCCACAATTTACACTTATAGACAAGAACAAGTTTAACAACAAAAATAACACCATAGACGTTCATATTTTATCCATACCATGATCTTTCATCAAAGGCACAAGTCCCAATTCAAGTTCAAATCCCATGGATCACAAATCTTAGACAAAAGCACAAAGTACTATGTCCAACATTTCCAAGCACAACCAACATGATTTACATACTCTTTCTTGCATATAATATATTAATCCATGAGAATAAATACTTACCAAGGCTTGGAATAGGATGATCTTCACCAAAGAGTCCAAAGGAAATATTGGCTTTAGGGTTTTGGAACTAGAGATAATGCTTGAGAAAATAACAAAAAGGCATGAGACTTTTGAAGCAATAAAAATCAGCTTTCTTGCCCTTTATATAGGCCCCCAATTCCATCCTTATCCACTCTTTATCATTTAATGATAGGTTCTAGAAGGTCCAAGCAAGAATGGGTCTTTTGACCCATTTTTGGGTCATGCTTTCTTTTCATTTTTGGGCCCTTTTTGAGCCCAATTCACTTAACCCGATAAAATCAATAATTTTTTGTGTTTAAGTCGTATTATACATATTACAATAATATTCCCACTCATGCTATTCATATCCGTAGCCTCATTCCCAAAACCAAGTGATTCTAGCCACGTTTGGCTTATTTTGACCTTAAGGGCAAAACTGTCATTTTGACCCCAAATTCGTTCTCGAGTAATTTTATCATACCAATGTAATATTCCATTCATTTTATGTATATACTCTTGGTTGTAGAAGAAACGTAGCAAAAATTGACTCGGTATGTCCCCGGATACCCTTGGGACTTAGAAATTTTCAACTTTCGAAAAAGTGGAAAGCCCAAGGTGGCACGCCCCTGGGCGCGCCAACCTACTGCCTCTGGGCTAAAAATTTTAGCCCAGAGCGGCATGGCACGGTCCCAAATTCGCCCCTCCTTAAAATTTTCGAAAATTCCATTTTTCGACTTCTCTTCGCGGGTTTGGTTAGACACTTCAAGTCCTATTCTTTAACTCACCTCTTAATCCTTATTATACTTTGTTTAGAGGTCTTATTATCCTCATTTTGAACCCCACAATGGCTTCATGAAAATTTCAAAACACCTTCCATGCAAGTTTAACCACATAACAAGAGCCAAATTCAATTATCTCACCACTAGCCTTACCAAATGCATACTTATAGCTCTCGATACCTACGTACATATTATTTAATGTCGTCAAGTAGGGTTGGGAACGTACGGGGTGTTACACTAAGTACCCAACTCATTCTGCGTAGAACTCCAAAAATTTGAGGTAAACTAAGTAACTCTATCAGAAATAATGGAGATGGGTACACCATGTAATCGAACAATCTCTCGAATATAGATCTTGGCCCACTTTTCTACATTATAGTTCACTTTCACAAGTATGAAGTGCGCTAATTTAGTTAACCTATCCACAATCACCAAAATAGAATCAAACTTCCCCAAAGTCGGGGGTAGCCCAACCACTAAATCCATAATGCTCCATTCCCACTTCCACTGGAGAACAGGCATCCTCTACATAGTACCACCCAGGCACCTGATGCTCATAGTTCACTTGCTGACAATTCAAACACTTGGCCACAAACTCAACAATGTCCTTCTTCATACCACACCACCAATAGTGTTGCTTCAAATCATGATACATCTTAGCCTTGCTCGAATTATAAAGGATAGTGAGATCATAATCCTTAAGCGACTCTAACCACCAACACTGTCTCATATTACAGTCTAACAGAGTGAAGAAGTACTGAAGTCTACGATTATCGGTGAAAATCTCACAATGAACTCTATACAAATAGTGTCGCCACAACTTAAACACAAACACAACTGCGGCTAACCCCAAATCATGAGTAGGGTAGTTCTTTTCATAAGGCTTTAACTGTCGCGAAGCATAAGCAATCACCTTACCCTTTTGTATCAAAACACCACCCAAGTCAACTCTGAAAGCATCACAAAATATGGTAAAACCCACGCCCTCCTCTGGTAATGTCAAGATAGGAGCTAAAGTCAACAACTCTTTGAGCATTTGAAAGCTCTCCTCACAACCATTCGACCACTGAAAAACAATCTTCTTCTGAGTCAACTTGGTCAAAAAAGTCGTGATAAAAGAGAAACCCTGCACAAATATGAGGATAATAGCCTGCCAAGTCAATAAAGCTCCAAACCTCAGTAGTAGAAGTAGGTCTAGCTCAATCACGAACTGCCGCTACCTTGGCCGGATCGACCATAATACCATTCTTGGTCACTACATAACCCAAGAAGAAAATAGAATCCAACCAAAACTCGCTCTTGGAGAACATGGCATACAACTTCTCATCCCTCAATCTCTGAAGTACAACCCTCAAATGTCACACATGCTCAACTTTATTCTTGGAATAAACCAAGATATCATCAATGAACATAATTATAAAAGAATTAAGATATGGCTGGAATACCCTGTTCATCAACTCCATAAATGTCGTCAAGGCATTAGTCAGCCCAATAGCTATAACCAAGAGCTCATAATGGTCATACCACATTTGAAAGGTTGTCTCTAGAATATTCAAATATCTAATCTTCAACTGATGGTAACCAGATCTCAAGTCAATTTTAGAAGATACTGAGGCACCCTGAAGCTAATCAAATAAATTATCAATGCGAGAATGAGAATACTTGTTCTTGACAGTCATCTTGTTCAATTCTCGATAATTAATACACATGCGCATGGATCCATATTTCTGCTTCGCAAATAAGACAAGAGCACCCCAAAGAAACATACTCGATTTAATAAAGCCTTTACTCAACAAGGCCTACAATTTCTCCTTCAATTTCTTCAACTCTATCGGGGCCATCCTATAAGGAGGAATGAAAATGGGCTTAGTGCCTAGCTCTACATCAATAGAAAAATCCATATACCTATTTGGAGGAACACTAGTTAAGTCTGTAGGAAACACATCCATGAACTCTCTAACAATTCTGACAGAATCCAAGAGAGGCTGTGAAACAAAACTAGTATCGTGAACAAAGGCCAAAAAAGAATAACACCTCTTTCTTATCATGCAACGAGCATGAAGGAAGGATATAACCCTCTGGGACATAAATTAGGAGTGCCCTTCCTCTCTAATCTCAGCACAACTAAAGTAGCTAAAGTCACTTTCTTAGAAAAACAATCCAAAACTGCGTGATAAGGAGCCAACCAATCCATACCCAATATGACATCAAAATCAACCATATCAAGGATAATCAAGTCCACCCAAGTCTCACACCTTTAAAAAGTCATAAAACATGATAGGTACACCCGATCTACCAATATAGAATCGCCTACGAGGGGTAGAAACATGAATAGGCATAGCAAGGGACTCTCACATAGCATCAATACTAGTACCAAAATATGAAGACACATAAGAGAATGTGGATCTAGGGTTAAATAATACGAAAGTAGAACGATGACAAACTAGGACAATACATGTAATCATAGCATCAGAGACCTCTGGCTTAGGTCTCCCAGGTAAAACATAGCTCTGACCACGCCCGCTACTAGACTGAGAAACCTTGCGTCCACTACTACAAGGTCCCTGAGCTTTACCTCTTGTAGCTCTAGATCTACCTCTCTAACTGCAGACACTAGAGTCAGATAAAGTTGAAGTTAAGAACTCAGCTGGGGAGGACTCAAAACACACCGGGGATAATCCCTTGCTAAATGGCTAAACTCATCACATACAAAACATCCCCTGCTAATAAATTCACGTTGAGAGGGGCTAGAAGAACTAGAACACCCTTCATAACCTGACAAACCAGAATGAGACCCTCGACCTGCATGACCTGATCTCTGACTACCCAAAACCTTAGAACCCACAAACCTACCATCTGAACTCTACAAAGCTACCTAAACTGGTCTGTCATAGTAACCATAAGAACCTCTACTAGAGAAATCCCTACCTCGGGATGGATGACCACTGAACTTGCCATGTCGACGTATTTTCTTGGCACCATCACTATGAGTGCCCTGGTGAATAGTCTCAATCAACTTAGCATGATCCATGATACTTTGAAAAGAACCACCCGAGACCACTAACGGAGCTATCGCCAACTAATATTAATTATTCAAACCCTTAAGAAACTTCCTGATCCTATCAGGCTTTGTTAAGATATTAGAAATGGCATGTCTGAATAATGTATAAAAATGAGCCTCATACTCTACAATAGTCATGAGCCGTGCTCTAAATGATCAAACTCATCTCTCAATTGGTCCCTTAAGCTATAGGGCACAAACCTCTCTAAAAGCCTCGGAAAATTGGGTCCACATCAACTGAGGGGAACCCACTGGTCTATAACTAACAAGAGACCTCCACCACTGCCTAGCCATATCAGTCAACTAGTAGGTTGTGTATGCAACACCATGGGACTCAAGACTGAGGTTGTGCAACCTCTCCTGGCAATCAATCAGAAACTCATAAGCATCCTTACCAATAGCACTACTGAACTTGTGAGGAGCCAGCGAAATAAATCTCTTAAATTTTTTTTGCTTCTCAATAGACACCTCAAGGCCAAGAACTATAAGAGGAACAACAAGTCTAGTAGGGAAAGTCTGGGGCCACAATAGCAGTTGGTTGTGCCCCGAGAATCTAAGAACCAACAAAAGGAACCTACCCTGGCAGCTGAACACCTTCTAAAGTCTGTGAACCATCTGGTGTATCTGCTAGAATACCTATCTGGGGAATGCCATCAAAATGACTCAAAAGATGAATCAGCAAATCCTGTAATACCGGAGTAACAACAAGATCCTGAGGGGCCTGAGCTAGCCCACCTCCTCTGTCTGATGCGTCGCCTCATCATGCTCAATCTTGGGCTCAAGAAAGGCTTCTCTAGCTTATCCTCTAGCTGAATCCACTCCTCATGCTTGACCTCTACCTTTGTCCAGGCTGCGACCCCTGTCTCACCCCCTGATTTGGGATCCAACAGCGGGTACTGACTTATCATCCTCAACAACTCTGAATCTTGTCCTCACCATCTGCGCAGAAAATAATGGAATAAAAGTTTAGAATACTTGACATGAATAACACGCACGCTAAGGAATCAAATTAGAGAAGTTTTCCTAAAAAGGTCTTATAGCCTCCCAAAGATAGATACAAATATCAACGTATCAATCCGCGGGACTCTATTAGACATCTAGCTCTTTTACTCATGAGACTGGTGAACCTAACGCTATGATACCAATTTCTCACAACCCATGAGTTGAGGTCATAAAGGCTCCTACCCCATCCCAACCCTGGGTAGGTAAGCCCAACCCCCGAAGATATAAAGAATGCAAAAGTAATAAGTAAACCTAATACGAGACTTCATAAGAAAGTCATGCCATAATATAATTAAATAACAATATTTGAAACTAAACAAAATACAACCTTTTATTTTCAAAAAGTAACAAAATACAACTTCAATCCCAAAATCTGATGTCATGAGTAAAGAACACTACAGCTGATAAAGAGTACTAAGATACACAAGTCTGCCTCTGAAAAGTAAAATAAAGAAAATAGGGATAGATGAAAATCCAAAGTCAAGCCCCAAACGAGGAGCTCACCTGTACTCTAAAATCTGCCTCAAACACAACACGAATGCATGCTATACGTGTCACACTCAAACTAGGATCTGCACCAAAAAAGTACAGAAAGTAGGAGTGAGTATGACCCACTTGTACTTAGTAGGTATCATAGCCCGGGCCGATTTAGAAAAGCAAAAAACTAAACAAGTAAAGGATTCTATGAGCACGCTTCCACCTACATACAGAAAAAATCCCAATAGTGGCTCAAATCGTATCTCCTAACAATTCTACAAGTATAATATTCGTATAAGATTGCACAAATATATAAGAAAGAAGGCTATATACACGGTATCCAACACATAAAAGAAAATGCAAGTGATGCAATGCAATACAATGACCATATGATATGTCTCAATATCACCTCGTATACACCTTTCGAGTGAAAACTTCTAGGATAGGACACCATGTGGGGTTCACAACCCATATACATTCATAATATCATATCTCAATCAACCTTGCCAGTATATTCCTTGGTCAAGAGTTTTATAAAGTCTTTAATTTTCTTTGAAAATTAGCATTTCTCTGTGGTACCAATTCCATGTATGTAGATAATTCATATGAGGATGCATGCTCATAACCAAAGGAGTATTATATAATGAATCAATTCAATGATGGTATTAAATAAGCCCAAATCTCCTCAAATTTTCATAAATCCTGATATAAACCATCGCATGGCACCACAGTAATAAATAGTCATGTAAGATATCAAATATTTTTTAATTCAAGCCGCGATTTGGGAATCACAATAATAACAAAGGAAAATAATGCTCAAACAAGGCCAAGTCAAATATAATGTTTAGATAAGCCCCAAAACATGCATCACTATAATAATAATAATCTCTCAAGTCAATAATAATACTCACATAGGCCCCCACATGGGCAACATGGTAAAATAACTAGCTCAAAGTATAAATCTCCTGATAAAATCCCCAACCCGTAGCATACTTTATGTGAATGGTTAACTACCCAGTGCATTTTGAAGAAATTTAAGCCATAACCTACTTCAAAAAGTCAAATCTCGAGCTTGAAACCTTTAACACGAAGCCTTTTCTTTACGTGCAGCCTCAGAATGAATCAAATCTAGCAAAAATGTAATATACATGTCAAAAGGATCCTAATGATACCCATATTAGCTACTTTTATTTTGAGTCCAAAAATAGTATGAAAATCGACCCCGAAGGAAAAAGGGTAAAATTAGAATTTTATTTAGGAATCATATTTCCCATACTCTAAGGGTTTTAAATATGAAAATCCATTGAAAAACAACTTGAAATCGAGGTTGAAATTGAAGAAAAACTATTTTCTCTCTTTACCAGGTGAAACCCCAAAAATCCAAGTTTAGAAAATGATTTAGTGAAATAATCAATGAATAAGGATACAAGTCATATTTAGAAGCTCACCCAAGTTCAATTTGATAAAAAATCATCTTTGAAATTTCCAAAATAGAGACCTCAAGGCTTGAAAATAAAAGAATGGAATAAAAGAGAAGAAAAATAGAATTTATATTAGCAACATTTCTTAGGCAGTCATTTGATCGCCTAAGCGACATCACCTAGGCAACTAATTAGCCGCTCAAGCGGTATTGCTAAGGTGATGATGCTAGTTTGGATGGCTTCTGCTAAGGCGGCCCAAGGTTGCCTATGTGCTATTGCTAAGACGAACAAAAGGCCGCTCAGGCAGTTGCACCAGAAACCAAATATAGCTAAAAAATAAGGGATTAAAATCACTCCCAAATGCTTCAGGGATCATGCCCCCCCCCAACTCATATAAGGCATATAGCAACTACGGAGAAGGGTAAAAAAGTCAAAACATAGAAAAAGCTTAAATTCACAATAAAGGTTGTTACAACTATAATGTCCCTTTGCTACCTTACCACTACCACTACGGTGGTACAAAGATCGCTACAGTAGTCTTACTGTGGCGGCAATCCGACTATTGTAGCACTCTTTAAATAGTAACAGAGGGAAAATCTAAAGCTAACCTCATTTTACAACAGAAGTCTCAATTTAGGACATCAAAGAGTCATCCCAACGCAACAACCACTATAACTATAGTTCTATGTATCCATTTATTATTCCAAAACTTCCTACAAAAAACTATGCCACTTGACCAACCTATAATGAACACACCACCAACAAATACTACACCATGAACCATAAATAATTGTTAATGTACACAATACCAAATTTTCATCAAAAATCTCCCTACCTTGATATTTTATCAACTTTTTTCCTTGGGGAAATTCTAGCAGGATATTTATTTCCTAAGCAATGTTATAACTATAGGATATGTTGTTACATTTATGTAACTAGTGAGTTCTTTAAACCTCTCTTTATACTAATCAATAGTTCCCTACTGCATAAGTTTATTAAGCTTATCAACTATATCTTGAGGTCTCACATTCCCAATCTCCTACAAACATCAGTGCAAAATCTTTGCCAACTTACCCTCCCTATATGATTAATTATATAACTATCAAACCAAATATCAACTCTCTCCCTAGATAAACTGAAGCATAACTGAGCTTCTTTAGCTCAGGGATATAATAGATCTAAAAGAATTTTTTGCATTTCCTCTACCAACTTCTTAGGTTAGGCCTATTAAATACAGGGAAATTAATTTTTAGTTTAAGGGTTCTTTACATAGAGATAGGATCTAGGTAGGCATGATAAGGTTAGGCTAAAGAGGGAGAGATGAAGAATAAATAGGGTTACAAAACAAGGGTAGACTAGAAAATAAGGGAGTTGGTGGGAAGGTGAAACCACGACCGACTTCAAACATCGAAGGGGTAAATTGGGGTTGGGAACTTACTCTATTAGTGATAGGGGACTTACCATTAGAGAATTGTCCAACCTCTGTTCTAGATTGAATTCTCTCAAGAGTAGCTTGAGGATAGAGTTTGTTGTGGAGTGATTTGGTGATTGAGGAACACCCTACAAGTTTATATTCGAGATAATGAACTCCAATATCCTATTAGTTTCTCGAATCTCAGTGAGCTAACTTTAGAACTATGCCTGGTTAAGTTTCGCAATTTCAAATCATTTACTCTCATCATCTATAAAGACTGAGAGTTGATTTCAAATGGAATTGACATCGGTATAAAGACTATGAAATTCTTGTGAGAAAGCCATCAGTGGTAGAGACATGATACTAGGTGGCTCTGATACCATTTATAATAAAAAGGTTACTTTTTTATTGACTTCAAGAAGAGAAAATGGGAGAGAGATAAAAAGGAGGGAGATAGGATTTTTCAAAATAATAATTTCATTACCTTCAGCACTAGCTCAGTATAGGGAATATAAAATCGACACTACCACTGAGAACATGATAACTTTCCCTTCACTAAATGAATTTAGGACTTAGGAGGAATTAAGTCTACTAGCATCAGGGACTACTCTGCAAATACTAAATAAGCTGACTATTTACAACTAAAAGGACTGAAATTAACTTATTGAAGCTTAATAAAAACTAGTCATAAAAGACATTTGTGGAATATTTTGGCTATGTTTGATCTCTATCCACATATGGTGCCTTGGAATCAATAAGGGACTGAAACTAGTCATGACGCGAACACCATATGCTTATCTTGAATTTTAATGAAGCTAGCTATATGGATAGAGATTGTTACCTTTGTTCTTTCTTCTTCTAATCTTTTGATCAGCTAGTTGGCCTGGATTATCCCATGGAATTGAAATTCCATGTATCATACCTGAAATTAACTGATTCTGAATCAATTGTAGGGTCAGTAAATATATTGGTTTGTCTTTTTTTTGGATGAAAATCATTTGTTTCTATAGAACTCCCAATTAAGATATACATTAAAGTGCTTGAACCTAAACCTAGTTTAAGGGTTATTCATTAGCGAGAATATGACTTTGGATATGATAAGCTCAATCACGATTGTAAGTTGGTGGATATTTTTGATTCTGAAAGATTTGGTAAAGAATATATCAACAGTCTTAACAGTGATTCCTTGAGAAGTGCTAATGATTGTTTAAGTGTGGAGCTATTAATTTTTTTAGGTATATATATGAAGGGGAGACTTTATTGGGCTACTAAGACTCTTGGGTGTAATGAGTGTAAAGGTGGGAGGATTATATCCTTTGATTTGACTGATGAGAAATGAAAAAGGTGAAACAACCCTTATATGCAAAAGAAGATATTTATTTGTGGTTGGGAGTATTGGAAGGTGATTTTTCCATCTTATGTGATTGTGAGAAAATTGATATGGATGTTTGGGTCATGAAGAAGTATGGAGTTAAAGAATATTGGGAGAAGATGTTTAGGTTCACGTATCCTCATATGCATTATTATAATAATTTCTATCCACTTTTTTTCATGTTAAATAGAAGTGAAGTTCTCATTGTGTTTGAAGCTATTTCTGTTATATACAATCCAAAGAATCGCTTGCCCAGATTTTGTAATGACCCTCCAAGACATTTCCTGTGTTTTCATGCTTTTTTATGTTTAGAGCTTTCCTATAGCTGCCCCAAGTCATTTATGACTTTCTGGGACTGACAGTTTGGTTATCGAGTAGTTCATTTGGTTTTTAGAGCTATTTCCTTATTTTGGAGCTTTCATTGTTAAGAAAAGGGTATTGGGCCTAAACTTTAGGTAAATGGCCTCAGATTCCAATTTTGACTGCTTCATTAGCTCTAAATGTCGATTTTAGGCTAGGGGGACCATTGGTTTGGGTCCTGAGGCTTCCGGACTCATTTTGGACTATTGGGTAGATTTTGGCTAAAATGAACACTTGTGTGTGGGACCCATTTTTAATTAAAATGACCTCAGATAGAAATTACGATGGTTTCGTTGAGTCTGAAATGCCGAATTTATTAGGGTAGCATAGTTAGTTTACGTTCATAGGATTCGAAATAAATCCAGAGGGCCCGGTCGAAAAATTTGCAACTTGCCTAAGTTGTTGGTGATGATGCACCTAGTGCAGTCCAAAATTGGCCTTTGTGTTTGTGCGGACTTGCCGCGATTATGAGGGTCAAGGATTTTAACCTCCGCGATCAAGGTCTAGTCTTCCCATTCGCAAAGAGAAGGTCGGTCTGGTCGATCCAGCCTTTTTCCTTGAGATCATGGTGGACCGGCTATGTTTGCAAAAGTCTGCCTGGGCTAGCTCCAGTTTCGTGATAGAGGTCACGCGTTCCCTAAGAATTACCCATGACTATCTATATAACTGGTTCCATCATTTTTCAGCTTATTTTAAGTCCAAAATCACCATTGTAGAGACTTGAGAGCTTGAGATTAGTGTGGGAATTAATATATGGTGCTGGGATTGTATTGGAGACATCGTTGCGGTCATTTTCTTACCTTTTTAACGTTAGTTTTTGGTTAATTTCCCATTTAATTCTTCGATTAATACTTGTTTTTCATTTTTGGGTAGGAATATTTATAGGCTGATTTGAGCTTGGATTATGCAAAATTTTGGGATAAATGATTCTTGAGCAGAGAGGGACACTATGATGGCTTTAATTTCATGATTTTACAAGTGAGCCCACATGGGATTTTTAGTTTGATTTCTGACCTAGAACGTAAATACGCAATATGGGTATCAATATTCTCGTCTTGACATGTAGAACCTTATTTTGATAGAGTGGCAGTGGTCGGAGGCTTCTTAAAAGGGAAAAACTCTAGAGTAAAATAATATACGAGCTTTTAATGGCATCCAGGTAGGCTAGGCTTATCTTTCTCCTAGACTGTGGTTTATTATAGTATTAGTGTAGTAGTATGCTAGCTATGGGTGGGTATTTGTGCTCGGTTATTTTTTTAGCATTTATTGCCTTATTTAGCCAGTTAGAGGCCATTTTTGATAGAATTCGACCCGTTTTCCCTCAAATTAGTCTATGATTTCCCCTTATTACTAGTCTTGGTTTACTTAGTGCCTTGGGATGGGATTTCTAAGCCTTAGACTAGGTTTGGGTAGCTTCTTGCCTTAGGTTGGGTCTTTGAGACTGGTAGTGGGATCCACCAGCCCTTTTTTTAGATGGAATGCCTAGAATAGCTCCTTATTGACCTAAATGACCTCTATTCGCTACCTTAGGTTAATTCTTGAGTTTAGTATGACTTAGTCATTTTAGGGAGCCTTATTTAGATTTGTTACCCCGGGTGGGGGTAGTATTTGGCGTTAAACTACATCCTTCGGCTTAGTGACTAGGACTCATACCGCCTAAAGACTTATCTGCCTGACTTTGGAGTTATGACCAGTTGGACTTAAGTGGAGTTATAATCCTGTATTGTTACTATCTTTAGCTTATTATTTATCTGTTCTGGTTTGAGTCGGTCTCCTAGAAGCTTTATTATTATTTATCAGGTCCGATTAAAGTCTGACATTTTACTATTATGATATTATTCTCTAGTTTTAGTTTGAGTCTTACATTTATAAACTATATGGATATTGATTTGGGATTGGAAATCCGGTAAGAACAGGCAAGACTTAGGATTATGATCAGAAAGGAGTTTCAGGTATGCTTATCATGTTGGCTTGTCTACATTATAATTGTTATTATTCCATCTTCATATTACTGTTTCTCTTTACTTGTACCCACCATGCTTATGGGGGCTCGGTTGTGCCTTCTGTGATTATGGGGGCCTAGTTAGATTTTATTTCTACTTTTGAATTGCTTATCTTATATACATCGCATCCGTTTGGTATAGTCTATTATTTTCATTACCTTATTTATTGACTGACTTTATTTTACATCCTTACACTTTATTTATGCATTTACTTTAATTTAGTTCAATTTTCTTATGATGCCTACTAAGTATCCATTATTTTGGTACTCATACTACACTTCTACATCTTTTCCCTGATGCAAATCCGAGATGAGTTACCGTCGCTAACGATATCCTCGGGTCGTGTTGCTGTTCGGAGTTAGGGTGCGCTTTTAGAGTCTGAAGCTAATCCTCCTCCTTCTGTTTTTTTTTGGATACTCTTATTTGTATATTCTGAGACTACATTGTATATTTAGCACTGTCTAGTACTCTCTTTTGGCTTAGTGGCTCTTGTACCGACCTTATCAGGTCGTGGGGGAACTTATTTTGTATATTTTTTCCTCCTCCCTCTGTTATATAGTATGTGCATATTTATTTATCATATCTTTTCATTGCTTAGCTTTCCCATTGTATGCCTATTTCCTTTATTTTCTTATCTTCTGCTAGTTAGCCTATTACTTGCCATTTCGGGTTATAGTTAGAATTACCTATTGGTGGATTAAAGTAGGTGCCATCATGACTTGAGAAATTGGGTTTGATAGTTTGTTATTAGAGCCTAGGTTCATCGGTATCATTGGTATAAGAGCAAGTGCCTAGTAGAGTCTCGCAGATCAATACAATGACGTCCGTATCCTACCTTCGGGAGGCTACATGATATTTTTAGGAAAATTTCACCTTTTAGTTCATTTTCGTGCATTGTGTTTATATTGTTTTCTAGATTCTTATTTGTTTCACTTTTTCATAGATGGCTAGGATGCGGGCCACTATGGATGGGGATTGAGACCCCAAGCTGTTGCGACCCAACTATACACGCAAGTGTACGTGATCGTTCTAGTAATAAAGTGGCTCCTTTAAAAGAGCCGGATATCGAATCCAAGGGACTTTCGTCAACAGAAATCAGTTTTAGACGTCAAACAATAATTAAAAACTTGTGTTGCGAAAAGAAAAAGGAATTTGTTACTAAAAATTAAATGATTGCGGACTATGAACTCCTATCTTCGCTACAAAATTCAGTTTTCGCAAATATGCTTGAAAAGTCAATAAAAGTAAATTCCCAGGGTCAAGGCACTCCGAGCATCATCTCTTGAGCATAATTGTTACTGGTTTAAGCAATTTGAGTCGTTTGTCTTGGTTATTGATCACGAGGTTAATGTTACAATTATATTCGTCTCCAAACTATAACCTTCTACTAGAAATCGAAAATCTAACTACGTCATTGAGCGGTGATAAGTTTAACCAATTCTAATGCCTTTAAGCTATCTTCTCGTAATTGAACAAGCGCGGTGGATCAGGTACCTCTCGATCCTAACCACATATCAATCTCTTGGAATCCCTTCCGTGAGTAGAGATCACGCTCCTTATATTCCACGTTCTATCTCTTAGTTTTTCTCTCAAGCTCACCTCAAGACAAGGAATTTATTTCAATGGTGATCAAACATTAAAATAGTAAAATTAAGAATATAAGAATAATCAAGTTATGATAAACTTCAGAAAAAACCAATAAAATCAACTCGAGAGAATCATGTTCATATCCTCAACCCCAAGAATGAGGGATTTTAGCCACTCATAACGTCAATTAACAACATAAGTTGATAAAATACCATAAAAAGAAATAAAAATTGAAAAGATGAAGAATGAAACCTAATTTCAATGCCCAAAAATGCCCAAAGTGGTCTAGTGAAGATGGAATTATGATACAATAACCCAAAAGCCCTATTTATAGACAAAATATAGAGGCAAAAATTTGCCAAAAAATGGCCCGGCACGCCCTTGGGCGCACCTGACACTTAGGCAAATTTTGCCTCTGAAAAGGTGCTCCCAGGCAGCCTGGCACGCCCTTGGGTGCGCCTGCCTGCTGCCCACTTGGGTGGAAAACTCACCAAAAGCAGCCTGGCACGCCCCTTGGCGCGCCAGGCCCTAAAATTTTTATTTTCTTCTTTCGTCGACTTTTCTTTGCGGATTTGGTTGGATTCTTCAAGTTCAAATCTTTGGCTTGCCTCTTATCTTCAGTATCCTTCACTCGTAGCTCCTTCAAGCCTCTCTTTCCAAGCCAAAAATGCTCCAAATAGTCGCAAATTCCACCTACAAGGGTCTAATCACATTTGTTAGCACAATATCACGTATTCCATCAAAACCATACAAAATACATATGTATTGCTCTCAAAACTAAGGTAAACATGGGTTAAAGTCGACAATAAGGCATATAAATACGCGTTAGATCACAAGCTTGTAGGCACGACACTAATTAAAGGTCGAGGTCTACCTAGAGGTCGAGGTTAGGCTAGAGTTGTGCCCGACCTCGAGACCAAGCCAGGAAGCCTTCACTATAACCTATTATTGCTCCTGAGCTAGAGATAACACTAGAGGGTCAGCCATCACAGCAATAGGTAGGCCAGGGGCAGTCTATGCCCTACTTGGGTTTATATCTTCTTTAGTTCTTTGCGATGATTTGGTACAACTATTGGGATTGGTAGGTGGTCCATTGATAGATGGGGCTCAGACAGTAGCCCAGGGTGGTATTGGCAGCTCCTAGAGTACAGATCCCGCCAGCACCGATAGTCCCACAACCGGTAGTAGCCTAGCCAGTTATGACTACGGAGGAGCAGAAGATGTTGGACTAGTTTCTAAGATTAGCTCTACTTAGGTTTGCAAGTGCTCTAAGCGAGGATGCATACAAGTTTCTGATTAGCTGTGAGGAGAGGCTGTGTAATTTGGGCTTAGTAGAGGTGCGTAGTATGGACTACATCATTTTTCAATTTGATTGGACAACCAAATAGTGGTGGATGGGTTACATTGATTCTAGGCTAGCTGGATCTCCTTCTATAATATGGAGTCAATTCTCTGAAGCTTTCATAGAGAAGTATATGCCTCGCAGCTTAGGCGAGCGTATGAGGGATCAGTTTATAGGACTAGAGTAGGGTTGTATGTAGTTTGCTGAGTATGAGGTGAGGTTCTATGAGCTGGCTAGACATGCCATTATGACTCTACCGACTGAGTATGAGCGATTCAGTATTTTGTCAGGGGGCTGATACTTCCTCTTTGCATGGCTACTTAGTGTCTAATTACTATGGGAAGATCTTTCATGTGTCTATACTATGAAAGAGATGCATTGTGAGGCTTAACGGGGCAGTGATAAGAGGACACGTCAGTAGGGCAATTATAGTGGGTGCTACATTGGATCACAGTTTAAAGGCAGAGGTTTTCAGGGTAGGTACCCTCAGCATCAACCTTATAAGCATCAGGGTCAGTCTAGGAGTCCCGTTCTGGCAGTGATTCTACTTTCAGACGAGGGTTAGCCTGGTTAATGTAGTGTCATCAGATAGGATAATGGTCAGTCTTCAAGGGGTGTACAATCAGGGTCTTTAGGCTGAGATAGCCAATATGGATCAGCTGGACCTTCTCAGCAAAGCAGAGTGCTTGGGGCATGTTATGATTATGGTATTTTGGACCATTTTACTAGAAAGTGTCCCCAATGTAAGATGATTGAGCCTTCAGCACAGAGTGCCCAACTGATCAGATCAGTACCACCTCCAACTAGGGGTGGTACATAGGGTCATAGGGGTGGTCCCCAGGGTTCTAGAGGCGGTCTTCAGGTAGGTCAGATAGGTGGTCAAGTGTCATCCAACTTAGAGGCAGACGGGGTTACTTATATGCTGTTCCTGGTAGGTTAGAGGTTGAGGCTTTGGATGCTGTGATCACAGGTATGATTACAATATGCCATCAACCAACTTCTACTTTATTTGATTTGGGCTCCACATATTCATATGTTTCTGCTTATTATGCACCACGGTTGGGGGTGTCTTGGGAGCCATTATTTGTACCATTACTTGTAGCTACTCCCATAGGTGATTCTTTAGTAGTGGAACAGGTTTATAGATCGTATAATATGACTGTTTGAGAGTATGACACTCAGGATGACCTTATTATGCTAGACATGGTGTATTTTGATATGATTCTGGGCATGGACTGGTTATCCCTCTATCATACTATCTTGGATTGCTTTGCCAAGACTATTACCTTAGCAATGCCTATCATACCCCCGATTGTGTGGCAGGATTCTTTTAACCGCATGCCGACAGGGATTATTTATTATATTCGGGCTAGGAGACTGGTATTGAGGGGTGGTGAGTCATTTCTTGCTTATGTTCGTGATATTAGTATGGAGTGTCCTTCGCTTGACTCTGTTTCTATAGTCCATGAATTTCCTTATGTCTTTCCTACCGACCTACCCGGACTTCCTCCTGAGCGTGATATTGAGTTTACTATTGAGTTTTAGTCGGGCACCCGACTTATTTCCATGGACCTTACTATATAGCTCATGTCGAGCTAAAAAGGCTAAATACTTAACTTTAGGATCTTCTTTGTAACGGTTTTATTAGGCTGAGTGCATCACCTTGGGGTGCTTCTACTTAACTTTAGGATCTTCTTTGTAACGGTTTTATTAGGCTGAGTGCATCACCTTGGGGTGCTTCTATTTTATTTGTGAATAATAAGGATAGTTCTATGCATATGTGGATCGATTACAGGTAGCTGAATAAGGTGATAGTAAAGAATAAGTATTATATGCCGCGTATCGATGATTTAGACCAACTTCAGGGTGTGGTAGTGTTTTCTAAGATTGATTTGAGGTCTGGCTACCATCAGTTGATGATTCGGTCCGAGGACATCCCTAAGATAGCTTTTAGGACTCGCTACGGCCATTTCGAGTTCCTGGGGATATCTTTTGGGTTGACCAATGCCCCAACAACATTCATGGACTTGATAAACCGCATTTTAAAGCCTTATTTGGAATCCTTTGTGATACTTTTCATAGATGATGTCCTTGTCTATTCGAGGAGTAGGGAGGAGCATAAGTAGTATGTAAGGACTATGCTCCACACTTTGAGAGATCATAGGTTTTATCCCAAATTCTCAAAGTACGAGTTTTGGCTTGAGTCTATAGCATTTTGGGGGCACGTATTGTCCAAGAATGTTATTATGATGGACCCAACAAAGATTGACGCTATTTGTGATTTGGCTAGGCCCACGTCTTCTACTGAGGTTAGCAGTTTTATTAGGTTGGCAGGCTACTTCAAGCGGTACATCGAGAGATTTACTACTATTGCAGTGCCTATAACTAGATTGACCAGGAAGGAGGTTCTATTCTAATGATCCGATAGCTGTGAGACGAGCTTTCTTAAGCTCAAGGACTTGCTCACTTCAGCTCCTATTTTGACACTTCCAGTTAAAAGCGAAGGGCTGACTTTTGTGATGCTTCTGGTGTTGGTTTAGGGTGTGTTCTAATATAGCTGGGTTAAGTTATTGCATATGCTTCGAGAAAACTGAAGGTGCACGAGCGCAACTACCCCACTCATAACTTGAACTTGATGACGGTAGTTTTCATGCTTAAGATTTGGTGGCATTACTTGCATGGTGTTTGCTATGAGATTTTCACTGACCATCATAGTCTTCAGTACATCATGACTCAGAGGGAGCTTAATTCGAGACAACACAACTGGATTGGGTTGCTGAAGGACTATGACCTCTCTATTCTATACCATCCGGGCAAGGTGACTGTGGTAGTGGATCCCTTAAATCGGAAGGCAGTGAGTATGGTTAGCCTGCCTTTATTTCAGTTTCTGAGTGACCGTTGTCTTTGGACATTCATTCCTTAGCCAATATGATGGTTCAACTTAATATTTCAGACCCCAAGAGGATTCTTGCTAGTATTGAGGCTAAGTCTACCTTGTTGGAGTAGATTTGAGGTCAGTAGTTTGAGGATAGTAGGCTATTTGAAATTACAGATCATGTCTTGAGGGGTGAGTCTAGGAGGGCTACCTTAGATTCTGAGGGAATTTTGAGATTTGATGGTCGTATTTGAGTTTCAAGGGTAGGATACTTGATTCAGTTAATACTTTGGAAGGCTCATAGCTCCAGATATTCTATTCACCCCTGAACAACTAAGATGTATAGAGATTTAAGACAACATTACTAGTGGAGCGGTATGAGAAGAGATATAACAGACTTTATGGCTCGGTGCTTATGTTGTCAATAGGTAAAGGCAGAGCATTTGAGGCCTGCTGGATTACTTCAGAGACTACCCATTCCTGAGTGGAAGTGGGAGCAGATAACTATGGATTTCATGGGTGGTTTGCCTCACACTTCTCATGTTTCTGATAGCATTTGGGTCATCGTAGATCGATTGACCAAGTTTGCCCATTTTATCCCTATTCAAACTTTCTTCAGTTCCGAGAGGTTGGCTCGTATCTATGTTCAAGAGGTGGTTTGCCTTCATAGGGTGCACGTGTCTATCATTTCAGATAAAGGCTCTCAGTTTACTTCTAGCTTTTGAAGGACATTTCAGGCAAAGTTAGGTACCCAGGTTGATCCTAGCACCATTTTTCATCCCCAGACCGATGGACAGTTGGAGATGACTATTCAGGTCTTAGAGGATATGCTCCACGCTTGTGTTATGTACTTTAGGGGTCAGTGGGAGTAATTTATAGCCTTCGCAGAGTTTGCCAATAATAATAGCTACCATTCAAGTATTCAGATGAGACCATTCGAGGCATTGTATGGTAGGAATTGTCGATCTCCGGTGGGTTGGTTTGAGACTTTAGAGGTTAGGCCCTGCGGTATTGATTTGCTTTGTGAGTTTTTGGATAGGGTTCGAGTGATTCAGGAAAGGCTTCAGGCAGCCCAAAGCAGGCAGAAAAATAATGCTGACTGTAGACTTCACGCCTTGAAATTCAAAGTTTGTGACCTGGTCTTTCTTTGAGTATTGCCCATGAAGGGTGTGATGAGGTTCGAAAAGATGGGTAAGCTCAGCCCCAAATATATAAGACCATTTGAGATACTCCGGACAGTTGGGAAGGTAGTTCATGAGTTGGCTTTGCCTTCAGCCTTTTCAGCTATCCATCCAATTTTCCATGTATCTATATTTCGGTTTTATATTCTGGATAAGTATCATTTGCTTCGGTGGGACTCGATTAAGTTGGATGAGAGATTGACCTTTATTGAGGAGCCAGTATCTATCTTAGCCTGAGATGTCAGACGGCTACATTCCAGAGATATTCCTGTGGTTAAGATTTAGTGGAGGCACTACAGTCGAGGAGGCTAACTGGGAGACCAAGTGTGAGATATGGACCCAGTAACCCTACCTGTTCGAGCCCTCAGGTACTTCTTAATCCTTTACTTTCATGGATGAAAGTCCTTTTAGTAGTGGATGTTATAATGACCCTCCAGGTCATTTCCTACATTTTCATGCTTTTTCTACATTTACAGTTTTTCTATAGCTTCCTCAAGTCATTTATGACTTGCTAGGACTGACAGTTCTGTTATCAGGCAATTCGTTTGGTTTTTAGAGACATTTCCCTGTTTTGGAGCTTTTATTGTTAAAAAAAGGTTCTTGGGCCTAAACTTCAGGTAAATGGCCTCGAATGCCAATTTTGACCACCTCATTAGCTCCACAATGTTGATTTTAGGCTAGGGGGACCCTTGGTTTGGGTCCCGAGGCTTCCGAACTCATTTTGGACTATTAGGTGGATGTTGGCTAAAACGGACCCTTAGGTGTGGCACCCATTTTTAATCGAAACGACCTCAGATGGAAATTTTAATGGTGTCTTTGAGTCCAAAATGCAAAATTTGATAGGGTAGCATAGTTCGTTTGTATTCACGGGATTCCAAATGAATCCCGAGGGCCTGGTCGAAAAATTTGCAATTTGCCTAACGGCAAAAATTATCCTTCGTGTCCGCGTGGCCTTGGCCACGATCGCAAGGGTCACGAATTTTGACCTCCGCGTTTATGGGCCAACCTTCACATTTGTAAAGAGGAAGCTGACCTGGCCTGTCCAAACTTCTTCTTCGCGATCGTGGTGGACCGACAACTTTCATGAAGGTCTTCCTGGGCCAGCTCCGCGTTCTTGACAAGGGTACCCCATTCGTAAAGAAGGACCCCTGACTATATATATAGCTGGTTCCATCATTTTTCAGCTAATTTTAAGTCCAAAATCACCATTGTAGAGATTTGAGAGCTTGAGATCAGTGTGGGAATTAATACCTCGTGCTGGGATTATATTAGAGACGTCATTGTGATCATTTCCTTATCTTTTTTGGATAAGTTTCCAGTTACTTCTCCGATTTAATTCCTCTTCCTAATTTTTGGGTGGGACAGTTTAAAGGCTGATTTGAGCTCGAATTACGCCCAATTTTAGGGTAAATAATCCTTGTGCTGAGAAGGACACTGTGACGATTTCAATTGCGTGATTCCGTAAGTAGGCTCCACGTGGGATTTTTAGTCCAATTTCTATCCCGGAGCGTAAATACATAATATGAGAATCGATATTCTCGTCTTGACGTGTAGAACCTTATATAGATAGAGTGGAAACTGTCAAAGGCTTCTCGAAAGGGAAAAGCTTTGGAGTAGAGGATTATATGAGCTTTCAGAGGTGTCCAGGTAGGCTAGGCTTACCTTTCTCCTAGACTATTCTTCATTATAGTACTAGTGTAGTAGTGTGATAGCTATGGGTGGGTACTTGTGGCTCAGTCGTTATTTTAGCATTTGTTTCCTTATTTAGCTGGGTAGGGGCCTTTTTCGCTAGAATTAGGCCCATTTTCCCTCATATTAGTCTATGATTGCCTTTTAGGACTAGTCTTGGTTTACTTAGTGCCTCGGGATGGGATTGCTAAGCCTTAGACTAAGTTTGGGTAGGTGCTTGCCTTAGGTTGGATTTTTGGGACTAGAAGTGGGCCCCACCGATGCTTTCTTTAGATAGAATGCCTAGAATAGCTCCTTTTGAACTAAATGACCTCTATTCGCTACCTTAGGCTAATTCTTGATTTTAGGATGACTTAATCATTTTAGGGAGCCTTATTTAGCTTTGTTACCCCGGGTGGGGTAGTATTTGGCCTTAAACTACATCCGTCGGCTTAGTGACTAGGACCCGTACCGCCTAAAGACTTGTCTGCCTTACTTTGGAGGTATGACCAGTTGGACTTAAGTAGATTTATAATCCTATATCATTACTATTTTTATCTTATTATTTATCAGCTCCGGTTTGAGTCTGGCACCTAGCAGCTTTATTATTATTTATCAGTTTTGATTCGAGTTCGACATTTTACTATTATGATATTATTCTCTAGTTCCAGTTAGAGTTTGATATTTATAAACTATACAAATATTGATTTGGGATTGGAAATCCAATAAGGACAGGGAAGACTTGGGATTATGATCGAAAGCGAATTTTAGGTATGCTTATCACGTTGGCTCATCTTACATTTGTAATAGTTATTATTCTAAATTCATATTAATATAACTCTTTTCTTGTACCCACTGTGATTATAGAGGCTCGGTTGGGTTATTTCCTTCTTATTTGTGCCTTCTAGGCGTATGGGGGCCTAGTTAGGTTTTAGTTAGACTTTATTTCCTCTTTTGAATTGCTTATCTTTTATATATTGCATCCGCCTGGTATAGTCTATTATTTCCATTGCCGCCCTTATTGACTGACTTTAGTTTACATCCTCGCATTTTATTTATGCTTTTACTGTAATTTAGCTAAGTCGTCCAATGATGCATACTGAGTATCCGTTATTTTGGTACTCATACTACACTTCTACTTCTTTTATCTGATGCAAATCTGAGTACGAGTCACCGCCGCTGACGATATCCTTGGGCAGTGCTGTTGTTCGGAGTTAGGGTAAACTTTTAGAGTCCGGAGCTAATCCTCCTCTTTTTACTGTTTTTAGATAGTCTTATTTGTATATTCTGGGACTACGTTGTATATTTGGCACTGTCTAGTACTCTCTTTCGATTTAGTGGCTCTTGTACTAACCTTACCAGGTCGTGGGGGAACTCATTTTGTATATTTTTTCCTCCTCCCTCTATTGTATAGTATGTTCATACTTATATATCACTGCTTTTCATTTCTTAGCTTTCTCTTTGTATGCCTATTTCCTTTATTTTCTTATCTTTCACCGATTAGCCCGTTACTTGCCATTTCGGGCTATGGTTTGACTTACCTACTAGTGGGTTAAAGTAGGTGCCATCATGACTCGAGAAATTGGGTCGTGACAGATTTTCAAGGGTTGTTGACATATCTGGAGATTATCAGGAAGTGGGAATCTATGTTGAAAGTCCAATGTGTCACATTTCAACGAAACAGATGGAGGATGCAACAAAGACAAAGATTGAACCAAGGGCGTCTCAATAAAATTAGTGGCCTAAAGCTAAATTTTGACAGAGGCATTAAATATGTTACCAAAAAAATATATAGTTTATTTTCATGTTCTTACATATCACTTGTTTTTAGTGTAGTATTTTTAAAAGACGGCAAAATATTTAACTTCACAAAGTTATATAATTATTCATAGAAATTAGGATTAATTCTAGTTAATAAGATATTAGACATTTTTTGGTAATATATTTACTTGGATTTTGTTGTAAGAATTTTATTTATTAATATGAAGTTTGAGTTGTTTAATTCAAAGTTCTAAAATATTTTTGGAATAAAGTAGATAGTTTTTCTTTTATTTTTTAATATAAGTTGTGTTTGCCTTTTATAATTTTCAATATTATTTTAAGCAAAACTAAAATTCTAAAAAATTTTGGGACCTAAAGCAAACGCTTTAGTAGCTTCACCCTTGAGCCACCCCTGGGCTGAACAAAGCTCAAACTAACACAATTGAGTGTTTTTTTAAACCTCAAAATAATGAAATAACCAACTAAAAATCATGTAGTGACTTACTCTGAACAAAGGACAACATAGGGGTATTTATAGATACAAGGTGAATCCCATCCTAAACAAAGTAGCATTCCACGGTCCTGTGACTTGGTATCGTGGACTCAACCCACGTCACGTGGGTTCCTCTCGTGGAAATCAGGCCACTTTACAACTTTCAGTAGTTGACCTATAGTACCAACCTACATGGCGTAGGTGGACTCACGAGACGTGAGTCCCTACCGCGGGTAAGTCCCCTGATTTCAACTTGGCTCTTTCATCTTCCAATGCTCTATTCTAGAGCATGCTTCTTCCCTTCTTCTCCATTTGGCCCCCATAACCTATTTCCCTGCAAGATAGGACAGAAAAAACGTCATACCAGCCAAGCATACCCAAGTTATTGCATATTTTCCTTGTTTTAAGCATCAGAAGTGCCATGAAACCTGGGCACACTAGGCATCTCTGTATGTATACCAATTGTAAGTCTGGGGGTGATGTTCAAATGACTATCTTATTGGAGTTTGTAGATGGTCGACTGGCCATTCAAATGGAGATAGAATTTTCTTGATAGTAACTCTAGAATACTGAATAAAAGCTGGATTCTTATCATTATAGGTATGTTCTACTTCGATAGAATCAGTGTCAGTTAGGATAGCTTCAAAACATTTCTTGGTTTTAAATGGATCTTCTACTTCTACAAAATTGCTTTTTGTGAAGCATGGTTTTACCAGATCTTTGATTAGGTAGTTTCTATACTCTTTATCAAGAGCCATTAGTGGGAAAACCTGGGTTGTGAAGAATTTTTCTTTTGTTCCAAGAGTTGTCCTGTACATTGGAACTCTAGGATCCACTGCCTGGGCGAAAGACTCTAGGGCTTCATTTCATAACCTTTATTCGTCTGAACTGTGGAGATTCTGGATTCTCCTGATGGACTTCTTTGACTAGAACTTGCCTTATCAAAATGTTTACCAGGGCCCTTTAATTTAGAAAGTTCAGCCAATGTTGAATACTTGTTTCCGAAAATTGCATTTAAGGATGTCTTGAGAAGATGTTGAAGCCTAATGTGGCTTTGGTGGGAATGACGGCTTTAACTTGAAATTTTGTGATACATAGCACTATAGATAAAACTTCTTGTTTGATTGTGCTATAATTTGACTAGGCAGAATTCCAGATTCCTGAAGTAAACCTAACTAGCTGTTTAGACAAATTGGGGGTAATTCTTTGCTTTAGGATTCCTCCATATCCTAAATCTGAAGCATCAGTTTCTACAATCATAAAAGCTTCTGGGTTTGAGATACCCAAGCAAGGAAGATTTTGGACAAGTTTCTTAACTTGTTTAATGGCATTAGTTAACTCATAGCTCTAAGGAATAGGATTTTTCCTAAGTCTTTTGTAGAGAGGCTCACAGACCTATCTTATGTTGGGAATAAAGTCAACGACATAATTTAGGATTCCAAGGAATATTTGGAGCAGGGTTTTATCCTTGATTTCATCAGGGAATTTAGAGGATAACTCAATGGCTCTGCAAATAGGTTTATGACTACCTTGATAGAGGTCGTGACCTAGAAATCTAATATTGGTCTGAAAAAGCTTCATTTTCTTAGCACTTACTACAAGACCATTGGCTTTAATGACTTTAAGGAAAGTGTTAAGATGTTCAAAATAGGAATCTATATCTTCTGAAAAGATAAGTACATCAGCAATGTAGACGATAGACATGTAACTGTAGACATTAAAAATGTTGTTAATAATATTTTGGATTCTAAAGGGGCATTTTTGAGCCCGAAAGGCAAGACATTCCATTCATAGTGGCCGAAGGGAACATTGAAGGCAATTTTGAACTTATCTTTTTCAGCAATTTGTATTTGCCAGGAGCCTAATTTCATATAAAACTTGTTATAGATATTGGCTTTGTAAGTCCTTTTCAGGAGATCCCTTTTATTAGGGATTGGATGGCGAATCCATTTCAGAACAGAATTTAGAGGCTTGTAGTTGACTACAAGTCGAGGAGCCCCTCTTTTTTTTTCTGCACTGTTGTTAACATAAAAAGCTGAACAACTCCAAGCAGAATTTGAAGGTCTAATAATACCATTTTTCAACATAGGATTTATTTCATTTTTGCAGATTTTCATCATAGCGTGGTTCATTTGAATGGGTCTTTCCTTGGTAGGAATTGCCCGTTCATCGACCTCAGCTATATAGGGGAGTTCGACAGAGTGTCCTTTCAGTCAGAAACTCGCTAACTTCAGTATAGCTGACAAATCAAAGAAGTCTCGTATTTTGTATTGTTAAGTCCTTTTCTCATTTTCCTTATCTCTAGGATCTTGGTTTACTTATCAAAGTTGGGCCGAGATAGGTGCCATCATGACCTTTACTCTTGGGTCGTGACATATAGTCTCCTATACACACCGCCTCTGTAGTTAGGACTACTTTGCCAAATTCAGTTCGAATCTGATTAATGAAGGGTCGAGTTAGAAGGAATTTACCTATGACTGTCAGTTTGCATGTCTCCACCAGTCTCTCGTGTTCCTCCACAACGAAAGACACTATTGGTTTACCTTTGATGAGCTCGTAGAACCTAGGTTCTAGTTGAACTTTCTTCTTTGTGGAATCGAAATTAACAATTCAGCAAAACCTTGAGAGGTTAGAGCCTCCCCATACATGATATATAGGTTTATGTCTGTATTTGATACATCAATTGGGGTTGTACAGTCACAATAGTTGGAAGAGAGGGGAAAAGCTTTCTGGAAATATATGTTGGTTCGGGGGTTGGGGAGAGGTACCTAGGTTATGCTCGAAGCAAAATGAGGGGCACATTGAATGGAGTCTAGTCGGAAGTGGGAGTAAATGAATCGAAAGTTATTGAGTGAACAGACTTTCTCACTCTATAAAGTAGCTAATCTCACCTAACAATGTATACTTTCTCAATAGAATATTTTAGTGTTTTTTTTGGGGGGGGTCATATCCTTTAACACTTCATTTTTATAAATCAATTCTTGATAGGCTTATAAACTTACTCTAATTTATAGTAGTAGTTGTTGTAGTACTAGTTATTGCTATTGTCGTAATTATGAATTTGTGATCATTATTTACTTGACTGTCTTCACACATTATACACTTTTTATATTGCTTAAAATTGCATTAGTTGATAATCTGTCTAAATTAAATACAAATAAAAATTAGTTAATTCTTTTCAAATCTCGTGTGCCTAAAATATATTATTACATGACTAGTTTGGAAATTTAATCCATACAAGCCACATATAAGACGAAGATATGTAAAAAATAACAACAATTTTCATACTTATTAAAGTAAACATTAGAGAAATAATTAACTTTAATATTGGACGTGATTTTCGGATTCATAAATGAGTTTCATATTATTTATTCTACTATCTGATACTAGCATGGATCGCATGGTTGACACGAGCATGGATGACATGTATGACACGTAGAATGTTCGAGAAAAGGAAAGATTAAGAGTCCATGGGAGTGATGTGGATAAAGAAAAGAGGTCATTTGTACAAGTGGCTAGATTTTAAATTCAAGAATTCACAACAAGAGTCACCAAACAAGGCTCTTGTCTCTCATTAAAGGCATATTTGCAAAAGCTAGTTGTCTTTTATTTACTTTAGTATAAATAGGATAATTCTTCATTTTGCATGGGTTTTTTTTTTATGAATATTGAAAATTGAGCTTTGAAGCTTGTAGTTTTTAGGTGAAGCCTAACATTTAGCTTGTAGTTTCTAGGTGAAGCCTAGCATTAGTTGGTAATTTTAGTGGTGTGGATCTTAGAATTGTTGGTGAACTTTTGGTTTGGTTAATCGAAGATTACTCATTTGTGGTTTCTTGGTTTCCTTTGATTTTCTCAAACTACGGTTTGTGTTTGAATTGTTGAATTCAATTGGGAGGTGAGGATATCAAGTCCCTTGTTGTCCATAAATTCAAGAGTTTGAATATTAATCAACATATCCTTCTTTTGTTTTCTTTCCTTCTTGTTCTTCCCTCTTTGATTCGTTATCATTTTGGTATCAAGAACCTAGGTTAAGGTTTGTTTTCACAAATCTTAATCTTGGGATTTTGATTTCTTCAAAAATCCAAAAATCCAAAAAAATCAAAAATTATCCAAAAATCCATAAAAAACCTAAAAAAAAATTTGTTTTGATTTGTTGTTTTTGACACTTGAGATTCTCTAGTATCTTGTGAGTCTAAATCTCAAATTTCATTCAATTCGGAGTTATAGAAGTGAAGTTGCCATTGAAGGGTTTGAAGTTTTTTAAACTTGGTCAATTTTGAAAAGTGGATTTATTTTTGGCTTTGTTTTGAAGGCTAAAAATTAGTGGGGTTTGTTCGTGGCGCTGAAAAGAACACGTGGTTAAAAAATTCATCGAATTTGGAGTTGAAACGAAGAAGTTATGAATATGTGAATATTGGAGTTTTGTTGGTGTTCTTGACATCTTCATCTTGTTCTTGAAGAAGAAGATAAAAAAGTACACTTTGATCCAAAAATTTTGAAGTCAAAGTTGGTCAAGTGTTAGTAAGTCCATTTGTCGAATTTTGAAAAAAAAATAATCGAAATTTGAAAAAAAAAAAAAAAAAATCTGGAAAAAAAAATTGCAAAAAAAATTAATAATCCATGTGGACTGCCACATCAGAAGTCAACGATCAAAGTCAACCATTGACTGCCACTTAGCAGCCAACTCAGAGCCCCACCAGTCCTCTCGCGCCACATGGCGCGTGCATGTCAACTTCAGAGAGATGAAATTTTCAGGTTTCAACACTTATTTTTTGGGGGGGTCCCAAAGTTTTTTGGACCTAAAAATTTTTCTAAGTGTCGAAACTTCGTGATTCTTTTTTTGTTCTGTTTCTCCTTCGATTACTCAACTATTTAACAAGTAATTAACATCTTTAAACACTTTTTAACTAGTTTTAATCATCAAATTAAACCCCTTTAAAGTGAGAACTTCTTCAAGGCCTCAAAAATTTTCTAAGTGTCCAAATTTCGTGATTCTTTTTTTGTTCTCTTTATCCTTTGATTTCCTAACTAATTAACAAGTAATTAACATATTTAATCACTTGTTAACTAGTTTTAAACATCAAATCATCTCTTTGATTTATCAAAATTAAGCAACACAAGTACTTTTTCTACTTTTGTTACTTAGTTTTTTTTTTTAGTCTGTTTTCTTTCGTGCTTCTTTTCTTCAACTTTTTTCATCTTAATTCATTGATAAACTTCTTGATTCAAGTCCTTTTATATTCAATCAAGTTTTTCTTCTTTCAAGAGTCATAAGAATCCACTCCACCACAAAGGATAAATGATCTTGAATTGATCAAGCAAGGCTAGTTCACTACCAATTTTGAGACGACGCTTTAGGAGGTGAGTTGAGAGTTTACCTACGAGTGATATGAGGCTTTTACCACTAATATTGTTTTTTGAGTTTTGTAGGTACAATGTCTAATCATTTTCCTTATAACCATGGAGGAAGGAGCTCGGTAAACAACGTGGTGACAAATTCCAATGTGTCAAGGAGAGTGACCAATATGAATGAAAGGATGGTTAAAACAAATGGGAGGTTTAGAGGTATGGAGGAAAGGGTGAAAATTATGGATAGTATGATTGAAAGGAGGTTCCCTAGGACAAGTCGAAGTGAAGAAACAAGAAGGACCTCGGGTCAAGAATCCAACATATACTATCCCCAACCAAATTGGAACCAAACTTACCCTCAAGCTACATTCCGAATAAACCCACGCTATGTTAGGCAAGTTACCCCACATCCAAATACCTAACCATATCATCCACCACAAAGGAGTCCTTCTTTTGTGGAGACCCAAGTTATAAGCCAAGCACCTCCACGAAATGTATCACATGCATCCTTGCATGTACCCTATGTTCCAATCCAACAACACTACCCACAAGTACCCTACAAAGATATCTATTATCAAAACCCTTTTTATAATAAATATGTGAAGAGGTTAACCCGAATGAATGGTGGGAAAGACCCGAAGGCTTTGGTACAAACCAAGGCATGAGATTGCAAGGGAAATGGGATAGAGATGATAGGTATAGGGATGAAGGAAGAAGGTGTGAAGACCGAAGTGATTGATATGGTGGTCAAGGTGTTTCAAATCAAAGGATGGGTCACAACATGGTGAGTCTTCCAATGTTCCAAGATGGTAGTCAAGTCATTCAAGCTAACTACAACACAAAAGGGGAAGATCAAGCCTATGGAGGTAAGCATGATGTACCTCAATCTTCTTCTCCTTCTATCATTCGATGTTATAAATGTCAAGGTGAAGGACATATTGCTAGAGAGTGTCCACAAAAGAGGTCAAATGTGATCTTGTGTGATGGACCTTGTACTAAAAATGTGATAGAGTATGAGGTTGGGAATGATTATGATAAGCCTAAGGTTAGGCATGATAACGCAACTTCGAATGTAAATGATGAGCAATTGGAGAAGGATTTGAACTCTTCTTGTTATCTAAATCGAATCATGGGGGATCTTTCTAAGGAGGAACTTGATCAAAGTGTGAACCTATTCCATGCAAGGTTCAAGATGATTGATAGGGTATGTTTCTTGGTCATTGATAGTAGGAGTAGTACTAATGTAGTGAGTTGCACTATGGTTGATAGAATGAAGTTTCCTACACAAAGACACCCCAAGCCTTACAAACTTTAATGGCTCATTGAAAATGATGAAGTAGAGGTAACCAAACAAGTGGTCATGAATTTTAGAATTGGCAAGTATCGAGATGAGGTGTTATGTGATGTTTTGCCTATGCAATATTGTCATATGTTGTTTGGTAGACCTTGGCTAGCCAATAGAAAAGTCTGATATCAAGTGGAGTCTAACAAATACTCATTAGTATTTAGAGGACGAAAGTACACTCTTGTTCCATTAACACCCTATCAAGTAAGTGAGGACTACAAGATAATGAGAGAGCTTCAGGAAGAACTTAAGAGAGAAGAACTTGCCAAGGAGGAGAAAGAATTAGCTCAAGAAGGGAAGTTACCTACCAAGGAACCTCATACAAATAAGTGGGTGGACGATCCTTGTAAAGCAAGTGTACAAGACAAGAAAACAATCTCCAACTCTTGTTCCCAAGGTATGTATATACCCCCTCCTATTCCTAGTGATCCATGGAGACAAGATGATATTTTCCTTATGGTAAGTAGAATCTTGGAAATGAGTGATCCCTTATCATACCATGAGAAGATTGAAGTCTCCATGATTCTTTCATGGTTTATTTCTTTTATGCTTAAATTGTGTGAGCTTTATGTTTTAGATGTCAACTGTACTTGTTGTTTGAAAAAGAATTCATGGTGCATCCGCGATGCCCAAATTATGTGTCCTACTCCTTGTCATACTTATGTGGTTAGACAAGTTGAGGTGTTAGGATGGATTATTAGGAGCATGCTCCTTGTGGGAGTTTGTTTGAGGAAGGACAATAAAGTGTACTTAAAATGCTTAATCTTGTCCTCTTGTGTTTCAAATTGTGAATACCGTTTTGCTAATATTCTTGCCTTAAAGTGTGTATTAACAATGGAGAACCCTTGGGATGAGTTGAATGCCCTTTATTCATTTCTTTACTACTTGTTTGCATATGATGACCCTTTTCTCAAATGTGGTCTCATGCTTGTGGATGCTAAGTTGATCATTTGTTTTTGGGAGAGTCCATGGATATTGAAAGCTCCTTGTCACCTTCATAGGGTTGGACAAGTTGAAGTTTCAAATAGGACTCTTGGAAGCATGCTTGGTGCTATGATAGAAGGGACCCCAACTCATTGGGAGTATTATTTAGCATGGAGTGATTTGACTCCTAATAGATTCCTCGACTATTCTAGTAGCATGGCTTCATTGGTGCACTTTCTTTCCTTAGGAAGTTGCTTGATAGAGAGGGTTGTTTGGTGCTTAAAATGTCTCTTTTTATCTACCAGTGTCCTTGTCTTTTGGCACTCCCTAGATGAGAATAGGGAGATTAACACTTTTCTCTACTACCTCTTTGCTTGTGATAATACCCATAATGGTATGGGATTTATTTTGTATGGAGGTGGAGCTATGTGGGTCTTTTGCTTCTTTGACTCGGATGAACCCTTGTGGGTGATTACACCACTTTGGTGTGGCCTTCTTGTGAGACAATGAAATAATTATGTCTTATGGCTCCCAAGTTAAATGTGGTACCATATTTTGGAGTTTTTGATGCCACAAAGATCATTGTGTTTGCCTTGTCTATTGATGTTTATCATACCCAAAACCTTTGCTCCTTGAATGATGGATTACTTTTATTGAAAGCAAAGGATAATTTGTTGTATCTCAAATTTATGCCTCCTTGGTATGGTGATATTGTTGCTAACCCTTGTACTAACCCTCAAATTTTGAGGATGCATTGGTTGTTGTCCTTCTCATGTGTTTGCAAGGTTTGGATTTGAGGATGAATCCTTTTCAAGAAGGGGAGAATGATACTAGCATGGATCACATAGTTGACACGAGTATGGATGACGTGGATGACACGTAGAATGTTTGTGAAAAGAAAAGCTTAAGAGTCCATGTGGATAAAGAAAAAAGGCCATTTGTACAAGTGGGTAGATTTTAAATTCAAGAATTCACAACAAGAGTCACCAAACAAGGCCCTTGTCTCTCATTAAAGGCATATTTGTAAAAGTTAGTTGTCTTTTATTTACTCTAGTATAAATAGGATAATTCTTCATTTTGCATGGTTTTTTTTGATGAATATTAAATATTGAGCTTTGAAGCTTGCAGTTTTTAGGTGAAGCCTAGCATTTAGCTTGTAGTTTCTAGGTGAAGCCTATCATTAGTTGGTAATTTTAGTAGTGTGGACTTGGAATTGTTGGTGAAATTTTGGTTTGGTTAATCGAAGGTTACTCATTTGTGGTTTCTTGGTTTCCTTTGATTTTCTCAAACTAGGGTTTGTGTTTGAATTATTGAATTCAATTGGGAGGTGAGGGTATCAAGTCACTTGTTGTCTATAAATTCAAGAGTTTGAATATTAATCAACATATCCTTCTTTTGTTTTCTTTCCTTCTTGTTCTTCCCTCTTTGATTCATTATCACTATCCCATACAAGTCATGAAGGTAAACTAATTTATTTTCTTGGAAATAAAATATAACTACTACCATACCAAACAAAAAGAATACACCTAGTGAGCCCTTAGTTGCTAAACCACCTCCTAGGAAGGGTGCATAGCTAGCCTAAGCCTCAATGATCCATTAATTACATACTTTGTTGATGAAACCTACAGCCTTCCTAGCAAACTTAGCCTCATTGTAAATTGTAACCCTCTCCCTGACTACAATTTGAACCTACTGAAACAAAGATTCAACATTCATATTATGACCTCTAAAGATTTTAGCATTTCTGCCTATCCAAATGTTATAGATAATAGCACCATAAGCAGCTGTAACATTCTCTTTTTGGAACCTCTGCCAGTTCTTCCTTCTGATTACCTGAATTATCTCTTGCACTCCTTTTAGCAGACTTTTATAGCTAGCCAGCTAAGTATCTTATGCCACACTGCTTGAGCTATACCACATATTGCAAATAGATGAGTAGTACTGATGTGCCGTGAAATTACGGCACTTGAGACGCTTAAAATGGTGAATATTTACAAGTATAAAGGTATTTCTATGTAGATATAATGGGTTTTCTGGGTGTTTGCAGGTCAAACTGGTCTCAGAGAGTGGAGTGCTGGATTTTGGACAAATAAGGCATCAGAAGACAGCTCTCACGGTCATACCTTGATCATACGATCGTACCATATGATCATGAGAAGGAAATTTTGGAAACATGCATGCAGAAGTTAAAGAGGATCAGACGAAGTGTTCCCACGACCGTACCTAGATGTGACAGTCGCCCCTTGAGGTCGTGGGATTAAGGACCAGAGTGAAATCTGCAGGAGTTGAAGTAGAGGATGATCAGAAGACTGCATTGCACAATCGTATATTGATATCACAGAGTTGTACTGAGGATCGTACCATGGAAGACCTGAAGATACCAAAGTCCCTGAAGAAACCACGAGCACTAAAGGATGATCGTGGTATCTAATCACGATCGTACCTTCCACTCGTCCGACTGTGACTGACCCAGTTTTCCTATTTTACTTAGGATAGGTTTTGTTTTGTATATAAATACTCTTATTAGTTCTTTTTTATGACATTAAGTTCTATAATTACTTTCAAGACATATTATTGGTTTTGCAAGTAAAAACATTGATTTTTAGGGTTTTAATTAAAAGTGAGATTTTGGAATTTTCTTATTATTCTTGTAAGTTCATGATTATGTTTTCATATATGAATTCTTCTTGTGTGCTTGCAATTACGAGTAGCTAAACACCACAACTACGGTTGTGGGAACCATGATGGATTAACGAAGTAGGATTCATAGTACGGAGTAACATTCAACCAATGTTCACGTGTATTGATTGTTCCCTTGGTTTTGAATGCTTTTTGATGGTGGAAAACGTTAGAACCCGCCTAATCTGTATTCTGGAGAAAAGGATGAGTACGGATGGGAAGAAGGGAATAACTAACAGAAACTTGGAGCTATCAACCTCCACTTAATAGCTTGAGCCGATAATACAGGATAGCTATCTGGGATCTAGGATAGGGGTTATTAATGCAGACTCAGGAGGAGAAAACTTACCTGAGGATATTGATTAGACAAAAGCATAAAGTTGTTCTAGGTATACATAACCTATCGATTTTGCATATCGAATACCGAGAGAGATTGTAAAGTACGACGAACCTATGGAGTTATGAATTTATTGGGGAACATAGTCCTAGTGCCTCTCTCATATTGATTACCAATCCAACAACTCAACAATTGTTATTACTGAATTACTTAATTACAAATCCCCCTCTTTTACTGGAAATCATTATTGATTGCCTTGACATACATATTGACTGATATTTTGACCTATTCCCTATGGGATCGATCCTAACCTTGATTGGGTTCTATATCTGACAGTGGTCGCGTTATACTTTGTTTAGAGGTGTAATTTGGGCGATATCAAGTACTTTCAATCTGAAATTGATCACAGAGCACATAAGTAGACACATCACATTTCAACCCAATCCTGATCATTCTTGCTTTAGTCAATATCCTATCTTGCATTGCTAACCACTTCAGGAACCTATGTTTAGGCGACAACACTTTGCTCCAAACTATCTCAGTACCTCTGCAAATAGGTTTTATGCCCAACAATGCTTGATAAATCTTAGCAATAGAGTAGTTACCTGTTGCTGTGAGTGTATATATTCCTTGATCATACCATTGTTGCATCCCCAATTTGATCTTGTTTAGCTGTTTCTAATACCAACTACAATCATGTGATCATGTGATGGTGTGTGAGACCAGATGTCTTCCCGCTCTTTCATGTATAGGTTGTGTATTCACTGCACCCATAGTTGATCTTTCCTTTACTATATTCGCCAAATCAACTTGCCAACATCAGCAATGTTCCACAATCTACTACTCTTTATATTCAATCCTCCTTGAGCCTTTGAGCAGCAGATTGAATACCACTTAACTAAAGCCACTTTACTCTTGTCCTCAGTTCCACCCTATAGGAATCTTCTACATTTGCCTTCAACTAACTTGATCACACTCCGAAAAAATATAAGATCAGCTCCCCAGAAGTTCTGCATTGCAAATATTACAGAGTTAACAATTTGGAGCCTCCTTGCATAATACAGATGTCTTATTGATGTAGCTCTTAACTTCTCAGTAATCTTGACACTTAGCTGATGACAATCCATCTTGGACCACTTTTTATATGTTAGTGGTAAGCCCAGGTATCTGATAGGCAAGCTACTAATAGTGAAACCTGTTATTTCTAGTAGCCTACTCTTCACAACTTCAGAAACACCTGCTAAAAAAATGTTGTACTTTTCATTGTTTGTTGACAGACCAATAGTTACTGAGAAATAACTGATAGCCTCCATAATCCTAGCTACTGATTGCTCATTACCTTTGCAGAAGATCATAAGATCATCTGCAAATATAAGGTGTGTCAACTGATATTCCTTGCACATAGGGTGGTATCTAAAATCAAGCAATTTACCCATTCTAAACATAATTATTGAGAAGTATTCTGTAACCAATACAAAGAGTAAGGGGGAAATAGGGTCTCTTTGTCTCAATCCTCTCTTTCCTACAAAGAAGCCACACCCCTCAACATTAACTTTTATTGAGAAACTTGTAGATGTCACACAGATCATAACCAGCTCAGTAAATTTTGGTGGAAACCTATAGTCATTCAGCATCTCCTGCACAAAGTCCCATTTCACCATGTCATATGCCTTCCTCAAGTCTATTTTCATCAGGCATCTAGGGGTTGTTTTCCTATTATAATGCCTCATCAAATCATGACATACCAACACATTTTGAATAAGGGATCTACCCTATACAAAAGCAGCTTCTGCAGGATTCACTAGGTAAGGCAGCACCTTATTCAATCTATTACACAAGAGTTTTGAGATACACTTATAAAATGCATTGCAGCAAGATATGGGCAGATATGGGCCTGAACTGGCTACCATGTTCAGTTTTTTCAGTCTTTGGAATGAGTGTGATCATAGTGGTATTCAACTATTTCAGCAGCTGTCCATTCTTGAAAAACTCATTTATAGCATCACATATATCTGGACCAATTGTATCCCAAGCAGCCCTAAAGAAGCCCCCTTCATTACCACCTGGTTCAGGATTTTTATTGACATTAATGCTCCAGACCATTTTTTTGATCTCAGCAGTAGTAACTGACTGTAGGTGAAGTTATTGCTCCTCATTTAACAACACCCCTTCATCATATATCCTCCTATATGACTGAGTCCTTTCTCCACCACTTTCATCTAGTAAATTCTGGTAGTACTTAACAAAGATTGCAGAGACGACATCTTGATCATGGTGCATCTGATTGGTTTTATCTCTGAGTTGAGTAACTACTAGTTAAAGCTTTCTTCTCTTTATCACTGAGAAGAAATATCTAGTGTTATCATCTCCTAGTCTCGACCAGGTTGCCTTGATCTTTTGCAACAACACTGATTCATCCAGGTATGAAACTTTTTGGAAATATTGTCTTAGTTTCTTCTCCTTCTGTTGTAGTGCTCTATCAAGTGGCATAAGTTGTAATTGGTTCTGTATTCTCTGCAAATCCTCTCTAGCTTCATGTATTTGTCCCTTCAAATTAGTAAAGTATTGTTGATGCAGTTGTTTCAATCTTCCCTTCAATAGTTTCAACTTCTTCTCCACCTTGAACATGGTAACTCCTGTAACATTAGTTGCCAAACCTGTACAATTTGAGAAAAATGGGGTGAGAACTCCAAGCATTACAGAATTTGAAAGCTGGTTTCACCCTTTTTCCATTATCCACTATATCTACCAAGATTGGGCAATGATCACTGACCCCTTCAGGAATAGCATGACTTCTTATAGCAGGCATATCCACAAAGGTAAACTAATTTATCATTTTAAAATATAGTTTTTTTCCTTTTTTTTCGACAGTAATAAACTTAGATACTTTTTTTAAAAAAAAAATAATCTATGCTTATTTCTCCATATATGACTAGTAAAAATGCCAAGAGGCTGAATTATGTGAATGATGCATGTGTGATGTGTGTTTGGAAGGAGATTGTAGAACAAATATTATTTTGATACCTTTCCATCTCAACCAAGGTAGAAAATGCTTCATGTTAATTAGCAAGAATCCAAAAGAAATGAATGACTTTTATAGCAAGAATCTAACAAATTATTTTTAAGCTCATTATTCGATTATGATGGGTTTGAAGATCATATAACCTCTTGCTCTTCCTTCGTGATAACTTTGAATAATATTATGTATTAATCCAGTTGCTTTTCAATATAAAAATTTAGTATTTATGAATGCAAGTTTACATAACTCGAGGAAGAGAAGTATATATATATATATATATTACTGATGGCCTAGCAACATTTTTACACATCACATCACTTGCATAAAATAAAAGTATCAATTTTTTTCATTCTTTTTGAATTGATAGTAGAGCTTTTTATCGCTACAATTTTAACAATCATGGCTTCTCAACATAACGAATTGAAAATCCATTAGCACGAAGCAATCTTTCACAATTATTTATAGTAGGTTTTTTTTTTATATTACAAAATCAATAATGTATTTGCGAACTCAAAATAATGAAAATATATCTCAAAACAATGTAATGACCAACCCCTAAACATAGGACAATATAGGGATATTTATAGATACAAGATGAATCCTATACTAAACTGCTACATTTAAGATATTATTACGATTTAAAATTAATTGATGCCATCAATTATAAAAGTCAATTCATTTCTTTTGGATTCTTGCTAATTAACATGAAGCATCTTCTACCTTAGTTGAGATGGAAAGGTATCAAAATAATATTTGTTCTACAATCTCCCTCCATACACACAAGTAATTCGTGTAGATATTTGGAATATATTCTTTTCGTTTGATAATACAAATTTTGTATATATTTCTTAAAGTTGCAATATAATTGCACATATTTTAGCTAGATTATTTACTTTTTTTACTTTACCAAGTAACTCGAAAGCGACATTTTAAATTGAAAACGGATTATTTCTGTTGAAGATTGGGGAATTTCCACCATGAGAGAAAGACAAATTATTGTCAATGACATAACTATGAATGTCACTTTTTGGGACTATGTCCAAGCATTTTCTAAAGTGCTTTATTATAACAATACCAAACAAAAACATACATGGTTTATTAAAATCTGTACCAAAGTTTTTAATAGAATAATTCCAAACTGATTTTTAGATTGGTGGTCATACCACGGTCCTACGGTAAATTTTTTTCCAGATAACTATTTTCAGTTATATCAAAATTGGAAAGTAATTGATAAAACATATTGTTATCACAAAAACAGGTATTTCCTGGGAGCGTTACATTCAATAGTACTAGTAGTTTCATGATTTTCCTTATCTGAAAAATCAACTAAGTCTTCCTCGTTTTCACTATCGGAAGGAGGATTGTCATAATCATCCTCTGATCCAGAGGTATATAACATGGTATATATCTTGTCACGAAGCTCAATGTCTTCTAAGGCTTTCAGCTTTTCTAATTTGCAATTTGGAGCAATATGTCCAAAGTTTCCACAACGATAGCACTTAATTTTTGCTAAATCTCGTTTGGATCTATTTTTGGTAAATCGGGTGGATTTCTGTTGAGCTCTTTTGACTGCATGTTCTTCCCTATATTTCTGAGACCTATATTTAGATCTACGATGTTTTCTATACCTCTTTTCTGGGGTATAATCCTTGTATTTGGATTTTTCCTTACTATTTGAGGGTTGCGGTAGGCCAAATTGGGCACAAAAATCTCCTAGTTGGGATTTTTCTTTCAGCTTTTCCATTTTAAGCTGTGACTTAATTTTAAGTCATTACACAAGTTTAATCCTTCTTGTGTACAAATAGATATGATAGATCCATAAGTGTGGTTTCCATAGGGAATAATACTACTATAAAATCTTTTGAATATTTATCTCCTTCGATAATAGTAGGCACTTGGAGAAAAAAAAAAGAATTATTTAAAAAATAAATAAAACATAGAGTTAATTTTCCAATATTTTTATGGTCCACAATATGTTGATACGTGCTCGACCCTCAAAATTGTGGTTTCCATCAATTTTGGGTATTACTAGATCTATCAAATTTAATACTGAAAAAAAAACAAAAAACACAGAAAATACACAACATCATCATCAACATCATAATTATTTTTTTATGATATAATCTCCATCAGAGACAGATATAGGTCTTTAGCTCTCCAATTTCTCTCTCTGTTGATTTTCATTTCAGCTTTTTCTAGAACATCCCACATTTTCCAATCCATTTTTTCTTCATCAAGATTTGACCCTTTTCATTTTTGATCCATGATCATTACCTAATTTTGGATTTAGGGTTCCAAGATTGAAGCATTTTTGGTTGCTAAAGCTGAAGAAGAATTGGGTTTTTTTCAATATAAGTCAAAAGGGGTAATTTTTGTTTGTGGGTTAATTATTGAGAAGGAAAAAAATGCTATATTTGGAGCAACATAAGTGTGTGATGATGTTTGTTGGTTCTAGTGTATGTACTGGTAGATAATTGGATTTTTTTTTTCCCTGTTTGTTTGGATTTGAATGCTGGAATAGTTGGTTCCCGAGCCAGGGGCTCGGGTTTTGATTGTATCAGTTCAATTACATTACAATGGCAGCTTGTGATATGGAGCAGCAGCCATCACAACAACATCAACAGGAGCAAGACTTATTTTCGTCTCCTGTTCCATCTTCGCCGATTTCAGAAGGGTTTATGCAGAAATTCAGGCTTTATCAAACTCTGTCGGTAATGATGTGTTCCTTATTTTTGGCTTAATTAAGAAACTGAAGTATATAGATGAGGATCAGAGGGCTTCAGGGTAGTGAAAGACGGTCCAAAAGTTGATAGCTCAATGGTCAAGAGATTGCAATTCCTACTGCATTTTCACTAGTTCAAATCTTAGTGGCCTCACCGTCAAGCTAAAAGATGGCGCTGATTGATCACTTGATTTAGCTAGTTGGATCAAGATCTTATGATATTTTTGACTCTTTTGACTTCCCCCTCTAGGATAATAATAATTTAGTTTACGGAGTGCAAAGTTGCTTTATATTTGATTATGATAATTAGTATTGATTCGTAGTATATGTTCTTAAGCTGGAAATTATGTGGAGTTAATTCACTAATTTGAAATGCTAGATTTAATAAGCGTGTTAAATTTCCACAAGCTGGCATGTATTGTTCTGTTAGTACCTTCTTCATCGACAAATACTTTCTATTACCTGTTAAATCTTTCTTATTTAAGATAAGCTTGAGTGTAAATGATGCTAAGCTGCGATTGGACAGTTTTTCATCCTATGTGGTCATCAAAGTGTGCAGATGTATGCATTTCACAAAATAACTCACGTTGTATTGGTGCACAGTTCAATAAAGATGTATGCGGGTGTATCCAGCGGGAAGTAGTTTCCGTTGCTTTCTCTGATCAAAAGCAATGAGTATTATTCAACAATGGCGCCTTGTGTGTGTATAGTGTGGTTGGGGTCTATTGCCGTAGTGTCCTCTAATTTTTTGTTTCATTTCAACTTTTTTTTTTCTTGGAGTATTGTCATCTATGTTTTGTACGATTTCCCTTTTCTCTCATTAAAGTTTCTCAACTGACATACTTTTTTCGTTGGTGAAAAACTCTGTTGCAGAAATTTTACATGATAGGAAGGGATAAGAGTAGAACACACTGTAGAGTGTTAAAAATTGACAGGACGGAGCTTTCTGAGCTTAACATGCGTGAAGATTCAACTACCTATACTGAACGTGAGTGCTCTGATTTGTTGAGAAGGATACACGAGGGGAATAGGTCTACAGGAGGTCTGAAATTTGTCACTACCTGTTACGGCATTGTCGGTATGTGAATTCTTGATTGTAACTTTTCTGATGCAAAAGGCTCATTCTTCTGATTTCGGTTATCTCTATGCTCTTTGTTAGGGTTCATCAAATTTCTGGGGCCTTATTATATGCTGCTTATCACTAAAAGGAGGCAGATAGGTGCTATTTGTGGTCATACTGTGTATGCTATCACTAAGAGTGAAATGATCCCACTTCCAAATGCTTCTACAAGGTCAAAGATGGTTAATTATAAGAGTGAAAACAGGTTTGTCTTTTTTTTTTTTTTAATGTTTGTTGTCTCTTTCTCTGATAAGGATGTTGTTTGTGGTCCATCACTTTTAAACTTGTTGAGTTATCTATATATTCTGGTTGTTTTTAGCACCAAGGATGTGGTCTAGTAGTCAATGCGAATGAAGTGAGTTGAGAACCATGAGGTCTCAAGTTCAAGTCCTAGCAGAGAAAAACTCACCTAGCCTTGGTGGACATAGTTACCTGGTACCTATTGTTGGTGGGAGGTGGCAACTATCCCGTGGAATCAGTTGAGGTGCGCAAGCTGGCTCGGACGCCATGATTATAAAAAAAAATGTTCTAGTTGTTTTTGTTTGATTTGTTACTGGTGGAAATTTGCATTTTTACTCCAATGGTGGAAGATTGGGCTGCAAAATATTAGAATGTTGAAATGAGTTTGAAAGTTCTCACTTCATGCAAGTGAAGCTGGAGGTTAGGTACCATCTACCTCTCTCAGTTTCCCTGCATTGGCGGTAATGAGTTTGAAAGTCACTTCCTGTAAGTGACGCTGGAGGTTAGGCATCATCCACCTCTCTCAGTTCCCTGCATTGGTGGTGCACCTTGGTTAATACTTAATTGCATTCAACCCAGTGCACATCACACATTCTCTCGATATTTCTGTGCCATGTCTACTGGACAATTCTGAGATTCAGGTCGATATTGAACCAAATATCAATTTCATTGGTTCATCTGTTAATGCAAGATCATGTTTATTATCTTGACAATGAGCTTGGCGTGGTTTGAATTCGAAGGCGTAAATTTTTCTTTGCCTTAGGTGTTTAACATCTCAGCTGTTCTTGCTTATTTGACAGCTGGAATGTGGAGTTTCTGTTGAGTGCCTCTGAGTAATTATGCCATTTTCAGTTTTTGAAGAGTTCATGCATTAAGGGATTGTTTGGTTATTTGGATTAGAAAAATAATGTCATATAAAATTTGGTAGTCTATATTGTGTTTGGTGGGTGCTTTGTTACCAATATAGGCAATACTGGTATAATTCTACTGAACTTCTGACATCTTTTTATGATTGAGAAATTCATTTGGAGCCAACTCTTTGGGCCAACCGCAACTTTTGAAACTCGGGTCCTTCCCTCTTATCCTTTTTTTAATGACCGTAGTATCTGAGCCAGCTTACGCACGCCATGACTAGTTCTCTGCCTGCAGAGGTGCCGGGTAACTCTTCCACCAAGGCTTGTTGAGAAGAAATCACCTACTATTTTTGTCTATGCTGGGATTTGAATCTGAGACCTCATGATTCTCAACCCACTTTAATTACCAGAAGGTGACACCCTTCCCTCTATCCTTCTTCACTTAAATATTGAACTTAGGCCTCATTTGTTTGCACTTAATGGAGGTCTGAATCTGAATGGTTCAAATCTTATGCTATTAAGTGCATTTGTTTTCACTAAGATTTAAGCACTGAATTGGTCTGAATAGGTCTTAATCATTACGGAAAAGGGTCAGAAATACCCTTCAATTATTGGAATTGGTTCAAAAATACTCTCCGTTTACCTATTGGGCCAAAAATACCTCTCCATCCACCTTTGTGGCTCAAATATACCCTTACAAGTAACAGACCTTTCTTAAAGCATAATTAGAAATTTTATTTATTACGTGTCAACTTTCTATTGGTTGCAAATTAAATTAATTAAAATCTATTATCTTATAATCAAAACCGAACCAAACTAAAACTACCCAACCCAAACCCGACCCATCACATTTTTCATACACAACCACCTGCACAACAGAATATACTGCCTTGCAGAATTCACACACGACAGACCTCCACTGCCAACTCATCTTCTCCACTGCCAACACCCACCTTATTCCTCCATTAACTAGTAATTCCACCATGAACACCCCTTTTTCCATTTTTTCCCCCAGTAAACTAACACCATAAATACACCCATTAATGAACAAAAACTCTCCTTCATTTTCCATCTTTCCATAGCGACACCACTATCACCTTCATCTTCATTTTCCATTAAACGTCCTGCCACTCTTCTCCTCCATGAATTAACATCTCCATCTCCTCCATTGTTTATTTGGATTAACACAAAAACCACCTTTCATCACCATAGACACTATACGGTACACACCACCAAAAGGTCATCTTCCTCTTCACTCCCATTTTCCAGGAAATTCATGCACAACCACATACACATAAACTCCTCATCTCCTTCATCGCGGACCAGTAACAACAACAATTTCTAGCCACCAACTCATTGCTCCACTGCCCAAACACCGCAGCCACACCACCATCGACTTTCCTCCTCCATTTCCCTACTACCATTAACAACAACGAAATACTCCCTCCATTAACAACAAAAAAACAGCAACGACAACCAAAAGATACTCGGGCTTTCGCGTTCACCTTTATGGTTCGGGTAGTTTTAGTTTGGTCCGGTTTTGATTATAAGATAATAGCATTTTAATTAATTTAATTTGCAGCCAATAGAAAGCTGACACGTAACAAATAAAGTTTTTAATTATGGTTTAAGAAAGGTTCGTTAGTTGTGTGGGTATATTTGAGCCGTAAAGGTGGATGGAGGGGTATTTTTGGCCCAATAGGTAAACGGAGGGTATTTTTGAACTAATTCCAATACTTGAAGGGTATTTCTGACCCTTTTCAGTAATCATTAAGATTTGGAACTAAGTCTTAATATCAGTAAAATATACTCTTGTGTAGATACTACTCACTACCATTTTATCCATAATCATCGACCATCACCATTAACCACTATTGTCATCACCTAAGTTACTCGAATTCTTCACTTTGCCGCACCCGTGTCGACACGACATGGGTGTGGGATCCATACTCAATCTGGTCAACCGATTTTGTGTACTTTGACCAAAATCGATAGGAAAAGTCTGGACAAATTTAATGAGTTCTGTAATCAAAACAAAAGCTAAGGTGAAACTGAGGAAAATGGAATACCTTGTATATAGAAATTTCTATGCTATTGCTTTTCCTTTTATCTCCGTTCAAGATTCTCCTCTTGATTATTATCCATACCTAGATCCATATCCGCGAATCTTAAAATTGAGATCATGAAGGATCAAACCTTTAGATCCGCTCCCGAATCGGACACCCACACCCAAGTCCGAGCAACTTAGGTCATCACAACCACCACCATTGTCAACCAGCAACCACCTCTCTATTACAACCAACACCGCTACCAACCGCTACTGTCAGCCGTCATCACCTACCACCCCATCATTATAATTATATCCATTGTCACCACCACCGCCGCCGCGACACCGCTACCATCACTATCAACCACCACCATCACTACAGTCAATTCCACTGCCAACCAATTCTACCATCACAACTAGCACCGCCGTCAACTACCACCAACACATCATTAACCACCACCACCATCGTCACTGTCGCCGCCACCTCCACCACCATTACAGCCACTACCGCCATTGTGGTCAATCTTTAATGCCAACCATCTCTACTACAACTAGCACCACCCACATCGTCAACCACCACACATTCTTTAGCCACCACCATCAACACCGCTAACTACTAACATCAATCAACTTCACTATCACAGTAACCACCACCACTACCAATTGTCACCATCATGACAGTCACTACAATACCAATCACCTCCACCATCACAACCATCACCACCACCATTACTAGCCACTGACACTAATCATTACCACCACCACCACTACAAACCATCTCCACCATCCCTAGAAAGCATAAATGTATTATTTTTTTATCAAATAATGATTTTATTTTCTTAAATTAATATTTTTTCTAATATTTAATTATTTTTTTACTTGAATTATATATTTATTATGTTTACAAATAAATAAATTATGCATATTTAGATGTTGAAAAACAAACAATCTTAATCATTCAGTGTTCAGATCTAGAGACAACATCTTAATCATTCAGTTGTGTATTCAGATTCAGATGTCTTAATCTTAATGAAAACAAATGAGGTCGCTTAGCGCGGAGCTCGAACTTGTGATCTAAGACACAAGTTCCTTTAACCTTTGCCAATTAAGCTAACCCCTCTAAGCAATTTTAATATTATTTTTTATATGTATCGAATTCAACATGAGATGACTTATATGAGGATTAGCTTTACGAGGATAAAGAACTTAAAAACCAAGTAAATTTGTTTCGACCTTGTACTTTTTTGTTTACTTTAAAATCGAGGATAAAATTTTAAACTTCTATGTCATGCAATGTACATCCGTTTTTAATGCGATGAACCCAGTGTCCACCAAAAAGCATATGCACTAAGGGAACGTTTGGTTCGAAGACAAGTTATACAAGGATTAGTTATGTAGGAATTAGTAATACAAAGATTATTTATTGTTGGGTGTTTGTTCATTGCACTAAATTTGGATATACAAGATATCACTTAAAATATTTATATATTTTTTAAACTAAAAAGTAATGAGTTACAATTATATCCTTGAATGTTTGACCTTCATTGGTTTCTAGGAAAAAGATAGAGGTAATTTTGTCCTTTTGACTTTTGTTACCTTATCCATGTATAAGTTATACATGGATTAGTTGGTCATCAAAAGTTATACATGGATTAGTTATTCCATGCTGTTATTGGTATAAAATAATACATCAATTAATGTATTTAGTTATACATGATTCAAATTATAATCAAACATTGGATAAAGCTATACCAAATTATATACCATGATTATTTTCCTTATACATCATGTCGAACGACCCCTAAGTGGTTATTAATCTCTGTACTACAATCCCTACATTATAATCATCGTATAACTTTGTCCGTGAACTAAACAAACTTTAAAGGTTTGTTTGGGAACTTAGATTTTGGACTAGATCTAATTTTATCTTTTAATTTAATCTAGTCAGTAAGTTGTTCTGGATCTACTCTAATTTATCTTTAATCTTTGATATTAGTTGGATGTTAATAGTGATGTGGAAAGGTGGGAGGTAGCAGGTACCCAGAGGAATAATTGAAATGCTCTCAATAGCCCGTACGCCGTTGGCATAAAAAAAAGTTGTGATGCTCTACTAGCACGTGGACGATAAAAAAATAAAAAGAAAAGAGTGCTTTCAAAGGGACACTAAATGATTTTGTATATTTTTGAGGAATAGCCTCTTATCCCTTTTTTCCTTTGGGTGTACTAATGAGGTTCCACTTTGTATAGAAGACTTGGTGTCTTTCATAGAGAATCATATTTCTTCCTTTGTTCGTTTTTTTGGTGTACGACTTATATACAAGAGTTTTTCTTTCCGTCATCAGTAAAATTATTTTACTATATCAAGAAAAAGTTGATTAGGATTTCCTCAATATTGTATTCAAATTATTGTTTCTGATTTATTTTTAAAGGCTTTCAATTTGTTAATTTGGTATATAGTACTAAATTGTTTTAGTATATGATGGAGATGACATATGCATGTAGACCCGTTGGAGCTTTGATTTCATACTCTCTCTCTCTAACTAACGTCTCTCTAACGTCTCTCTCTCTAACGGCTCATTGATCTGACCGCGGTTCTGACCGTCGACGCCGGCGGACTACTATTCCGGCGACAGGTAAGTTGCTTCTTCCTCCCTCTCTCCGTCTTGGTCGTCGCTCGGCCAGACGAACTCCGATCGCCGGAGGTTTTGCGCTCAAGGCACCCAAAACTCCGGTGACCCCCTGCTGCGGGTAAGTTTAGTCGGTCTGGACAGGCTATCGCCGGTGGTTTTCAGAAAACCAAACTCCGGCGACTTTTCGGCGACGTTCCGGTGGTTTTCCGGCGACAACAGTTGCGGCTACCATTTTCTGCAACAACCCTAAATCCAACAAAGCAAACAGGAAAGAGTTCGTCAGTATATCCCGGTGACGTCGAACCTCTAAACTCTTTTCCTATTTCCCTTTTTCTTGTTGCCCGACCCTTTCCTTATTTGGGTCTGTCCTGCCTCCTTTTATAGTTGTTTATTGATTGTTGTTTATTTTGTTTATTTTGCATTACCATTGTTCTGTCTCTTGGTGTTGTTATTAGCTGGTGTTCCGATTTATTGTCCTCCTAGCTGCTATAGGTTTGGTGTGTTGCCGGGGGTGTGTGAGATCTAGTGTGCTGTGTGCGTGCTTTTTGTAACTTTTTGAGTAGTGGCTTTGGTGGTTGATAGTAGAACAGGGTCATGTCTTAGGCCGAGGTCGGGGACAGGGTCTGGGTTGGGGTCGAGGGGTAGCAGAGGTAAGTGGGATGCGAGAGCCTCTAGATTGAGAGTAGGGTCTTGGAACATAGGGACCCTGCAAGGTAAGTCTATAGAGCTCGTGAAGATTCTTAGAAGGAGGAGGATTAATATTGCTTGTGCCCAGGAGACCAAGTGGGTAGGCTGTAAGGCTAGGGATGTGGATGGGTATAAGTTGTGGTACTCGGGAAGCGAGAGACGTAGGAATGGGGTACGTATCCTAGTGGATGAGGAGCTTAGGGGGCTTGTAGTGGAGGTTAGGAGGGTCAACGATAGGTTAATGATGATTAAGTTGGTCATTGGAGGGTTGATGCTGAACATTTTTAGTGCCTATGCGCCGCAAGTGGGTTTGGGCGAGGAGGAGAAAAAGTGTTTTTGGGAGGCCCTGGATGAGGTGGTGAGAGGCGTGCCCAGCTCAGAGAAGATTTTCATAGGAGGGGACTTTAATGGGCACATTGAGCAGTTACAGAGAGGTTATGACGATGTGCATGGAGGGTTTGGTTTCGGGGATAGGAATGAAGGAGGAGCATCGCTGTTGGATTTTGCTAGAGCGTTTAGGTTAGTGGTGGCGAATTCAATCTTCCCGAAGAAGGAGGAACACCTAGTTACCTTTCGGAGTGCAGTGACCAAGACCCAGATTGACTTTTTGCTGCTTAGGAAGGGTGATAGAGCGTTGTGTAAGGACTGTAAGGCCTTTCCTAGTGAGAATCTTTCGACCCAACATAAGCTTCTGGCGATGGACTTGGATATCAAGAAGGGCAGGAAAAGGAGGGGTGGGGAGGATCAACCCAGGATTAAGTGGGGTAGCTTGACGCCGGTCAGTGCTCTAAAGATGGGAGAGAAGTTGGCGGCAAAGGGTGTGTGGGAGAGTAGGGGGGACGTGGATAGTATGTGGGAAAGGGCTGCCACTTGCATCAAGGAGACAGCGAGAGAGGTGTTAGGCGTCTCGAGGGGCAGGCCCGGCCACTTCCGAGGGGACTGGTGGTGGAACGGAGAAGTTAAAAAGAAGGTGGAGGCAAAGAAGGTGGCGTATGCTAAGTTGGTTGGGAGTAAGGACGATGAGGAGAAACGGTCGAATAGGGAGGACTATAAGTTAGCGAGGAAGGAGGCTAAGTTAGCTGTTACAGCGGCTAAAACAGCAGCGTTCGAAAGCTTATATGCGGGATTAGAGGAGAAAGGCGGGGAAAAGAAGTTGTTTAGGCTGGCCAAGGCTAGGGAGCGGAAGGCCCGTGACCTTGACCAAGCGAAGTGCATCAAGGGGGAAGATGGCAGAGTGTTGGCGGAGGACGCCCTTATTAAGAGGAGGTGACAGTCTTATTTCCATAGGCTCTTGAATGACGAGGGGGACATCAACATTGTGTTAGGGGACTTGGAGCAATCAGAGGGCTGTCGCGATTACAGGTATTGTAGACGTATAAAGGTTGAGAAGGTCAAGGAGGCTATTCGGAGGATGCGTAGGGGTAGGGCGACGGGGCCTGACGAGATCCCGATGGATTTTTGGAAGGGCACTGGCGGGCAGGGCGTAGGGTGGCTGACCCAGCTATTTAACGGAATTTTCAGGACAGCGAAGATGCCCGAGGCTTTGCGATGGAGTACGATGATCCCACTATACAAGAACAAGGGCGACATCCAGAGTTGCAACAACTATAGGGGTATTAAGTTGTTGAGCCACACGATGAAGATATGGGAGAGGGTGGTCGAGCTGAGGTTGAGGAAAATAGTGTCTATTTCCGAGAACCAGTTTGGATTTATGCCAGGTCGCTCGACGACAGAGGCGATTCACCTCGTGAGGAGATAGTAGAGCAATATAGGGAGAGGAAGAGGGACTTGCATATGGTTTTCATAGATCTAGAGAAGGCATACGACAAAGTCCCTAGGGAGGTTCTTTGGCGGTGCTTGGAGGCTAGAGGAGTCCCCGTGGCTTACATCAAATCTATTAGAGACATGTACGATGGAGCGAAGACCCGTGTAAGGACGGTGGGAGGTGATTCAGAGCACTTTTCGGTTTTGACAGGGCTGCATCAAGGATCGACTCTTAGTCCGTTTTTATTCGTCTTGGTGATGGATGTTTTGACGCGGCCTATTCAAGGGGAGGGGCCTTGGTGTATGTTATTTGCGGATGATGTAGTTCTGATTGATGAGACTCGGGGAGGTGTTAATGATAAATTAGAGGTTTGGAGAAAAACCCTGGAGTCTAAGGGGTTCAGGTTGAGCAGGGCCAAGATGGAGTACATGGAGTGCAAGTTCAGTGAGTCGATGCATGAGGACGAAGTGGTAGTGAAGCTGGATTCCCAGGCTATTCGTAAGGGGGATAGTTTTAAGTATCTGGGATCTTTGATTTAGGGGAATGGAGAGATTGACGAGGATGTTACACACCGCATTAGAGCAGGGTCGATGAAATGGAGGCTTGCCTCTGGAGTTCTATGTGATAAGAAGGTGCCTCCTAAGCTTAAAGGCAAGTTCTATAGAGTGACAATTCGACCGGCCATGCTGTATGGAGCGGAGTGTTGGCAAGTGAAGAAATCCCACATACAAAAGTTGAAGGTGGCGGAAATGAGGATGTTGCGATGAATGTGTGGTCTTACGAGGGGGGATAGGGTTAGAAATGGGACTATTCGAGAGAAGGTGGGAGTGGTCTCGGTGGAAGACAAGATGCGGGAAGGGAGGATGAGATGGTTTGGGCGGTTTGGGCATGTGATGAGGAGGAGCACGGATGCCCCAGTTCAGAGGTGTGAGAGGTTGGCTATGGATAGTTTTAGGAGGGGTCGAGGTAGGCCGAAGAAGTATTGAAGGGAGGTGATTCGACAGGACATGGAGCAGTTACAGCTTACAGAGGACATGACCCTAGATAGGAAGGTGTGGAGGACGCGGATTAGGGTAGAGGGCTATTTCTTTGGTGTGGGGCCTGGCTAGTGGATAGGGTGCTTGGCTGTAGCCAGGTTAGTAGTCGTAGTGCTTGGCACACACCTTGAGTTTCTTTGTCCGAGGGGTTCGGGTGCTTTCGGTTAGACCTGGTGTAGTACTACTCTATGGGTGTCTTGTTTCTGTTTTCGTTTTTGTGTGTGTTATGTCATCTTGTTGCTTGTTTTACTACGTTTTTATAAACTGATTTCTTGTCCTGAGCCGGGGGTCTATCGGAAATAGCCTCTCTACTTCTGCGGAAGTAGTGGTATGGACTGCGTATACGTTACCCTCCTCAGACCCCACTATGTGGGAATATACTGGGTATGTTGTTGTTGTTGTTGTTGTGAAGTAACAAAAATGTAAAGAAATGAATCTTGGGCCTAACTCAATTCCAAAAGCTAGCTCAATAGGTGAGGATTGTCCAAGCCATATAAGGAGACACCCATCCCCTTGACCTTCGATGTGAGACTCTTTACACCTCCCCTTACACCTAAAACTTGACATCTAGAGTGTGGGTAAATTTAATATGGGGGCCCAAGATCGAAAAATTTGAATTGATGGGTCCTGCTTTGATACCACGTAAAAGTAATGGATTTTGGACCTAACTTAATCCTGAAAGTTAGCTCAACATCGGAAACAAGAATTGTATGCATAAAGAAATGAATCTTGGGTCTAACTCAATCCCCAAAGCTAGCTCAAGAGGTGAGGATTGCATACGACCATATAAAGAGATTATATTATCCTCATCCCATCGATGTGGGACTCAACACCCTCCCCCCTCACCCTAGGGCTGGATATCTGGAGCGTGAGTAATTTAAATATGGGGGGCCCAACATCGATAAACCATGAATTGGGATGGGCCACTGATACCATGTAAAGAAATGGACTTTGGGCCTAACTCAACCCCAAAAGCTAGCTCAAGAGGGAAGAATTGCCTAAGATCATATAAGGAGACCACTCATCCTTTTTTAATTCAATGTGGAACTCTTCAACACCCCACCTCATGTTCAGAGCTAGAGATATGCAACGTGGACATTATAATATAGGGACCCAACATCGGTAAACCATAAATTGGGATGAGCCTGACTCTGATAACATATTATGGATCTTGAACCTAACTCAACCCCAAAAGTTAGGTCAAAAGTTAAGGATTTCCCAAGCCATATAAAGAGACCACCAATCCTTTGACCCTCGATGTGGGGTTTTTCACAGGAACATAAAATAAAATAAGACTTTTATTATGGGAAGACTCAATCTGGATTTAACATCCTTTTAGATTAGGACCCCCTCCCCAAACAGAAAAAGGAAAAAAAGTAGACTTAAAAAAATTAACTGATGTTACCTTTCACTTAATTTAATGTGGGAGGTTCCTAGTCATCTAGCTTTCTTTAGGACTTCCTTTTGTTTACTATGTGTTTGACTGTTAATTTTTGGGTCTATGGAGGAAAAACATTGATGATGACTACTGACTAAGAAGTATCATGTTGGTTTGGACAATAAAAACAAAAAGAGTACCATCTTGGTTCTGCTCTCTCCCTCTTTATGATGAGGGCTGGGTTGACGGGTTTCCATGAGACTATAAGCCTTTGTATGTTTCTGTTCATTTCAACTTACTAGTTTCTACGGATGTGCAATGCACGTTAATATAGTACGTAGATATTCAGTCGATCAGCATTTCACGATCAATTTCATATGAAGGAAGAACAATTTGAATTTGGCATAAAATCTTAAGGATGAACTTGTGTGTTAAATGTCCTTTGGTGTTATCTTTTAAATCTTGAGGTGCATTTTAAGTAGAAATGTCAAAAATATTAGACCTAACACCCATTTTAACCAAAAACCTAATATCTGATCTAATGTGCGACTCGTAAAACCCATACATGCTAAATAGATGTCCAAAAAAGGTCCAATCACAGGCTTAATACATGTAATTTATTTTTGCTTGCTTAAATACATAATCATAGCTACGATTCATATTTGATTTTTATTGCTAAGAAAAAATCAACTACTGTCCAAAATTAGGTTACAAAACCAACAAAGAAAATAGCCAAAATGGTCCATAATGTATGAGGGTTGATGTCTTTTTGGTCCTTGATATATACTGTTAAAAGCCCCACATTTGAAAAGGGATGAGTAATTGGTCTCCTCATATGGACTTGAGTAATCCTCCCCTCATGAGCTAGCTTTTGGGGTGTGAGTTAGGTGCAAGACCTAATTTTACATGGTATTAGAGTCAGGTTCATCCCAATTCTTTGTTCACCAATATTGGGCCCCCATATCATATTATCGACGCTTTAGTTAACAAGGTTTGGGCATGCGGGGAGTATTATAACTCCCACATTGAAAAAGGGATGGGTAATTGATTTCCTTATATGGACTTGGGCAATCCTCCCCTCATGAGCTAGCTTTTGGGGTGTGAGTTAGACCCAAGACCTAATTTTACATGGTATCAGAGCTAGACCCATCCCAATCTTTGTTCACCGATGTTGGGCCCCCATATTATATTGTTCACGCTCTAGTTAACAAGGTTTGGGCGTGCGGAGGAGTGTCAAGAGTCCCACATCGGAATAGGGATGGGTAATTGGTCTCCTTATATGGACTTAGACAATCCTATCCTCATGAGCTAGCTTTTGGGGTGTGAGTTAGACCCAAGACCTAATTTTACGTATACTATGTATACAAAAAAGTTAAAGATTTTTTCTTTTTGATAACCGTGGTGTTCGGGCCAGCTTTCACGTACCTCGACTAAATCCACAGAATACCTGCCACCTCCCACCAGCAACAGATATCGGGTAACTCTGTCCACCAAGGCTAGCACAGATGGGAAGAATCACCTATTGTTTTTTGTTTCTGCTGGGATTCGAACCTGAGACCTCAGGCTTTCAACCCACTTCATTGACCACTAGGCCATACCCTTGGGTGCAAAAAAAAAAAAAGTTAGAGACTTTTGATCCAAAATTTTCCGTCAAGTTGAGTTGGTGTTCTGGCTGAGTTGACATTACAGTTGCTTATACCATTTCCATGTTTTTACTTTCTACAAAGTATCCTGCTTAAGGCAAAGAATAATGTTACTCCCTAGTCCTTTGAAATTTGTCAACTAATTATGCAAATTAAAAGAAAACTCATATGGATAGAATATAACATTTCACATCGCTACATACTAAAATTCACTTGTGTACCTGTCCACTGAATGTATCACACTTAATTTAAGTGCATATTGCTCAATGAAAATTAATTTAAATTAGCCAAAACATAATAAAATGCATGACAGAAATGTAAGGAAAGAACTAAAGATTTAAAGAAACTGGAGACACTTGTTTCTTTGACAGGGCAATCGTATCTGATAAGGAGATTAGTTAATACATTTGAATCCTTGGCAAATATTTTATGCGTATAACTTTATTTACCATATGAATTGTACACCTTATATTATTCTCCACTCAATCGGATTATTCATATTTCCTTCAGAATTTTTAAAAAGAGAAAATGGTGCAAGAATATATTAAAAACGCAAAGCAAATATGCAACAACAAAAATGGAATAAAAAAACCTCAATGTGATCAATAGAATCTTCGGAACTTGGATTAATTGGGAACCTCGATCAGCTTAATTTAACATCAAGACTGTTGCCAGACTTCTTCGAACATGCTGATGCATGCATTAAATGCTATGATACAAATAAAAAATAGTATAAGAAAGAAAAAGCTTGTGCGGTTATATATAAGTTGATAACTGAAGGTAGCTATCTTTTAGTTTCCAGGTTTGTAAGCACAGGTAGCTTCAAGTAGGGATGGAACACATTTTTATTATTAGTGGATTCGAACTCCTATATTTTAGGCAGTATAACTTGTTTCACAGTATTTTCTGGCTTTAAGAAATTCTACTATTAGTTGGTTTATCAATTTAACTTGAACATTAATATTACATGATATGACCAACGTGGGAATTATCAGCAAACTTAGACACATACAGTTAACCATTAAGGCTTAGAACTCTTTAAGTTTTAGGTAAATCTCAAGTATTACAATTTTATACAACATGCAATATGTTTTTAAAAGAAATAGTTTATTTCTTAAAGGGTATAAAATCGATCAATATCTCAAGGTTTTTTTTTTTCGTTCAACATTGTTATTTGTGCTTTTATAATAACTAGTTTCTACATACGTGCCTCGCACGTAATTCTCCAAACACGGGATGTGTAACTTGGTAATCATAACGTCACCGTAAGATAGTAGATATTTTTTTTTTTTTGATAAGGTAAACAATTTTATTGACATTTGGGTGGAAAACTCGTATACATATGCCAAAAGCAGAGAACCTACACCAAAATATGGTTCTCAACAAAAGAGGTCCAATCCTCAGTACAAATTGGGACCTCGCAAGTACACCAAAAGTAAACTAGGTACAAAACACTACTCTTTAACTTTACAAAATCAAGTTCTACCCCTTCAAAAGCTCTCCTATTCCTCTCCTTCCAAATGACCCACATGACTACCAAGGGGGCAACGCTCCATGCTCTCGTGCTTTCCTTCCCTCTTTTAAGAATCCAACTTCGCAAAGCCTCTTTCATCTATGCCCGGTATGACCCATTGCATCCTAAACAAATTTAGGGTCACCCTCCATAACCGACTAGTCACTTCCCCCGGTACTTTTACACATGAAGCACCAACTGACATGAGTGGTTTTCTTCTTTCTTAGATTCCCCGCTGTTAATATCACACCCCTTGCCGCCAACCATACAAAGAAACAAACCTTTCTTGGTGCTCTAGGGATCCAAATGGAGTCATAAGGAAAGGTACCTTCCTCTCTCACTAACAACCTCTTATAAAAGAGCTAACAGTGAATAAGTCGTCACCACTCTCCTGCCACCTCCATGCATCTAACAGGTTGTTTGATGTGTCTAGCCCATATAAAAGCTCTAACAGATTGTGAAGTACCTCCATCTCCCAATCATGAAGGTTCCTTCTTAATCTTAAATCCTAGTGAATAGCACCTTCATGAGACCTACAAATTTGTTGGACTGTCATCTCTCTGGCAAAAAATGTAGTATAAATTAGGAAAAACTTCCTTCAACTCAACCTCCCTACACCACCCCTCCCTATACCACCCATCCCCAACCTAAAAAGAGAGAGGTCAACAAAAACCTTCCCACCCCTTCATGATACCCTTCCACAAACCACACCCGAATGAAGTTACAATATTTCTAGTCCTCCATCCACCATTCATTATACCATATTTATCAGCTACCACCCCCCTCCAAAAAGCATTTTTCCTCCATCCCAAATCTCTAGATCCACTTTCCTAACAAAGCTTTGTTGTACATCTGGAGATCTTTTAGTCCAAGCCCTTCCCATTCCTTTGGAGATGTGACAACTCTCCAATTCACAAGATGAAACGTTTTAGTGCCTTTTGCTGAGTCCCATAGGAAGTTACAATGAAGTCTTTCCAATGTTTCAATCACTTTGCCTGAGGCGTGCAAAAGTGACATGAAATACGTAGGAATACTAGAAAGGGTGCTCTTGATCAAAACTTCCTTTCTCGACAGCTACCTCTTTTGCCATCCTGCTAGCCGCTTTTCGACTCTCTCAACCACTGGATTCCACACTGAGATCTTTATTAGAAGCCCCCAAAGGTAGACCAAGATATGTAAGAGGTAGACTACCCACTTTGCAATTTAACACTTGTGCAATCTCCTCAATATTATCTACTGCTCCCATGGGTGTGACTTCACATTTACTAAGATTGATCTTTAAGCCTGACACCACCTGAAACCATATAAGGATCTGTCTCAAGAAATTTAACTGGGAGACATTCACATCACAAATGACCAAAGTATTATATACAAACAATAAATGTGTAACGGTGACGTTATTGTTCCCTCTAAATGAAGCATCAAAGCCCTTCAGCAGACCTCCGCTGATTGCTCTGTCCATCATCTTGCTCAAAGCTTCCATTGCCAAAATGAATAGCACAGGAGATAAAGGATCCCCTTGTCTCAAGCCTCTCGAACTCCTAAAGAAACCATAAGGACTTTCATTTACCAATACAGAGAATCTGGCAGAAGAAATGCAAAATCTGATCCATGTCCTCACTTATCTCCGAAGCCCATCTTCATCATGATGTAATCCAAGAAATCCCAGTTGACATAATCGTAAGTTTTCTCGAGAACTAGCTTACAAAAAATTAGATTTACTCACCGAAGGGCTATGTTGCTCGGACTCTTAAAAAATGTCAATAGGTGCGTGTCAGATTCTGTGCGCCATTGAAAGTGAAGAGTCCGCACAACATAGCCCAAGGGTGTGGCCTAGTGGTTCAATGAAGTTTGGTTGAGCACCATGAGGTCTCAGGTTCAATTCTCAACAAAGACAAACACTAGGTGATTTCTTCCCATCTGTTCTAGCATTGGTGGTAATAGTGGATAGAGTTACCTAGTACCTATTACTGGTGGGAGGTGGCAGGTATCCTGTGGAATTAGTCGAGGTGCGAGCAAGCTGGCCCGGACACCACGGTTATTAAAAAAAAAATTCTCAGTTTACCTTTCTTCTCCTGAGAATCAACCACCTCATTTGCCACCAAAGCTGCATCTAGTATCTGTCTTCCTTCTACAAAAGCATTATGAGAAGAGGACACTGTCTCGTTCAAGAGCTTCTTAAGCCTGTTAGAAAGCACCTTAGGTAAAATCTTGTAAATGCTTCCTACAAGACTAATAGGTCTATAATAGTTTATACTCGTCGCCCCTTCCTTCCTCGGCACAATGGTGATGAAAGAAACATTCAAACTTTTCTCAAACTCTCCACTTTCTTGGAATTCTACAATAGTCTCCAACAGCTCACCTTTGACTATCCTCCAACACTGTTGGAAAAAACTAAAGTGAATCCATCTGATCTCGAGCCTTATCACCCGCACAACCCTGCACCACTTCCCACACCTCCTCTTTCCCTATAGCCCTTTCCAACCACTCCCCCTTCCCCTCCCCTATCTGACTGAAAGCTACCCCCTTCGGTTTTGGTCTCCAACTGACTCCTTGAACAAAAGTTCATAGAACCCACAATGGCACCCTTCCCCTCCCCCTCCAAATACCACTCTATTCACATCTACAGACTCTATGAAATTTCTCTTTCTATTTGCTACCGCCACTCTATGAAAGAATTTTGTATTTGAATCCCCCTCTATCAACCACAACACCCTCGATTTTTGTCTCCAACTAGTTTCTTGAGCTATCGCTAAAGCGGCAATCTCAGTCTTCTCCTCTTCCTAATTCTCTCCCTCTTTTCTAACCCCCTTAACCCTTCTGCATGCTCTATTTCCCCACCTCATTTATTAACTCCCTCATCTTAACTTCTACTCTCCCAAACACCTCTTTGTTCCACCTCTTTAAATCTCCTTTCAACAATTTCAACTTGCTAGCAAGTCGAAAAGAAGGTGTGCCAGAAACTTCATACCCATTCCACCACTCACTCACTTTATCTACAAAATCTGTTGCTCTGAGCCACATATTCTGAAATCTGAACGAAATGCGCAAACATCTCCTTCTACTCCCATTTTAGTAAGATAAGCGTGTGATCTGAGGTCAATCTAGTTAATGGGACTTGCAACACATCTAGGACCCACTCTTCCCAATCGGTGGACACTTAAGAATTTATGAAGTCTAGATTTTGATGCGTATGATTTGAGGTCAATCTAGGTAATGAGACTTGCAACACATCTGGGACTAGCTCTTCCCAATCGGTGGACACTAAGAATCTGTCAAGTTTAGATTTTGATGCGGAATCACCTGCTCTGGCCCAAGTAAAATTTGCCCCTGTCAAAGGAAGATCAATAAGACACTTGTCATCAATAAACTCCAAGAATTTCTCCATCGCCCTAGAGATCTCCCTATAGTCCACCCGCTCCTCCGGAAATCTTATAGTGTTAAAATCCCCTCACCCAAGGGACCTCCACCCTGCCATAATAGTGGACATCTCTTCCCAAAACTTTCCTTACTTCCCTCCCCCCTCCCCTACCGGGCCGTACACCCCCCCAAACCATACTCTTCCCCACTCGCCCTTACCTCTAACCCACCCACCCCCACCCCCCCACCCCAAAAAAAAAAAAAAAAAAAAAAAAGACTCCTCACCACTGCATCTTTCATCGCCTCAATTTTAGTCTCTTGAAGGCACAAGAGATCCGCACCCCATTCCCTAACTCCCATTTTGATAATGGCCCTCTTATTTGGGTCATTCCTCCCCCTCACATTCCAAGAAATAATTTTAACTTCCATAATCAACATCTTTACCCTCATCCCCAATCCTCCTATCTCACTCTTGCTCCTACTCTTCTCTCTCTATGGTACACCAACAAGTTACCTTCTCCCTCTTTACCCTTTCCCAAACTCCTTTCCCTGCCCGCCCTCAAGTCATCTATCTCATTCTCTCTAACCCCTTTGCCTCTTTTTCAATGTCTCGAAGGAGTTCTAACACCCTACCCTCCTTCCCTTCAAAGACCACTCCCAAAAATATCCCCAAACTTCGTGTATAGTCACACAACTTAATTTTTTTTTGCCCTTGAATGCTCAGAAGACCTCAATTAATCTCTTCATTAAGGGGAGTACATAAACCACCTTTTACTTCAGATGGAGTAGACAACTTGAGATGTGATGTACACAAATGTATTTATTGGCGGTGAGTTATTATTGTTCAAAAGAAATAAAATTCTGTTATCCGAAACTTCCTACAATTTTTGGTTAAACAAACCTTTCCAACTCATGTTCATGCTCATTCCACTGCTATAATATGACAATTATATATTTTTTTTTAAAAAGGGACGTGCCTTTTAATCCAAGTAGAATTTGAATACAATTGACAAATTTATAATTGGATTCAAAATCCTAAATATAAGCTAATTAATTTTTTACTATATTAAAGGTAATTACAAGTTTATCCCGACTTGACTTAAATTTTTAAGGGTATAAAAGTCAATCAACTTTGAGGGATATTTTGGTCGATCAACATTTAGCGGAAATTATTTGTGCTTTTATAATAACTAGTTTCTACGTACATGCGTTGCACGAATATCCCTTGTCAATTACTAATAACCTGTCCTTGCATAGGTTCACGTGATATTTAAATTTAAGATAATTAGACATTGTTAAAACCTTATAGCAAATCATATTTTATGTGTGTAAGATAAAAGGTCTTACAATAAATTCTCCTGAACCTTTAAAATATTTTTTTGGTAAATTCGATATTATATATTTATAATAGAGTTAAAAATAGTCTATCTTAGTAGAATTAATGTTTGTCTGTGATTCTTAATCTCTACCCACAACTCCAATTTGATCCTGTTAAAATTATGAGTATACTTAAATTCCGACTAAACTTGTGATTGGAATTTCATTCATAATTTTTTTTTTAAAAAAGAGAGCAACAACATGATCTTTTAATCCAGTAATTTCAACCCAAAATAAAAAATAAAAAATAAGGAACATGCCTTCTGTTCCAATTAGAATTTGAATAGAATTGACTAATCCTTAATAAAAGCTAATCAAAAATTCAATATTTAAGATAATTACCGGTTAGTGACAAGTCCATAGCATAGTAGGATAAAATTGTTGGATTTTTTTTGGCTTTGTTTATTATATTGAGGAATCATTAGCCCGATTATTGTTGGATTAAACACTTTTGCCATTTTATGGACTATTTTACCTTAATTAACATAAATTGTAAAGGGTAAAAAAGTCGATCAACATTTGAGGGATATTTTGGTCGTTCAACATTTAGCAAAAATTATTCGTGCTTTTATAATATGTAGATAGATAGATTTAGATATTAGTTTTATGATTGATTAGTCTTGATCTGCTCATGGTATAGGTACAGGAAACTCCTTTGCACGGTGGACCTTACAAAGGACTTCTTCTTCAGTTACTCATACCATGTTATGAGGAGCCTACAAAAGAATATGTGCAATAATGAGACTGGACCAGACCTGTATGACACCATGTTTGTCTGGAATGAATATCTGACACGGGGAATAAGAAATCTCCTTCACAACACTATTTGGACAGTGGCATTGGTTTATGGATTCTTCAAGCAGGTGATTCATCTGGTATTTAAAATTAATTTACATTGATTGTTACTCTTGTGGAATATATAACAGGGAATCAACAAAAGGCCTACTGATCTAGCCTGTGGAGTGCAAGGAGAACCATATCATTCCACAAGCGTTCTTTTTCTCTTTTCTGTTGGCTGGGAGTTGATATTAAGGATGCGATCAAACTTGTTTAACCAACTGATTTCTCTTCCAGCTGTTGAATGATCATGTTAATAGTGCTCCTGTTATTTAGGCAAGCTGGGGTGTCTTCTCCGTGTGAACATATCTGAAATTGCTATTTGATGATTTTGGTTCATGGGCTTAATGTTGCAACAAAAATAGAAGGGAAATGTAGGGTTCGGGATGGTGGTTTTGGAATAGGAATGACGTTGAGTAGTAGCATAAAATAATAACAGGCAGCAGTAAACAGAAGGGCTGTTCTCTCCTGGTGAATAGTAAAGCGGAGTTGGTACATGGATATGGAAAACAATTTTTTTTTAAAAAGAAAAATCCAGGAATTTCATGCCGATCTCTAGGGCTGATATTCAAAGAACTTAGGTACCTGACCTTAAGACCCGTTGCATAACCTGCCTACCTGCCACATAATTTGCTATTTAAGAATGTTTATGGGTGAAATGAATACATTATTCTTTCTTTTACTTTTTGTTAAGTTATGTTTACTATTAATTTGATGCCTTGGTACATTTTTTTTTTGGTTTCCATAGAGAAGCCCTGCCAAACTACATTGTCTGACTTACTTTATTTGCAAACTTAAGATGTACCATTAATGTAGTTATTCTGATGAATCCAGGACACACTGTCACTCTCTGGGCGGGACTTCAAGTTGACTTTGATAGCAAGACGTTCACGTCATTATGCTGGTACCAGGTAAACAGTTGAATATGTTAAAGACGAGTGTAACTTTTCATTGTTGTTGTTGTGTTGTTATTATTATTACTCCCTCCGTTTCAATTTGTTTGTCCTACTTTCCTTTGTAGTCCATTTTAAAAAGAATGCCTCTTTCCCTTTTTAGCAACTCCTTCCTTCCACTTTCCACATAGCATGTGTAGAACCACAAGATTAAAGTAATTTAAGAACACATCATTCAAAAATCTTCTTTACTTTCTTAAACTCCTTGCCAAGTCAAAATAGGACAAACAAATTGAAACGGTGGGAGTATTATTATTTTTTTTTCCTTAAAAAAAGTCAAAATTCATTTCATTGATAACCAAGGCAATGTCAAAAGTATATATTAGGGAGTAGGTATGTTACTGCTCTTCTAACAAGTCTACCCAACTGTCTATACAAAGTGGTATTCTTTCATCGAGCCAAAAGTATAAATTTATTCATAAATCTTCCGTCATCTTAAATTTTCTTTCATGTGAAACATCCTCCCAGTCCTTTCATTCTATTTGTGTCCACACAGAATGTTAGCTTTTCATGTTGTTTCCTCCTAAGTTGCTCGGACTCTTCACTTTCGGTGCCGCACCCCTGTCGACACGACATGGGTGCGGGTGTGGGTGTGGGTGTGGGATCCCTACCTAATCTGGTCAATAAATTTTGGGTTCTTTGACTAAATTCGACGGTGGAATTTCAGGCAGATTCAATGATTTTGTAATCAAAACACAAAAGCTGAAGTGAAATTGAAGAAAATGGAATACATTGTATATAGAAATTGCTACATCACTCCTTTTCCTTTTATCACCTTCCAGGAAAGTCCTCTTGATCAGTATTTTCTCCTCAAATTCTCCACATAATAGCTCATAATTTAGGTTTTATAACTCTATTTTTAGACACTTGAATTATTTTTAGCCGAATCCTTTCACCAGTATCCTTACCTGGATTCATATCCCCGAATCCTAACATTTAGATCATGATCCGCATCCGTATCGGACACTCGCACCCGAGTCCGAGCAACTTTGGTTTCCTCTCAGGACCGAACTTCCTTATCTCCACCACTATCACCTCTCAACACTTTTAGGAATCACTCAATTGATACCGAATAGGGTTAATACTTGATCCATAATTGTGAACCACTGAATAATGCAACATTAAGTGATTTATATCTTCTCCATCATTTTTGCTTATTTAACGTGAACTCACAAATATTAGTTTCCTTCTAAGATTGCCGGGAGTATCTATGTTGAATATCGCCTACTTGGACAATACTTGGTTGAAGCTGAAAAAAAGCATTGAAAGCTTCAGTTGTGTTTGGATATAAATTTCACTTGGATGAAAGGAAAAGGAAGGCTATGAATAGACTTGAGGAAATTGATCATGTTAGGCTACATGAGCATGAAGATAGCATTGTTGCTGCTGAAAGGGATTCACTTTTCAGTGTGAGTTAGAAGAGACTCCAAAGGCAGAAGAGGTGTCATGGAGATAGAAATCAAGGGTGATCTAGATAAAGCGAGGAGATAAGAATTCCAATATTTTTCACTGGAAAGCTAATGTACATAAGAGATTTGATTGTATTGATTAAATTAAAATTGGGAAGAAGCAGGCGGAAGATGAGGAAACTATCAGAAATCACATAGTTGGTTATTGTAAGGGGTTATTTGCAGAAGTGGAGCGTTGGACGCCCATGTGGCATGATGAAAAGGTGGCCAAGTTAAGTGATGAGGACAGGAATGACTCTATATGCTCTTCACTATTAAAGGGGTTGAAAAAGTTAAATTGTGCAATGGTGACAAGGCTTTAGGACCGGATGGATTTAATTTACATTTCTTTCAGAGATGTTGGAGTGTAGTAAAGGAAGATGTATATACAACAATGTATTTTTTGATTCAATTAAAAGTATCTCATTTTTTGAGTCTAAGGGGTTCAGGTTGAGCAGGACCAAGACGGAATACTTGGAGTGCAAGTTCAGTGAGTCGATGCATGAGGACGAAGTGGTAGTGAAGCTGGATTCCCAGGCTATTCGTAAGGGGGATAGTTTTAAGTATCTGGGATCTTTGATTCAGGGGAATGGAGAGATTGACGAAGATGTTACACACCGTTTTAAGGCAGGGTGGATGAAATGGAGGCTCGCCTCTGGAGTTCTATGTGATAAGAAGGTGCCTCCTAAGCTTAAAGGCAAGTTCTATAGAGTGGCAATCCGACCGGCCATGCTATATGGAGCGAAGTGTTGGCAAGTTAAGAACTCCTACATACAAAAGTTGAAGGTGACGGAAATGAGGATGTTGCGGTGGATGTGTGGTCTTACGACGGGAGATTGGGTTAGAAATGGGGCTATTCGAGAGGAGGTGGGAGTGGTTTCGGTGGAAGACAAGATGCGGGAAGGGAGGCTGAGATGGTTTGGGCATGTGATGAGGAGCAGCACGGATGCCCCAGTTAGGAGGTGTGAGAGGTTGGCTATGGATGGTTTTAGGAGGGGTCGAGGTAGGCCGAAGAAGTACTAGAGTGAGGTGATTAGACAGGACATGGAACAATTACAGCTTACAGAGGACATGACCCTAGATAGGTAGGTGTGGAGGACGCGGATTAGAGTAGAAGGCTAGTTCTTTGGTGTAGGGCCTGGCTAGTGGATAGGGTTGCTTGGCTGTAGCCAGGCTAGTAGTCGCAGTGCTTGGCACGTACCTTGGAGTCCTTGGTTCGAGTGGTTTGGGTGCTTTCGGTTAGACCTGGTATAGTCTACTATATGGGTGTCTTGTTTCTGTTTTCGTTATGTGTGTGTTATTTCATGCTTGTTTTACTACGTCTTTATATACTGCTTTCCTGTCCTGAGCCGGGGGTCTATCGGAAACAGCCTCTCTACTTCTGCGGGAGTAGTGGTATGGACTCCGTACATTTCACCCTCCCCAGACCCCACTATGTGGGAATTCACTGGGTATGTTGTTGTTGTTGTAAGTAAAAGTATTTCATTCATAAACATGACCAAAACGGCCATCTACAGAGGTTACACCAAAAGGTCAAAACTCTACAAAATATGATTCTCTGCAAATTGAATTTTTTTATGGTGAAGGTTATTTTGTCATAAGTCTTAATGCAAATTTTACAGCATTAAATCCTAAAAAGAAGGGGGTCGAAGAGATGAAAGACTCCAGACATGCCAGTTTCTGTGTAGCGTCTATAAAATTTTAACTAAATTGTTGGCAGAAAGATTGGAAAAAGTGATCGGGAAGTTGGTGGATGGTAATCGAGATGCATTCATTAAGGGTACACAAATTAGTTTTTTTTTTTTTTTTGAAACCAAGGGTAGACAAATTAGTGATGCTACATTGGCGGCTAATGAACTAGAACTTGAAAATGCTTATGGTCTCATGAATTGGGACCGTTGTTCAATATGTTAAAGATGATGAATTTTAGTGAGAGGTGGATTAAATGGTTTAAAGCCTGTAATTCAACAGCAAGTTTTCTGGTTTGGTTAATGGCAAGCTTTTTATTTTTCAGTAACTAGTCCCCATTGGACAAGTCTGTCTCTTGTGTACAGTCTTTCAAATATAGCCAGCCATGATATAAACTTCCATTTGGGAGAGCCATGATTATTGCATATCAATCTTCTCCAAGTTACCTTCTGAAACATGCCTTGCAGATTCTTGTACATCCCTTTAATAAATAATCTCTCCATTTGTTGCACATCATTCATTGTAAAGCCTGCTTCCCTAAAGTATCTTTTAGCCTAAAAGATCTTCCGCACCATCCATGAGGCCTGTTTTGCTCTTGTATCCCATATTGATCCCCCTTGACATAGTATGTATACACCCATACAACCCATAAGTTGTCTTTTCTTTTTGCATATCTTCATAGTAGCTTGCATATAACAGTCTTATTCCACAGTAATACACTGATTATATCAAGACCACTTGCTGTTTGAGGACCACACAACTTTTCCAATGCCAATAGTGCCTTTTTCGATGTCTAAGTTGCTCCAGTTCACAGGAATATTCAGCAGACCCAGAGAGGATTGAGACAGGGAATACCTCCTCCCCTCATCTCGTTCTTCTGGTAATGGAAATTCTGAGTTTCATGTTGAAAAAACCGAAGAAGCTTATAGGTGGGTTGGAGGCTGCAAAATGTAGAGTCAGGGAAGAGGTGAAAGGAATGTCTCACACATCTTATTTGCAGATGAAGTTAAGAGGGAACAATTGCTTTATCTTAGGGAATACCGTTGGCCTTTGAGGCAGTTTGAGGTTTGAACAGAAATCTGACAAAGAGTTGCATTTTCTTTATTAATGCATATAACATGATTGATGAAGTTTGAGATAGTTTGGGTTGCAAAATTGAAAAGTTCCCAACCATTTATTTGGTCTTCCACTTGGTGGAAAATGGAATGTCAAGAGAATGTGGTAGGCGTATGATAGATACATTCATAAAGATGATGTCCACGTGGAACAAACAATATTTATTCTTTGGAGGGGGATTCGTTTTGGTTAATAGTGTACCACATGATATACCAACTTATTTAATGTCATTATTCCCTATACTTTAAGCAGTTGAAAAGAAAATCAACTCCATTAGGAGTCATTTTCTCTGGAAGGAAATGCAGAAAGAAAAGAAAGATGCAAATTGACAGAAAGTAATGAGAAGTATGGAGGATGGAGGGCTTGTGGTGAGGAATTTGAAGCTTCATAAATCATAACAAGATTCTAATGTGAAAATGACTATGGAGATTTAACGAGGAAGCAAGTGAGCCTCGGAGCAAAATGATTACCGTTAAACATGATAAAAAACAAAGTTATGTACTGTTTCCTTGAGGTTTTTTGCTGTAAATACGGGATCAGTACAACCTATGTACTGTTTTGTTTTTGATCGTATATATAATATAAAAAGTTACCAGTTTCAAAAAAAAAAAAATGATAAAAAACTCTGGCATCCTAGTCCAATAATCTCATATATAGGAGCCAGGTTGTTAAACTGTATTTGTAGTTATGGCCTATTTACACAATTCCCTCATTTATATTATGGTGGAGGTTGGAAATTGGTGCAGAACTAGATTTTGGACAGGTGTTGGGGCAGGAGACTTTGGCGGTGGAAGATGATTTGGAAGACCAAAGTACCTATTGAAGTTGCTGGTTTTGGATGGAATGCTGCCCGGAACAAATATCTTACTCAAGATTTGCTACAAAGAGAGAATATGCTTTATGCAACACATGTTTTTCTTCGGAAGAAAATCAGGAATATGTTTATCATCTATTTCTTCACTGCAAGCATACTACATAGATCTGGGATCTGTTCGTTTATATCTCTGGGTGAAATGGGTAATGCCTAATAATGTTAGAAGTTTATTGGAAATTTTGAAGGGTCAAATGGTAGGCAAGAGGAGGGAGAAGATATGAGAGATCATTCCTTTATGCATTATGTGGACCATTTGGCTGGAAAGAAACAGAAGATGGTTTAAACATCCGAGGCTCCAGGTCCCTATGCTAAAATTAAATGCTTGCAAAATCTATATTTCTGGTGTAAGGAAAGGGTAGTGGAAAACTAGGAACAGTATTTAGCTTTCATGGAACTGTAGGAGTACATCTTGTATCTGCTTTTCTTTTGTAGTTTGCTTGTACTCTACTAATACCTTCTTGATACTCCTTTCGAAGTTCCTTTATAAAAATTAGTTACCTATGAAAAAATATTTGCAAATAATATTGATCGAAGTTAATGTCCAAATGCCTACCATGATCTTTATTTTTAGGTGCTTTTTGTTAAGAATGCAGACCTACTTCTAACTTTATTCCAAATGCTAGTTCAAGTGGTGAGGACTATCTGGAACCATATGAGGAGATCACATCCCATAAAATAATCAATGGGATTTTAACCCTTAGCCTTCCTTCTGCATGCCTAGGGTTGAGCTTATGGAGCGTGGAGTAACATAATATGGGTGTCACAAGTATTAGATGCCCAACATCAAGGATGAGTCCAAGCTCTGATACCATATTAAGAAAAAGGATGTTGAGCCTAACTCAACCTGGAAAGCTAGCTTAAATGGTGAGGATTGTCAAAAACCATATGCGGAGGCTTCAACCCATAACCTTAACTGATGTGGGATTCTAAATTTTTTGTGTTCCCTTTCTCCTTACGCGCCACTATTTTCCTTCGACTTGTTGAGCATGAATACCAAGATTCCATGGTGAACTTTCTTGCATACATGTCCTCTCCATATTGTCCTATAATACTCACTTTACCCTATCCCAATGTAGCAGTAGATCTTGAGTATGAATTCATCTAGTTCTTTTGTTCCAAATTCTGAATATCTTTTAGAAAGTTTAGTTCCCAAGGTAGACAGCTAGTGGTTTATAAAACGAGGTCAACTGGTGATGCTACTCTGTTTCTTACTATAGCATATACACGTGGCATGGAGATGCTTCCTTCTGGAATATGTCTCAACACCAGTCGTTCGACTAGTTTCCTTTCCCATCTGATACCAAGAAAGAATCTTTCCCTTTCATGATCCTTTTTCGGAAACTTACTTCATAACGGCGTGTTACTTCGTCCTTTACTCGATCTCTCATAATACTCGGTATCGCCTTCCCCTGTTATGCATTTCTTACATTTGACGATGTCCATAGGCATTCCTAAAGGAACATAAGGCCTCTAGTCTCCTGATCCTAACACTCCAATTTTGAAGATCTACCTTCTACTTCGACTACTTTTTAATCTTAAATCTAGTTGTTGGAGGGTGACAATTTCTGTATGTTGAGCTTGTCACTAAGTGGTAACTGGTAACTGGTAAAGTTGCTGCCATGTGACCAGGAGGTCACAGGTTCAAGCCTTGGAAACAGCCTCTGGCAGAAATGCAAGGTAAGGCTGCGTACAATACATCCTTGTGGTGGGGCCCTTCCCCGAACCCTGCGCATAGCGGGAGCTTTAGCGCACCGGGCTGCCCTTTGAGCTTGTCACTAAGTGCCCATTTGGACTTGCTTTTGGCTTATTTTTAGCATTTTAGCCTAAAATCAAGTGCTTATAAGCACTTTTTTAATTTACCCAAACACTCCAAAAGTGCTTAAAAGCTATTTTGGCTTAAAAACACCTAAAATAAGCCAATACAAACAGGCTCTAATGACAATAGTTTTACTTATAAAACTGATTACAAGGTAGTGTTGGAGTTTCTTATGTCGGTTATGCAATCTGGATAATGACATGTGATATCTTCTGTTTGCTCAATGTATATTAGCCTTTTTCTGGCCTATTGAACAGTTTAAATTATACTGTTCTCATTATAAAATACCAATGCTTTGGGCCTCTTCATGGATAATATGTATGTATGTATGTATATATATATATATATAACCTTCTGCAAATGTAGACTAATCTCGAGAAAGTTAGAAGATAAACTTTAAATACATCTACACACGCATATGTGTGTGTGTGTGTGTTTAAAGTTTATCTTCTAACTTTCTCGAGGTTAGTCTACATATTCTATTTTGGCAAGTTAGCTAACTTTTCTGTATGATCTGTGGCTTCAATCCATGGTTGGCAGTTAATAGCATAGTCTGTGTGGCTTCTGATGAGCTATTATAGCTTATGTTTACAGGAAAGCAGACAACCTGCAGCATAACTTTCTAAGTTATTGTATAAAGATGCCCAGGCTTGAGATATTTTCTTTACCTTTTAAATGGGTGGTACTTTCTTAGCATGTTTTATTATGCAATGCTGTAGGTTTCAGGTTTCTGTTGTACTACATGGGCATTTCCATCAGTCTTCTTTAATTATATTTCTCATCTGGACATCATGTCTTTCTTCTTAGGGCTTACTGTTCAATTCTGGTGCTAACTTTTTTTTTTGGGCCTTTCCAGATATCTTAAGCGAGGAGTAAATGAAAATGGTAGAGTTGCGAATGATGTTGAGACTGAGCAGATTCTATTTGAGGATGCCCCTGAAGATTTCCCAGTGCAAATTAGTTCTGTTGTTCAAAATCGTGGGTCAATCCCGCTCTTTTGGTTTCAGGAAACTTCACGTCTAAATCTGAAGCCTGATATTATATGTATGTTCAAGCTAGTACATGCTACCTTTGTAAGAACTTAAAAATTGCTGTTCGGTTAACTTAGTGTTTGTCATTTAGTGTCAAAGAGGGATCAGACATATGAAGCAACCAGACTTCATTTCGCGAATCTTGCTGAGAGATATGGGAACCCCATAATTATATTGGATCTGATTAAGGTGAGGGATGCTTTTTTCGGTCTGTTGTTTTCTCTCTCAAAGGATCAGAATTATACACGTCTTAATGTCTTAAGAGGCAAGTAAAAAAATGTTTCTTCTTGGGAGCAGAGAGCCTTATTCTTTGAACACCCTGATTCCCCCGTCCCTAGCTCACTAGGCATGCTAATATGCTAAAAGAAGAGAAACTTAAAGAAAAAAAAAGCATCTCACCACTGTGAAATTTTTCAATTGACAGACCCAAGAAAAAAAACCTCGGGAGTCTATCCTTCGCACTGAATTTGCCAATGCAATTGAATTCATTAATAAGGATCTATCTGAGGAGAATCGACTTAGATTTCTCCACTGGGATTTGAATAAGCATTCACGAAGGTATTTGGCTTGTTTATTTCTGTTTCTTTAACATCTTATTCAAAGATCTGATTTGCTATAACTTTTGCCTTTTCTTTTCCCCTTTTCCAGCAAAGCTACAAATGTCTTGTTTTCTCTGGGAAAAGTGGCTACATATGCATTGAATTTGACAGGTTTCTTCTATTGTCAAGTAACGCCAGCCTTAAGATCTGACGGATGTTTAAAATGGCCCACTTTTGAGTAAGTTTCTCATCTCATTTGATAAATCTGCAAACACATGGATGACATTCTTTCTATACAAATAATCCATTTTCATGTGGTAGCGCATATAGAGTTCTGTACAATTTCTTTGATTATTTGCTTCATGTCCAATTGGTCATTCCTCATCCTTATCTTAAGCAAAGTGTTATCTTTTCATGGTGTTTCATGCTCTTTGATGTTTCACCTTATCCCTCTTCTTGTATAGTTACTTCTTTTTGATAGTTATTCCTCTACGCAGCTGTCAGTAAACCGATCAATTTTGTGTTGTTTCTTTAGACTCATGGTCTTGAATATCTAGGATTTCTTTTTCCTCTTTGGCATAGTTGCATTAGGTATCTTCCTCCGGGTAGTGATTCCCTTTTTTATCCCTTAAAAGCTTTTGGAAATTTTATGGACTAATGAATGTGAATCTTGCCAAAGTGCATCAAAGGGATGGTAATTGTTGAAGTGTGTGATCATCTCTTCCAAAAGCTTAAGCTATTAGAGTGAGCATATTTTTAATTACTTAATTATGTCTTCACACACACCCCTTCACCTGCGGTCTTCTTTCTTTTTCATGGGCCACGCACATGGAAATGGGTGGCGATGAGACTCGAACCCAGGACCTCTACCTACTTTAAGATTATGTCAAAGTGTGTGACCATCAAATTTGAAAGCTTAAGCTATTAGAGAGAGCCTATTTTTAATTACTTAATTATGTCTTCAAGTGATGACCATATATTCTTGAACTTCCTGTATCTTGATGTTTGGATTAGTTATTGGTCACGTACATCCTAACACTAATAAATTACCCCAGGAGAAAGCCATATACTCAGAATTGCGAAAGAACTGTAGTCTGTAGTTATGCTGTGCCTATCATCTCAGTTGATTGGCTGTGTATATAATTGTCTTGAGACGGCAATAGGCTAAAACTTTTGAGACATCTCGCTTTTGGTGTTTGACTTGTTGGTTTTGTCATATTCGAAGTCCTAAGTGATCGGCCCACGATCTCGGCAATCTAGACAGTGAAGAGGTTCACTAGACATATGAGGCTGCAGAAGGGCAACCTTGTGCTGATTTGGATTTGAATTTGTGGAGGGATGCTGCAAAAAGAATTAGGTTTTAGTCCCCATCATTTTCAAATGGCATGATTTAGGGATATGCTTATACCTAAAGGAGTTAGCTTTATATACATGAATAATTAGTTCTAAAACAAAATTATTAGCTTGATATAAGAGATAAACATATGATTTGTTGTTTCTTTTTAAAATATATTTATTCATCATCAATTAAGGTTCGATTTATATTGTTTCCTTGGGATCACATTTGATCCTATGAGATGGGACAAAGGGACAGATGTTTCTATGTAAGTAGGTCCAGTTGTGGTAGAATTTAGAAAAGCTGAGCTGAATGCAAAGGTGTAGAAGATCCTTTGCACTTATTAGTTTGTGGCCATAACCTGCATTCCAACATTTTCTACTGGACGCTGCGTCAACTATCCTCGTGCATTGATTCTTGTTCTGCAATAGGAGATGTGAATGTATCTGTTCCGAAATGATGAATACTACACGCCCCTTGCCCCAAACCCTGCCAGCTCCTCTGTTTATCCATTATTGAGTACTGTAATAACATAGTATCTCAACCTATACTTAAGTTAGTAATTCTTGATGAAAGATAACATAGTATCTCGTAGTTTTCTTTCCAGTTTTACCTAACAAAACTCTGTGGTTCTATCCCTCTTCATCGGGAAAGAAATTTCTCTGTTTTTCCTTCAGGAAGCTTTTGGCCCAGTCCTATCCTACTCTTTTCCTATTTTTTGATATCACTTGCTCCTCTGCAGTCTCTCTCCGTTAGTAATAATAAAACCGTCTGGCTGATTGGCTTCCTTATACAATTCCTTGCTATAATTTTTCTTGTCGCTATGGCACATCTGCTACCTTTCAAGTCATTACGACAAGAGTCAAAAGGCTCTTCCAGTTTCATTGATGCAGCTTAAAAATTTTGCATTTCAGAGTTTCCCAAAGATGATAGGAAAAAGAATTCTCTTTATACATTGATGTGAGCTACCACTTGAAGTAGGTCAATAAAAAAAGGGATAAAGTTGAATTGCATATAAATTAGGTTTTCTGTTGGGTGTTTTAGCTGCTTAGAATTGTATTTTAAAAATAGTTGCAATGATATGGCACAGATATGCTGCTGCTAGTAATGTGGATCCTTTGAGACATTTTGACCCTCATGTTGAGAAACAATATAATAATGACAACGGTGAGTCAGATAACTCGGAGGGGAAAACCAATGGGTGTAACTACGTCAGTAATGGCTATCTGAAACCAGCATTGTTCCAAAGGGGGGTGCTAAGGACAAATTGCATAGATTGTTTGGATCGTACTAATGTGGCACAGTATGCATATGGATTGGCTGCTTTGGGTCATCAACTCCGTGCATTAGGAGTTACAAATTCAACAAAGATAGACCTTGATGATCCTTTGGCAGAAGAATTAATGGGGTTCTATGAGAGGATGGGTGATACACTTGCTCATCAATATGGTGGCTCTGCAGCTCACAACAAGGTAAAGCTAGTGCTTAACATTTCCCTTTCTTTTTGCATATTATTTATGAATCAGTTATTTCATTTTAAAAAGGACCTCAGTGGCAGAGGTGGATTATGTAGAGTGGGGTGGTTCACGTGAACCCATGCTCCCCTCCCGAGACTAGGTATAGCAGTCATGTTTTTGCTCGTTAAATACTTAAATAACAGTATGTGAACCCATGCTCAAGTGAACTCTGTGGTTCAGCGGTCGATGGGTGCACTGTAGTCACAAAGGTTGGGGGTTCGATTCCAGACTGACTTTTTCTTTATTGTTTCCTTTTCTTTCTTTCTTGTCGTGCCTTAGTCATTCTTTTGACTTTTCAATTCATTGGTTACTATCTAAGGTAATTCTGCCAGTTGTCCCTTCTTTCTAATACATTTTTTCATCTCTTTATTTGATATTCTTTTGATGTGAGTTCCAAATCTTCCAGAAACACAAGTACTTCCTCTGTTCCTTTGTACTTGTCATACTTTCTTTTGGACATTTCCTAAAAAATGATAAATAAAAAGAAATTTTTGACTAATTTATCCTTATTTCTTTACAATAAACATGTACTCAATTTATGCATTTTATGATATGTAATCAATATTGTTTTACTTTCAAGAACGAAAAAAAAGGGCAGCCCGGTGCACTAAGCTCCCGCTATGCGCAGGGTCCGGGGAAGGGCCCGACCACAAGGATCTATTGTACGCAGCCTCACCTTACATTTCTGCAAGGGGTTGTTTCCAAGACTTGAACCCGTGACCTCCTGGTCACATGGCAACAACTTTCAAGAACAATTAATAATAAATTAGAAAAAAGGTGTATTTTATTTTATTTTCCTAAAATGATACTAAACATTTTGGACCAAATATTTTTAATAACCATGAGTCCGTGACAACTTAATGAAGGGATTACCTTCTCCTTAAACACTTTTGAAAATCATCATAAATAAAGAATTAAGTATTTTTTCAATGAAAAGAGAACTTCAAAATAGATGATGAATTTTTTAATGGTTGCTTAGTTTGCTCTATAAAATGTAAGATATTTAAGTAATAATTCTATAACTAGTTTTTAAAGTAGAAGGGGAGACTTGAGTAGCTGGTAAAGTTGTTGCCATGTGATCAGGAGGTCACGGGTTCAAGCAGTGGAAACAGCCCCTTGTAGAAATGTAAGGTGAGGCTGCTCACAATAAACCCTTGTGGTCTGGCCCTTCCCCAGACTCCACGCATAGTGGGAGCTTTAGTGCACCGGGCTGCCCTTTTTTTTTAAAGTATGAAAAGTTGTCCAGGAAAATAGTAAATTGAGTGGTGATTTCTTCTAATAATAGTGTTGATTACAGTTTGCTCGTCAACTTTGTGTCACCGTAAAAATTCTATAATCAAATCAAATATCTATCTTAAAAGTAGTGGTGCACCCATGCTCTCGAAATCCTGGATACGCCTCTGCTCATCGGTGTCAAAACTATGTTGACTTGAAAACATGACACAACCCGAGTCATTCAAAGACGTCCATGAAGTTTGTCCAACCATCAGTCGATATGGTTCTTTACTTACACCAAAACACAAGTGAAATAAGAGAACTTTTAAGGGTTTCTTCATCATTCTTGCAAATATGGAACGATCTTCCATCTGTAATTTTCTTTTTGCAAATTATTAGGTTGGCTAGACTGTAATGAAAACTATTTGCAATAATTCTTAATGAGGTTGATGATATACAAGTCTTTCAGTTTTCTTCGTTGATGTTTTAAATTACTGTACTTCCAAGGCAGATAAAAGTATCATAGAAGTTTTGTTTAAAAAAAAAAAAAAAAGAAAAGAAAAATATCATAGAAATTGTTTCAAGCAGCTTCTTTATTGTGTATTCTGGGGTGCGTGGGTGGGGAGTGTATTTTGTACTTCCAATTCTATTTTTTCATTTCTTTTGTTTTTCATTTTAATTAAAAGTGTGAAATTAGTTTCTTGCAAATTGAGAAAGGAAAGAACCTGATTTGTAACTAGAGTAAGTGACATAATTATACTCTTTTTTTTTTTTTTTTTGTAAGATACAATGGAACTTAAGGAGCTAGAATGGTAGGGACCCAAAATTTAGTCATTCTTGCCTCATCTGTATTTGCTATTATCCCGTACCCCTCCTTGATACTAATGGAAACAAAGCCCAGGACATTCTACACATGTATGTTCTATCTTTTCTCATCCAATGTTAATAGTTTAATCTTGGGTTAGTTGACAATGTGGGAATGTCTCCTGTAGATATTTTCAGAGAGGAGGGGCCAGTGGAAAGCTGCAATTCAATCACAAGAGTTCTTTAGGACTCTTCAGAGATATTACAGCAATGCCTACATGGATGCAGAAAAACAAAATGCTATTAATGTGTAAGCTCATTCTCTTTATTCGTATGTGCCAATGCAGTTTGAGTGATTGGTTTAGTTTGTGCAAATCCTTTAAGTTCAACTGCTTTCCTTTTGATATTCTATTTGTCAATTTACTCGAGATTTCAGATAATTTGAAAAATGGCTGGGCCTGCTACTTGAAATTTTGATGACATTCTATGAGCAGGTTTTTGGGATACTTTCAGCCGCGAGAAGGTAGACCTGATATATGGGAATTGAACTCTTATCAGCATTACTATGTGGGTAGGAATGGGGAAAGCTATGTTGGCGACAACGGAAGGTATAATTGTCAAAGCTGTGATGTTATGCCTCTTAGCTTTCTTGTTTTCCATAGATTAGATATTTATCATCTAAATTAGGATGAGACAGATATAGAAGACAAAACCTTGGATATTCTGTAGCATTTACTTTGAGATAATGTGTTAGAACAGAAATGGCAGAAATGTGCCTCCTAGCGACTTGATCTTTTCCTGTAATTTCTTGTTTTGAAGTATGTAAGGATAACTGTATATTCTTATGGTGATAAACAGGTCGCTCTTTCAAAGATCATTCTCAGATGGGAATATCCTTCATGAAAGTCAATTTCCCCTATCAACTCAGAGTATTGGAAAGGGTCTTTCTAAGTCTAACCTGTCTAGTCAGTCAAAAGAAGGAAGCAAAATGCTCTCCGAATCAACACCAGAAATGTCAACTTGTGAAAGTGATTTGACATATTCAAGGTACACAAAATTTGTATGATTAATGGAAGTCTATTAGGTGTTGCGTGTCTTTTTATTCCGTGCAATTATGGATCCATTGGTAGTTTTGCAATGTTTTAGCTAGTGACTTGCTAATTTGGACTACTCTCTGTCTCTGGATCGTTGTGCTATTAGGTTTTGTTAGTTACTTTTCTGTTTTCTTCTTTTTGGGTCATATTTAAATGTGGAGCTCTAATTTTTTACCTGAAAATCATGTGATTCGTTCCCTCCGAAAGAGGTTTAAGACAGCGGAATCATTTTTCACCCCCTCTCCTTAACTTGGTTATGGATACTAAAGGTTCACAATTGGAAGAAAAGACATGGAGAATATCTCAAAATCTTCTACATGTAGATGAAAAGCTCGTAATGTATGAGGTAGAGGAATAGTGGTGTTATGCTTGAGAACTATTTTATTGATAATGCATCCAAAGGTGTGGCCTAATAATCAATAAAGTGGATGAAAACTATAGGAGGTTCAAATCCTAACCGTGGAAAAAGTCATTAGGTAATTCTTTCCATTTACCGCTACCTTGGTGGGTGGTAAAGTTACTCTGCAAATGTGCTAGTGAAAAGTAGTAGGTATCCGGTGGAATAGTCGAGTTGCATTCGAGATGGTCCGGACACCTCTGTTACCCAAAAACAAATGCTTTATACAATGTTTCCACATTAATTTGAAGAAGCTATGTTTGTCTTGCTGCTGAGGTCAGTCACACCTAGGAATTGCCAAAAATACTGGCTACAATGTTAGAAGGGCAGGCTAAAAGTATCTTGTATGCCACCAGGGGCAAAACTAAATCAGATTACACATGGGAAGGGGTGCTAGAAGAATCAGAAAGTTGGCTTACTAGAAGGATGATACTTATCACTAGGTAGCAGATTGGTCCTCAATGTAAAAGGGCAGCCCGGTGCACTAAGCTCCCGCTATGCGCAGGGTCCGGGGAAGGGCCCGACCATAAGGATCTATTGTACGCAGCCTCACCTTACATTTCTGCAAGGGGCTGTTTCCAAGGCTTGAACCTGTGACCTCCTGGTCACATGGCAGCAACTTTACCAGTTACTCCAAGGCTCCCCTTCAGATTGGTCCTCAATGTATTTTGTACATATACAATGTCCCTATTTTAAGTCTCCAAAAAGTAGTAAAATGTCTAAATAAGTTGAGAAAGGATTTTCTATGACCGGAACAGAGAGAAGAACTTCCAATTTCGTCAAATGAGATGCAAGTCCAAACAGAAAAAGTGTCTGGAATTAGGAAATTCAAAAATCATATTGATAATCATTGCTAAGTGGCTGTGGAGATCCTATGGCGGGGAAAATGCACTTTGTAGACAGCTGATTAGATCAAAATATGGTATGGAGGTCTTGAAAACTAAATCATCTTCTTGGTCATGGTGCATGCACCTGAAAAGACATTAGACTATTATGGGAGAGCATCACAGAGAACATCATTTTCAATGTAAGAGATGGCACATGGAACTTTTTTCTGGCTTGATGCTTGGATAGAACACTAATCATAGAAGCAATTTCCTACTAGTTTCAGAAATGCAGTTAATTAGAGAAGTTATAGCGTATTACAGACTGACACCAACATGGGACGTGGAACTCAGTAGCAACTTCAATGATTGGAAGATGGAGGATATGTGCCAACTGTTACAGCTATTAGCTAGCTTCACAGCCGTTCGTACAAGCCCCGACACTTATTATGGTATGACTGAGTAATGAGAAATTCTTTGTCAAAACCTTTTATAAAATCCCATGCAGAGTAAATATGCAGCAATTTGGGTTGCCATGAAAATAATCAAGAGTTGAGCACCCTATGAAATGGAAAGCTTCACGTGGTTAGTGGAATAAGATGTATGTTCGACACGACATAACATGTAATATAGGGAAATAATTTCATTTGAAATACAAATGTAATTTTTGCTAGCTTTGTGTTGTAAGATGATCGGTTACAGGAAGTTGACAATAACAACAACAACATAACCAGTCAGATCCCACAAGTGAGGTTTGGGGACGGTAGAGTGTACGCAGACCTTACCACTACCTCGGGGAGGAGGCTGTTTCTGAAAGACCCTCGGCTCTTGTGCAACAAATCCAGGTACAAAGAAGGAGGAAACAATGAAGAAAATACAGCCACTAACAAAGGAACAATGCGATAGTCGAAACACAATAAATAATAGACTATGATACTATCCATAACAAAAAATTAGACTATGATAGATATCACAAGCAGGGATTAGCTCCACCTCAACATCTACGGATAAACCCTAAACTACCATACACGAAAAACACCAATAAAGCCTAAATCCGCGAAAACAAAGACAACACTCCTACTCGACTAACCTTCTACTCTAATAAATACGCGTCCTCTACACCCTTTTATCTAAGGTCATATACTCGGTAACCTAAAGATATCCTGTCTAATCACCTCTCCCCTATACTTCTTCGGCCTTCCTCTACCTCTTCTCGTATGTCTCGTACCTACTATATCCAATCTCTCGCAACTCCTCACTGGGGCGTCTGCACCTCGCTTCTTCACATATCCATACCATCTCAATCTCGCTTCCCTCATCTTGACCACCACGGAGGCCACTCCCACCTTATCTCGAATAACCTCATTCCTAATACTATCGCACCTAGTGTGCCCACACATCCTCCTCAACATCCTGATCTCCGCAGCATGCATCTTCTGAATTATGTGCAGTAATGGACCAGAGTTTTGCTTGTTGTAACGCACACATCGATCATCCTCTTTGTTGAAGTGTGTACTATATAATCCACTAATCTAGATGGTTAAGCTTTTAGGGAGAGCATACTCTTATCTACTCGTCAGCCACGTACCCTAGTTACTCAATCTAATCATCCATGAAAAGTGAATTATCCCGCACATTTTGACCAATTTAAGGTGAAAAGTGGGATTGCTCCCTTGGCAAAACTTGATATCTTGAGACAAAAGGTCTCGATCCGAGATACATAAGGAAGTGGTTTCTCCTTAGGATCTAGTCCAGTGTTTAGAAGTTGGTTAATTGGTAAAAATACATGTACTTGATCCCCTCCCCCACCCCAAGAGAGAGACCCAAGTCCTAGTAGCCTATTTGTATAAATTATAATCAATCTCTTATACATTTATCTCTTCAACAACGCCCGTCATGTGTGGGCTTGGTTCTTGTTCATGGGCCAATTTCTCTTTTGATAATGAGCGGCAGTGAGACTTGAACCTGAACCTAGGACCTCCATCTACTCTGATACCATATTAATGATGGGCATCTCATTTGAAAGCTTAAGCTTTTGAATGAGATGATCACACACTTCTACATGCGGTGTTGGAATAAAATTAATAAAATGATGTTAAGTTCGAGTATTGGGGTTATCCAGGGATTTGGTCCCAACCCCTCTTTGGTCACCCTATTGGGCTATCCCCCACCCATCCGAAAACCATGCTAATCTTTGGTAAGTCAGATGAAAACTAGTTGAAACATGTCTCGCTGCCTTGCCAATGTTTGAATTCCCTCAACTTTCGGACTCAATTTACCAGGAGACAAGCAAGCACCTGATGACTCCTTTTCCTGATAATGTTCCAGCAGTGTAACACCTTTTAGTGGAAAACTTCAGTTTGCCTACTCTACAGTGCCATAGTAACAGCTTAAGTGACTTAAAACACATGATCTGTAGTGTGAAAATTGGGAATGACTAGGTGGAAGTTGAGGTCTGATGGAAGTGTGAAGAGTAGGGAAGGAATATGAAACCACAATCTGGAATAGCTGTGGGGGCAATGGGCAGAAAATCTCTTTTGGGGGAGATAACTGGCCGGAGAAAGAGCCTTTGAAGACCATCTATCCTTAAATCTTCACTATAAATCAGCAACAGACGGCCACTATCAATGAGGTTTGGTCTGTCCAAGGGTGGAATCTCTCTTATAGGAGATTCTTGAATATGACAACCCATTCATAGGGGTCACTCAGAATGAGTACATGGTTTGATGTTTGGCGTGCGGACTCTCACTTTCGATACCGCACCCGTGTCGGATTCTTCACAAAATCCACTACATGTGGAGAATCCGGCACGCACCCGCTGACATTTTTGAAGAGTTCGAGCAACATAGATGTTTGGGACACAACTCAGGTAGATTCTCTGTCAAAACCAACTATCAGGTATTGACTTGAATACAAAAATGTTACCATTTAAAAAAAAATATATTATGACGAATTTTGGCTTTGAAAACATATTTGAAAAGTAAAGATCTCCTGTAAAGTGGCTTGTTTTGTTTGGCTAGTAGCTAAAAAGGCCTGCTTAACACAGGATAATTTGATATAAAGAAGTGTACAACTCTGCACTAGATGTCACTTATGTGGAAGAGAGCCAGAAACTAATAGTCACTTGATTTTACAATGTTCAGTGACTGTACAACTTTGGAATATATTTCTAGCATTAGGGGATACATTGGGTTATGCCAGATAACACCGAGGAAAAGTTGTCATACTGGAACAAAGGGAGAAGACCCCCTGCTCAGTAGAATAACTGCGATTTGATTCCTGTATGCATATGGGGGACTGTATGAAAAGGATGGAACCCAAGGTGCTTTGAAGATAGGGATAGCTCATTCCAGAAGATAAAATGAATGTCTGCTGTTGTTTCATTTTTGGTGTAAGCAGGAATGCCTCAGAAGCTATTATAGATGTTCTAGGATCTTTGTAAGAAGATAGAAATTTGAGATGTATATTTTGGTACATTCCCCTGTAATTATGGCCAGCACAGCTTTTTGTTCTTTTGAATATAAAAAATTGTTGCCATCTCTTAAAAAATAGCTGTGTTGTCTTACCATTATATCTGTGGTTAGTTGAAGTACCGTCTGCGGATTCTATTTCTCACTGCATGCATGTGAATATGCTACTTCTGAGAATTTAAATGAATTTAGATCATTTGGCATGAAATCTAGTTTAAGTTTCTGTTATCCTAGAAAGGCAAAACCTCCATATACATCAGTTTCTTTCTCATCTTCTGCTCTGCTCTTTCATAATGCAGGTATGCTCAAACAGTTCCTACAAGGCAACTTTTTGTGGAAATGCAAAGAGATCGATCCCTTGAACAACAAAATGCAGATGCATATGACTGCTCCAACTTTGTTGACTTAGATTGGTTGTCTTCTTCTGGGAATTCCTGTGAGGAAGAGTTCTTGGACAGGTAATTGATTGAGGACACTAAGACTTAATTTCAGGTTCTGTCAATAATAAGGTTAAGCTAGACTTTACATCTAAGATATTTTATTTCTTGTGACATATTTCTAATGAGGTTTACATTCTCTCAAGTTCTGTTGGCACAGGACTCTAATCTGTGACCTACGTCACAACCATTTCCACTTGAACTAAGCTTTCGAGGAAAATGTTTTTAGTATGATTTCCTTTTCATATTAACTTTTGTTTGTTCTGGTAGTCAATTTTGTAAGTCTTCAGTGTTATGCAGTGAAATTAATTTCTTGTAAATAGGGAGATCTAGATGTTTTTAAGTTCTTAAACCTGCTATCACTTTTAGCAACCAAGGTCCTGTGGAATGAATAATACAACACTTCGTGTCCTTTCCATCAAATCTTCAGTTCCCAGCCAAGTTCTATCTGAAAGGATTGATTGTAGTAATTCATTTCTAGTATAGACTTGCAAGTCGCTTGCCTAGTTCACCGGTACTAGGCTATGAGAGGCTCTTAATCTTTCCTTTATGCCTTCAATTTTCTTGGGATTTTACGTAATGTACTGCTGGTCATGCTCTGCCAGTTGGCTATGTTGTGACCAGTATTCCTGTGCCAAACTGTTCTCTCTTTTTGGTTTTAAAGGATAACTTCAAATGAATATTCTGGTGATATCTGTTTTTGATAAGGTGATTTTAATGTTGATGGTTGTGTAGGACTAGCCAAACGTTGAAAAAAAGTTGAGGCTTGACAGTTGAGACTTCCTTTTGTGTTCTCTCTGTTCTTTATTTCTCATAATGGTGCCATCAAGTTGCTGTTTCCGTAATCCTGAACTGCAGGAAGAATAATCGTTGAGTTCTTCCATATAGAACTGATTGACTTGAAGAAACAATGTCATTTGTGCTTTCTATTGGTGCAGATCTTTGTTCACGAACTCCCCAATAGGTGGACCATCATCAGAGAATGTTGTCAGTGACATAGTGGGGGAAAGAACCCCGCTCTCCAGTGAAGGCGGATGTAGCATGAATGTTGGTATTTCAGTTACTTCACAAGTATGGATTTTACCACTTTCTAATTTATTTATTTTCTTGCTAAACCACTCGATTGATGTTTTTTTGGTGCAATTTCATATCACTAAAAAAATAGATCACATGGGAGGTGCTTATAGAAGCCTTTTGCATCCTATGTTCAATTGAGGAATGAGTAAACCTCCCCTATGCAAAAAGTATGTTTAACTAAATGAGGACTTCTACTTTACAAGATGTATGCTTTTTGTGCTTTCAAAAAAAAAAAAAAAAAAAGGATCTAACTAAATGTTAGAACCTATCTGTTTACGGAAATAACTTTCATCACAGAAGCAACATTCATCCAGGTTCAAAGAAAATTTTCCTTTCTTCACATGAATCCTGAAATTTGGCAATCCATATCCATCATTCTTCAATGTGGCTATAACTTGTCTAGGCAAATTTATATCCTCAAATTTATATCCTCAGTGAAGAATGAACTCAAACTGTTGTACTCCCCCATTTTTTTAAAACATATTTTGTGTATATATACAGACATCATCACTAAAATGTGCTGGACACCAAAATGGATTGTTACAGCATCCTTGCTCTTCTTACAAGGATCCTAATACCTTTACAATTTCCCCATGATCATCTATGTACTTAGACTTGCACCAAAAACCAACAAAAGAATACAGTTTAGTTTCATTTTCTGTACAGTACTACTTGTATCTTCAAGACATCTATAGTTTCTTTCCTTCATATTGTCCACCAAATGCTTGCTGGGAAGTTTCCCGTCGATCTTTGTCGCAGTTGCAGTTCCTCTCTTCATTCCAGCTTGATAGAACTTCGTCAGTTCTTCTGGCATTGTCCATCAGTTTCCTCCAAGAATAATGAGCATATCCTACAGCTGGCTAGTAATTCTACAGTGTCAAAACAGATAGTTGATTGTTTCTGCTTCCTGTCCACACAGATAGCATCTTGAGCATAGTTGTATCCCCCCTCTTCCTCAGGTTTTCCTCAGTCAAAACAGCTTCCTTGCATCCTCATTTGTCGTACCTCCGGGAAGTCTTGTATCTGCCATGAAGGTTCCTTCCTTCCACTCCTACCATGTGACAGCTATTATCAAGACATCACTGTTGTCCAATCTTCAGGGCTTGGACCTCTGCTTTATTGTTACTGTCTTAATGGGCAGTGAATACCATCACCAAATGTCCACTATGATTTCTCAGTACACCATCACCTCCTGCACTTCCTGCATTGCCCTTACTGCAGCTATCAGCATTCAGCTTCAATTCATTTTAGCTTGGTTTAGTCCATCTACCCAACTTGATATCAAGTATAGGTCTAATTTTGTTCCACCTGTGATCTAGAAAGATTTAAAGAAGGAAACTGTTTGTTAATCAAAAGTTTCATCAAATTGTGAACTTGATCTATAACTCTTAATAGTTTAATTTCTGATTCCATCATACTTAAAAGCACATCTGTGCTTTCCTATTTCCATCATACTCATGAACTTTGTTGTCAAGTTTAGTCAGGCACCACCTCATTAGATAAGTTCTGATATTTCCACCTGAAAAGACGATACCACAAGAATTTGAAAAATAATTCCAGATAAATGTGGCCATATTCCTCCCCTCACAGAAAGATGGTTGATAGTCAGGCTTCTACCACATTATAAGTTTTTATTGAGGTTCTATGATTAGATGGATGACATTATTTGGCAACTGACGGTTCATTGTAGACACCTTCTGTCTTCCTGGTTTGCCAGAAAATTACATGACTGACGAGTGACAACCATCAAATTTTGTGCTTTTGAGGAATATGGTTAAATGGTAGACTATATCTTCTGTAAAAGAGAAACAAAGATTCATATTGCTATAAACTTAGCTGAGGAACAAATATGTACCTCCCTCATGTTACTGTGTATTGTTTGTTGGACCATAAATGCAGATCAAGTGGATTTTTCAACTAGAACTTCACTTTCAAGGTTGTCCCTACCACTTATAATGGAAGTAACAGGATAGGTTTCAGATTGACGATAACTGTCAATGTAACTATTAATGTGATCATTCCAATTAAGTTGAGTATTGTGTCATTAATTGAAGGAGGAATCGTTGGTCTAGGAAAAAAAGGGGATGGAGGACTAATGAGATACGTACCCAAAGCTCAACCTTTCAAGAAGTAGTTCTCATTTACAAAGTTATTTGTCAAATTGTGAGTCTTGAATTTCCGTAACTAATTTTAATATAAAGGTGATGCCATTGGTTGAGAGAGTCCGGGGAGTGTGTGTGTGTGTGTGTGTGTGAACTGGGCAGCTACTAACAGAAAAGTTGTTGAAGAATGTCTTTCTTAGTGGAGAGTATTATTTGTAATTTGTCATAGATACTTTGGCTAAGACTTCCTCAACTCCCTGAAGGATTGAAAGGAACTGTTTTCTTGATCCTCGTTGTACATGTCCAGCACTTTCTTGGTGCTATTTTCATAAAAAGAAAGAGAAATTGAATGTATTGATTGTAGAAAGCTCAGTTTGTTTATCTCTACAATTTTAGCAACTTCCCTTAGGGGTCATTTAGTAGTGTATTAAAAAGAATAATGCATGCATTAGTGTTGTGTATTACTAGTACCTTGTTTGGTACGTTTTGTTAGCCTAGCATTAGTTATACCTCTATTGTGTATTAAGGTGCGTATTACTAATTCCTCAAAATCAATGGTATTAGTAATGCAATGAATTCTAATGCAAGCATTAGCATGATTAAAGACATAATTATCCCTTAAAATTTTTTCCACATCCTTTCCACGGTATATATGAAGGGTATTTTTGTAAAAAAAATATTTTTTTGTACAACTTATGCAATTCATGTCACACCAAACCAAACACTGTATAAGAAAAATGCAAGCATAGCTAATATAAACATTACTAATACACCATGTTTTGCATTATTCTTATACACACTACCAAACGACCCCTTAGTGTGTTGGTTTAGTAGTCACCTAACACATGATTTTAGTCGCTTCTGATTTGAAGCCATTTTTGTGCGGCTCGGTTTTTGTTTCTGGTGAAGTTGACAACGCACTGTATTGACAATTAATGTTGTTACTATGTTTAAGTTACTGAAAAATGCTGCCTACTTTCTCTTTGCTTGATATTCAACTATAGAGTTCACTATTTGCAGGGAACAGAAAACGCTGGAGCAGAGGCATCCTACAGTGATGTCCAGAACTGTGTAGTTGTCGAGGAGCTTTCAGATAGCTTTGCACGTTGGGTAAACTATGGAGAGACCCTGTGTCATTGAGCCGGAGTCGTTGAACATTGTAATTCATGTCTTTCCCGTGAGTCATGTGTTGGTAAATGTGTCGGCGCCTTCAGCTCATTCTATTACTTGGCATACCTCATGTTTGGAGAAGTGTCGCGTGAGAATCCTAGGATGAAGCTCAACATTTGTTGTATCAGCATTCTTTTTACAATATTGCCCAACTAAGCAAACCATCTAGGCCTGCATTTATGTGATTGTGGAAATCGTCGGTCTAGTCGGATACCATTAGTACATAGTCCAACAGTTATAAGATTCTTTCTGGAACACTTTTCACCGATTTTAGGTTCCAATGTTGTAAATAGACAGGTTTGACTTGCTAGCACTCCATTCGACTATTTTAGATCAATTTTTCATTTCAAACACATGCTTCTATTGGAAGTGACATCCAATCGTGCAATAAGTTGTGGAAACAAATTTTGCTTCTTGTATTGTCCGCATGGATCTCTGGCAATTAACATTCATTAGTTTAATGTGCAACGAAACTCAACGTGGAAGATGAAGATGCTCAAACCATCTATATAATTTAGCTGATGGTCACCCCACCCACCCACCCCCCACCCCCACATTTCCCCTTCCCCCAATTGTTTTTTAAAAAATAAAATAAAATTTGCTGACGCATTTTTTTTAATTTATGTAAAATAAGCAGTATAATGATGAAAAGCAGGGAAGAAGAAGATAATTACACTAAGCTATCTAGGTTATGGCTAAAGGACAATTTGATTGATAAAACTTCCAAAAATGGAGGTCATTATAATTTATACCCTCTTACAACCCTAGCTGACTCACGCTATTGAGTATGGACATCACAATATGTATAACAGAATTTTGTCAAGGACTGAATGAGAACATCTCCAGAAATTAACAAGATCAATGCGTAAATAATAAACCTTGCAATTAAACTAGTCTTCTTATCCTCGAGAAACAGAAGTGAACTAAAGCCTTCTTCCTAGAGACCTTTAAGTATATACAGATAGACAAAGAAATAAATTATAGTTGTCTTTTTTATGTTGCATATTTCTTGTTTTTAATGTAATATTCTTAGTTAACCTCACATAGTAATTTTAAATAAGGACTAGTTCTAGTTAATAAGATGTAAGTGATTTGTTTGTGATATGTTATTATAAAAACTTTATTTATTAATATGAAAATTTGAGTTATTTAATTCAATGTTCTAAAATATTTTTGGTAAAAAGTAGATAGTTTTTCTTTCTTTATATATAAATTTTGATTCTTTTTTTATAATTTTTCATATTGTTTTAAGTGAAAATAAATCATTAAATTCGCTATTAAAAATTTTTGAGACAATATTTTGGGGCCTAGAGCAAACGTTTTACTAGCTTGACCCTTAAGTCATCTCTATTGCTGAAGCATGGGTGCACGAGGTTAACACGCTTCGTCACTGGGTACTTTTTACTCTCAAGGCATGCTTAGCAGGAGTTCTGGCAATAAATTCTTTTAGAATTGACCGATCGAAGGTAAACATATCATAATTTCCTACATGTCAATTTTGGATTTAAATAATAATTTATTTTTTCGCATTTTCTTCCTGGTAATTCGTACGGCAACCGGGATGTGCTTTTGTTGATAATATTGTATAAATATTTTTAAAGAGTACAATTAGAAATAAACGAGGCATGTTAAATATAGACATCTTGTATATCCTGAACTATATAAAGATACATATATTTAGTAGGAAATGTGAGGCTACAATAATTTTGCTAAGAAGAATGCCCATGTTGTGGTATTGGGTTACTCCTGCAGCACAATCTGTGTGTAGAAATTATTCATACAAAATGAAATATTCAAGGGATATAAATGGTGTTTATAAGTATAAGCCACATAATAATCTTACAAATAAATCAGAAATGTTACTTCCAAATGAATTTTCGTTTTGCAAACGTAGCACTTTAGAATATAAAGTTCTGAGGTAAAACCTCATAAATATTTAACTTATTTTTTTTTAATGAAGTGTGATGAAAATGGTTAAGTGAAGAAAATTTGTAGTTCAAGAGGATTAAAGTGATGAAATTTAGTAAAAGTGAGGCCTAATCAAACAACTTCAATGACTTCCCATATGGGAAAAATAGAACAGCTCTCAAATCTATGGTTTCACCTTGTTGAAATTTTTGTCCAAGTACCACATACCACTCGGAATAGTTCGCTTCCTATTCATGACCAAAAAGACATTGGGCAGAGGTGGTGTTCGACGATAGAGAGAGGAAGAGGAGAAGAATGAAGATGAAGAAAAGAGGGAGAGGGGCTGCTGATGGAGATATGATGGCCAAAAAGGGATATGTAGTGAAATGGAGAAGATGAAGGAAAAACATTGAAGGCCCTCAAATAAATAAAGAGTTGAGTCCTATCAGATGAGGAGTTTAACAACTGAAAAAAGATAAAAACTCTTGAACTTGTATGTTTTAGCAAAATAACAAAATTAAAAAAAACTTCTGGCGGCAGGGCAGGGAGAATCTTAGCGGGGACAGGTTGAAAGCAGAAAAAATGCAACAGGGCCCAGGGTAGGTTGAAAATAGAAAAAATGCTCACATGCAAAAGGCGGATGGAAATTTTTGCAAATTTAACCCCACCATGCCTGTCATCCCTAGAAGGATGGGCATAGTGAAGACACAACGAACCACAGAATGCTCACCCGAAGGGCAGAGGCTGCAGAGTGCTCACCCGAAAGGCAAAGGTTGCAGAGTGCTCACCCGAAGGACAAAGGCTGTAGGTTTCCCTGGGTTCTAAAAAAAAAGAAATAAGATACAAAGAAACAAGACGTATGAATTTACACTAGCCACAAGAGATAAAGGAATTGAATGTGTAAAGAAGTAAAAGTAGGAAGCATATAGATCCTTGAAACATATTTATATGCAAGTTGGTCCAAGCATGAATGTGCTATCACATTATGTGATATCCAAACATTGTCTAAGACCTGCAAATATTCATCAGCACATTTGTGGGGCAACAAAATCATAATAATGTGATAAGCAGACTTTGTCACCATGAATTTTACTGCATCAATAAGTGATTCTACAACAATTATTGGCAAAAAAGGGTAGAACACATTGTCCATGGAATCAAAGTTGAGCAGTTTGCAAAGGGTTTAGCTTCTTATAAGATCTACTACAAGCAAGAGAAAGTTTTACATGAACAGCAGGCTGTCATCTCAAGAAGATTTAATCATATATGGATGCATAAAAGTTTTCTTTTGATAAAGGTGCATAATTTGTTAAAACTGCCAATGCCTAAAATTGCCAAGGATGGAAGAAGAAATCTCTGCAAACATGAAACCAGATAAAAAGTTCGGTAGAAACCCGTAATCATTAAAGCAACCTCCCTTGAAGGAAAAAAGGCAATAAAAATACACAGACTACTTAAATATTAATAAATGGAGTAATTAGATAAAAGAAATTGATATACCGAAAACAAAACTACGCTTGGAAAGCTTATGTAACATTGGCAAGAAATAATACTCACTTATTTTCCAAATTTCATTGGAATATGAACTCCAAGTCTACTACGTAAACTAGAAGTTAAGTGTTTTCTAGTACATGAGGAAAGGATATCATAGCATTATCAAGTATAACCACTTGGACAAAGAACTAAACATATCAAAGATAAAAAATTTCAGCATCCAAAAAGCGAAAAGAAGAACTATTAGAAAAAAGACCATGTCCATTTACCAGCCACCTCCACCTCTTCTGTCTTGCAACTCCGCTTGCCTCTCCTCTTTCAGTTTCTCCACAATATTAAGAATATCTCGGTTATAGAAACGATCACGCACAAACGGCCTTTCTTCAGCTTGTATCTCCTTGATAGCACTGGGATATGGATTGGGAGGTGGTTTCTTCCCTTGAAGTCGAGTAATCTTCTTCAATCGAGAATATGCTTTCTTTTTCCCTTTCTTTTCTGCTCGATATTCCATCTATAGCAACAAAAAGACAAAGTTATTAAGAGAGAGATCCTAGAGATTACTGAACCTCAATGGATTCAAATCTAGAAAGACGAGATACGTACATCAGCAACAGCCATAGCTTCCTCTTCACTGACCCCTTGCTCCTTTAACTCGAGCACTCGCCACCCGAAAACTCGGGCTGGAGGAGGATCAAATCCAGAAATTCTGTTAAAATTATAGAAGAAAAAAATAATAAAGACTCGATTGTGCAAAAACATTGAGAAATTAAACATGGTCAATTTTTCCAATTGGAAAATAATGATAATACACTGATTCTATTCTCGACTGCACGACAAAAGATGTGCTGAGACCTTAATGATTTTCAATTTCCAATATAGCATTTATCATATTATGTACTTGGTTGCACCTTTCCCACTTCTTTTCTCGCCATGCAACATGTTGCACATTATCCTTTTAAAATTGAAGTCCACACAGTTAAACTGTTGAGTCTCTAAGCTAAAGGATCAAAAATACAACACAGCCTACACCTCAAGGATAGTTTACTATCAGAGCACGTTAGAATGCTACTGTCAGATGATAGGAAATCAAACAATACATACTAAGAAGCTTGAAGAGGTTAAAAGTTATACTTAATAGCATCCTCGTGTTTAGACTCTGGGTGCTTCTGGAAGAACTTCTTGACGTAGACATCCTCAGGTAGACTGATGGGTTGCAGTTTGTTCTCAGCACGAGGAAATGTTGCAGGTGGTGCCCTAGAAAACAAAATTTTCAGGCAGTAACCAGCATTACAGGCATATTTTCATATTCCAAGGCAGAGTATGTTACAGTAAAATTACCCCCAAAAAACATGGATAATTTTAACAAACTCTCCGGAGAAAACTGTAGTGAACATAATTTTTGTTTTCGTTTTATCAATCATGTTGTGAACTTAAATTTACAATGGGGTAAGCTTTCAGACAAGGCATTACACACATTTCAATATAGTATTAGAGCACGGAGAATCTTAAGTTCAGGACTAGGTTGTTGCCCCAAGGAAAAGAATCAAGCTGCATGTGAAGGGATGTGTTGAAGATAAATAAAACAGTCCATTTTCTAGTATTTTAAGCTTTTAGATAGAGGGTGTGTTCGGAATGGATGAGAACATTTTCCAATTTTCTCATGTCCGGTTGGGCAAAACTTTTCGAAAAGATATTCTATAGGAAAATAAGTTTGTTAAAAATGTGGAAAATGATTTCTCTAATATAAGTAGGAAAAGCAAGTTACACAAGTAGCATTCCACATTCCACATTGTTTGTATATAAATACGATAATTTTTTTTAACTTACTTATCGAACACAGGAAATCTTAGAAAACATTTTCTTCATACCGAAGACACCGAGAGTGAGAAACAGATTTGAAGAAATGGGAGTGAAATAAAGAATGAAGAAAAGAAGGGAGGGTACTGACTGCTCCATTGCTTTGAGCCACACAGGTTCAGCCTTGGCTAAACCTTTGACAAGCCTTCTCGTTCTGCTTAACAAATCACCTTTCATGAACGACATCCTAACCACAGATCCAAAATGATGTCAAATCCTAATTATGATTTAGAACTACTTTGATCTTTAATAATGAATGAATAGGAGGAACTTAAAGAAAGCTAATTATCTTACCTCTGATTTGATTTGAGGTGGTGGCCGACGGAATGGCAGCACTCAACGTTGGCTTAGGGGATGGTTTTTGACCTAGTCCCAAATATTTTTGAAATATTATTTTTGGGTGATTTCAATATGTAATTTTTGAGAACAAAATTTCATTCTTATGGGTAAGAATGTGTTACATAATCAAATCAGAATGTGTTTTCACAAAATTACATATTGAAACACATTCTTATCACATTCTACCAATAATCTTTTTAATAAGAATGTGTTTCATAATCTTTCTGTATTATACAAACAATCTTTTCAATAAGTATGCGTTTAATGAGGGTTTGGGTAGATAGAGTTATAGTTGAAGTCGTAATTGATGATTTTTTTTAATAAAATATAAAAAAAATTGGGGTACGTTTTAAAGAACCCAAAAGCTAGTTTTTGGCCCAAAAATCACTTTTTTCTACTTGAGTTTTTTTGCCAAAACTTGAAAAGTTTTATGGCTAAACAAATTTTGTCAATTTTTTTTCCAAAAACTTCTTGCAATATCTATGGCCAAATGGGTCCTTACTCACTAACTAAAATTAAACGGGTTCACGATTTGGTGAAAAACCAAATCAAATCGTAAATCAAACCAAATCGATATTTGATTTGGTTTTAAATTTTAAAAATCCATAATATTTGGTTTAGTTTTGGTTTCTACTAATTTTTTTTTTTGAAAGAATAACCAAATCAGGCCGATTAATTATATACATAAATTGTATAATTATTTAAATATATAATATTAGTTTTTCATAATAATTATAAATATTTTATACCTTTTAATCACTAATTTGATTTTAGCTAGTGTTTGGCCATAGATTCTCAAATATTTTTGACAATTTATTTTTGGATCAAGATTTGGGTGAAGTTTTACTATGTCTATGGCCATAGTTTTTGGGAAAAATATTTGACTTTTTAAGAAATATGATTTATACCCATAAGTTTTAAAAACTATTACAAATTATCCATAACTTTGTATTATCATTTTATAATGAACATGTTTCATATACAAATTATTAAACTCATAAATTATAGGCTCCAACCTGCTTATAAACAATTTCACACATCAGTGTACGAGCTACCGAAGTTTTCTCAACTCACAAAGGAGCATCCAATTTTTCTATTTATATTATACTTTTAACAAGTGTTATGCAACAATACTATTATATACTTGAGTCAAATAACAAGGTTTATTAATGGGGTTGGGTGGCAAACAGATATTAGTTAAGATTATAAACGATGGGGTATTTTTATAAAATATAAAAGTTTGGGGTAAAGTTTAAATTTTTAAAAGTTTTTTCAAATAATAGAATTTGGCCCAAAAACTAGTTTTTCCTAGTTTTTTGGGAATTTGGATTATTTGCTAAAAATATTTGTCAAATAATGACAAATTATATGGCCAAATACTTTTTGTCAAATTTTTTCCCCAAAACTATTTGAGATATCTATGGCCAAACGGGTCCTTAGTATACACATGCACCACAATACTTTTAAATTTCATTTCTTAACAAATATGCCCAGTTCCAACACTCTAAGGGATTATTTGGTATGGGGAATGAGATAAACTAAGTAATCCCATGGGATAAGTTATTCCATTAAATGGTGGGACAGATAATCCCGGGACTAATTAATACCCCTAACTACCGCAATTATTATCCCTTATCATTCATACCAAACGACTCCTAAGTCTAATTGTCTACATGTGGTGCATTGTCAGTTTTTAATTTTATTTGCTTATACAACCATCTACTCTTCAATGGCTTGCTCCTATGATTTTCAAAGGGTTATCCATTCTATTTGAAGTTGCATATTTCTTCTGTGGATGTTAAATATGTGAAGTGAAGGAAACTCTACAATTATGCAACTCAAACATACTAAAACTTTGGAATAGTGTTGAAAAAATAATAAAAGATTCAGATGTATTCATCGTATGGTAATACATAGAAAATTGTTGATTCCTAATGTTCATTTGAAATAGTTGTCTCATCTCTCTATTATTTTACTATTATCAATTTATCATTAGTTAGTTATAAATCGAACAATCAAAAGAAATCGACACAAATCGATGATTTTTATTTTATTTAGTTTGATTTGATTTTAGAAATTTAAAACCAGACGAAATTGATTTAGTTTTGGTTTTAACCAAAAACTAGTCCAAATCGAACCACGAACACCCCTAGTTTCCACTATCTAATAGGGTCATGTTCAGAAATGACCCTTAAATGAGTTGGTCTTGATATTTATTCTACGTAAGAAAAGTCTTATAAAAGTGGCCTCCATAAGGAATGGTCTTGATTTGTTGGCTCCACTTAACAAACTTTTCCTATAATGTAGACGTTCTATCTTTTGCCATAAGATAGACATTTAGGACATTTCAAGATAATGGACCTACATAATTGACCAGAAGTTTTGTCTTATAGGCAAAAGATACAACTTAGGTATGTTGCCCATCAGACATAAGTTCTAACTTTTGCCCAAAAGACAGATGTTCATGACATTTTAAGACTGTGAACCTACTCAATTGACCATAAGTTCTGCATTATAAGAAACAGTTAGAATTTAAGTATGTTGTAATCAAACATAAGTTTTAACTTTTGTCCTTAAGCCAAATGTTTAGGACATTTCAAAACAATGAACCTATTCAATTGACAATAAGTTTTGCATTATAGGCAAACATTAGAACTTATTAAGCGGGGGTAAAATTCAAGACTGGATATTTGGGGGACAAAAATTCAAGACTGAACATTTTGGGGGACACTAGGCATAATTTTCTCCTAATGGGACGTGACAAAACCAAATGCTTTTAGAGGGGATGAGAGGATCCTATGAGGGGTAGGGGTGTTCATGATTCGGTTTGGGTTAGTTTTTGATTAAATTAAAATTAAATTAATTTAGGAATTTTTTAAATTTTTAACCAAATTAAACCAAACCAAATAAAAATCATTGATTTGATTCTTATCGATTTGATTCAGTTTGGTTCGATTTTTTGATTTATAACTAGATAATGATAAAGTTATAATAGTATAACATAGACATGAGACAACTATTTCAAATGAACATTAGGAATCAAAAAATTTCACTCTACTATCACAAGATGAATGTATTGAATCTTCTATTACTTTTCAACACTATTTTGAAGCTTTAGCATGTTTAACTTGCATAACTATAGAGGTTCCTCCACTTCACATGTCTAACATTCACAAAAGTAAATTAATGATTAAATGGTATAAAATATTTATAAATATTTATGAAAAACTAATCTCATATAGTCAAGTAATTATAAAATTTATGTATATAATGTAACAATTCTGTTTGGTTATAAAATCAATTAGCGTTGTGTATGTGTTGATACACTGGGGCAAGATTATTTTTTATACTTCTAGGTAGTTGAAGGTCCACGAGAAGAACTACCCGGCTCATGACTTGAAGTTGGCAGTGGTGGTCTTTGCTTTGAAAATTTGGATAGATTACCTTTATGGCTTTCATTATGAGATCTTAACATATCATCATAGCATACAATACATTTTTTGATAGAAAGATCTTAATTTGAGGCAGTCAAGCTCGTTAGAATTGCTTAAGGACTATGATATCATAATTCTTTATCATTATGACAAGGCCAACATGGTGACAAATGTCTTGAGTAGGAAGACAATGAGTATGGGTAACTTGCCATTGTTACTAGCTAAGGATCATCCTTTGGCCTTAGATGTTCAGTCATTAGCCAACAAATTTGTAGGCCTTGATGTTTTAGAGCTTGAAAGATTTCTTTCTTGTATTGAGGCTCAGTCTATGCTATTAGCACATAGTAAGGCCCAACAGTTCAATGAGGAAAAATTGAGGTTGATTTAAGATAAAGTATTGAAGGGTGGAGCTAGAAAAGCGGCATTGGATCCAGAAGGTGTTTTGAGGATAAAGGGTCATGTTTGTATTCCTAGGGTGGGTAGCTTGACTAGATCAATCATAGAGAAGGCTCGCAGATCTAAGTATTCTATTAATCCAGGAGCAACAAAGATGTATCATGACTTGAAGCAACATTATTGGTGGTATAAGATGAAGAAAGACATCGTAGAGTATGTGTCTTGGTGGTTGAATTGTTAGAAACTAAAGTATTGAGACCAAAGACAAGGTGGGATGACTAAGAGAATGCCTATACCTGAGTGAAAGTGAGAGTGGATAGGTATGGATTTTATGGCAGGATCGCCACAGACTTTAAGGAAATTTGATGTGATTTGGCTCATTATTGATAGGTTGACCAAGTCCCCTCACTTCGTACCAATTCAGACTACTTATAATTCAGAATAATTGGCTCAGATTTACATCCAGGAGATAGTTCATCTGCACGAGATGCCTATTTCTATCATCTTAGATAGAGGTACTCAATTCATATCTCATTTTTCGAGGTCAATACAGAAGGAGTTGGGTATCCAGTCGAGCTTAGTACAACATTTCACCCACAAATTGATGGTCAGTCAGAGAGGACCATCCAGGTCCTTGAGAATATGCTATAGGAATGTATCATTGATTTCGGAGGTCATTGGAACCAGTTTTTACTATTATTCGGGTTTGTTTACAATAATTATTATCATTTTAGTATATAGAAGTCACCATTTGAGGCTTTATGTTGTAGGAGATGTAGATATCTGGTGGGTTGGTTTGATGCATTTGATATTAGGTTTTGGGGCACAAATTTATTGAGGGATTCCTTGGACAAGGTGAAGTTGATCTAGGAACTACTTCTTATAGCTTATAGCAGGCAAAAGAGCTATGTGGATTGAAAGGTTTGGAATTTAGAATTCATGATGAGAGAAAACGTATTGCTCAAAGTATCACCCATGTAGGGTGTCATGAGAATCAAAAAGAAGGTCAAGCTCGATCCTAGGTTCATCGGTTCTTTTGAGATCTTGTATTGCATTAGTGAAATAGATTATGAGTTAGCCTTTAGGTTTTCACCTTATTTTCCATGTTTTTATGTTAAATAAATATATTTTCGGATAGATCCTATGTGTTCAGGGGTACTCGGTGCAATTGGTTCATAGTTTAATCTTCGAGGAGGAGTTTATAACTATTTTGGATAGGCAGATTTGGAAGTTGAGGTCCAAATAGATAACATTTGTGAAGGTGTGGTGGAGGCATCATCTAGTGAAAGAGTCCACTAGAGAGATGGAGTTGGACATGTGGAGCAGATATTCCAAATTGTTGAGCATTCAGGTACTTTCTATCTCTTTACATTTGTGTTTTAGTAGTGAGTGATGTAACAACCCTTAAGGTCTGTAATGACCCTCTAGGTCATTTTCTTTGTTTCATGCATTTTCTGTGTCTAGATCTTTCCTAAAGCTTCCCCAAGTCATTTATGAATTGCTGGGATCAGTAGTTCAGTTCTCGAGAAGTTCATTTAATTTTTATGCCAGTTTCCCTATTTTGGAGCTTTTAAGTTGAGAAATTGGTCTTTAGACAAAACATTTAGTAAATAGCCTCAGATAAGAATTTTGATAGTTCTGTTAGCTCCAAAACATGGATATTAGGCTAGGAACCTTTGGTTTTGGTCCTGAGGCTTTCAAGCTCATTTTAAACTATCAGTTGGATTTTGGTAAAAATGAAAGTGTAGGTGTGGGCCCACATTTCATTGAAACGACCTCCGTTGGGGATTTCATAGATTTTTATGAGTCCAGAATGCCATTTTCAGTAGAGTAACATATTTTATTTGTGTTCACGGGCTTCCAAACGAATCTCGAGGACTCGATCAAAGTCTTTTTAGACTTTGGTGTATTTTTTTGGTACAGTCTCTTCAGTGTCCAAGGGTCTGCTTTTGCCGCACCAGAGCCTCTTTTGAGACAGTGTACTAGGGGGACATGGTCTACTTTTTATGGTCATTTGGCTGCTTAAGCAGCCGCCGCTTTTGCGGTCATCTGACTGCTTAAGCGGTCGCTGCTGGGCAGTATATATAGTTTCCCCTCTGTTTTCAATTTATTTCACAAGTCTAAAAACTCCAATGTTGGGACCTTGAACTGCGAAATTGTGGAGGAATCATTATACTAAGTTCAGGTATGATAATTGAACTACCTTAGATCGTTTTCCCTCCTTCCGTCTCGTTTAATTTTTGTTTAATTCCGTAAATTTTCTAGTTTTAATTCTTAGCTTTTCCATAGCTTTGGGGACTGATTTGGGGCTTAATTTGGGGGCTAGTCATGCTCAAATTTTGAGCATGAGATCCTTGTCCCACGAGGGATACAATTATGGGTTCGATTTTTGAATTTCATAAGCAGGCCCCATGGGTGATTTTTAACCCGATTTTGACCCGAAGCATAAATTTGTTATGTAAGCATCATTCTCCTTGTATTAACGCATAAATTACTATTTTGGTAGCATAGCAGCAGTTGGAGGCTTCTCAGAAGGGAAAAGCTCTTGCTTAGTAGATTGTGAGCACACTCTTCGGCGTCCAGGTAGGTTACGAGTTACCTACTCTTAGAATTGGCATGATAGAGGTACTTATATGATAAATTGCTAATTATTGGTAGGGTATTATTGCTCGGGAATTCATCCTCTATGTATATCCTAGTTTTGTTAGTTGGTTTAGGGCCTTTAGAGTAGAATTTCATCGAAGATCCTTAGTTTAGATGGTTGGCCTCATTATAGACCTAGTTTACAAAACCTGGTAGCTTTAGGAGTTCCAAGGGAAACCTTAGCTTATATTTGGGTAGTTTCTTACTTTAGAGTAGGTTTTCAGGGGATGGTAGTGGTGACTTTTGATCCAGTTTGATAGACCGCCTAAGGTAGTGTAGCTACAAAGTTGTGGGTCGAGTTTATGGTTAAGTGGGGAATCCATCTCTATGTAAGTGGGTAGAATGGTCTAGTTACGTGGGATCCTTACTCTCCATAATGGTATTATACTGCTTCATTTATGTACGTTATCCATGCGCTTCCACGAGTTATGGTTGTTGACACCTAATTTTTGCCCTCCATGACTAAATTTAATCCTGAGTTGCTTCGATTCTGAATAAAATTAAAATATTTATTCTATCCAGATAAAAACTTTTCAAAATACGTATCTAAGTTAATTTTGTTATTTGAGTGACAATTAAACACTTCCGTGTTCATATATACGAGATCGTATAATTTGTGTTACTTAAAAACTATTTTATTAAAGTAGTTTTTAATCGAATTTCGTCTTGAAAATTGGTTCAAATAGGAGAAATTTTAATTTCAATATAATTGGTTCTTAAAATAATCTATTTGGAAAATATTTATTTGATTTCATCAAACCAAGAAGCTCGGGATTGAATCGATTGTTAATTTGTTTCAAACTTTGATTCAATTTAGTCAATTTATTGAATTTGGCCATTATTGAAATCCATTTGGCCACAATTGCAATGCAATTGGCCAAAGGATTTGTCAATTTGGTTACAATTTAAATAGAATTGACTAAAGTCCTAACAATTTGGGCTATTTAATAAATGGCCTAAAATCTACCCTTCCCCCAATTTGATCTGCCCTAGCCCAACAACATACAAAAAGACCTGGCCCACTATCCTTATTACTCCTTTTCCCCATATCGACATCAACAACAGAACAACAAATGACAATAATTTTATCAAACAACGATAGCAACAACAACAACAACAACAAAACCAGTAAAACGCTAGCCCTAATTTCTCTCATTTGTTCTCTTTCCCGCTCTATCCCTCTCCAATTTGTACAAGGCATGTGACCAAAGCGTGAGAACCTTCTAGAAAATGCCCAGGTGGATCGAATTCTGCGATTCAGGGAAGGGGTGGTACGATTCCATACCAAATCCACCTCACAACCTTATCCATAGCTCAAAATTTGAATTTCCCCATAGAAATTTTCGAAATTACCCCTGAAATCCTCAGCTCCCACATCGATTGAAAGCTGAAAAACGACCCTCCAAGGATTATATAAATACCCACACTGTTGAGGTCTAAAACCAAGTTTTGAAGGTTAAAAAAATCGCTCAACCAAAAAAACAATGGGTTTCTGAAACAAAGGGTTTAGAATAAATAATACTCTTTGTTGGGTTACTTTTTAACTAAGGGAAATTTGACTTCTTTTTGTCGGCTTATTGTGTGAAGTGGACTGTTTTGCTACTAAAATAGTTGATAAAGTTTAAATCTATATGGTTATTCGATGAGTAGAAAGCATGTTTGGTTTTCCTGTACAATTGAATAATCTAGACATATTGAATGTCATTTGAGTAACTTTCTCATAACCAGACTATGTATGTTTTGGTTTTTATGTTTCATTTATATAAACCTAGGGCAAGAATATAGCCTAAAATATTTTAGTACGAACTCGTTTTTCTTGTTAAAAATGTGCCAAAGTTCAAGTTTTTAAGTTGTAAAAGTCTCAATATGGCCATAAGTGAGAGTTGCTTGATTAAGTTGGTATGGGAGGTTCATTTGATGCCCAACATGGTTAGATTCCTCCTTTCGGTTACTGATTTAATGTGCGTTGAATTAATAGTATGACCTAGCCATTTATATTCCTTTTGGACTTAAAAGTTCTTATTTTCCTTCTTTTCTCTTTACTGTTGAATTCTTGGTTTTGCTCAAAAGATTTTTGAATAGCCATGTGGTAATATTTTTCATATGCAGGACAATAGTGATTTCTTTGAACTCTTAAAGTTATGATTTTTATCCTTAACGTGCACCTGAAATGCTCTTGAATGGTGCTTTGAGTTGACATCTAGTTTATGGTTGTTCATAGTTCGATGTTGCCCCATTCTTTTATTTCTTACTAATTTCTTATCTGTTTTTCATTGCATGAACTCCCTCGAATGAGTCCATTGGACTTTCCTTTGCATCTACGGGACAAAGTCCCATCTCCCTCGAGTCGATACCCCACGACGAAGTCCAAAAATGGACTGATTTGTTGAGAAAACAGAGGCTGGAATACAACAGTATACATCAGTGATATGCAACAACATACACCAGTAAAATACATTGGAAAAATAAGGAAATGGAAGCTAACATACAGTCGAAAGCAAAATATGACGAATATATGGCTGTATACAAGATGTATACAAGAAGATAGGCAAAGAAAAATGGGCCAAGGCAGACCCATATGTTACAAGTCCAAGTTGGACAGAATCTTTGAGCCAACACAGGAGCCCATTTTCAAACTCTTTCATTTTCTTGTAATTTTTGTTGATATTGACTGTTTGTATGAAACTCTAACTTGTTTAATCTAATTGAATCCTCCATAGTAGAGTCACTATGTTTGTTTGCGAAACATAATGTTTTTACAAAATCATTGTTAATTCGGATAATTTTCAAGTAAACCTTTTCAAAGCATGTTCTGTAAGTGAACTATTTGAATTTGTTACTTATGTTAAAACAAGAAAATTCCTTTTTGCAATCACAAATGATTTTTCAAGTATGACCCATTCTTTTCAAAGTTAGTCAAAAAGTTAGTTTTCAAATAGATCAGACAACCGCAAGTTAGCGGATATCCCAATTGCCTTAAAAACCTTCTCAGGGTATTAATTTGAACCGTTACCCAATTTCTAAAAATTTTTAAAGATTTTTTTGTTTTAGTCTTTTAAATACATTTTCAAGGTTTTCTTAATTTTCTTTTCAAATAAATTAAGTGGTGACTCTGTTTTAAATTGAATTTGAAAATTTTCTTAAAGTTTTTTCAAGTTTAATCAAGTCTTGGTCATTTTCTCCGCTGAACAGAAATGGCGACTATGCTGGGGAATTCAAATTGGTTCAAACCAAATATTTGAAACTAACTTTATTTGACTAAATATTCGGATTTGTAATAGTTTAATTACTTATTTGCTTATTTGTTTAAATTGCTGCAATTATAAACTGTTGCATTCATGGCATATCCGCCACTCCTGGTAAATCATTAAACATTAGGAAAAAAGGGCGGTTATGTGGGTATCTGCACCCGCCCTTCAGTATAACACCTTAATTTCTCTGAACCGCCAAGTGAAGTAGTTGATTCGAGTCGGTCAATAGTCACTTGGTTTGTTACCCGAAAAGTCTATTTCGGGTTCCCAGTCAATTCAAACAAACCACTCTAGTCAACTAAGATAGAGTGAAACCAAATCTTGAATGACTAAGCATTAGCCAAGGTCGGCTTAATATCTCAGGGATATTAAGTCCATTAGACAAACCGCCAAATGTGTCAAAAGGGTTCACGACCCACCAACACCACATCTAATTATGTGTTATTCGAAAAGACGTATGTATTGTAACAGGACCATTGTCTTGGGGTGGGGCCTAACAGTTTACTTGTTTTGTAGGACATCGTGGTTCACGAATTTGAGCATGGTATTAGAGTAGCCAATACACTTGGGGGGATACAAGAGAAGAATAATGAGAGAAGGATCTTTAAGATCACATTGGTTCTCGCCCATGCGTGAGTTCACTTCTTAATGTTTAATAATTCTAAATTAACAATTTTATCCAAGTCAAGCTTTTGAGATAAATAGTTAACCCAATTATTAAACGTGGATTTAAGCTTCTTAATAACTATGAAGGGATATAGAAAATTTCCCAAGTTATTCTATGAGCTTAAGTTTGCCTAAATATAGTGAATTAAAAGAGAATATTAAATGACCAAAACAAAATGAATAATTTCAACATAAACTTGCTACCAAGGATTCATCTAGATTAATTAAATTAAATTATAAACAAATAATCAAATCAATTACAAGTAAACAAAGGAAGAAAAGTTGAAATTTGGGCCGCTTTATGGCCCATTTCAGATCTGCCCAGAATTTGGGCAGAAATTCATGGACTTTGGTCCATTTTCCTACTGTGTATATCAGACGTATACCACATAACTTTTAGCTTGTTTTCCTGTATATATGATGTATACAGCTTGTATACTTAGCCACATACACTTGTATTTTTGGTCTTCCACCTGTATGCTTGCTACCTTTCTCATTTACTGCTGTATATCTCCATGTATACTTAACGTATATCGATCCTTTGAGCTCGACTAGACTCAAAAAGAATGGGTCTCCATGGCCCATTTAGGAAGATGCAAAGGAGGAGAGTTCAATGGGACTCGGATCAATGTCACATGCCACAAAGAAAAGATAAAATTTAATACAAATCCGAAAATAGATAATTGACAACTGACGAAGTAACATGAGCCATACTTAATAGCAAAAATCAATATAGAAACAGTGAGATGTAATCATATCAAGTTGAAAAGAAAATACAAATGCAATCGAAAGGAGTGATCTAACAGTGGAGAACAAACATCTCTAGAACTCTCACACTTTTAGCTAAGCAAATATTGTACTTTAAAACATGATAGAGGGCATTTAAGCTAGGAGTATTTTTAACATTACTTAATGAAGTAAGGACAAGATACATAATAAGGATTATAAAGATACCCAAGAAAACAGACGGCATTTTAGCACCTTTAAACACTAATGTTTCTGGGAAAAAAGATCTTTCACTTCATAGAATTGGTGAAAATAGGAGGCTAGCAGTTCATGCTTAGAATAAAGAACTAACATAGTAGCCATGGATTTCGCCTAAATCTTAAAGAACAGAAGTGAAATACTTTGAAAACAACATAGCATGCTTTAGGAATCAAATCAAATGGCTAGAAAACACATTGACCTTGCCTCCAACATAAATAAAAAGCAAAATTGGAACGCCAACTCTCACACATTGAAAGATATTCCAGTGAATACAGGAAAGAGTAAAGAACAACATGATTATAAGGATTCATCGAAAAACTAATCCCTGCTTTTACGTTTAAACAAAATAAGACTGAAATACGAAGAACGTTAAGCACTGGTCATACAAAACCAAACTCAACTACAAAATTGTACCATTTACAGAAATAAGGTGGGACATGCTTACTGTTAGGACATAAAATAGCCTGCAGAGAAACTATTTGTAATATCGACATAGCGAAAGAAAAAGTTTCAGGCTTTGTTTATTAGTGAGAAAGATAGCATACGAATAGGTTGATATACTTCAAAAAAAAATAAGCTCATGATAGAGTCATCTTATCTATTTGAACACAAGCAAGCATAAACAGACCAACAAAAAATAGAGAAGTTCATATGACTTTAATGCTAGAGCTTTCACACACCTACTCATCTATAGTCTAGTCGTAAGAGGAATAAAATGATCATCACGAGAAGGGAAAGAACTCGTGGAATAGATATATTCAGATGAAAAATTATACAAACACTTATCACATCAAAATAAAAGCTTTAACTAACAACTATACATCTCGGCATCCTAAATTAATCAAGAGCAGACAGATTCTTAAGACATGAGACAGAATGCTAATTCAATGATCTACCATACACATAACCTAAGGAATTTCAATTAGACGATGATAATACAGAATGACCATAAAGCAGAAACACAAAGAGAAGAAAAATATTACCTTTTCCCGAGCAGCCAACTGGAACAACGAGTTGACGACGACTCCACCATTCTCCTTGACTCGAGAATGACAATAAAAAAAAAGAACTTGAGATGGAATTCTCACAACTCTAAGGCTGGGGACTAAAGTCCAAAATCCTAGCCAAGTAAAGAGAATTTTAGCTCTTTTTGGTTGGGGAAAAAAACCGTCCCTTAAATAGTGAAAGGGATAAGTTTATATAGGAAACAGATTTGGGGATTTCTTGAGAGAAGAATTGATGTGGGATGAGGGGCATTTTCCAAATTGTGTGACTGCGATCTATTTTGAGAAAATGGACGGAGATTGACGCGTCTCCGTCCTTGCTCGTACGATGAGCGAATGAGAGGCGAGGGAGTGGCGAACTTCTAGAAGATTCGAGGATTTATTGGGTAAAAACACTTTACAAAATTTGAAATTTGAATTAGGTGTATAATACCGTTGCTAGGAAGCTTCGATTGTACGAGAGCTTGTGCCTCACACACTCTTCTGTACTAATCAAAATATGGAGAAGAAAAATTGAGAGTCGACTTAGAGAGACAAGGTTCTAGAAGCTACGAGGTACAATCCTCATGCTGGGCACGCGAGGATTGTACTGGGACCAAGGGATAAGGGAAAGATTGAAGGGAAATCGATTTTGGGTTCTAGGGATTGTACTGGTTGGTTTTTGCATGAATTTCAAAGAGATATGGCCGGACCCCAGTGTCGAGTTTCCTACATATCTCAGGTTACATAAGAATTCAGGCCACTTGTAGTTCATAATGCTTGATTTGGGAGCACGATTTTTAAGGAGTTCACAAGCTAACCCGGTTTTGAATTTTAGAAAGACCGAAAAAGCTGGGGAATAAGAGGGTTGGGTGTTTGGAATGCAGCCGAGCTTTCAACACAGAGTCTAACCTACATATCCCAATATTTCAGGAATCAGACTTCTTGTAGTTTAACCCGATCGGTAGAAAAAAGGTAGCCTTTTATTTCATGCGACCCTTGGCTTGAGATAAGTAACAAGTTTTGAGTTATGGAATAGAGGCTTGTAACTATCTCAACTACGAGTGTGGTGTCCCTTACACTTGCAACTAAGAGCTATATGGACATAATTTCCAAAGCTCTAGTGTGTTGTCATCCGGATTTGAAAGAAGAGGAAAGTTACCTCCAGTGCGTGTTTAGAAGTGCCCCGGAGGCGAAACTAAAACCACGATAGTCCCAAAAATACCCAGATGCCTTCTAATAGGGGTATGGTTTGATGGCGGTGGAAGTCTTCCTTTAGCTCGCGTGCAAAGAGTTTGATATTCCTCTTCAGACTACGTCCCAGTTCGCTGCTAAGAAAAAGTTCCACGTTGTGCTACCTCCTATTTTGAGTCGTCCACACCTGTGGTTTTGATATGAGAATTTCATTCTTTCGGATGCTCTCGATGACATCTCAAATAAAATGGTTTGTAGTAAATGCAGCACGACACAAGCATAATTTAGTGTAAACCTGTTTGAACATGTCACACTGAAAGAGTTGATGATCCAATTTGCACAACCTTTAGCAACATGTCACTTTTGAACGGGGTAACTTCCCAACGTGTCTCATTGAAAGGCGGACCACCTATTCTGAATGTATCTTACCACTTTGAATGGGGTGACAGCCTAACGTGTCTCATTGAAAGGCGGACGACCTATTTTGAATGTAATATGCCACTTTGAACGGGGTGACGGCACAACGTGTCTCATTGAAAGGCGGACGACCTATTTTGAATGTATCATGCAACTTTGAACGGGGTGATGGCCCAACGTGTCTCATTGAAAGGCGGACGACCTATTTTGAATGTTTTGTGCCATTTTGAACGGGGTGACGGCCCAACATATCTCATTGAAAAGAGGACGACCTATTTTGAATGTTTTGTTCCACTTTTAACGGGGTAACGACCCAATATGTCTCATTGAAAGGAGGACGACCTATTTTGAATGTTTTGTGCCACTTTGAACGGGGTGACGGCCCAACGTGTTTCATTGAAAGACGGACGACCTATTTTGAATGTTTTGTGCCAATTTGAATGGGGTTATGGCCCATCATGTCTCATTGAAAGGCGGATGACCTATTTTGAATGTTTCATGCCACTTTGAACAGGGTGACGACCCAACGTGTCTTATTGAACGGCGGACGACCTTATTTTAATATGTCACTCTGAAGGAGGCGACGATCCATAGTATATCATATCACGTTAAAGGAGGTGACGGTTGAGAATATAATAACATGCCACTCTGAAGGAGGTGATGGTCCATAACGTAATAACGTATCACTCTGAAGGATGTGACTGTTCATAAAGTAATAACGTGTCACTCTGAAGGAGGTGACAGTCTATAACGTAATAACATGTCACTCTGAAGGAGGTGACAATCCATGATAATATATCACACTGAAGGAGGTGACAATCCAAAATAACATATCACCTTAAATAAAGGGACGGTCTAATGTATCTTCTTGAATGACGAAAAACCTAAATATAATAAAATATGTCACCTCGAATGAGGTAACAGTCCGGTACGTCCTCTTGAAAGGATGGATGACCCAAACATAATGAGATTATTTCACCTCAAATAATATGACAATCTGGCACATCCTCTTGAAAGGGCGGATGACCCAAATATAATAAGATATGTCACCTCAAACGAGGTGATAGTACGGTATGTCCTCTTGAAATGGCGGACCACCCAAATATAAATAAGATATGTTATCTCAAACGAGATGACAATCCGGTATATCCTCTTGAAAGGGTGGATGACCCAAATATAATAAGATATGTCATCTCGAATAAGACGACAATCCAGTATATCCTCTTGAAAGGGCGAATAACCCAAATATAATAAGATTTATTACCAAAATGGGGTGACAATCAGGTAGGTTTTCTTGGAGGGTGAAAAACCCTAATAAAATAAGATTTGCCAATTTCAAACGAAGAGACAATCCGAGTCTTCTCCTACCTCAGTTTCCTTTGAGGGTTTGGAGTTTGAAATAGTTGAAAGACCGAACCCTTATATAGGATTGCCTACGTATCTTGTTGGAATAAGAATCAGGTCAGACGTATTTTGGGACTAAAATTTATCCTTGGCGTCGGGAATTCTTGAAAGGACTTGTGCATGTCCTGATCTTCCAGATTAAATCCTCAAACTTTGAGAGGATCCATTAGCATTTGCGTTATTTCGTGGAGGTGGTCTTGTATAACGTCACCTGCATATCTGAAATATAATCATAATAATCTTGTTGCAAAAGATAATATTGGAGATAGAGTTAAATGACTTAGAGATAGTGATTTGGATAATATCTCCACATCTTAGTCATTATGCCCGACCATTTCCCTACACAAATCAGAGGAAGTTTTAGAGATCAAAATGAAGTAATAGAGATATAAATCAAGAGAAGAAGAGAGAAGAGAAGTTGTCTGGATTATTATGGCAAGGCCATGGTGGGTCTGGTAATGCCCTTTGTCATGCTTAACATTGTCAACTTTGTAACTTCATTGTTCCTGCATCCAAAGAAAATTCTTAGTTTTGAGAGACTGATTATGTTGTCTTTGCCTTGCTCTCCTGATACTCCTTCCCGTGCTTGGATTTGGAAACTCGTTTGGTCTTGGAATGCTATCTTGGTGGAATTTTTTAGGACCTTCCTCAAAAATTCTGCCCTTGTAGAACACAGAAGACTTCTTATAATTTTGATGTTACTTCTCGTAGTATTTTGAGGTCCCTCCTCAAAATTCTGCCCCATTTTCATACTTTGATGAAATCTTTAGGCTTGATCTATAAAAGAGATATTATCTTGTAGAGTTTTTGAGATCCTTCTCAAAAATTCTGCCCCAATTTCCATTTCCTGGGGTGATATGACCAAGCCGTTGTGGCGCCTACGTATCCCATTGGATTAGGAATCAGGTCAAACGTAGTTCCAACATAAAATGGAAAGCTAAATTTCCTAAGGGGTTGACCGAAGCCGACATAGGCCGCCTACGTATCCCATTCTTGGGAATTCAGGTCAAACGTAGTTCATACAAAGAAAAAGGAATAATGATATTTTTGATAACGTGACCGAAGCAAATATAGGCCGCCTACGTATTCCATAAGGGAAATCTGGTTGAACGTAGTTCATTACAACTAAAAGTGCGATTACAAGGAAATAACACCATAAAGTGCGATTACAGGCAAACTAAAGCGACAAAGTGCGACTATAAGGAAATAAAAATGATAAAGTACAATTACAAGAAAGGAAACAATAACTTCGAAACGCAAGATAGAAAGACGCCAAAAAGTGCGCCTTTTGAGGAAACTTCACTCTTCTTTGCGACTGATGATGCCAATGACTACTTCTTGTGATTGGGTAATGGATTGTTGTTCATATTTGCTGGAGCTTCTGCAAGTGTTATCACCTTATTATCAATCAAGTCTTGAATTTTATGCTTGAGAGTGATTCATGTCCAACAACTCCAGAGTGGTAAGCGCATCACTTGTTTGGATTATACCAATTAGCAGAAGTGTTCACAGGCTTTGCCTTCACTGGACGAAGTATCCCTGCTTCTTTCAACCTTTCATAGAGTTGGGTCAATAGCTCAGCTAGCGGCGTTAAGACCCTGGGCGGTTTTCTTTCATGGTTGGTACGAGGTGCATTGTTTTGGTAGTTTCATGGTGGAGGTTGAGCATGATATGTTGCCTGCATATTGTAGATCGGATATGAAGCATGCTAGGCATTGGGCTGGTATCGTGGAGATCGCTTGCGGTGACAGGTACCTTCTTGAGTTATCACTCCCATAACTTCTTTCTTTTTTTTCTTTGCATTTCTGAAAGAGCCGGTATGAAAACCCTTATGTGTGGAAATTTATTATCCTCCCTGTCTTGAGGACATCCTCAATCATTTCTCCAATCTTGACAATTTCAGCAAATGTTTTTCCAGCCATCGTCACCATACGATCAAAATATTCTGAATTTAGGGCATGGATGAAGTAACTGATCATTTCAGCTTCTTTCATAGGAGGATGCACCCTAGTTGCCTCTTCTCTCCACCATATGGCGTATTCACAAAAACTCTCATTTGATTTCTGTTTTAGCTTTGTGATAGAAATTTTGTCAGTAATAATCTCGACATGAAACTTGTAATGATCCACAAAAGCATTTGCCAAGTCATCCCAAGTGCGCCATTTGGTCACATCATGTTTAGCGTACCATTCTAAAGCCTTTCCACTCAAGCTTTGACTAAATAGTTTGACCCTTATTCCTTCATTTTTGCCCACACCAATCAACTTCTCACAATAAGTTTTCAGATGAAAGAATTCCTTCATTTTTGCCCACACCAATCAACTTCTCACAATAAGTTTTCAGATGAAAGAAGGGATTCCCGGAGCCATAGAATTTCTCAAACTTTGGGATCTTGTAACCAAAAGGCAACTCAACCTCGGGAAATGCACACAACTTTTCATACTTCACACTTTGGTTACTTTCGAGCCCTCGGAGGTTTCTCATAGCATCCTCTAAGATCTTGAGCTTTCTATTCACCGTATCATCATTGCACACCTTTGGATCATTCTCAGTTTCTACATAATGATCAATATTTAGGCGGTAGAGACCTTGAGTCTGTGTCGCTGGTAGGGCGGTAGTGTAAGTGTACACTGGCGGAGCATGGTGTGACAGTGATATGTTCTGAACTTTTGGAGGAGCAAACGTGTACATAAAAGGAGCATTTTGGAAAGCATGAGCATTTTGAGAAGTGGTGAAATGACTTCCCTGATCAAATCCTTCTGATGTTGGAAACATAGGCCCTTTTTGTCGAGCATCAGGAGGTAGGGTCATGTTTGGAGGAGTCTGAGAAGGTGTTCTATTCTGCATCACCATGAGCCTTAGTTCGGCAATTTGTTGTTCCTGACCAGCAATGAACTCTGGGGTTATTTCTCTTTCTATTGAGGCACCAGGGTCCATTGTGACAGACAAAGTGGGAACTGATTCAGATGAAGTATTTGGGATGATCAAATTAGGATCCATAGTTGAACGAGTCTTTCTGTCAGCCCAAGTAAGAACTGATGAGTCTGTAGTTGCTTTCTTGAGCTTAGACCGTGTGAAATACTAATGTTCTGCCAGCGATTTGCTTTTAGTCTTTGTGAAGCGAGCAAGTTTGATTACCAACACAAATCAACCTCTCTCTAAAAGGGAAGAAAAACACTCAAAAGGTGAAAAAGTTAGTTCATGACTCGTAATAATTAATCAAAGTAATAGATGAAACTAATAACATATGTTTGACTCGAAACAGACTAGGCCAAAATTCGAGGAATAGAACACATTTTGAAAGTGACTGAATGATCAGAATTTTGACCATTTGACGGACTTTGAATTTTGATGGAGAAATAGAATTTCGAACAAAGTGAACTAAGTGATTTGAAGAAATCGGGTGTTTGCAAATAAACATCCTAAAAAGACTTATTGGGAAAGTTTGTTTGAAAATAACGGAGTCTCACCATTAATAGAATATTTGGGTAACCCTAGCTATAATTAAGTGCGAAAAAAGTGATTTATATGAGTAACGTGATCAATGTGAATTTGGACAATGACCTAATTGATTTTGAATGAAACTTTGGCAAATTGGAAAGGATTTTGTCGATGGACTTTGAAGAGTACTTTAGGAAGAGTTGGATTTTAATTTTGTATGCCTAATGACGCTCTAAGATTTCAAAATAGAATAGTGGACTAGTCTTGTTTAAAGCTAGACATATGTTAGTTAAACACAAATCAAACAAACACGGACAAAGCAAATAATGGAACACTTAGCACATAAATGAGTTTTAACGTGTCCTAGCATACATGTGACCTCTTAAGCCAAAGGTAAGCGTAACGTTTGAAGGATATACATGCCGTTTGTAAGACATTCCATTGCCCCCAAAATAAATTATACAAACTTTATGGATAAATCAAATGAGGATACAAAATGAGGGAAAGAGGAAATAAATGATATCAATCCCACGCAGGGGAACAAACCTAAACTAAACTTCCTTGGAGGTCCTTCGATCTTGAATTTCTTGAAATTTCTGAACACCTTTCGAATGAAGATCTTCTTTTGATTACAATAAAAGAAACTATCTAAGTAAAACCCTCAACCCCAAGGGACAATGGTCCGTACAATCCGATATTATATCCATCAATTTAAACACGTAAGGGATGATCGTCTGTTATTGACTCGTGGCCAATAGACGCAAGGTGGTCTTCTAATAGGCCTGATACCCCTGGGGTATCGGGTCTCATAGGTCAAAATGCCTATTTACAGGATTTGGTTTCGCTCTAACCTAGTTGACTAGAGTGGTTTGTTCAAATTGACTGGGAACCCGAAATGGACTTTTCGGGGTAACACACCAAGTGACTGTTGACCGACTCGAATCAACTACTCACTTGGTTGTTCAAATAAAGTTAAGGTATTATACGGAAGGTCGGGTGCAGATACCCACATAACCGCCCCTTTTCCTAATGCCTAATGCTTTGCCAGGAATGGCGGAGAATGTCGTGCAATGCAACAGTTTATAATTGCAAAAATTTAAACACATAATTGCAAAAAGTAACAATTAATACAAATATCAGCCAAACAAATAAAATTCTTATGGTTAGAACCTAGATGAATCTCCAGCAGAGTCGTCATTCTGTTACGATCGTTTTCGAAAAGTCAAAAACTTCATAACTTCATGGCGAAAAAGTCTATTTAATATATTTAAAAAATAACTAGAGTCGCCACTTAATTTTTAGGAAAATTAAGAAACCATTTAAAAAGGTAATTTTGAAAACCAGAGTCTAGGTAAGGGTTCAAGTAAATTCGAAAGAAGGTGTTAGGCACTTTCGAAAATCCACAAAGTGTGGTTCTAGGCGAATTCAACTTATTTGACTAAATTTTGAAAAATTCTTTTAAGTTGTAAAAATCTTATAGGTATAACTTGTTTGAAAATTTTATTTAAAAGAATAGAATTTATTCAATACTTATCCATTTACTTATTCCGAATTGTGAAATAAATAAAATGTCAAAGTTTTGAAATAATTATAACTTAACAATTTTATCCAAGTCAAGCTTTTGAGTTAAATAGTTATCCCAATTACTAAACGTGGATTTAAGCTTCTTAATAACTATGAAGGGATATAGAAAATTCCCCAAGTTATTCTACGAGCTTAAGTTTGCCTAAATATAGTGAATTAAAAGAGAATATTAAATGACCAAAATAAAATGAATAATTTCAACATAAACTTGCTTCCGAGGATTCATCTAGATTAATTAAATTAAATTAAATTATAAATAAATAATCAAATCAATTACAAGTAAAAAAAGGAAGAAAAGTTGAAATTTGGGCCGCTTTATGACCCATTTCAGATCTGCCCAGAATTTGGCCTGAAATTCATGGACTTTGGTCTATTTTCCTGCTGTGTATATCAGACGTATACCACATCACTTTTTGCTTGTTTTCCTGTATATATGATGTATACAGCTTGTATACTTAGCCACATACACTTGTATTTTTGGTCTTCCACCTATATGCTTGCTACCTTTCTCATTTACTGCTGTATATCTCCATGTATACTTAACGTATATCGATCCCTTGGGCTCGACTAGACTCAAAAAGAATGGGTCTCCATGGCCCATTTAGGAAGATGCAAGGGAGGAGAGTCCAATGGGACTCGGATCAATGTCACATGCCACAAAGAAAAGATAAAATTTAATACAAATCCGAAAATAGATAATTGACAACTGACGAAGTAACATGAGCGATACTTAATAGCAGAAATCAAGATAGAAACAGTGAGATGTAATCATATCAAGTTGAAAAGAAAATACAAATGCAATCGAAAGGAGTGATCTAACAGTGGAGAACAAACATCTCTAGAACTCTCACACTTTTAGCTAAGCAAATATTGTACTTTAAAACATGATAGAGGGCATTTAAGCTGGGGGTATTTTTAACATTGCTTAATGAAGTAAGGACAAGATACATAATAAGGATTATAAAGATACCCAAGAAAGCAGATGACATTTTAGCACCTTTAAACACTAATGTTTTTGGGGAAAAAGATCTTTCACTTCACAAAATTGGTGAAAATAGGAGGCTAGCAGTTCATGCTTAGAACAAAGAACTAACATAGAAGCCATGGATTTCGCCTAAATCTTAAAGAACAGAAGTGAAATACTTTGAAAACAACATAGCATGCTTTAGGAATCAAATCAAATGGCTAGAAAACACATTGACCTTGCCTCCAACATAAATAGAAAGTAAAATTGGAACGCCAACTCTCACACATTGAAAGATATTCCAGTGAATACAGGAAAGAGTAAAGAACAACATGATTATAAGGATTCATCGAAAAACTAATCCCTGCTTTTACGTTTAAACAAAATAAGACTGAAATACGAAGAACGTTAAGCACTGGTCATACAAAACCAAACTCAACTACAAAATTGTACCATTTATAGAAATAAGGTGGGACATGCTTACTGTTAGGACATAAAACAGCCTGCAGAGAAACTATTTGTAATATCGACATAGTGAAAGAAAAAGTTTTAGGCTTTGTTTATTAGTGAGAAAGATAGCATACAAATAGGTTGATATACTTCAAAAAAAATAAGCTCATGATAGAGTCATCTTATCTATTTGAACATAAGCAAGCATAAACAGACCAACAAAAAATAGAGAAGTTCATATGACTTCAATGCTAGAGCTTTCACACACCTACTCATCTATAGTCCAGTTGTAAGAGGAATAGAATGATCTTCACGAGAAGGGAAAGAACTCGTATTGGAATAGATATATTCGGATGAAAAATTATACAAACACTTATCACATCAAAATAAAAGCTTTAACTAACAACTATACATCTCGACATCCTAAATTAATCAAGAGTAGACAGATTCTTAAGACAAGACACAAAATACTAATTCAATGATATACCACACACATAACCTAAGGAATTTCAATTAGACGACGATAATACAGAATGACCATAAAGCAGAAACACAAAGAGAAGAAAAATATTACCTTTTCCCGAGCATCCAACCGAAACAGCGAGTTGACGACGACTCCACCATTCTCCTTGACTCGAGAATGGCAATAAAAAAAAGGAACTTGAGCTGGAATTCTCACAACTCTAAGGCAGGGGACTAAATTCCAAAATCCTAGCCGAGTAAAGAGAATTTTAGCTCTTTTTGGTTGGGGAAAAAACTGTCCCTGAAACAGTGAAAGGGATAGGTTTATATAGGAAACAGATTTGGGGATTTCTTGAGAGAAGTGTCGATGTGGGATGAGGGGCATTTGCCAAATTGTGTGACTGCGATCTATTTTGAGAAAATGGACGGATATTGACGCGTCTCCGTCCTTGCTCGTACGATTAGCGAATGAGAGGCGAGGGAGTGGCGAACTTCTAGAAGATTCGAGGATTTATTGGGTAAAAACACTTTACAAAATTTGAAATTTGAATTAGGTGTATAATACCGTTGCTAGGAAGCTTCGATTGTACGAGAGCTCGTGCCTCGCACACTCTTCTGTACTAATCAAAATATGGAGAAGAAAAATTGAGAGTCGACTTATAGAGACAAGGTTCTAGAAGCTACGAGGTACAATCCTCATGCTGGGCACGCAAGGATTGTACTAGGATGAAGGGATAAGGGAGATATTGAAGGGAAATCGATTTTGGGTTCTAGGAATTTTGAGAGAAAAGGTCGGGTTGAGCTGTTGATATTGTTTGCTGTCGAAGTTGTTGATATTGTTTACTGATGTTGAGTATAATAGGAAGAAGGGTTATAATGGGGTGTGGGCCTGGTCAGCCAATTCGGAGTGGGCTGGGTTGGTCATTTGGGTGTTAGAATAGTAGGTTGGGTTGGTATTTTAAATAGGTTAGATATTAGGTTGTTTGAGTAGGAATATTCTATATAATAAATAGCCAAATTTGGTATAAGAATTAGTCAATTTTATTAAGAACCTAGCCAAATTAAGAATCAATGGACCAATTGCATTGCAATTATAACCATTTGACTTCAATTAAGGCCTAATCTCAATAAATTGACCAAATTGCATCAAAACTTAGACGAATTAATATCTAATTTAATTCTGAGCTTCTTGATTTAATGAGATCGAATAAATATCTTCTCAAATAAGTTATTTTCAAGAAAGTAACCTAGAAAAGAAATAATTTTAGAAAAATTCTTGGCGAGTAAAACAAATATTTCGAATTCATTTAAAACTGAAGAAACTCAAGGATTATATTAAATAGTGGAGGGCAAAAATTAGGTGTCAACAACTGCCCCCTCCCTTTGGGTAGGGTGAATTCAATTAACTCTGGGCAAAGGGAGTTTGAAGTTCCTAATTTTGTCCGATCACAGATTCGTTTATCAAAGGTGGTTGGTTTTTGCACGAATTTCAGAGAGTTATGGCCGGACCCCAGTGTCAGGTTTCCTACATATCTTAGGTTACATAAGAATTCAGGCCACTTGTAGTTCATAATGCTTGATTTGGGTGCACGATTTTTAAAGAGTTCACAAGCTATCCCGGTTTTGAATTTTAGGGAGACCGAAAAAGCTGGGGAATAAGAGGGTTAGGTGTTTGGAATGCAGCCAAGTTTTCAGCATAGAGTCCAGCCTACATATCCCAATATTTCAAGAATCAGACATCTTGTAGTTTGACTCGATCGATAGAAAAAAGGTAGCCTTTTATTTCAGGCGACCCTTGGCTTGAGATAAGTAACAAGTTTTGAGTTATGGAATAGAGGCTTGTAACTATCTCAATTACGAGTGTGGTGTCCCTTACACTTGCAACTAAGAGCTATATGGACATAATTTCCAAAGGTCTAGTGTGTTGTCATCCGGATTTGAAAGAAGAGGAAAGTTACCTCCGGTGCGTGTTTAGAAGTGCCCCGGAGGCGAAACTAAAACCAAGAATGTCCCAAAAATAACCACATGCCTTCTAATAGGGGTGTGGTTTGATGGCGGTGGAAGTCGTCCTTTAGCTCGCGTGCAAAGAGTTTGATATTCCTCTTCAGACTACGTCCCAGTTTGCTGCTAAGAAAAAGTTCCACGTTGTGCTTCCTCCAATTTTGAGTCGTCCGCACCTGTGGTTTAGATTTGAGAATTTCATCCTTTCGGATGCTCTCGATGACATCTCAAATAAAATGGTTTGTAGTAAATGCAGCACGACACAAGCATAATTTAGTGTAAACCTATTTGAACATGTCACGCTGAAAGAGTTGATGATCCAATTTGCACAACCTTGTGCAACATGTCACTTTTGAATGGGGTAACTTCCCAACATTTCTCATTGAAAGGCGGACGACCTATTTTGAATGTATCTTGCCACTTTGAATGGGGTTACAGCTCAACATGTCTCATTGAAAGGCGGATGACCTATTTTGAATGTATCATGCCACTTTGAACGGGGTGACGGCCCAATGTGTCTCATTGAAAGGCGGATGACCTATTTTGAATGTATCATGCAACTTTGAAAGGGGTGATGGCCCAACGTGTCTCATTGAAAGGTGGACGACCTATTTTGAATTTTTTGTGCCACTTTGAACGGGGTGACGGCCCAATATGTCTCATTGAAAGGAGGACAACCTATTTTGAATGTTTTGTGCCACTTTGAACGGGGTGACTGCCCAACATGTCTCATTGAAAGGAGGATGACCTAATTTGAATGTTTTGTGCCACTTTGAATGGGGTGACGACCCAACATGTCTCATTGAAAGGCGGACGACCTATTTTGAATGTTTCATGCCACTTTGAACGGGGTGATGGCCCAACGTGTCTTGTTGAACAGCGGATGACCTTATTTTAATATGTCACTCTGAAGGAGGTGACGATATATAATATATCATATCACATTGAAGGAGGTGACGGTCGACAATATAATAACATGCCACTCTGAAGGAGGTGACGGTCCATAACGTAATAACGTGTCACTCTGAAGGAGGTGACGGTTCATAAAGTAATAACGTGTCACTCTGAAGGAGTTGACAATCCATAACGTAATAACATGTCACTCTGAAGGAGGTGACAATCCATAGTAATATATCACACTGAAGGAGGTGACAATCCAAAATAACATATCACCTTAAATAAAGTGACGGTCTAATGTATCTTCTTGAATGATGAAAAACCCAAATATAATAAAATATGTTACCTCGAATGAGGTAACAGTCCGATACGTCCTCTTGAAATGATGGATGACCCAAACATAATAAGATTATTTCACCTTAAACAATATGACAATCCGGCATATCCTCTTGAAAGGGCGGATGACCCAAATATAATAAGATATGTCACCTCGAACGAGGTGATAGTTCGGTATGTCCTCTTGAAATGGCGAACCACCCAAATATAATAAGATATGTTATCTCAAATGAGATGACAATCCGGTATATCCTCTTGAAAGGGTGGATGACCCAAATATAATAAGATATGCCATCTCGAACAAGACAACAATCCGGTATATCCTCTTGAAAGGGAGAATAACCCAAATATAATAAGATTTATCACCAAAATGGGGTGACAATCAGGTAGGTTTTCTTGGAGGGTGAAAAACCCTAATAAAATAAGATTTGCCAATTTCAAACGAAGAGACAATCCGAGTCGTCTCCTACCTCAGTTTCCTCTGAGGGTTTGGAGTTTGAAATAGTTGAAAGACCGAACCCTTATATAGGATTGCCTACGTATCTTGTTGGAATAAGAATCAGGTCAGACGTATTTCGGGACTAAAATTTATCCTTGGCGTCGGGAATTCTTGAAAGGACTTGTGCATGTCCTGATCTTCCAGATTAAATCGTCAGACTTTGAGAGGATCCATTAGCATTTGCGTTATTTCGTGGAGGTGGTCTTATATAACGTCACCTGCATATTTGAAATATAATCATAATAATCTTGTTGCAAAAGATAATAATGGAGATAGAGTTAAATGACTTAGAGATAGTGATTTGGATAATATCTCCACATCTTAGTCATTATGCCCGACCATTTCCCTACACAAATCAGAGGAAGTTTTAGAGATCAAAATGAAGTAATAGAGATATAAACTGTCCCTGAAACAGTGAAAGGGATAGGTTTATATAGGAAACAGATTTGGGGATTTCTTGAGAGAAGTGTCGATGTGGGATGAGGGGCATTTGCCAAATTGTGTGACTGCGATCTATTTTGAGAAAATGGACGGATATTGATGCGTCTCCGTCCTTGCTCGTACGATTAGCGAATGAGAGGCGAGGGAGTGGCGAACTTCTAGAAGATTCGAGGATTTATTGGGTAAAAACACTTTACAAAATTTGAAATTTGAATTAGGTGTATAATACCGTTGCTAGGAAGCTTCGATTGTACGAGAGCTCGTGCCTCGCACACTCTTCTGTACTAATCAAAATATGGAGAAGAAAAATCGAGAGTCGACTTAGAGAGACAAGGTTCTAGAAGCTACGAGGTACAATCCTCATGCTGGGCACGCAAGGATTGTACTAGGATGAAGGGATAAGGGAGAGATTGAAGGGAAATCGATTTTGGGTTCTAGGGATTTTGAGAGAAAAGGTCGGGTTGAGCTGTTGATATTGTTTGCTGTCGAAGTTGTTGATATTGTTTTTTGATGTTGAGTATAATAGGAAGAAGGGTTATAATGGGGTGTGGGCCTGGTCAGCCAATTCGGAGTGGGCTGGGTTGGTCATTTGGGTGTTAGAATAGTAGGTTGGGTTGGTATTTTAAATAGGTTAGATATTAGGTTGTTTGAGTAGGAATATTCTATATAATAAATAGCCAAATTTGGTATAAGAATTAGTCAATTTTATTAAGAACCTAGCCAAATTAAGAATCAATGGACCAATTGCATTGCAATTATAACCATTTTGACTTCAATTAAGGCCTAATCTCAATAAATTGACCAAATTGCATCAAAACTTAGACGAATTAATATCTAATTTAATTCTGAGCTTCTTGATTTAATGAGATCGAATAAATATCTTCTCAAATAAATTATTTTCAAGAAAGTAACCTAGAAAAGAAATAATTTTAGAAAAATTCTTGGCGAGTAAAACAAATATTTCGAATTCATTTAAAACCGAAGAAACTCAAGGATTATATTAAATAGTGGAGGGCAAAAATTAGGTGTCAACAACTGCCCCCTCCCTTTGGGTAGGGTGAATTCAATTAACTCTGGGCAAAGGGAGTTTGAAGTTCCTAATTTTGTCCGATCACAGATTCGTTTATCAAAGGTGGTTGGTTTTTGCACGAATTTCAGAGAGTTATGGCCGGACCCCAGTGTCAGGTTTCCTACATATCTTAGGTTACATAAGAATTCAGGCCACTTGTAGTTCATAATGCTTGATTTGGGTGCACGATTTTTAAAGAGTTCACAAGCTATCCCGGTTTTGAATTTTAGGGAGACCGAAAAAGCTGGGGAATAAGAGGGTTAGGTGTTTGGAATGCAGCCAAGTTTTCAGCATAGAGTCCAGCCTACATATCCCAATATTTCAAGAATCAGACATCTTGTAGTTTGACTCGATCGATAGAAAAAAGGTAGCCTTTTATTTCAGGCGACCCTTGGCTTGAGATAAGTAACAAGTTTTGAGTTATGGAATAGAGGCTTGTAACTATCTCAATTACGAGTGTGGTGTCCCTTACACTTGCAACTAAGAGCTATATGGACATAATTTCCAAAGGTCTAGTGTGTTGTCATCCGGATTTGAAAGAAGAGGAAAGTTACCTCCGGTGCGTGTTTAGAAGTGCCCCGGAGGCGAAACTAAAACCAAGAATGTCCCAAAAATAACCACATGCCTTCTAATAGGGGTGTGGTTTGATGGCGGTGGAAGTCGTCCTTTAGCTCGCGTGCAAAGAGTTTGATATTCCTCTTCAGACTACGTCCCAGTTTGCTGCTAAGAAAAAGTTCCACGTTGTGCTTCCTCCAATTTTGAGTCGTCCGCACCTGTGGTTTAGATTTGAGAATTTCATCCTTTCGGATGCTCTCGATGACATCTCAAATAAAATGGTTTGTAGTAAATGCAGCACGACACAAGCATAATTTAGTGTAAACCTATTTGAACATGTCACGCTGAAAGAGTTGATGATCCAATTTGCACAACCTTGTGCAACATGTCACTTTTGAATGGGGTAACTTCCCAACATTTCTCATTGAAAGGCGGACGACCTATTTTGAATGTATCTTGCCACTTTGAATGGGGTTACAGCTCAACATGTCTCATTGAAAGGCGGATGACCTATTTTGAATGTATCATGCCACTTTGAACGGGGTGACGGCCCAATGTGTCTCATTGAAAGGCGGATGACCTATTTTGAATGTATCATGCAACTTTGAAAGGGGTGATGGCCCAACGTGTCTCATTGAAAGGTGGACGACCTATTTTGAATTTTTTGTGCCACTTTGAACGGGGTGACGGCCCAATATGTCTCATTGAAAGGAGGACAACCTATTTTGAATGTTTCGTGCCACTTTGAACGGGGTGACTGCCCAACATGTCTCATTGAAAGGAGGATGACCTAATTTGAATGTTTTGTGCCACTTTGAATGGGGTGACGACCCAACATGTCTCATTGAAAGGCGGACGACCTATTTTGAATGTTTCATGCCACTTTGAACGGGGTGATGGCCCAACGTGTCTTGTTGAACAGCGGATGACCTTATTTTAATATGTCACTCTGAAGGAGGTGACGATATATAATATATCATATCACATTGAAGGAGGTGACGGTCGACAATATAATAACATGCCACTCTGAAGGAGGTGACGGTCCATAACGTAATAACGTGTCACTCTGAAGGAGGTGACGGTTCATAAAGTAATAACGTGTCACTCTGAAGGAGTTGACAATCCATAACGTAATAACATGTCACTCTGAAGGAGGTGACAATCCATAGTAATATATCACACTGAAGGAGGTGACAATCCAAAATAACATATCACCTTAAATAAAGTGACGGTCTAATGTATCTTCTTGAATGATGAAAAACCCAAATATAATAAAATATGTTACCTCGAATGAGGTAACAGTCCGGTACGTCCTCTTGAAATGATGGATGACCCAAACATAATAAGATTATTTCACCTTAAACAATATGACAATCCGGCATATCCTCTTGAAAGGGCGGATGACCCAAATATAATAAGATATGTCACCTCGAACGAGGTGATAGTCCGGTATGTCCTCTTGAAATGGCGAACCACCCAAATATAATAAGATATGTTATCTCAAATGAGATGACAATCCGGTATATCCTCTTGAAAGGGTGGATGACCCAAATATAATAAGATATGCCATCTCGAACAAGACAACAATCCGGTATATCCTCTTGAAAGGGAGAATAACCCAAATATAATAAGATTTATCACCAAAATGGGGTGACAATCAGGTAGGTTTTCTTGGAGGGTGAAAAACCCTAATAAAATAAGATTTGCCAATTTCAAACGAAGAGACAATCCGAGTCGTCTCCTACCTCAGTTTCCTCTGAGGGTTTGGAGTTTGAAATAGTTGAAAGACCGAACCCTTATATAGGATTGCCTACGTATCTTGTTGGAATAAGAATCAGGTCAGACGTATTTCGGGACTAAAATTTATCCTTGGCGTCGGGAATTCTTGAAAGGACTTGTGCATGTCCTGATCTTCCAGATTAAATCGTCAAACTTTGAGAGGATCCATTAGCATTTGCGTTATTTCATGGAGGTGGTCTTGTATAACGTCACCTGCATATTTGAAATATAATCATAATAATCTTGTTGCAAAAGATAATAATGGAGATAGAGTTAAATGACTTAGAGATAGTGATTTGGATAATATCTCCACATCTTAGTCATTATGCCCGACCATTTCCCTACACAAATCAGAGGAAGTTTTAGAGATCAAAATGAAGTAATAGAGATATAAACTGTCCCTGAAACAGTGAAAGGGATAGGTTTATATAGGAAACAGATTTGGGGATTTCTTGAGAGAAGTGTCGATGTGGGATGAGGGGCATTTGCCAAATTGTGTGACTGCGATCTATTTTGAGAAAATGGACGGATATTGACGCGTCTCCGTCCTTGCTCGTACGATTAGCGAATGAGAGGCGAGGGAGTGGCGAACTTCTAGAAGATTCGAGGATTTATTGGGTAAAAACACTTTACAAAATTTGAAATTTGAATTAGGTGTATAATACCGTTGCTAGGAAGCTTCGATTGTACGAGAGCTCGTGCCTCGCACACTCTTCTGTACTAATCAAAATATGGAGAAGAAAAATCGAGAGTCGACTTAGAGAGACAAGGTTCTAGAAGCTACGAGGTACAATCCTCATGCTGGGCACGCAAGGATTGTACTAGGATGAAGGGATAAGGGAGAGATTGAAGGGAAATCGATTTTGGGTTCTAGGGATTTTGAGAGAAAAGGTCGGGTTGAGCTGTTGATATTGTTTGCTGTCGAAGTTGTTGATATTGTTTTTTGATGTTGAGTATAATAGGAAGAAGGGTTATAATGGGGTGTGGGCCTGGTCAGCCAATTCGGAGTGGGCTGGGTTGGTCATTTGGGTGTTAGAATAGTAGGTTGGGTTGGTATTTTAAATAGGTTAGATATTAGGTTGTTTGAGTAGGAATATTCTATATAATAAATAGCCAAATTTGGTATAAGAATTAGTCAATTTTATTAAGAACCTAGCCAAATTAAGAATCAATGGACCAATTGCATTGCAATTATAACCATTTTGACTTCAATTAAGGCCTAATCTCAATAAATTGACCAAATTGCATCAAAACTTAGACGAATTAATATCTAATTTAATTCTGAGCTTCTTGATTTAATGAGATCGAATAAATATCTTCTCAAATAAATTATTTTCAAGAAAGTAACCTAGAAAAGAAATAATTTTAGAAAAATTCTTGGCGAGTAAAACAAATATTTCGAATTCATTTAAAACCGAAGAAACTCAAGGATTATATTAAATAGTGGAGGGCAAAAATTAGGTGTCAACAACTGCCCCCTCCCTTTGGGTAGGGTGAATTCAATTAACTCTGGGCAAAGGGAGTTTGAAGTTCCTAATTTTGTCCGATCACAGATTCGTTTATCAAAGGTGGTTGGTTTTTGCACGAATTTCAGAGAGTTATGGCCGGACCCCAGTGTCAGGTTTCCTACATATCTTAGGTTACATAAGAATTCAGGCCACTTGTAGTTCATAATGCTTGATTTGGGTGCACGATTTTTAAAGAGTTCACAAGCTATCCCGGTTTTGAATTTTAGGGAGACCGAAAAAGCTGGGGAATAAGAGGGTTAGGTGTTTGGAATGCAGCCAAGTTTTCAGCATAGAGTCCAGCCTACATATCCCAATATTTCAAGAATCAGACATCTTGTAGTTTGACTCGATCGGTAGAAAAAAGGTAGCCTTTTATTTCAGGCGACCCTTGGCTTGAGATAAGTAACAAGTTTTGAGTTATGGAATAGAGGCTTGTAACTATCTCAATTACGAGTGTGGTGTCCCTTACACTTGCAACTAAGAGCTATATGGACATAATTTCCAAAGGTCTAGTGTGTTGTCATCCGGATTTGAAAGAAGAGGAAAGTTACCTCCGGTGCGTGTTTAGAAGTGCCCCGGAGGCGAAACTAAAACCAAGAATGTCCCAAAAATAACCACATGCCTTCTAATAGGGGTGTGGTTTAATGGCGGTGGAAGTCGTCCTTTAGCTCGCGTGCAAAGAGTTTGATATTCCTCTTCAGACTACGTCCCAGTTTGCTGCTAAGAAAAAGTTCCACGTTGTGCTTCCTCCAATTTTGAGTCGTCCGCACCTGTGGTTTAGATTTGAGAATTTCATCCTTTCGGATGCTCTCGATGACATCTCAAATAAAATAGTTTGTAGTAAATGCAGCACGACACAAGCATAATTTAGTGTAAACCTATTTGAACATGTCACGCTGAAAGAGTTGATGATCCAATTTGCACAACCTTGTGCAACATGTCACTTTTGAATGGGGTAACTTCCCAACATTTCTCATTGAAAGGCGGACGACCTATTTTGAATGTATCTTGCCACTTTGAATGGGGTTACAGCTCAACATGTCTCATTGAAAGGCGGATGACCTATTTTGAATGTATCATGCCACTTTGAACGGGGTGACGGCCCAATGTGTCTCATTGAAAGGCGGATGACCTATTTTGAATGTATCATGCAACTTTGAACGGGGTGATGGCCCAACGTGTCTCATTGAAAGGTGGAAGACCTATTTTGAATTTTTTGTGCCACTTTGAACGGGGTGACGGCCCAATATGTCTCATTGAAAGGAGGACAACCTATTTTGAATGTTTTGTGCCACTTTGAACGGGGTGACTGCCCAACATGTCTCATTGAAAGGAGGATGACCTAATTTGAATGTTTTGTGCCACTTTGAATGGGGTGACGACCCAACATGTCTCATTGAAAGGCGGACGACCTATTTTGAATGTTTCATGCCACTTTGAACGGGGTGATGGCCCAACGTGTCTTGTTGAACAGCGGACGACCTTATTTTAATATGTCACTCTGAAGGAGGTGACGATATATAATATATCATATCACATTGAAGGAGGTGACGGTCGACAATATAATAACATGCCACTCTGAAGGAGGTGACGGTCCATAACGTAATAACGTGTCACTCTGAAGGAGGTGACGGTTCATAAAGTAATAACGTGTCACTCTGAAGGAGTTGACAATCCATAACGTAATAACATGTCACTCTGAAGGAGGTGACAATCCATAGTAATATATCACACTGAAGGAGGTGACAATCCAAAATAACATATCACCTTAAATAAAGTGACGGTCTAATGTATCTTCTTGAATGATGAAAAACCCAAATATAATAAAATATGTTACCTCGAATGAGGTAACAGTCCGGTACGTCCTCTTGAAATGATGGATGACCCAAACATAATAAGATTATTTCACCTTAAACAATATGACAATCCGGCATATCCTCTTGAAAGGGCGGATGACCCAAATATAATAAGATATGTCACCTCGAACGAGGTGATAGTTCGGTATGTCCTCTTGAAATGGCGAACCACCCAAATATAATAAGATATGTTATCTCAAATGAGATGACAATCCGATATATCCTCTTGAAAGGGTGGATGACCCAAATATAATAAGATATGCCATCTCGAACAAGACAACAATCCGGTATATCCTCTTGAAAGGGAGAATAACCCAAATATAATAAGATTTATCACCAAAATGGGGTAACAATCAGGTAGGTTTTCTTGGAGGGTGAAAAACCCTAATAAAATAAGATTTGCCAATTTCAAACGAAGAGACAATCCGAGTCGTCTCCTACCTCAGTTTCCTCTGAGGGTTTGGAGTTTGAAATAGTTGAAAGACCGAACCCTTATATAGGATTGCCTACGTATCTTGTTGGAATAAGAATCAGGTCAGACGTATTTCGGGACTAAAATTTATCCTTGGCGTCGGGAATTCTTGAAAGGACTTGTGCATGTCCTGATCTTCCAGATTAAATCCTCAAACTTTGAGAGGATCCATTAGCATTTGCGTTATTTCGTGGAGGTGGTCTTGTATAACGTCACCTGCATATCTGAAATATAATCATAATAATCTTGTTGCAAAAGATAATAATGGAGATAGAGTTAAATGACTTAGAGATAGTGATTTGGATAATATCTCCACATCTTAGTCATTATGCCCGACCATTTCCCTACACAAATCAGAGGAAGTTTTAGAGATCAAAATGAAGTAATAGAGATATAAATCAAGAGAAGAAGAGAGAAGAGAAGTTGTCTGGATTATTATGGCAAGGCCATGGTGGGTCTGGTAATGCCCTTTGTCATGCTTAACATTGTCAACTTTGTAACTTCATTGTTCCTGCATCCAAATAAAATTCTTAGTTTTGAGAGACTGATTGTGTTGTCTTTGCCTTGCTCTCCTGATACTCCTTCCCGTGCTTGGATTTGGAAACTCGTTTGGTCTTGGAATGCTATCTTGGTGGAATTTTTTAGGACCTTCCTAAAAAATTCTACCCTAGTAGAACACAGAAGACTTCTTATAATTTTGATGTTACTTCTCGTAGAATTTTGAGGTCCCTCCTCAAAATTCTGCCCCATTTTCATACTTTGATGAAATCTTTAGGCTTGATCTGTAAAAGAGATATTATCTTGTAGAATTTTTGAGATCCTTCTTAAAAATTCTGCCCCAGTTTCCATTTCCTGGGTGATATGACCTAGCCGTTGTGGCGCCTACATATCCCATTGGATTAGGAATCAGGTCAAACGTAGTTCCAACATAAAATGGAAACATAAACTTTCTAAGGGGTTGACCGAAGCTGACATAGGCCGCCTACGTATCCCATTCTCAGGATTTCAGGTCAAACATACTTCATACATAGAAAAATGGATAATGATATTTTTGATAACGTGACCGAAGCCAATATAAGCCGCCTACGTATTCCACAAGGGAAATCAGGTCGAACGTAGTTCATTACAACTAAAAGTGCGATTACAAGGAAATCAAACCATAAAGTGCGATTACATGAAAAATAAAGCGACAAAGTGAGACTACAAGGAAATAAAAATGATAAAGTACAATTACAAGAAAGGAAACAATAACTTTGAAACGCAAGATAGAAAGACGCCAAAAGTGCGCCTTTTGAGGAAACTTCACTCTTGTTTGCGACTGATGATGCCAATGACTACTTCTTGTGATTGGGTAATGGATTGTTGTTCACATTTGCTGGAGATTCTACAAGTGTTATCACCTTATTATCAATCAAGTCTTGAATTTTATGCTTGAGAGTGATACATTTCTCGGTATCATGTCCAACAACTCCAGAGTGGTATGCGCATCGCTTGTTTGGATCATACCAATTAGCAGAAGTGTTCACAAGCTTTGCCTCTACTAGACGAAGTATCCCTGCTTCTTTCAACCTTTTATAGAGTTGGGTCAATGGCTCAGCTAGCGGCGTGAAGACCCTAGGCGGTTTTCTTTCATGGTTGGCACGAGGTGCATTGTTTTGGTAGTTTCGTGGTGGAGGTTTAGCATGATATGTTGCCTGTACGTTGTAGACCGGATATAGAGCATGCTGAGCATTGGGCTGGTATCGTGGAGATCGCTTGCTGTGAGAGGTACCTCCTTGAGTTATCACTCCCATAACTTCTTTCTTTTTTTTTCTTTGCATTTCCAAAAGACTCGGTATGGAAGCCCTTATGTGTGGATTGCAGCTCGGGTCCAACATTGGATGATGTGCAAGATTACCTAATGATTGACAATTCAAGGGATATCTGTAATGCCAATACAGACGATGCGCAAGACTTACCCGAACCCATATGACGGTTGTTGGGACCGTTCTACTAAAAATGTCGTCGGTGGCTAAAAAAGGCCACCCCATTTTAAAAAATCTTTAATCGCTAAGAGAGACATCATGTCCAACAACCAAGAGAGTTGTTGTGATTACTGTTGGAAAAAATGTTATTCAAAATAGGTACGAGAGATGATGACATCACTTTTTTAGAAATCAATCCGCACAAAGGTATGGTGAAATAACTGTTTACCCTTCATGAATTACGTTTTCTACTATCATTTTGTTTCAGATTTTGTTGAGAGCATCCAGGAGGATGAAATTCTCAAATTAAAACTACAGTTCTATCCTAAGAAAAATCATCTGAGAAGATGAAGGGAATCAACAAATTTATCAAAAAAAGTGTCATACGAAGAGTGTGATGAAGGTTGCGCCAAGAGGGACGTAGCATAACACGGAGTTGAGGTGAAAACATTGCCTCTTCACGTAAATTTAGTTTACCACTAATAATTTTGTTTAAGATGTTGTCAAGAGCATCCGAGAGGATAAAAATCTCAAACTGAAACCATAGGTGTGGACGACTCCAAAAGGACGCAGCACAACTTGGAACTTTTTCTTAGTAGAGAATCGGGACATAGTCCGAAGAGGGATATCAAACTCTTTAGACGTGAGCTAAAGGAATACTTCCACCGCCATCAAACCACACCCCTATTAGAAGGCATGTGAGTATTTTTAGATATTTTCAATTTCAGTTTCGCATCCAGAGTATTTCTTAACTCACACTGGAGGCAACTTTCTCTTTCTTCAAATCTGGGTGACACACACCTAGAGCGTTGGGAATTATGTCCATATAGCTCATATTTACTGGTGTGAGGGCCCCATATTTTCTAATAGAGGTAATTACAAGCCTTTTCTCCCTAGCTAAGGTTTTTCACTCATCCAGAGCCAAAGGTCGTCTTAGCATAAAAGACTGCCTTTTCCATCGATCGAGTTGAACTACAAGCAGTCTGATTCCTTGATTATTGGGGATATGTAGGCTGGTTTCAATGTTGAAAACTCGACTGCATTCCAAACTCCCCCCAATATCCTCTTATTCCCCAGCTTTTCGGTCTTTTTACAAATTCGAAGCTGGAATAGCTTATGAATTCTTCGAGAATCATGCCCCCAAATCGAGTGTTATGAACTAAAAGTGGCCTGAATTCTCATATAACTTGAGATATATAATAATATCGATACCAGGGTCCGGCCATAATTCCTTAAAATTCGTGCGAGAACCAACCTCTTCGAAAAACGAATTTATGGTCAGACAAAATTAAAAACGACAAACTCCCTTTGCCTAGGGTTACTTACATTCACCCTATCCAAAGAGTGGGGGCAGTTGTTGACACCTAATTTTTGTCCTCCATGACTAAATTTAATCTTGAGTTGCTTCGATATTGAATAAAATAAAAATATTTATTCTATCCGGATAAAAACTTTTCAATATACGTATCTGAGTTAATTTTTTTATTTGAGTGACAATCATACACTTTTGCGTTCATATATACGAGATCGTATAATTTTTGGTACTTAATAATTATTTTATTAAACCGACTTTTAATCAAAATTTGTCTTGGAAGTTGGTTCAAATAGGATAAATTTTAATTTCAATATAATTGTTTCTTAAAATAATTTATTTGGTAAATATTTAATTGATTTTATCAAACCAAGAAGCTCGGAATTGAATCGGTTATTAATTTGTTTCAAACTTTGATTCAATTTAGCCAATTTATTGAATTTGGCCATAATTGAAATCCATTTGGCCACAATTGCAATGCAATTGGCCAAAGGATTTGTCAATTTGGTTACAAGTTAAATATAATTGACTAAAGTCCTAACAATTTGGGCTATTTAATAAATGGCCTAAAATCTACCCTTCCCCCAATTTGATCTGCCCCAGCCCAACAACATACAAAAAGACCTGGCCCACTTCCCTTATTACTCCTTTCCTCCATATCGACATCAATAACAGAACAACAAACGACAACAATTTCAGCGAACAACGATAACAACAACAACAACAACACCAGTAAAATGCTAGCCTTAATATCCCTCGTTTGTTCTCTTTCCCGCTCTCTCCCTCTCCAATTCGTACAAGACATATGACCAAAGCATGAGAACCTGGATCGAATTCTGCAATTCAGGGAAGGGGTGGTACGATTTTGTACCAAATCCACCTCACAACCTTATCCTTAGCTTAAAATTCAAATTTTCCCATAGAAATTCCTAAAATTACCCCCGAAATCCTCAACTCCCACATCAATTGAAAGCTGAAAATTGACCCTCAAAGGTTTATATAAATACCTACACTGTTGAGGGCTAAAACCAAGTCTTAAAGGTTAAAGAAATCACTCAAGCAAAAAAACAAAGAGTTTCTGAATTGAAAAAGGACTCCCTTTGTTGAGTAAAAGTTTTCTAGGCCAGAATCGTTGTAAGACTCCATTGAGCTTTGGATTCCGGCTAAGAAAATAAGAGTTTTTTGGTGGTGGTAGAGATTCTGATGAAGTCTCCAGTCCTAGTTTGATGGCCCAAAAAAGGTGAGCCTCTCGCATATCACACTTCTTTAATCAATGTTTTCTTATGCATTGATTCTTCTATTTTCATGATGGATGGAATGGAGTACTTTCGTTTTGAAGAGTTGGTTGATGTTTATTTTGTGTTACACGTAGTAAGGTGTTAACATTTTTTATAGAATCCAAATAGGAGCCAAAGAATGTTCATGTTTGCATAAACCTGTGTTCTTCCTATTTCTTTGTGTCTTGCTCGCTGGAGAGTGACTGGTTCTTGAAAATTTAGAATAAATAATACTCTTGGTTGGGTTATTTTTTAACTAAGATGGGAATTTGACTTCTTTTTGTCTGCTTATTGTGTGAAGTGGACTGTTTTGCTACTAAAATAGTTGATAAAGTTTAAATCTTTATGGTTATTCAGTGAGTAGAAAACATGTTTGGTTTTCCTGTACAATTGAATAATCTAGACATATTGACTGTCATTTGAGTAACTTTCCCATAACCAGACTATGTATGTTTTGGTTATTATGTTTCATTATATAAACCTAGGGCAAGAATATTGCCTAAAATATTTTAGTACGAACTTGTTTTTCTTGTTAAAAATGTGCCAAAGTGCAAGGTTTTAAGTTGTAAAAGTCTTAATATGGCTATAAGTGAGAGTTGCTTGATTAAGTTGGTATGGGAGGGTCATTTTATGCGCAACATGGTTAGATTCCTCCTTCCGGTTACTGATTTAACGTGCGTTGAATTAATAGTATGACCTAGCCATTTATATTTTTTTTGGACTTATTCCTTTTCTCTTTACTGTTGAATTCTTGGTTTTGCTCAAAAGATTTTTGAATAGCCATGTGGTAATACTTTTCATATGCAAGGCATTAGTGATTTCTTTAAACTCTTAAAGTTATGATCTTTATCCTTAACGTGCACCTAAAAAGCTCTTGAATAGTTCTTTGAGTTGACATCTAGTTTATGGTTGTTCAAAGTTCGATGTTGCCCCATTCTTTTATTTCTTACTAATTTCTTATCTCCTTTTCATTGCATGAAATCCCTCAAATGAGTCCATTGGACTTTCCTTTGCATCTACGGGACAAAGTCCCACCTCCCTCGAGTCGATACCCCATGACGAAGTCCAAAAATGGACTGATTTGTTGAGAAAACAGAGGCTGGAATACAGTAGTATACATCAGTGATATACAACTGTATACACCAGTAAAATACATTGGAAAAATAAGGAAATGGAAGTTGACACACAGTCGGAAGCAAAATATGACGAATATATGGTTGTATACAAGATGTATACAAAATACAGACAAAGAAAAATGCGCCAAGGCAGGTCCATGTCGCGCCCAGTTTCGAACCGGTCAAAATAGCACCACAACTTATATGTGGCTGGGACTCTCTCAATGGTTTTGAAAATTATTTGTTTTGAGTCGCCACCTAACTTTTAGGAAAAATTAAGAAAACCATTTTTTATAATGTAAAAACCTTTGTTTTTAGTCTGCGAAAAATCCGTGAGATTCTGAGTAAGGGTTTTGGTTACACGAGGGGAAGGTATTAGGCACCCCTCAGAGCCTATCCGAAGATAGTCCTTAAACTCAGTTTAGAAAAATATTTAGGAAATATTTACTTCGTTAATTTCTAAAAAAGTGATAAAAAAAACCTTTATTATTTTTTGAGAAGGAGAAACTCAAAGCATATAAGATGGACCACTACAATATACAAGGGTGTGATATAGGTGTTGCAAAAATATGTATGTTTCAAAAAGATGAAAAATAAGAAGAAAAGGAAAGTTAATAGCAATATAATTGTAATAATATATGCTAGAAAGTATAAAGTCTTATGATTTTATAAGAATATATGTTTAGGGGTATATAAGTTAAGTACGTAAATTAAATTATCATATAAAGTAAAAGAAAGTATACTTTTAAAGAATGCAAGAATTCATTTACTAGAAAATACTCATAAATATACATGTATTTAAAAGTATATGAAAAAGGGGTAAAAAATTCATTTAATTTGTGAAATTCGAATAGATTAAAAACTAAGTAGTAAGTAAAACGTGACAGTACAATACATGTATAAAGTTGAAATAGCGTATAAATAATAACATAATAGTAGTAAAAATAATGATAATAAGAATAATAATAGTAAAAATACATCTTGTAAATGGTAGTGTAAGAACACGTATATACCTTGCGTTTCGGGGACTTTGAAAATTTGAAAACTTGAAAGAATTTTAAGAAATAAATATAGAAAGCAGAAAATATTTGAACTATATTAAGTTATATATAAGAAAAGTCGAATTCCAATAGGTGAGTTATTTGCTAAAATGAAAAAGTCTGTCAATTAAAGTCATTTAGCGATTTACTTGAAGAATTCTACCTAAGATGAGAAAAATCGTCGATTGATATTTATAAAGAGTATAGCTAACCATTTTAACCAATTTCAAAAATGTATTTTTTCATTTGTGATTGCATTTACAACCAAATTTACCTCTTTTATTCTTAAAAAAAGTTTCTTCGTGAGTATAAAATAAATGTTTAATACTACATATATAAACATCGAGCAGGTAAGAGATCAACCGAAGGAAACCAAAAAATCTTTTAAGCTAAGAAAAAAAAAAGCTAATCAATTTTAATCAAACCACACAAGTACATATTCAAAGAAATACAAAGTTAGAGAAATAAATGTGAACAATAAAGTAATGAGGAAGGTGAAGAACTCGATACTATAAATTCCTATTGAAGGAACCAGATCCTAACGATTTAGACCCCGAGCTCTGTGATCCTATAGCCGTGGATTTGGGTCAAGACGAGTTCCGTTGCGGAACTCTAGCTCTCGAGTTCACATGAGAAAATAAGAGATAAGGATTAGTAGCGATCAAATGTAGCAGGATAATGTAAGGATGCGAAAATAAAAAATATACTAAACAAAACTATTCTTTGAGTCAAACCCCAATAGAACATGTTGAATAAAACACTAAATTTACACACGATTTTATTGTTGGTTGTCTGGAAATGTGAACACAGCTACATACATAGCATATGCGTACAACTATACTTAAAATATATATAGAGACAAAAATGAGTCCAACAGAAACTAACAACTCATACACTTATATTGATATACCATTAACTAAGTGAATAACTACTAAAAAGAAAACATAGTTACACTTGTGCTCTTAAGAATGCTAACGGGAATGGTAGAATACCTTCAAACCGAATTGAATTTCAAATAGGAAGGCAGGGTCTAATTCATATTCTTACCTTTCGATCATTTTAAGTAAATCTTGGCTAAATGACTAACACAAGCAAACATTAAACAAGTAAAAGGAAGACATGCTAGTAAATTTTTATGAAGTGATTTAAGTTAGTAAAGCATTTAAACACATTAGAACTTTCCTTAACGGTGAAAGTTGAAGCCTATTAAATCATCTTTTAAAGGCTCAAGTTACTACTTCCGCATTGATGTTATAAAATTGAAACAAAACAGGAATCTACAAACAACTAGTCAACACCTCAAACACATGGTTAAACACCTTTTTAATTAAGCTCATATAATCTTTCCATGCTAAATTAGAAGTTAAACAAACCCATTTTTTAGTGAACAACTAACCTATGATAAAACCAACTACTTGATACCATCCTCAAATTTTCAAGACGAAAAAGGATATAAATTCCATGACAGACAGCCAAGCATTTACAAACACACAAACCAAACATATACATAGCTAAGTCATTATCACCACATTAAAGCATCTGAACCGACATCAATATGACCTCAAACAGTCCACTGAATACATGTCGGAAGGTTTAAAAATCCAAAGAGTTTGTTTCGAGTTGATTCAAAGTTGCGAATAGTCGCACCACCATATGTTAAACTAAACGATACAAGAACTACCACTCCGAATTTGCATTCACAGCCAGTAAAACAAAACAACCCACTCTATTTGAAACCTCAAAGTTTATAAACTTCATTCAAGCTGAATCACTAACTAATAGTATTTTGCAAACACATCATCTAATGTATGCAAGATCAAACAATCATACACGATTTCTAGTTCATATTCATATCCTCAACCAGCCAACCGAACATAACATATCAACGAATCAAAAAACAAACAAACTCAATATGACGTAATTAGACGGGATAGAATTTACCTTGTGTTGGGCAGCAAGACTGGGGCTTTACGTCAAGAACCCAACTATGAAACTTGACCTCAAAACTTGAACTCACGTTCAAGCTCAGAAAAAGGGCAAGAAAAACAAGAAGGGTGTAGTAGTATGAATTTGTTGATACTTGGGTGATCTCCCCTCAAATGGAAGCCAAAGGCCTCCTTTTATAGCTGAAAGTTGGGGCTATAACGACTCTCAAGTGAAGCTCCAAGAATTCAAACTTTGAATTCTTAGAAAGCTCAATCACATAAAGAAACAGAGGGATTAAATTTGAGAAAGAAAAGAACTGAATTCTTACCTTTTCCATGTCAATGTGAAATGAAAAAAGGGGGAGGTTCATGGGTTTCAATATCGGACCATCTGATTGAGAAGATAACAGTCCCCTTATCCTGTAGGCTTTCAATTTCTTCCCTTTCCTAGAAGCAACAGTGGTGGTAGAGATCTTTTGGGGTCTGACAACGAGGTTGATGGACAAGCGAAAAGTAAAGGGGGAAGGTGAAAGACCACTAGAAATTGTTATTTTCTGGTGGTCCGAGGGCTGTCGTCGCTAAGAGGAGAGAGGAAAGAGCGATGTTTGGTTGGAGCTTCTGCTTTACTTTAAATGATGGAGGAGATGAGGGGTTTGGGGTGTTTAGTTAGCTGATAGTTAGAGGGTTTTGGGCCGGGTTAGGTTAGGGGTAATTGGGCTGGGTAGTTTAGGCTGAAATAGGCCCAACTCCGTGTTGACATTAATATACAAGAAAATCTATTTTTTCTTAATTGTTTTTTTTTGCCTAATTAATTTAACGATGCTTCTTTTGTCCTAATTAATATTCTAAAATATATACGTATATAAACTGTATATAAATAATTTAGTATACTTATTTAACTTCAATATTCTTGTAATAAAATATAATAGTAATAATAATAGAGTATGAAAATATAATTAGAAGAAAAAATGTGAGTGCGAGTATCAAAATATTATTTTTTTGTGTGATTTTTAATATTAAATAACTAATTATATTTAATTAAAATATTTAAAAATATGATAGGGGAAAAATAAACCTTATTTTCATTCTTTCAAAAAAAATAAAATAATAGAAATTAAAATACGAGTTTATTTAGAAAATTATTTAGGATAAATTAGAAGCATAGAAAAAATAATTAAATAAATAAAAAAAGACGAACCAAAATTGGGTGTCAAAAGTTCCCCTGATTGGCCGAAGGTGATGTAAGAATCTTTGGGCAATCAAGTTGACGTAGCTAATTTGTCTCAGGCGAAAAAAAAAGTTTGGAAGATTATGGCCGAGCTCTAGTTTTTGAGCTGCCTACATATCTCAGGTTTCACGAGAAATCAGGCCAGTTGTAGTTTGAATCATGAAAAATTTTGATCAACTTCAAAATTTACCCCAGTGTAGAATTATGGTAACACTGAGTTCTTTTGGTGACGACTGTGATGATGTTAGCACGAATGGAATGGATATGGTTGCGCTTTAGCTAAGCTTAACCACATTTTCCTGAATATGGGAATTAGGTCGGATGTAGCCTTTTGGGATAGCTTGAAATGAGAAAACACTTGATGATAATTTGTGTTCAGGATTTTGAAAGGAGAAATGATCACAAACTTTCAAAAATTGCCATAGTGTTAGATTATAATGGCACTGGGCGATGACAATAGGGTGTAAAAAAGTTATGAAATTAAATCTGAATAGAGTCAAGTTGAGTTTCGAGAACCCTTGACATAGCTAGGGATGCTTGAAATTCTGCTAGCTTGCCCCAGTTTGTTGCTTAGACATAGTTCCACATTGTGATGTATGTCTTGTTACTGCAAATTGTACTTCCTATCAAAATGAAACTCATGGTAAAATTACCAATAGAATAAAAAATATTCAAATATATAAAAAAGTAGAGGTTAAAGTAAGAGAGTAGCCGCTCGGCTAATGCAGATGATGTAATGAAGGCTTCAGTTATCTCCAAAAACTTTAATGTTGAATGAGGTCTCCACTTGTCTTTGGAACTCAATGATGAATGATGACTCCGGTTGTCTTCAAAGAGTTAATGATGCATGACGTCTCTGGTTGTTTTTGAAGACTTGATGATTAGTGATGTCTGTAAGATTTAAGGTAAAGTCATTAAAGTAGGTAAAGTGATTTAAAGTAATTGGTAAAGTAGAGGGTAAAGTGAGAGTGTAGCCGCTCGGCTTAGGTTGATAATGTAATGAAATCTCCAGTTGTCTTTGGAAACTTCAATGTTGAATGAGGCTGCCGTTTGTCATCAGGGACTCGATGATATCTCCGATTGTCTTCGGAGAATTAATGATGCATGATGTCTCCAGTTGTCTGTGAAGACTTAATGATGAGGGTGTCTCTGCTTGTCTTCGAGGACATGATGTTGATTGTTGCAAAATCCTCCAGTTGTCTTTGGGGACTTGATGATGAATGAGTCTCTGGTTGTCTTCGGAGGATCAGTTCAGATGGAGATTGTGATTGGTTGAATATCGTCCTTTGATCTTCGACATTTATCCTTGATGCAGTAATTCCCTTTAGGGTCCAAATGATGCTTTTGGCTATGATTGGTAGGCTTGTCATTAACCTAGTATTGTCATCCTGTATCTTTGTTGTCCCTGCCCTCAAAGAAAAATTCTTAGTTGGGAGGGTGGGTGTTGATTTGTGTTGACTCAAAGCTCGACTTTGCTGACCCTCCATTCATCTTGTCTGTTCAGACCTCGTGATCTCTATCGAGACTTGGCAAATGAACAAGTAGTTAAAGCATTTTCAAAAATATATATATAAGCATTCAAAGGATATCTATATACATATATGTAAAGACTATGTATATAGGTTGTAAAATTTCTGTCAATTTTAGATTGTGACACTTTTGAAACAAAATGAAATGTCCTTTATCTTTTTACTCCTTGTCTGGTAGCCTGAGTCAAATGTATCTTGACATTGTCCAATCATTCTCGTTTACGTCTTCACAAAATCTGCCCCAGTTTTGGATTCTAAAAAGCACATTAAATTTTGTTGGGGATGAGACCGAACCTTATATAGGTTGCCTATGTATCTCGCTGAGAGAATCAGGTCAGAACGTAGTTCAAGGTACATGGAAATTTTCTAACAAAGGAACCGAACCCGATATGGGTTGCCTACATATCTTGCTAAGAGAATCAGGCCGTGTGTAGTTTAAAATTACATAATTAAAGATTTCTAGTTTCTACCCTAATGTGATCGAACCATATGTGGGCTACCTACGTATCCTGCCAAGGGAATCAGGTCAAAACGTAGTTCGTAGGTTACATGAAAAGTGAAAGTTACATTCACATAAAACCTATCTAAAGTCTTCCCTTATGTAGTGTCTTGACTTATCTTGAATGGATATTCTTCGTACTTGAATATTCCCATGCTTTTCATGTTCCTTGGTTGGTTGTTCGAACTCTTAGTTAGCATTCACATCTTTTAGAGTCTTGCTTGGTACCAAACTTTGTTCTTTGTTTCATTATGTCGCAATCGTAAATTGGCAGATTTGATAATTTATATGAAAAGATATAAAGTAATACGCAATAGACAGTTAAAGTAAAATAGAAAATGAATTCATAGATTTTGCAATTAAGCTTCCAAAAGATGAGGCAAAACAACATAAAGTTTTAGACACGATCAAGCCTCGATTTTTAGAATCGTGTTATTTCAAAAGCGCTACTACTTGTTCAATCTACCAAGACCCCCAGCGAACCAGGTATGGAGTACAAATCCAATTCTTCAAAGCCACTTCTGGTTCAACATCCGAAACGGTCAGTGTCTTGGTGCTAGTAGCAGTAACCTTCATTGATGCTGGTTCTTGGACTGTTGTCGATTATGCATCTTTTCCAACCTTTTCAATTGGCACAATGGTTTCTTTCAAATCCCAATCCTCTTCGATAGTTATCATGTTCACATTAGCATTCCCGTGGTTAGGTAGAGGGTTGTGGTTCACGTTGGGCTGAGGTCCAGCAAATTGGATCGCTCCTTCCTTGATTAAGGCTTCAATCTTGTTTTTAAGACCTTAACAATCCTCAGTGTCATGCCCAACAACTCCAGAATGATATGCACAACGCTTGGAACCATCAAACCATTTTGGAATAGGTTCTGGAATCTTTCCTTCAATGGGTTGTATCATGCCTGCTATTTCAACCTTTCAAATAAATGAGTATGGTTCAACTATTTTGGTATAGTTTCGAGTGGTCTTGGTTTTAGGATTTGGACGGGCCCTGAGTGTAACATGTGGGTGATTTTGGTGTGTTGGAGCTTGGACATGCAGGTATAGGTATGGAGTTTGAAAAGTAGGTTCTCGAGGTTGGTAATAATTTGTCGGGTGTTGTAGACATGATAAGTAGTTGGTGGAGGATAGTAAAGCATTTGGGAAGCTTCGCCATACCGGTAAGGATAAATGGGTTGATGTGGTTGATTTAGGTAGAGAGGAGTTTAACTTGGCTTGTGTCCTTGGTCAACCACGACAGCAGATACCTCTTTCTTATTCTTTTTGCTCCTATCGATGGAACCATATTGAATTTTTTTGTTTGCAGCTTGCAAAGCTGTATAGTCTTAGATTCTCCCTGATTTGATCCCATCTTCCAAGATTTCTCCCATCCTAACGACTTCCATGAATTTTTGTCCCATCATGGTTATCATTTTTTCATAGTACAAGCTGTTATCTTGGCATTCAATGAAAGTAGCAGTTATTTCACTTTCACTCATCGGTAGTTGGACTCTAGCTGCTTCTGCCCTCCAACGCAACGCGTATTCACGAAATGTCTCAATTGATTTGTTTTTCAACTTAGCCAAGTAAAACCTATCTGGTGTGATTTCAGTGTTGAATTTGAACCAATCCATGAAGTTTTGCGCCATATCATTCCACCCACGCCATTTACTAAGATCTTGTTGTGTGTACCAAGCGAGAGCTTGACCAGATAAACTTCTTATGAACAACTTCATTATGATCATTTTGTTTCTCCCTACTCCTACCAACTTGTCACAGTAGGCCCTCAAATATGTATGAGGTTCACCGACTCCATTGAATAAATCAAATTTTGGTGGCTTGTACCTAATGGGCAAGTCAATGTCGGATTGCACACACAGATTATCATACTCTAGGATTTTACTTCCTCTAGTAGTTTAGAGGTTTCTCATTTCTTCCTTAAGATCATGAACCTCTCTTACTAACACATTGTCGGCCTTGGCCTTGGCATCCTTCTCCATTTCTTCATACTGATCTACCTCGGGTTGGAACTTAACTGTTATTGGGTTGGTAAAGGTTTGACTTTCCCCTGCCTATACGGGAGGAACATGTTGCGTGTAAGAAGTGGCAACATATGCCCCTTGTATATACTGGGCTGTATAGTTTTGTACGACAGGGGTATTTTGGATTGGAGGTGGTGGAGGATTATAAGGGATATTAACGAGTTGTTGATTTGATTGGTTTGAAGGAGTAGTTGTAGGCAGTGGATAAGTGTTAGAGGGCGGAGAAACGTAAGGAATATGAACTGGAGGTTAATTTGGCGGGTTAGCTGGTGGTGGATTAGGAAGAGTAGCATAGGCAGTGTAAGCGGGTGGTTGATTTTGTGGAGGAGTGTAGATAGATGGTTGATTTGGTGGATTTTCTGAGTTGGTTGGAGGTAGATTATTGTTGGTAAGTGGGGGATGTTGAGGATGAAAGTTTTCAGGAATAGGTGAGTCAAGTGATGGAAAATGTGGTGGGTTTGGTGCGGTATTTCTGGGTTCAAGAGGTGGGCTTTAGAGTGTAATGGATAAGTTGGTCAAGTTCCTAACCAGATTCAATTCTCCCCACATATCCTCGACCTCTTGAGTCAAGCGGGTGACGTGCTCATCATATTTGATAGCAGCTCTATTTTTGGAAGGTTCAGGAGGCTCATTAATAATTGTGATGTGTCCCGTACTAATTGGATTAGGAGCAGTTGGATCATACATAATGGTTTTTCTTTCCTGAACGGCCCAACTGCGTCGAGGTAATGTCGATAACTTGGACCTGGTGAAGTAAGGGTGGTCGGCCAACTCGATTGTCAACACGAATCAACTTCTGTGGTGGTGGTGGTGGTGGTAAAGAAAATAATTGAAAAATACAAAGACAAAGAGTTAGTTTAGGTCACTATACAAGTGCATTCACGTTGGGTTAAGTATTCATATAATGTCAAGCAAGCGCGTCCTATATTTTGGAACCTCTTTTTGCCTGAGGTAGGCCTATGCCCAAACAAATTGATATAGATGGATCCAAGATTTCGTCATGTCTTGGATTAAGAACAATTCAAGATTTTTGAAGAGAGAATAGCAAGGTCAAGATCAATCGAGATGATAGATTGAAGGTAACAAAAGATATTGCAAGGGCCTATATTATAACGAAAGGATAGAAGTAGGCTAAAATGGTGCTTTTGAAAAAGTGAGGCAAAATGTAGAGAGAATCCTAAGGTCCCATCGATAGTAAAGGGCACCTTATGATAGAGATATCAGATGCAAATAGAGTATTAATAACAATATGTAATCATGGATTGGAAATAAAGAGTCAAATGATGATGGGGATGAAAGATATCCCACAACCGTTGTCTCGAAAAAGATGTAAATAAAAGCGGAGTTTTGTCTAATACTCCATGTTTGTTGAGTGGAGGAAGAAATCAAGTATTGGGGGGAGATTTGACAATATTGCACTCCCGTTTGATTAGAAATATGTCGGATACTGTGGAGTTTTTGATGATACTCCCATGGCAAAGAAAGTCAAGCAAAGGCAAAGCTTTTGAAAATGCTCCACTTTTGTTTACTTGAAAAGGACCCAAATGACACAGAGTTTTGTTTTTTTAATACTCCACGTCATTGACGAAATTAAAGAAGGGTCAATGAAATTGTTCTGAATCCATTAGTGTTCGGTCTCTGGACTATCTGAATCAATTTTCACACAAAATATGTCGTAAGGTACATAACATTCTGACAAAAGGGAGGCTCCCTAATCGCGGGGATGATACCTTGGACCGTCCCGCCTAAGGTGTATGCAGCATGACTTATTTCTAGAGTAAGAGTTTTTTTCTAAACGTTTAAGAGTGAACTGACTAACTGCGAGAAGGCACACTAACCTAATTGCACCGACTCTAAAACTAACGAATCCAAAGAAGGTTTGGAGGAGTGTGTGACACCCCCCGCGTGAACCACAGTGTGTGAAGTGTGTACGGCCAAAGACTCGATAGGAAAATGCAAATGACAAAGCAGTAACAAGTAGTGTTGATCAAACAAATAAGGAACACAAGTTTGGATTTGGCTTGCGTCCTTTCAAACAAAGAAGTATATATTTCTAATATTTATAATATATAAAAAATAAAATAAAAATAGACAAATATTCTCAAATATTATTCTTAAACTGAGTCTGCTTAAGGTCAAAACCAAATTAAAAATTTCTAGCAGAGTCGCCATGCTGTCGCGCCCCATTTCTAACCGGTCGAAACAGCACCATAACTTATATGTTGCTGGGACTCTCTCTGTGGTTTTGAAATTTTTTTGTTTTGAGTCCCCACCTAACTTTTAGGAAAAATTAAGAAAATCATTTTTTATAATGTAAAAAACTCTGTTTTTAGTCTGCGAAAAATTCGTGAGATTCTGAGTAAGGGTTTTGGTTACTCGAGGGGAAGGTATTAGGCACCCCTCAGAGCCTATCCGAAGATAGTCCTTAAACTCAGTTTAGAAAAATATTTAGGAAATATTTGCTTCGTTATTTGCTAAAAAAGAGATTAAAAAAACCTTTATTATTTTTTGAGAAGGGGAAACTCAAGGCATATAAGATGGACCGCTACAATAGACAAGGATGTGATATAGTTGTTGCAAAATATGTATGTTTCAAAAATATGAAAAATAAGAAGAAAAGGAAAGTTAATAGCAATATAATTGTAATAATATATGCTAGAAAGTATAAAGTCTTATGATTTTATAAGAATATATGTTTAGGGGTATATAAGTTAAGTACGTAAATGAACTTATCGTATAAAGTAAAAGAAAGTATACTCTTAAAGAATGCAAGAATTGATTTACGAGAAAATACTCATAAATATACGTGTATTTAAAAGTATATGAAAAAGGGGTAAAAATTTCATTTAATTTGTGAAATTCGAATAGATTAAAAACTAAGTAGTAAGTAAAACGTGACATTAAAATACATGTATAGAGTTGAAATAGCGTATAAATAATAACATAATAGTAGTAAAAATAATGGTAATAATAATGATAATAATAAAAATACATCTTGTATATGGTAGTGTAAGAACATGCATATACCTTGCTTTTCGAGGATTTTGAAAATCTGAAAACTTGAAAGAATTTTAAGAAATAAATATAGAAAGCAGAAAATATTTGAACTATATTAAGTTATATATAAGAAAAGTCGAATTCCAATAGGTGAGTTATTTGCTAAAATGAAAGAGTCTGTCAATTAAAGTCATTTAGCGATTTACTTGAAGAATTCTACCTAAGATGATAAAAATCGTCGATTGATATTTATAAAGAGTATAACTAACCATTTTAACCAATTTCAAAAATGCATTTTTTCATTTGTGATTGCATTTATAACCAAATTTACCTCTTTTATTCTTAAAAAAGTTTATTCGTGAGTATAAAATAAATGTTTAAATAATATGGCGCTACTACATATATAAACATCGAGCAGGTAAGAGATCAACCGAAGGAAGCCAAGAGATCTTTTAAGCTAAGAAAAAAAAAAGGTAATCAATTTTAATCAAACCACACAAGTACATATTTGAAGTAATACAAAGTTAGTGAAATAAATGTGAACAATAAAGTAATGAGGAAGGTGAGAAATTTGATACTATAAATTCCTATTGAAGGAACCGGCTCCTAACGATTTAGACCCCGAGCTCTATGATCCTATAGCCTTGGACCCGCTATTTGGGTCAAGACGAGTTCCGTTGCAGAACTCCAGCTCCCGAGTTCACATGAGAAAATAAGGGATAAGGATTAGTAGCGATCAAATGTAGCAGGCTAATGTAAGGATTCGAAAATAAAAAATATACTAAACAAAACTATTCTTTGAGTCAAACCCCAATAGAACATGTTGAATAAAACACTAAATTTACACACGATTTTATTGTTGGTTGTCTGGAAATGTAAACACAGCTGCATACATAGCATATGCATACTCCTATACTTAGAATATATATAGAGACAGAAATGAGTCCAACAGAAACTAACAACTCATACACTTACATTGATATACCATTAACTAAGTGAATAACTACTAAAAAGAAAACATAGTTACACTTGTGCTCTTAAGAATGTTAACGGGAATGGTAGAATACCTTCAAACCGAATTGAATTTCAAATAGGAAGGCAGGGTCTAATTCATATTCTTACCTTTCGATCATTTTAAGTAAATCTTGGCTAAATGACTAACACAAGCAAACATTAAACAAGTAAAAGGGAAGACATGCTAGTAAATTTTTATGAAGTGATTTAAGTTAGTAAAGCATTTAAACACATTAGAACTTTCCTTAACGGTGAAAGTTGAAGCCTATTAAATCATCTTTTAAAGGCTCAAGTTACTACTTCCGCATTGATGTTATAAAATTGAAACAAAACAGGAATCTACAAACAACTAGTCAACACCTCAAACACATGGTTAAACACCTTTTTAATTAAGCTCATATAACCTTTCCATGCTAAATTAGAAGTTAAACAAACCCATTTTTTAGTGAACAACTAACCTATGATAAAACCAACTACTTGATACCATCCTCAAATTTTCAAGACGAAAAAGGATATAAATTCCATGACAGACAGCCAAGCATTTACAAACACACAAACCAAACATATACATAGCTAAGTCATTATCACCACATTAAAGCATCTGAACCGACATCAAAATGACCTCAAACAGTCCACTGAATACATGTCGGAAGGTTTAAAAATCCAAAGAGTTTGTTTCGAGTTGATTCAAAGTTACGAATATCGCACCACCATATGTTAAACTAAACGATACAAGAACTACCACTCCGAATTCGCATTCACAGACAGTAAAACAAAACAACCCACTCTATTTGAAACCTCAAAGTTTATAAACTTCATTTAAGCTGAATCACTAACTAATAGTATTTTGCAAACACATCATCTAATGTAAGCAAGATCAAACAATCATACACGATTTCTAGTTCATATTCATATCCTCAACCAGCCAACCGAACATAACATATCAACTCAATATGACGTAATTAGATGGGATAGAATTTACCTTGTGTTGGGCAGCAAGACTGGGGCTTTTCGTCAAGATCCCGACTATAAAACTCGACCTCAAAACTTGAACTCGTGCTCGAGCTCGTAAAGAGAGCAAGAAAAACAAGAAGGGTGTAGTAGTATGAATTTGTTGATACTTGGGTGATCCCCCCTCAAATGGAAGCCAAAGCCTCCTTTTATAGCTGAAAGTTGGGGCTGTAACGGCTCTCAAGTGAAGCCCCAAGAATTCAAACTTTGAATTCTTGGAAAGCTCAATCATATAAAGTAGCAGAAGGATTAAATTTGAGAAAGAAAAGGACTGAATTCTTACCTTTTCCATGTCAATGTGAAAGGAAAAAGGGGGAGGTTTATGGGTTTCAATCTCAGACCATCAGATTGAGAAGATAACAGTCCCCTTATCCTGTAGGCTTTCAATTTCTTCCCTTTCCCAGTAGCAACAGTGGTGGTAGAGATCTTTGGGGTTTGATTTGAGTAGAGAAAAGGTGATGAAAAGGATATAAAGTTGATGGAGGGAGACGGTGAGGTTGATGGACAAGCGAAAAATAAAGGGGGAAGGTGAAAGACCACTAGAAATTGTTATTTTCGGGTTGTCCATAGGTTGCCTTCGCTGAGAGAAGAGAGGAAAGTGCGATGTTTGGTTGGAGCTTCTGGTTTACTTTAAACGATGGAGGAGATGAGGGGTTTGGGGTGTTTAGTTAGCTGATAGTTAGAGGGTTTTGGGCCGGGTTAGGTTAGGGGTAATTGGGTTGGGTAGTTTAGGCTGAAATATGCCCAACTCCGTGTTGACATTAGTATACAAGAAAATCTATTTTTTCTCAATTGTTTTTTTTTTTGCTTAGTTAATTTAACGATGCTTCTTTTTTCCTAATTAATCTTCTAAAATATATACGTAAATAAACTATATATAAATAATTTAGTATACTTATTTAACTTCAATAATCTTGTAATAAAATATAATAGTAATAATAATAGAGTATGAAAATATAATTAGAAGAAAAAATGTGAATGCGAGTATCAAAATATTTTTTTTGTGTGTGTGATTTTTGATATTAAATAACTAATTATATTTAATTAAAATATTTAAAAATATGATAGGGGAAAAATAAACCCTATTTTTCATTCTTTCGAAAAAAAATTCATTGAAATTAAAATACGAGTTTATTTAGAAAATTATTTAGGATCAATTAGAAGCATAGAAAAAATAATTAAAAAAAAAAAAAAGACGAGCCAAAATTGGGTGTCAATAGTCCATATGCTACAAGTCCAAGTTGGACAGAATCTTTGGGCCAAAACAGGGGCCTATTTTCAAACTCTTTCTTTTTCTTGTAATTTTTGTTGATATTGATTGTTTGTATGAAACTCTAACTTGTTTAACCTAATTGTATTCTCCTTAGTAGAGTTGCTATGTTTGTTTGCGAAAAATAATGTTCTTACAAAATCATTGTTAATTCGGATAATTTTCAAGTAAACCTTTTCAAAGCATGTTCTGTAAGTGAACTATTTGAATTTGTTACTTATGTTAAACAAGAAAATTCCTTTTTTCAATCACAAATGATTTTTCAAGTATGACCCATTCTTTTCAAAGTTAGTCAAAAAGTTAGTTTTCAAATAGATCGGACAACCGCAAATTAGCGGATACCCCGAATGCCTTAAAAACTTTCTCGGGGTATTAATTTGAACCCTTACCCGATTTCTGAAAAATTTTAAAGATTTTTCTATTTTAGTCTTTTAAATACATTTTCAAGGTTTTTTTTATTTTTCTTTTCACATAAATTAAGTGGCGACTCTGTTTTAAATTGAATTTGGAAGTTTTCTTAAAGTTTTTTCAAGTTTAATCAAGTCTTGGTCATTTTCTCAGCAAAACAATTGGTGGCTTGCTTTTAAAACAAGGTCTTGGACATTTAAAAATGGGAGCTTATGGGGTTTCTATTACACATTGGTTCCCTACTATTAATTTCACATGATAATCCAACATTCAACTATTAAGTATCTGTTTGACTTAAAATATAGCCGGTGAGTCAAATAATGGACTAAATGAGTTCTACTGGGTCTAAAGGACTTCTAAAAGGGAAAGTGGACAGATAAAAGCTTCAGTCGAGTTCGGGCATCTACTATTCAAGCCCCAATCGAGTTTGGGCTCTTACTCTACTAAAAAGGGATTCCCACCTGAAAGCCCTGATCGAGTTCAGACACCTATACACTTGTTATAGTTGCTACCTGAAAGCCCCGGTCAAGTTTGGGCAACGGTAAGTCTTGAGACTCCTTTATCTTTATCATCTCTTTTATTTAATCGATTATAGTGTTATTGTCTATCGTTTGTTCCTTCTGAGCTTATGGAGGTCCGACTGGGTTGTAGTTAGATTATTTTATGTACCTTAGAGTCATTATTTCATATCCTTTTGAGTTTTATCATGCCTAGTTTACTTTATATTCACACTTTCTTATTGTAACATCCCGTACCTTCCCAACCCTACTTGATGACATTGAATAATGTTTACTTAAGTGTCGAGAGTTATAATTATGTATTTGGAAATGTTAAAGATGAGAAAAATTAAAATTTGGCCTTGTACATGTGACGAGCCTTTCATAGGAAGTGTTTTGTGACTTCTTGAAGCATTTATGTAATACCCCGTACAAATTCTAACCTCATTTGGTGACTTGGAGTCATGTTTACTTGATGATTAAGGTCACTAAGTAAGTCTTTTATAGTGTTTTGATAAGGTATTGGACGATACGCAAGTGTTGGAAAAATTGCCGAAAAATTCAGCAAGACATGGAAACTTGCGCCACTGCCCTGTTTTAGGGGGTGTGGCGCAAGCCTATGAGATCAGAGAGGGTGCATTTCTTGCGCCACTGGCTTGTTTTGCAGCAGTGGCGCAAGGAACAAACATTTTGCCTTCCCGAGCTCGTTTCGCGACGCAATTCTACGACGATTCTTAGATGGTTTCTTTTGGTTCTTTGGAGTTCTTTGAGCATTGTTAAGGATTCAAACACTACAATATACTCCTACATACTTCTACATGACCAAATCATGAAATGTGAATAGTGATCCACAATGTCCAATGAAGCCAAGGGCGACTAGAATTCCTACTTTTGCGATCAAGGCGACGAATGAGAAACTCGCAAGAGAATATTGGCGTGACATTATGGAATTATTTAAACATGTGATATATGGTGAATTTTACATGAAAGTTTATGGGCTAAGCTACATGTGCAATTGGGCCCAAAATTAGGGCCCAAAATGGAACAAAAGATAAGGCCCAAAGGCAAAATGACCCATTCTTCCAATATTTGACCAAGTAAACATATCAATTAATGCAAAATGTGGCTAAGGATGACTTGGGGTCTATATAAAGGCCCCAAAATCAGATTTTATTCCCCAAAGACTCTCATACCTTTTTGGATATTTCTTAAACATTTCTTTACTCTTCCAAACCCTAAAGCAAATATTCCTTTGGACTCTTTGGCAAAGATCATCCTATTTCAAGCCTTGGTAAGTGGTTATTATTATGGTTTAACATATTATATGCATGGGAGATTATGTATATCATGATATTTATGTTGGCAAAAAGGTGAATAGTGTATTTGTGCTTTTGGTGAAAGATGTGCTATCTTGGTAATTTGAACTTGAATTAGGCCTTGTGCCTTTGATGAAAAAGTATGGTATGGAAAAAATATGAACATGTATGGTGTTATTTTTGGTATTAAACTTGTTCTTGTCTATAAGTGGAAATTGTGGGATTTTGGCCGATATGTGTTATGAGTTGTATTAAGGTGATTTGACGGATTATTTGCGATATGATATGGATAAGAAAGTGTAAAGGAGAAGTGTTGTGGTGAAATGTATCAATTATCATGTATTAGTCAATGTTGGGAATATTATGGAATTTTTTGGAATAATAATTTTGTCAATGGCTTTGTCAAGGGGAAATGACATGTTTAAAGGCAAAGATGTAATTTATTGACATTGTATGCATTTGCAAAGTAATTGGTGGTTAATTTGAAATTCGTTATATATTTATGTTGTAGAGTGACACAAAAGAAGGAGAGGGATAATTGTATACACATCTAAGGTTGTATATTCGTATTGAGAATACACGGTATGTTAGGTTACTTCTATATTCTTCTGCAACATATGATGTTCACACTGTCATAGCACTCACTTGATTCCGAAATACTCAAAGGTATTTCATATTCGATAGTTGGCTAGAGTTACGCATATGTTCCTTATTCATTGGTCAATGGTGAATTGTATGACTCATGTTTATTGATTGACTCATGTCCCTTGGTTGACTCAGGTTCATTGACATTAAACTAGTCTTATCTCGAAATGAGATAAGGTATCCCATAGCCGGTTATCAATGGTCATTGTCTTATATTTCCTCCTCATTGATCATTTGTGAATCACATGTCTCATATTCATGGTTAGTGTTCCAAAAGCTCAAATGAGGTCATGTTCCAATGTTCCAATAATGGTTGTACTTGTGTATCTTATTCATTGCTTATTGTCCAATGGTTCCAATAGTGTTATATTTCTCATGATGTTTATTCACATGTCTCTCACTCATTGGTTAATGATTCAAAGTTTCCAATAATGCTATCCAAGTATCAATCTCAAAGTAATGATCAAAGTAATGCATATGTGGTCAATGATCAAGTATGGGTGGAAAGTCTAGGGGCATAAGCCTAGCTCGACTCGATCCCGATGTATTGATTTATAGGTGGCAAGTCTAGGGGCGTAAGCCTAGCTCAAATCGATCTCGAGGGTGGCAAGTCTAGGGGCATAAGCCTAGCTGGACTCGATCCCGATATATGACTGAGGGTGGCAGGTCTAGGGGCATAAGCCTAGCTCGACCCGATCCCTGGGTGGCAGGTCTAGGGGCATAAGCCTAGCTCGACCCGATCCCAACATGACGATAAGTCATGTAAAGACCCACTGATCAGTAGGGGCCCGGGTACATTGTGACAAATGCATTGAGATAAAGAAAGTAAAGAAAGTAATGAAAACAATCCACATGGTTTCCCAGAATGCAAAATGGTGACTTATTCACATTGATTATTCATATGTTTTAAGTTCATTGAAATATTCATTTATTGTACAGTTTCATCTGAGCCTTGCATACTCAGTACTTATTTCGTACTGACCCCTCTCGGAGAATTTACCTTACTTGCTGCAGGCGCAGGTACCAGTAGGCCTCCCCAGTAGATTGCCAGTGTTAGCGGTTCTTTGGTGAGCTCCAGCTCATTCGGGGCTTCTCCGAGTCAGAGTGTATATATGTTTTGGTGATGTACATATTGTGTACAGCGGGAACTTGTCCTGACTTATGGTTCAGTTTGGTCAATGCTCTTGTTAGAGGCTTTGTAGACAAATGTGGGTGTATCAGTGTAAAAGACATATGTTGTTTTGACTAGATGGCCTCAACGGCCAAGTTTCATATGTATGTATAAATATGTCCCATGTTTTCGTTTATGCGTCTTCCATGTTCTTACGCAATGGTGGTTATGATTATGATATGCATATGATTGAACATAGGCAAAGGTTGGTTCTCTCGGGCCTTATCGGCTACGGGTTCCAATCATGTCTCGATGGGATTCGGGGCGTGACACTTATATTTATATATTTTCATGCCAGTCGGCCTGTGATACCTTCTGGATACCCCATGTTTTTGTACTCATACTACACTTCTGCATGATTTTTCAAAATACAAATCCTAATATAAGATATCACTACTGACGCCTTACTCGTGCGAGCTTGTGATCAAAGATACAGGGTGAGCTCTTAGCACGCAAAGTTGATCCATTTCCCTTTTTTTTTTGGACTAGTTTTATTTTGTACTTTCAGAAACAATCTGTATATATTGTATCTATCTAGTACTCGTTATATATGTAGTGGGTCTTGCGCCGACTGATACCAGGTCTTGCGGGGATCATTTTGTATTTTTGTTCTTTCCCCTCCCTATATGTATGCATGTCCAACTTATTTCCTTTATCATTCCCATTATTAGTTTTGCTATCCCGTTCTTCTGTCTTCCGTTTATAGCCCATTACTTGTCGTTTGGGCTATGGATTTGGCTTACCTACTAGTGGGTTAAAGTAGGTGCCATCATGCCTGAGTTTTTGGGTAGTGACAGTTTGGTATCAGAGTGTAGGTTCACCAATATCGTTGGTACAAGAGCAAATGTCTAGTAGAGTCCCACAGATTGGTACGATAACATCTGTATCCTATCTTCGGGAGGCTATGGGACATTTTTAGAAAAATCTCACATTTTCATTCCTTATAGTTCATTATGTTCATGTTATTTTCTGGAATCTCGTTTGTTTCACTTTTTCACAGATGGTTAGGACTAGGGCTATAGCCAGCGAAGGCGAGGCCCCTGCACCTGCAGCTAGGGTCCCCGTTAGAAGATGAGGTTGGGGCTGACCTTAAGAATGGAACCAAGATAGAGCGCCAACATCAGAGTCGGTGGGCCAGGGGCCAACCCAGGATCCACTCTAATTTATAGCCATGTCAGTTCTATAGGATGCCCTTGTCTACTTATTGGGTATTATTGTAAGCCGGTCTACGGATGGAGCCCAGACATCGGCTTCGAGGGAAGCTCAGGGTGGACCAAGTATAGGAGTATAACCTACAGCTGCGGCTCCCTAAGTAGAGGTTTTGCTAGTGCCGATGGTTGCCCAACCGGTGGCAGCCCAACCAGTCATGAATTAAGATGAGTAGAAGCTGCTGGGTTGGTTCCTTAGATTGGCTCCTCTGAGGTTTTCAGGTGCTCCAGGGGAGGATGCACACGAGTTCCTTACCAGCTGCCAGGAAAGGTTGTATAATCTTAGCTAGTGGATTTTCATATGGTGGATTACACTATATTTCAGCTTGATGGTTCAGCGAGGCATTGGTGGAAGGCGTATATTGAGTGTAGAGCAGTTGGGTTGCCTCCTATGGCTTGGGTGCGTGCAATTTTCTAAGGCTTTTTTGGGGAATTATATGCCTCATATCATGCATGAGCTACTGAGGGATGAGTTTTCAAAGTTGGATCAGGGTTTTATGACCATATCTGAGTACGAGGTTTGGTTCTATAAGTTATCTAGGCATAACACTATGATTCTACCTACTGAGCACGAGAGAGTGCATTTCTTCGTCAGGGGTTTGAGACTTCAGCTCTATATAGCTACTAGAGCATGGTATCTTTGGGTCGTTCATTCTTAGATGTTGTTGATCAGGCTCACACTATTGAGGATTTACACTAAAAAGCCCCTGGGGGTAGTAATAAGAGACTTCACCACTAAGGCAATTTCAATGGTTCTCAATCTAGTAGTAGAGAAATTTCGGAATGGGTCAGCAATAGTATTAGCAGCATGGTAAGTCTAGTCGGCCCGTTCAGGCATCGCTTCAAATTTCAGATGGGGGTCAGATAGGTTATAGTGGTTACAGTGGCCAGAGCTTTGGGCAGTCTTATCGGGGTCCTCCTTCTGAGTCTTCAGGTCATAGGGGTCAGTTTGGGTCATCCGACACTCTTCATCAGGTTAGGGTTTCTGGGCTTGTTTTGACATGGGAGGTTGGTCACTACTCCAGTGAGTGCCCCCGATGTAGGTTTGACTTACCTACTGGTGGGTTATAGTAAGTTCCATCATGACCTGAGTTTTTGGGTCTTGAAAAGGTCATTTTGAGATTTTTTCCTCTTTTCCTATGTTTGATCCTCCCTTATTGTGGTTAGTTTTTTATGATGTATGAAGATGAATGACACAATTCTGGAGGTAGTTGGATGAGTTTTGGGGAAGATTTTCAATTTTTGGAAGTTGAAACTTGAAAGTTTTAACCAAAGTCAACATCTGGGGTAGGTGAGACCAAGTTTTTATGGTTCTACTAGGTTTGAAGGGTGATTCATGACCTAGTTGGGGTTCTGGATGGTTCCAAGGCTTCTGGCGGCATTTTGGAACTTTGGTTGAATTTCTAGCTTTTCATAAGCTTAGAATTAACCACGATCAATATTCGGTCAAGACGATCCTGAACAGGTGATTTGATGATTCCAATGGGTCCAAAATGTGTTTTGTGATCTATTTGCATTGTTGATTTGTCTTTAGGAGGTTCTGAAGGTTCGTTCTAAGTTTTGGTTGATTTTTGCATTGTTGTTATTAGGTACTGCGCAGTCCCAAAGGATCCATCATGATCGTGATGAAAGGAATGCCTTGTTCATTGCATTCGCGAGGAACCTTGCGCGATTGTGAAAAAGGGTTTGGGCTTTGTTCATCATATTTTAAGGTATTAAGGTGTGATCACGAGGCGGCGTTTGGGTTTTCTGGTAAGGTTGTGATCGTGATGTGGGACTTGGTCGTGAAGAGATATGGTACTTGGACAAAATTAGATCCCATTGGAGCATTTTCGAGGATACTTCACGGGGGTTAAGTTTCTAACCTCTTTTTTGGTAATTTTCCAATAATTTAACGCATATTTCATGGACTTACCGCATATCGAAAATGAAATTTGGAAATTTTCTTCTAAAGATTAACCTTGTTTTCGATGAAATTTTAACTATGAATTCTTTGTCTTATGCATAAATTGATTTTGAAAAAAAATTATATTTTAATGATGGGTTTTGGGGGGTTGACGTTTTGACAGAGATTGACTCAGATTTTTATATTGCGATATGGATATCAATGGAATCGTATTTACATATAAAGTGTGTTTGATAGATTGAGAGCTTTCTGAGGCTGTGCGTTAGGAAAAGGTCATTGTGCAGTAGTCTGTTGCTTGCGGTTTTGCATCGAGGTAGATTATAGTTTATTCTTATCAGACTTAGCTTAGGTGATGACTTATTATAAATCATGTTAATGGGTTGGGCAAAATGTTGGGTTGAAGTGATCATTGAACTGATTTGATATTGTGACAACCGAATTGGGGTTTCAGCTGATAAATGCCTTGTGACCAAAAAATTGTATCATGGTTGCATTGCATATAGTTCCATATATAATATATGAGAAGTTATTTGCCATGATGGCTATCGTATTAAAGGTAAACTGATCAACGACAAAAGTGTGGCCTACGGACATAAAGGTTAAATTACCTATATTTGAGGCTTGTAAGCCTATGTTATGCGTTGACAAAGAATTCCCCATACTTGTTGCTTCGGAACTTATTATAAATATGTGATCATGCATTCATATTTATTCTCGTGGTTTTATTGATTTGATACTATAATGCTTGAAAGGAAATTGCTTGTCTGAGGGTAATAGTTCTGTACGGATTCTGTTATTAATGATATCGAAGATAATTACCATATTGCATGCCTGATGGAAAATAATTCTGAACAGGTATATGAACCTCGCGAGACCCTCATGAATCCCATCTCACAGCATGCCACTGTGGAGGAGTGTATATTGATAGGATCATTGATCTTTGCATTGTATTCCATTGCATTACTCTATATTATTATCTGTTGTATTGATCAATACAACAAAAGGCACATATTGCTACAAAATATGTTGTAGCTAAATATGAAATTTTTCATGGCTAAACACTTTAGCTACAATATTTTTTTCCGTAGCATTCGTAACAAGATGTAGCGTGGCTAATAGTTAGCTACAGACTTTACATGATCCATGGCAAAGAACTTATACTTATTGCTACAAAAAAATTGTGTTATAGCTGCGATGGTAAAACGTTTCTGGCACAAAATATTTACTTGTAGCAAGTGATGTTTTTCTTGTGCCACGACAAACAAAATTTGTAGCTATTTTCATATTTTAGCCACACTACGTTGCATTGTAGCAAAAGATATAATTTGCTTGCCACGCAAACTTATGGCTATTACTATAGCTTAGTCTGTGGCAATAGTACTTATATTTAGTTACAAATTAAAAAAATTGTGGCTATCAATTCAAATATTTGCCACAAATATTTGAATAGCTAAAAAAAATCTACATTTGCTACGAAAAATGAAAATAATTTAGTCATGTTCTTGATACGTGGCAATTATAGGAAGTATGTCTAGCACGAACAAAAATTTCATAGCTAAACTTCCTTACTTTTTGTCACAAGATTCAAATTGTAGCAAAAGATTTTCTTCATTTGCTAAGGTACAAAAATCTATATACATATTATTATTTGCGTTGCAATTATATGTATTTTTAGCTACAAATTCAAAAAAAAAAAAGGTACAGCTATAATTTAAAATTTTGCCACAAACATTGTGAGCCACAATAATTCAAATAATATGTTACAGAAAGAGAACATTAAAGGGAGATATAAATATACATAATATATAAAAAAGAATCGGAATAATATTAGTTAAGACCAGAAACCTCTGCCACATTCAAAAGTAATAATACAATAAACTATACTCGCGAATAAATATGAATCATCTGCATTCATTAATCACCAACCATACATCTCATTCATCTTCTTTCTCTTTGACGCATCCTTCCTACTAACCATCTACCCTAATTCACGTCCTCACACCGTCCTATCTACGATCATGTCCTCGATAAGTTGTAACTGCGCCATGTCTTGTCTAATCACCTCTTCATACAGAATATCAGTGCATGCCCATATTATCCATGCAGAGGTATCAATGGGTTTTGCATACTAGAGCACACTGAATGCATTGAGGCAGCTTTTATTCTCTCTTTTGATGATATTAACCTGCATGAAATGAAGCTTAAAATCTCAAATGACTCAATTTTTCACAGCAAAATTCAACATTCAACACTGCAGGACATATACCAAACAACCGAAACTTGCAGGTGGGTAGGTACTTCATCATTTCTGTGTTTCGGTCACATAACAACAACGTTAAAATAGCGATTTGGGAAAAACCAAGAAAGCCAACATGCCAAAGCAGTTTATATCATGTCCTGATCTAGCTTTGAAATTATACTATATCCTCCAACGCCATTTACTTAACTCAGTTACTTAGATTTCGGTCCCCAACAATCAATACCAACATTATAGTCTATACTAAACAACAACTACTGCTACTATGTTGGGTTGGCTATATGAAATCCATATTCATTCTGCTTTACTAGGCACATTTTCAACCAATACTATAAAATTGTGACTGTACTATGCCCTTCAACACCACGTACTTAGCCAGCTCAGCTATTTAGTTTTTGCTGCCCAGCAATCAATACCAACACTATAGTCTATACTAAAGAACAACTATTATTACTATTATTATGTTGGCTATATGAATATCTAAATCTGTTCTGCTTTACTGGGCACATTTTCAACAAATACTATGAAATTGTGATTGTTCAATGCCCTACAACACCATGTACTTAGTCAGCTCAGCTATTTAGATTTCAGTCCCCAACAACGAGCAACACTATAATCTTGTGCTAAACAACAACTACTACTACTACTTTGTTGGCAATGTGAATAATTAATATATGTTCTACATTTTCAGCCAATAATACAAATTGTGTGATTGTACTATGCCCTTTCAACACCATATACTTGGTCAGCTCAGCTATTTAGATTTCAGTGCCCAACTACCAACATCAACACTATACTACTACTACTACTACTATGTTCTATACAAATAACTAAAATTCATTCTGCTTAATGGGCACATTTTAAACCAATACTACAAAAGAAAATTCATAAATAAATGCTAGCAAGAAACAACATTAAATTAAACAAACCTTGTCAAGAAGGAAATTAGGATAGAGTAAATAGGGATATCCCAACTCATGGGATATTCCATGGGGCTATTTTATCACTCAGTTTAGTACAAATGATGGAACAAAATAGTCCTTGAATTAGTTAATACCTTATACCAAATATGAGATAAAGTTAATCCCAAACTTTATCCCAAAGCTAGTAAGATAGTATTGCATAAGTGGCTGGAGCAATTTCTTTTTGGTTAATTTTTGTAGCATATGCCTATATTGTGTTCTTTACTTGTCTTAGCTGCAATTATACTAGTAATACATGCTTTCTTCTCTTTGTTTAGTAGTGTTGCTATATGTGCATAGTTACTCACCTTCACAAGAGGAGTGATTATCCCTGTTGTTCTCATTATCTCACTACCAACCAGTACCAAATGACTCCTAGCAGTAGCAGTTGTAGCACTAGCTTCCCTAATATAAAGGTTGTTTCTGCAATTGATTTGCTTCATGAGCAAGTCCTTCCCTGTATTAATTGAATAAAAGAGCTCTTTACTACAACTCTAACTAAGGTATTATTACTGGTTCAAGGAATAACTGGAATTACAACTGAAAAACTTCAAATTCTACTGGGAAAAAATAAATGGAATTAAGAGGGAAAAAAACCTGAACACGAGCAGTGATATTGTAAAGTTGATTGTCCAAATGAATACATCTCTGCAACAATACACAAGACACAAGAAGATACAAACAATAAGTCATAAACACACGCCTGAAAATAACAATTAAAAAACCCCAAAATTGAATTACTGGAGCAATAAAAGATGTAATCCGTGATCTTGAAAGTCAGTACAGAAGTTATAATTAAATTGAGAAGAAGATTAACACTTAAACAAACGTGACTAAACACCTTAAGCGAGGGACTGCCTCAGAGAAGAACACAGTTAAGCCAAATAAATGAACAATTGAAAAGGAAACCCTAGAGTCTTAAATGTAGTGGAATTAAAAGAGGGAAATATTTGAGGAATTTTTTAAAAAGGAGGGAGAACTTACCGCCTTTGTGTTTTTGACCAAAAAATAATGAAATTTTAGGCTACACGCCATATACATAGTCATACAATTCAAGTTTGCATTGGTTATTGATCAAAAATCAAAATTAAGACTAAATCAATATAATTTATTTTTTAAATTATTAAAATTAAATCAAATTAAATATAATATATATTTATCAGTTTAATTCAGTTGTTTAGTTATTAACCATGTACGAAAATAAAAGAAATGATTCATTCAAAAAGAAAAAAAAAAGGATACTAGCAATTTATTCAAAATGAAAAAAAATAAATCTTCAGATTACTATATAAAAACAGTAACATGGCGTACCTCTAATACAAGATATTTAAATTATAAATAATTTTTGATTAAAACGTGTATAAGATATATAAAATTATTCATAAACAATGGAGTAATATATTATATATATAATTATAAAAAATATATATTTTGTGTTGATTCAATTCGGTTATTTCTTTGATTTTTTAAATAAAATCAAAGCCAAACCAAATATTACGGGTCTTTAAATTTTAATTAATCAAAGGTAATAATATATAACCTCATATTTATTTAAATTATATTCAAAACTGACAATTAAGACCTCGTAAACTTGAATCGAGAAGAAAAATGAATGCCATGTTTTTTACAAAAATATACAGTCTAATAAAAATAATTATATCTACATAATTCATATCTTAGCATTACACCTCTATAGCCCATTTTTTTTCAGAACAACAACATTATACACTTTTCATACACAATGTGTCAACGTGTATAATAGTGTATAAGAGGTGTTTATACAGTCTTACATTATTATACACCATATCCATAATCATACAATATATCTATAGATTGTACAAATTGGTGTGATATATAAAATAATTTTTGAATTAGCTAATACGTCAAATCAAACATGAAATAAAGTTCAATTAAATTTTATCCCAAAATTATTAACGGTGCCCAGTCTTTTCTTCAATGGTGTTGCTATGGACAACACAACAACAACAACATACCCAGTGTATTCCCATTGAGTGGAGTCTGGGGAGGGTAAAGTGTAAGTAATCCATATCACTACCTCAAGAGAAGTAGAGAGGTTGTTTCCGATAGACCCCCGGGTCAGAACAAATGACAGTATAACAAGCAAAACACAAAAACAAAAAACAAACAACAAAAATGGGGTAACATATCACTAAATAAAAGAAATAAGACATCCACATAGTGATACTATGAACTATCTATTCGAAAATCCCAAACATCACCAAAACACCACAAACAAAGAACTACAAGACACAGACATAACACGATGAATACAGGTATTTGCAAGTATTTTGTATTCTGTTTCAATATATACTATGTTTTATACGGTTTTGATACAAATCGTATTCATTGATAAAATTGAACCATTCAAATACAAATGATACATTTGCATCAACGATATATTTATATTTCTATATGATAGACTCAAGCAAATACAAATGATGCATATACTTGTTAATATACAAATGCAAATGATAAGTTTGATACATTTGAGAGAGAGAGAGAGGTGAAAATACAAAATACAAAGAAGGAGAAAAAGAGGAGTGAAAATACAAAATACACACACAAAAAAAGGAAGAAGGTTTGTATTCGCTGATACAAATACAGTGATACAATGGCTATGGATTGTAATTTCTGAAATGTTGTTGTCACGTGCCCCTTTTGCTGATCTTGTGGCTATTTTTTATAAGTTGCCCAAAAGAAAAAGGGAAAAGGACATCCTATGGCCCTTTTGGAAAAATATTTCCATAAAAAATAGCCATTTTAAAAGTGGTTCAAGCTATGGCCAGTCGGTCATTTTAATTTCACAAAATGGTCCTTTCCTAATTTGGGTCATTTCGGCCCAAATAGTTCAGATATAGTTTATATACCATACTGATAAAGTTCATAAAAAAATAGAGCTATGATTTTCTGGAACTTGTATATAGAACATGTATCTTTATTGTATAGAATATATATTTGTATAAAATGTGTATCGAAATTGTATCAGTGTTGTATAAAATATGCTAGCAGCCAGCGAATGGCTAGAAAATGGAATTAAAATTCAATGATCATTTCGCTTCAATATTTTTAGCCGAAGTGCTATTTGTGTCCTTTTCCCAAAGAAAAAATTAACTAGAGTTATTCCTTTCCTATTTTCACCATTTTTTGACACCAAAAAGGCAAAAACAGAGAGGCTATTGGATGGAGGAGCCATTGTTTTACCAAAATATTGGGTCATCTCGGATAAAAAAAAAATGCGTTAAAAGATGTAATAATTTTATTTCAATGCTCATACAGTGTAATTTTCTCTTTATTTTATGATATCATATAAGAACTTGCTCATACAAGCAACCTATCAACATGTAAAAATCTCTTAGAATGCACATTTGCATACATATTCTGTAAATATTCATCTGACAATAAAAACTTGTTATAACAGATTTATTGTGATTATATTAGTATTATTTTTATAATAACGTCAATCGAACAAAAAAAATTACTATTGCTGCAACAAACTTCAACTCGTGATAAAAAGTAATGATTAGCAACAAATTTTATCACAATAATAAATCTATGACTATATTATTTAGTCATAGACAAATAATTGTAGTTATTTAGCCAACAATTGCCATAATTTTTCGTAACTTGTAGTAAAAATATTTATTTAGCTACAATATTTTATTTCAAATAATTTATTGTGGCTAAAGGGTTACTATTGCTACAGTAAGTTTCAACTCGTGGCAAAAATAAGTAATTAGCTACGAAATTTTACTATAGCAAAAAAATCAGTGGCTATATCATTTAATTATTGCAACAATTTTTAATAATTTTTAAAAAAAATTATTTAGCTACAACATTTTGTTACAAATAATTTATCGTAGCTCAAAGGTTACTATTGTTACAATAAGTTTCAACTTGTGGCTTAAATTAATAATCAGCTATGAAAATTTATTATAGCTAAAATTTTATAGCTATATCATTCAACTATTGCCACGATTTCGTATAGCTTGAAGCTAAATATTAATTTAGCTACAATAGTTTGTTTCAAATAATTTATTGTGGCTAAAAAATTAGTATTGCTACAGTAACTTTTATCACGTGACAAAAACATAGAATCAGTTATAAAATTTTATCGTAGCAATAAAGTTGTAGCTATTTAGGTAGTTCTTGCCACAATTGATAGCAATTATAGCAAAAGTAAAGAATTAGCTTTGTCAATTTGATTTTCGTGGCTAAACTTTTTTTTGAATTTATAAATAGCTATATAAGTTGAAATTTTGTGGCTATTAGTGGGTAATAGCTACGACTTTCGAATTCATAGCTTAAATTTTGTAGCTATATATACACTTTCTTGTAGTGATCTTATTTATTGTATTGTTTGAACTGCTGGTAATACTTTTCTGAGTGCAAGACTATTAATATTCTTTATGTGATATAGTTGCTACTCTCTGTGCTACGGAACCATATCGATAGAGAACACGATCTCGTGCATGTACAAGTATTTTATTTGGCTATTTAGCCTAAAATTAATGTTAAGTATTAAAAAGATCGAATAGCCAAATAGACGCATGTAATCGCAAGGGATTGTGTTCTCAACCCCAACTTTACGAGATTTTATCTAATCAATTGAGCCTATTCAAAATTATTATTGTAAACTCCTCCAACCTTGTGCTTCCCTACTGTCCCTGGCATGAATAACACATCATATGCACATCATAATCAACTTCTACTAAGTAAAAATATATATTTGTTGTCAAAATAATTTTGTTCTCCCTTTCGTAATTTTCCTCCATTAACAGAACTGCCCGTTAATGGAGTCTCTTGATTGAGAGGAGATATATAAAAATAAAGAGGGGAGAAAGGGAGGGTGGGAGTTCACATGTGGTGGAAGAAGAAAGTGAAGTAGAAGAAGAAAATGGGGAGAGGGAAAAAATGGTGCACAAATGGAAAAGAGGATAGAGTTGAAGAAGAAGAAAATGGGAAATGGTGAACAAGGAGAGGGGTGGTGCAGGGTAGGGTGGGGCGGGGCAAGGCAAGGTGAGATTTAGTACATATGAAAAAGTATAGTTAAAAACTGAGGAAGGGAGAGGGAGAGGGGTTCACAAATAGGTGAGGGGGGTTGAAGCAGTAACTCAACAATATCAACTACTACAAGATAAAATATTGATATTTATGAGGGTATGTCATGTCTAGCTGAATTTCTCCAAGCTAGTATTCCATTGTATGCCCTGAAATAATTTCTATTTCTAGTTTTTAGCTTCACTAAAGAATCCAATTTACTTGGAAAATTTTGTATAATTTCTTGGTTCGTACGTTATACCAAAAAGATATTGTTCTGATGTTGTTCGAAATTTATTATAACTTTGAAATCGATTAACATTGTCAAATCCTTCAAGAATAGAGACATAATCATTATTTTTGGCTTCACAAGGACAGAAAAATATGTAATTTTATTTTATTTAAGGCATGTCTATTGCATTGCTTTGAAGGATATCCCATCTATGTAAGTATATTCTCTAAAATTCAACAAACTCTTCTAGTATAAGCTGGGAGCAGAAACAACATATTTCAAGAGGAAAAACTCAGCTTAGAAGGAGAAAATGAAACAGAAATTAGAAAATTCATATACATATATTTTTTGATTTCACCAAAATACTTGATAAATAGTCATACACTTCAACAACTAATAATCTAGTCAAATTAATTTTCCCGTACAAAAGCTCCATAAGCTCTTTAGCAACTAGTTAACATACACTAGCTAGATTGATTATTTCAAGTGTAGGCAAAATAATAAATAATAAGTAGATAAAAACAAAGGCACTTTTGTTTTGAGATACTTTCTCATGTTTAATACAAACCACTCCACTACAATTTTTAATGATGTATATCTAACAGCTAGCAATTCTTGTGACAATATATATGTATAGTATATATCACGACCAATAAGGCCTACAACCGATTTCAACCCCTGCTCGAGTTTGACACTCTCTACACATTCTTGGCAACTGTCTTACGTTATTAACATTCCCATTATCTTCTTCCCCGCCATTTTCATCACTATCCGGAGGTGCTGTTGTTTCCTGTCTATCATTATTTTCTTTGTGTTTTGTAACTTTCATGATTTCTACCTCCTTTCCAATCCTTCTTATTTCCTTTACAAGGAACTCTGGACGTACTGTCCCAATCACTATTAATTTTCTTTGGTCAGTTTTTATGGTTACAGAATCAATACCTATTAATCAAGCAACCATAGTGACAACAAATTAGTTGCATGCATGATTAAACCAGAACAAAAAAAAAAGGAGATACAATAGGACTAAGGTGTTTTATAAGCAAATCATACATTTTTTTTTTTTTTGGATAAGCAAGTCATACATTATTGGGTGACAACAACAAAATTAAGGGCGACTCAATAAAATTAGTGATCTAAAACCATATTTTAATAAGACGCTCATATTCATTTTTTTTTATATAGTGTAGTATCTTTAAAAGACATAAAATCTTTAACTTCGTATAGTAATGTTATTGTTATTATTTATATTAATAAGAATTGATTCAAGCTAATACAATATTAACCATATATTTGCGGTAATTATAGATATTAATATATAAACTTTTATTTACTGTTTATAAAATTGCAGTTTTATTTTTGTTGCTGCTTTCTTTCTTTCTGGATTCTTACAGGAATTTCGTTTTTTTTTTTTTTATTAACCACTAGCTGATAGAAGTTTTTTTTGCCAAAAAAAGTTTTTTTAAAAAATTGTGTACTAATATCATGAAGATGAAAGTAGTTTAATTCAAAATTCTAAAAAAATTTACTATGAAAAGTTGACAATTTTTCTTTCTTTGTTTCTTATAAAGATTTTTTGTCTTTCTTTTTCCTACAAACTTTAATATTTTTCAAGCGAAAATAAATCATAAATTCACTATCAATTGAAAAAATTGAGGCGTCAAAATTTTGGGGTCTGAAGCAAAGACTTTACTAATCTCCCCTTGAGCCATCCTTGAACAAAATACCACGACATGTCAGAAAGCATAAGATCTAAAGTAAACGTACCAACATGACTAAAAAAGATCATAAGAAAACAATTGTCTTTGTTTTGATATATCTATATATCTCTTTTTCCTTTCTTTTCTGTTTTATTTTTCTTGTTATATAAATGAATTACCTTCACATCTTGAAATGGCTTGCAGAATGATCTTCTTGCACATCACGCAGTTGAAATTAACTTGCAGAACAGTGGTTCTTATCATATCTTGGATGATTATATATAACCAAATCTTCAATTATTTGGTTTCCATGAAAGGCATTTTAATTCATGGATCTAACTGATAGGAAGAATGAAAATTGTTGTATCTTTAATTCTTAATCTTCATATTATAAGTAGACTTGGATGCATATATATATATATATATATATAAATTTGTGGAGTCATTTTAAAATCTTCATTATGGTCGGCCACTTTTAAAAATGATTTATACAAGTTCAACTTTAACACTACCACTCATTAGATTTTCCACTTGAATAATTCTTTTCATTTTTTTAAAAAAGTTTATATGGGGTAATTAATATGGATTATAGACTAAGACCAACTCAAAAGATTGTTTATTTGGATTAGAGATCAAGTCATTATTTGGATTAAAGATCAAGTCAATTATTTTGTTAATTAATTTACCAACACAGGAATGATGTATATTATACTACAAATGATCATCCACAAAACGTAATTTACAAAGAGAAAAGAAATAAAATCCCCTTTAAATTTGTCCGCTCAACATACTTTAACACTTTAACTTTACGGGTAATTATTTAATCCTCTAAATCTATTTGAAGTGAATAAATATCACCCTTAAAAATAAAAATAAAGGCGTGTTTATTTCTTTAAAAAAAGAAAATGATCTCACAAATATATATATTATTATATAATAGCAATTATAAAGAAAAAAAAGAAAAAAACCCACCCCACCCCCTTTCTTCTTTGTACCCCCCTGCCCCCATCCACCACCCCTTTATTCTCTGCAAACTCCCCCTTCTCTTTATCTTTTGTCAACCCCCCACCCCACCCCACTTCATCCTCGCCCCCCCCCCCCCCCCCACATCCCCTCTCTCATTCTTCTAACCCTTCACCAATCACCTAGCTCCTCTTTTATCACACTTTATTATTAATTTCTTCAAGAAAGAAAAAATATGTATGAAAAGGTTGTAAAATTTAACATTCTTTTCACAATTTTCATTATTAAGACGAAGAGAAGTAACCATTTTTTCTTCTTCTAATATTTAATTCAATTTTTCACAAGTCAAATGATTTTTTCAATTTTTACTATTTTCAAGGCTTAATTTCCTAATACGGCTTTTTGCTCTGAAGCTGCTTATAAAATTTCTTATCGAAAATATTGTAATTGTATTTCTTCAAATACGGTACCTTTTTTTTTTTTTTTATCCTTTGCTTGTGATTGCATCCAACCCGTGATTCAATCTGTTGATTTTTTATTCAAATTTTTGGATTGTAAATTGTATTAGCTAGATTTTTAGATTGTATATAAGGGGGTATTTGTAGAAGGTGAAAGGAGGTGGAGGAGTGGGGCAGGGGTATTTTCTGTTTTTTTTTTAAATTATTATCTGGTTTTAAATTATTTTTTTTTGATGTGGCTGTGACATGACAATGATGTGACACTGATGTGGTGATGACATGACGCATGTGTAATACACTCTCCGTTGTGAGAATGGTGTTATATTTTTAAGGTGGTACTTATTCACTTCAAAAAAATTTAGGAGGATAAATAATTACCCGTAAAGTTAAAGGGTTAAAGTAAGTTTCGCGGACAAATTTAGAGGGATTTTATGTCTTTTCTCTTTACAAAAAGTATGCAAGCTTTCCCTAGGCCAATATAATGACAGCAGATTTTTTTTTTTCCTCTTTTAATTTTCGTTAATGCATCCATGTTTAATAGATCTTAAAATGTGTAAACCTAAAACAATATGTTCCAACTGACGAGATTAGCGGATTAATTAACACTAGTAATTTTATCTAAGTGGATTATTTTTAATTATTTGGATATAAATGGTAGTGGGAGACAATTACTTAACAAACATGAGGTCGAGTTAGGAGCTAGATTGGAATAATAAAAAACTGATCATTGTAAAGGAAAATTTCAAACTCAATGGATTGAAGGAGTAAGAAACTTGAATCTTCCTAGGCTCTTTACTTTCTTTTTCCCTCAAAGAACTTTCCGAGCCAAAAATGACGGATTTTTAGTTTAAGGTGGTGATTACCCTCTTCGGATCCTATTTATGGGATTTCACTGATTATGTTGTTGTTGTGGCGACATGCGATTTTCTTTTCCTTTCTATGCTTAACGAGAAGGTATGTACATTTTTCACTTATATAATTTAAAGATAACTTCCTCTATGTAATAAAATTAAGCTAAAATTAACAATATGAAATAAAAAAGTAGATCACAAATTGTGTAAAGATCAGTAAGAGAGTATTTTCTTCCAAATGTTTCAGGTGTCTTCAAGTATGTATAACATGATTCTCAATACCTATATTTATAAGGTTATACTGAGAAGCATCAAAGGATGTCACAAACATGACATTAAATCTTGAGAATGTGGGGAAGATTATGAGGGTGTGGGAGATCAATGACGAGGTAATGGAGGTTTGAATATTACAACACATAATGATGAAGAATAGTAGTGAGGAAATTAAATAGGAAATTACATTTAATGGACATCTATATAAATAATATGTTGGAATTCATGATGATTTTACTTAGTCTTCTCCAAGAAAGTACCACAAACTTAGTTAGGAAATATCGATTATGTACCAAGTTTTGAAAATTACTACGAATAATCATGGTTGAAATAAAAGAATAAGAAAATTGTTAAGCTAAAGATCTTATATGTTAGAAAATATTGCATGATTGAAGTCGTTTGAACATACTTTTTAGTCTTTATTATATAACTTTTAAAAATGTTAATATGTTTTATAGTCATTATAAGAATTACACGCAAAACACGCATTTGCAGAAATTAGTTAATATATATAAGTACTTAATCAATGAATAATGCATAGCTATCTCTTCAAAGGCTAGAAGACCACTGCAAGGCACCCAGAACTATAGCATGTCATGAAAGTAGCACAATAGACGGGCGTGCTTTGACCGTGTCTCTGGGGAATAATTGAATGTAGATATCATATACGCAAGGTGAAAGATACCATGTTGAGAAATCTGGGCAACCATTTCCTTATGTGCCAATTGCTAGCGTATTCAGAGCCCGATACTCCGCTCAGCTGGAAAGGCCTAACTTGATCTGAGAAGTGTTAATTTGATTTGGATAGACTTCATTCAAGAATGCCACCATCCTGGGAATCAATAAGAAAATAGTGTTGCATTTGCAATAGTAAATTAAAAAAAGAAGAAACATGAAAATAGTTGTAAAGACCCTCCAGGTCATTTTCTCGATTTCCATGAATTTCTGGCGTTTCGAGTCTTCCCACATCGGTTATAGGTCATTTATGACTTGTCAGAACTGTCGGTTCGATTATCGAACAGTTTTTTCGGATTTAGGCTCATTTCCCTATTTTAGAGCTTTTGTTGTTAAGAAATTGGTCTCGGACCAAAACTCATACTAAACTATCTCAGATGAGAATTTTGATAGCGCCATCAGCTCCAAAATGCTGATTTTAGGCTAGAGGGACCCTTGGTTCAGGTCCCGAGGCTTCTTTTGGACTATTGGTTGGAAATTGGTTACAACGGAGCTATAGGTGTGGGCCCCATATTAATCAAAACAACCTCGGATGAAAGTTTTGATAATTTTGTTGAGTCTGAAATGTCGAATTTGGTATGGTAGCATTGTTCGTTTGCGCGCACGAAGTTTCGAATGAATCCCGAGCACCCGGTCGGAGTCTATTTGGACTTAGCAAAATCTGATGCCTCAGCTGCTGGTGTAGTCACTTAAATGAATTGGGGTTCGCTTAAGTGATAGTCGATTTAGTGACACTCAACTGCCCAGCTGAGGATCGCTTTAGCGATCCCTGTCCGCTTAAGCGTACATCGCTTTAGCGATCAGGGCGTCGCTTAAGTGAATCCCACCCCTTTCCACCTGGCTGCTTTTGAAATCAATTGTCGCTTAAGCGACCCAGTGGCTGCTTAAGCGGCAACTACTGGTGATAAATCCCATTCTTCACTCGATTTTCCCTAATTTCTTTAGGGCCTTTTAATTTCTCTATTCTTGGAGCTTGGAACGTGGGAAAGTGTGGGAAATCATCCATTGAAGCTAAAGTAAGCTAGTTCAACACTCCTTGGTCATTTTCCATTATTTTTCCTATCAAATTCCATCCTTTTTCATTGTAAATTCTTAGAAATTAGGTCTTTAATTCTCCAACTTTGTGGGCTGATTTAGGCCCCGATTTGGACTCCGTTTATGCTCAACTATTGAGCACGTAATCCTTATCCTTCGAGGGACCTCGTGACGGATTCAATTTTGAGATTTTGTTAGTGGGCCCCATGGGCCTATTTTTGACTCAATTTTGGGCCCAGAGTTTTATATTGCAGTATGGGTGTCGTTTTACCCGTAATAACTTGTAGATTATGATTTTGATAGTGCGACGTTGTTTTGGGATTGTGGGTTGAAGACGATCAATTTGCGTATGGTCCGAGATTACGGTTTGGCTTCGAGGTAGGTTTCGGTCTACTTTTCTCTATGAGATTGTGTATTGCATAGATTGTATACTAGGTAGGGATTATAGGATCGGATTATGACTAGTAAATCATGACATAATCTATTTAGGAAACTTGGGGATAGAAATGTGATCCGAACCCTAGCCTAGGATACCCGTTATGGCCCTAAAACCATATTATCCTTGATTATAGACATGTTATCCATAGATTGATGTTAATGATCCTATAGTATAAGACTCACCATATTACTTAGCAAATCGGACAGTAGTTCCCCTGATTTAAATGATATTATTGTACTAGTTATGTATTGTTGGGCCCGAGGCCATGGTTACAATACCAGTTGGACTCCAGGTGAGTATTTTACCCTTAAGGAGGGCATGATTCTAGTTTATAATTGCTTAGGCACTTATGGTTGTATTGTTTGGATACCGGTGATGGCATGCATACTTTAGGGTGCATTTATGCTCACTTAGTGGTACGATTCCGACCAAAATCTTGATTTTACTACTACTTGCGAAAAAGGGATTTATTCCCACTTTTCACTTTTAAAATAAATTCTTTTACAACGGGAGTCGTACCACCTTATTTAATGAGTTATGAGCTTTGGAACTAAAAATGTTGTTTTGGAAATTAGACCGAGGTTGATCTCAGTCCATTATAAATCCACTCTTTTACCACTACTATTTGCTTCGATCGAGAGAAATTCCAACCCTTTTTATGCTATTATACCGATTTAGTCCTAAACTTGATCTCGGGCAATGAATTTAAAGACTTATACTCTTTTAGTCACAGTTCGAGTTCGTACACTTATTATACTTATATCTCTCTTCGGTACTGGACGGAGTAGATTGATTATGATGATTATTGAAAGTCCTGATTCGGGACCAAGTAGTGTATACAGATATTCTGAGTCCCCTAGAGGCTCCTTCGTCTATGAGCCACAGTTCTGGAGAGGGATGGTTGCCGTAGGTCCTGCCTTTGTGAGCTACTGAGGTGGAGGAGGTGTATACACTTGGTACATTATGGAACTCAGATTAGACATGGTACTATTGGTTTATATTGCATTCGTTCATTCATATGCATTGCCTATCACCAGTATGATTATTTGGTGCTTATATCTATTGGCCTTATGGGGGGTTGTATAGGTATAAGCTATGATTGTTGTTTGCTGAGTGTTTGCTTGAACCTTTCGGGCTTATGTGGACTCGATTAGGTAGTGTTTCTGGACTAGACGATTACTTTACTGTTGGTTATTATGGTTAGTTCATGGCAGGATGATTATGGACTGGTACCCGAGATTGTCGGTACATTTTTGGTTCCCTTTTCTTTCTCATGGTAAGATATGTTACTATTAGATTATCTCATGTTTAGGCATTCTTTGGTTAGAGGCCCTGATTATGCTAATATTAGCTTTCCTACTTAGTTAAGGTTCCTTGGGGTGCTATGGTGGCTCCCTCAAGTTATTACTTTGCGTTTAATCTTATATATATGTATATATATTTATATGGCATTACTGTATATCCCTCTCTTTCCTTATTCATTTATATTGCATATGTATCCTTTGGCCTTGTATTACTACTATATATCCTTCTTTCACTTTTTAGTTGTATATTAGCTAGTGATATACGGTATTGCACTTTAGTTCTTGAACACCGTTAGAATAGGATAGTTTATCCTTGTTGCTCCCATGGCATTATCATGTTTAGTTCCTTAGATAGTTTCCTGTAGTTATATTTCTAGTTTACATGTTATTTATACTTACATTATCTTTGGAGCTCAGTCGGTTGATGCCTACTGAGTACCACGTATTTGGTACTCATGCTTCACTTCTGTAGCCTGCAGATCATAGTATGAGTTCTCACCGTTGATGTGTGTATCATACGGAGCAGCTATGGATCAGAGATTTGGGGTGAGCTCCTGATATTTGGAGTATTCCTGCTCTCCATCATATTGTTAGTTTGATCTCTATTTTGTATTTAGATATGACTTTGTATATATATTGACTCTGTATTCCACTTTGTACTCCAGTTGTATTAGAAGCTCTTGTACTGACTTCACCAGGACTTGGGGTTGTAATCTATATTATTCCTTTTATTAGATTCCTTTCCGTTGTTTCCTTTATTTCTCTTGATAGTCCATTACTAGTTGTTCTAAATTGTGGGTTGGCTTACCTACTAGTGGGTTATAGTAGGTGTCATCATGACCTGAGAAACTGGGTCGTGATAAATTGGTATCAGAGCCAGGTTTATCGGTGTGTTGGTACAAGAGCTAAGTGTCTAGTAGAGTCATACGGATCGGTACGGAGACGTCTATATCCTATCTTTGGGAGGCTATAGGGCATTCTTAGGAAATTCTATTCTTGACTCCCTGTCGTGTGTCTGTACTCCTATGAACCTCTAAGTACTTTTTTGAATCCACTCTATCCTAGATGGATAGCACGAGGTATTTGATAGATACGAATGGGACCTTCGTGCGTGTTTCCAGAGTCTCAGCTCAGCATCGGGCTAGAGAATCAGAGATTAATATCGAGAATCTTCAGCGTCAGTCAGAGGATTTGGGGCCAGCTCAGGTTTTGATAGAGTTTGTGACCCCCTCTAGCTTTGCAGGATTTAGTATTGGGAATTCCAATCCTTTTATGGATACTTCACAGCCAGAGGTGATGCCTGGTTTATCGAGTGGTTCTCAGACCAGAGTTAGATTTGTTGGTGTTCAACAAGGCTCCTTGTCTGTTTCAGAGTTAGAGATTGGGTTTCTCAAGTGGGTAAGACATACTCCGCTACTATATCCTTCAGAGCATGATATGGTGCATGGATTTATTAGAGGGTTAGCTTTGCTAATCCGCTTGGCGTAGGAACATTTGATAGCCGCTGGGTCTTCTTTCCTTCAGGTTGTTGATAATGCGAGGACCATAGAGAGGGTATGTATTGAGACATATGGAGGTGGCGGTAATAGGCTATGTCATCAGTACAGTGTTAGTGGTATTCCGTCCAGGAGTAAGGACCTTCCCAGCAGGGATCAACATCATTTGCCACCTATTGGGCCCATACAGGTAGCACCTCAACTTATGGGTAGCTCTCAGGTAGATCGTAGTGGTCATAGTAGGTAGAGTTCTCGTCAGACATTGCGAAGTATTCGGTATAGATCTTCAGGCCTTGGCGGCTGTTCTGGGTCAGCATGTACAGTACATCAGAGTGTTCTAGGGGAATGTTTTGACTGTGGAGAGGTTGGTCATTGGTCTAGGGAGTACCCCAGGCATGAGTTGGTTGTCTAGTCAGGGTCAGCATATGTTTCTCACCAACCTTGAGCTCCTGAGGTATGTTATGATTGCGGGGAGGATGATCATTTTAGTGGAGAGTGTCCCTGGCATCAGTTGGTCAGCCAGTTGGGGTCAGCTCGTGTTTCTTCCAGAGTTAGAGCTTCAGGGGTTTGTTATGACTGCAGAGAGACCGGTCACTGGTCCAGAGAGTGTCCCCGGCGTGGAATTATTAGTCATTCAGCTTATCCAGATCAGTCTCATAGAGATGTGACACCTTCAGTTAGAGGTAGTGCACTTAGTGCCTCAGTTGGTGATTCAGACGCTCAGTAGGGGTTTGGACATGCTCAGATTCACACTCATTCGGGAACATCAGGACTATGACTTTGGATTCCATTGATATAGGTGCGATTCGACTTACTATCCTTTACTTTATATTTGAATTGAATTGGGGTTTTCATACCCATCAATGATTATATGCCTTGGTATTTTTTATATTGTTTGTTGTATGCCTTAGTGTAGATTTCATGCATATGTGACTACCCCCGTGGATGATTTCTTTTAGTAGTGGATCGAGTAGATCAGTATTGTATTTTTCCTTGGGGTGTAGCACTTGGGTTAAAGTCCCATTTCCTTTGGCATAGTGGCCTTGTTATGGTTATAGAGTGGTAATGATTGCGGTTTTTCATTTTGGTGCCTCCTACACTTTGTGCTAGTGCTGTTATTATTACGATTATTACTTTGAAGGTAATTGATTCTTACTTGATAGACGACTAGGCTGGCGTTATCTAGTTAGAATCACTACTAAAAAAAGGCAAAATAACGTCGGACAAAAAAGCGACGGACAGCGTCGCTCCAGAAAAATGACGAAAAAAGCGACATTGTCCGTTGCTTTCTTAATTTATTTTTAATTTTTATTTATTTTTTATTAAAATCGACAGACTACGCCTCAATGTCCGTCACTTTTTTTCGCAGATTATTGTGCGAAATAATTAATAAATAATTTATATTTTTTTTATAAATGCGACAGACAACGTCGATATTATTTAAAAAAAAACTAATTTTAGAAAAGCGACGCCGTCCGTTATTTTTTAATTTAATTTTAATTTTTATTTATTTTTACTAAAATCGACGGACGACGTTACAATTATTTTTTTAGAAAAAGAAAATTAATTTTAGAAAAGCGACGTTATCCGTCGCTTTTTTAATTTTTCTTTATTTTTTACTTAAAGCGACGGACAAGGTCGGTTTTGTTAAAAATAAATAAAAATTAAATTTATAAAAGCGACACTATCCGTCAGTTTTTTACATTTTTAATATATTAATAAATAAATAATTTTTATATTTTAAAAAATTAAATTATATAAAAAATTTTTTAAAAAATCGACGGACATAGTCGATTTTGTCCGTCACTTTTTGGTCTAACATTTATTAGGGCAACACTCCAACTTTCTCCTTTCTCTTTTCCTTTCTCCCTCCCCTCAGCCGCGTCTCTCTCTGTCTTTTCCTCTCTCCTCTCTTCTCCACCTGCTGCTCTCATCGCTGCGTCCTCCGACAGTCGCCGTTGCCTCCGCCGCGCTGGTAAGTCTCCTCTCCTCTCATCTTAAAAATCTTTCCCCTAAACTAACAACCTAACATAAACATATTATAAAAAAAATACAAACTTTATAAACTAACATGATATACAATATACAATATTGTTCACTTAATCATTTGATCTTTATAGGGAAGTTTATGGTTACACTTGTGAGTTTTAATTTTGATAGAATATACAATATTACTTTAGAGGTTGCTTTGAGAGGAAAAATTTAAGAAGCCTACTAAGTGTTTGACAAAATGTCACATAGAGATGTGCTTTAATTCAATTAACGAAAACATTAGTGTAAATTGTTGTATAGGTTTCAACACTTTTGTAGATTGTTTTATAGATTTTTGGGTAAATGGATTGGTGTTGAATTGGAACTCTAACTTCTCCTTCTTCTTCTTTTCAACTCTGGTCAAACAAAGGTAAGTTAATTTCCCTCTAGTTTGTTATATTTGATCATAGATTATAAATGTACATTGTAGTATTGTGAATCCCACTTGGGTATGGTCTTGTTTGAAATTTATGGTGTGAGAGGGACATGCGACGCCTCTACTTATTTGATTGAGTTGTTTGAGTTGTACTAGATATGAATAATTGCAATACTTGTTTGACTTGTGAATTAGTGAATAATTGAAATTTTGAAATTTTTGTTGTGATTATGTGGTGTGCGAGGGACATGCGACGCCTCTACTTATTTGATTGTTTGAATTGTACTAGAATTTAATTAATGAAGAAATCATGACTTTGTAATGACTTAAGTGACTTAAAATTGTGAAGTGTTTGGTGAATTAAAATTATGAACTATTGACTTGAAAATATAAACTAGTGACTTAATATATATGAAGTGTTTAGTGAAATTAAAGTTGTAGACTAGTGACTTGGAAATATTAACTAATGACTTAAAATGTTAAGTAGTGACTTGAAAAAGTTAACTAGTGACTTAAAAAATGTTAAGTGTTTAGTGAATTGAAATTGTGAACTACTGATTTAAAAAATGATAAGTGTTTAGTGAATTGAAATTGTAAATTAGTAACTTAAAAAATATTAAGTGTTTAGTGACTTGAAATAGTGAAGAAGTGACTTTGTATTGACTTGAAATTAGTGAAGTAGTGCTTAAAATTGTGAAGTATTTAGTGAATGGAAATTGTGAACTATTGACTTGAAAATTTTAACTAGTGACTTAAAAAATGTTAACTAGTGACTTAATAAATATGAAGTGTCTAGTGCAATTGAAGTTATGGACTAGTGATTGTTGAAGTTGTGAACTATTGACCTGGAAATGTTAACTAATGACTTAAAATTGTGAACTATTGACTTATAAATGTTAACTAATGACTTAAAATGTTAAGTAGTGGCTTGAAAATGTTATCTAGTGACTTAAAAAATGTTAGTGTTTAGTGAATTGAAATTGTGAACCAGTGACTTAAAAAATGTCTAGTGTTTAGTGAATTGAAATTGTGAACTAGTAAATTAAAAAATGTTAAGTGTTTAGTGACTTGAAATAGTGAAGAAGTGACTTTGTATTGACTTGGAATTAGTGAAGTAGTGCTTAAAATTGTGAAGTGTTTAGTGAATTGAAATTGTGAACTATTGACTTGAAAATGTTAACTAGTGACTTAAAATTGTGGACTAGTGACTTAAAAAATATGAAGTGTTTAGTGAGTTAAAGTTGTGGATTAGTGACTTAGAAATATTAATTAGTGAATTAAAATTGTGACTTGAAATATTTTAGTAGTGAATTGAGAATGTTAAGTAGTGACTTGAAATAGTAAAGTGTATAGTGAATTGAAGTTGTGGACTAGTGATTATTGAAGTTGTGAACTATTGACTTGAAAATGTTAACTAATGACTTAAAATTGTGAATTTGACTTGGAGATGTTAACTAGTGACTTAAAAAATGCTAACTAGTGACTTAAAAATTGTAAAGTAGTGACTTGAAAATGTTAACTAGTGACTTGAAATATTTAAGTAATGAATTGAAAATGTTCAGTAGTGACTTAAAATAGTGAAGTGTATAGTGAATTGAAGTTGTGGACTAGTGATTGTGGAAAATGTTTAGTGACTTGAAAATGTTAACTAGTGACTTAGAAAATGTTAAGTGTTTAGTGAATAGAAATTGTGAACTAGTGACTTAAAAAATGTTGAGTGTTTAGTGAATTGAAATTGTGAACTAGTAACTTAAAAAATGTCAAGTGTTTAGTGACTTGAAATAGTGAAGAAGTGACTTTGTGTTGACTTGAAATTAGTGACTTAAAATTGTGAAGTGTTTAGTGAATTCAAATTGTAAGCTATTGACTTGAAAATGTTAACTAGTGACTTAAAAAAATACTAACTAGTGACTTAATAAATATGAAGTGTTTAGTGAAATTGAAGTAGTGAACTAGTGATTGTTGAAGGTGTGAACTATTGACTTGGAAATGTTAACTAATGACTTAAAATTGTGAACTGTTGACTTGAAAATATTAACTAATGACTTAAAATAGTAAACGATTGACTTGGAAATGTTAACTAGTAAAAAATGTTAACTAGTGACTTTAAAATTGTGAAGTAGTGACTTGAAATAGTTAAGTAGCGACTTTAATGAATCTTGCTAATTTATGATTGAATATCTATATTTTTGTAGATGGACCATTATTTGTGGATGTATTATATGGATTATGAAACTGGTGGGGATTTAAAACCCGAACATCTTAATGGTGTTAGAGGTTTATTGATCATGCAATGTCACTAGACACAGAGAGTGACGAGGAGTTAGTTGGGGCTACTACTTAGTGTTGTTGGATTTGATACTTCTTGATACTTTTTAGACATTCTTGAACTTAACTTTTAATTTTTGGAAAATCTTTAGGATTGTTTAAGTGTTTTGGATGTTGGATTGATTGTTTAAGTGTTGTTGATTTGGATTGCTTAAGTGTTTTGATTATGTAGTGTATTATGTGTTATATGATTGTTTTAGCAGTAATGTATGTTGCTTGGGTTTGTATCTATTGAATTGCATTTTCATTTGGCAGGTGGGATGCTGAAAATGCAGATTTCTGCATCCAAAAAAAAAATACAGAAAAGCGACGGACAGGGTCTCTTTTGTCCGTCGCATTTCTATTTTTTTTTTTTCAAAAAACGACGCAGTTCGTCGCTTTTTTCCTTCATTTTGAAGAACAAAAAGCGACAAACAACGTCACTTTTTCTAGTTTTTTTTTTCAAAAAGAGACGTTGTTCATCACTTTGTTTGAAAAAATTAAATAAAATTTCTTCAAAAATCGACGTTGTCCTTCATTTTTTGTTCATCATTTGTTCTTCATATGAAGAAAAAAAAGCAACGGAGTCCATCGCTTTTGCGGAAAAAAATTAAAACTTTTTTTCTCCAAAAAACGACGTTGTCCGTCTTAAAAAAAGCAACGCAGTCAGTCATTTTGAAAAAGCAACGGGCCTTTGTACGATGCAAGTGACTGCGTCACTTTTCCGTCGATTTTGACCCAAAAAAAGACGCAGTCCGTCGCTTTTGGCCATTGTTTTTGGGTCTTTTTTTTAGTAATGAATCCTCTTCCTTGCGATTCTGTCACGACTCAATTTCTCAGGTCATGATGACACATACTATAACCCACCAGTAGGTAAGTCAACCGTAGTCCGAAACAGCTAGTAATGGACTACTGATAGAAACAAAGGAAACAACAGAATAAATACAATAGCAAGGCTAATATAACCCCAAAACCTGGTGGAGCCAGTACAAGAGTTTCTAATACAACAGGAGTACAAATGAAATATAGGAAAAATGTATATATACAAATCATCTCTGACACGACATAGAGAACAGTCTAACAATAAAAGGGAGGGTAGGGATACTACAAGACGTCAGGAGCTCACCCCAAATCTCCGATCCATAGCTGCTCTCCACGATACACACACCAATGGCGATAACTCGTACTATAACCTGTAGGCTGCAGAAGTGTAGTTTGAGTACCAAACACATGGTACTCAGTAGGCAACGTCCGACTGAACTCCAGAAATAATGCAACCATAAATAACACGTAACGCTTGAATATAAACAACGGGCAATTATCCAAGAACTAAGCATAATAATGATAATAGAGCAATAAGGATAACTATCCTATCCTGACAGTAATCTGGGACTAAAGTGTAATACCGTATATCACTGGCCAAAATATAAATGAAGAGTGAAGGAAGGATTTATATTATAGTAGTACAATGCCAAAGAATACATATATGATATGAATAGGCAAAGAAAAGAGGGATATAAGGTAACAAATCAAAAAGTAAGTCTCAGACCTCTCAATCTCAAAAATGGGTGGTAGCATCGAATCACCAACCCCAACTCAAAATCAACATCAAGATCAAGACCACTACCGGGTGATAAACTATCCAAATTCGAAGGACAACTCCCAAATGCATCACCAAAGAAACGGGCTATGGAAGAAGACTATCAATGCTATAGTCATAACAAAGCTATGGAAGGTCAAGCTTACCTTCATTCTCACAATCTGATCAATAGCCAACCTTGCTAATAGAAAGGGAGGGCGAACCAAACGAGGTAGCCATCAAACCCAATGAAATAAGAATCGCAAGAATAGAAGTATGCTACTAGATACCGCTAGTCTAGCTACCTATCAAATGAAAATCATTCAACGCCCAACAATAGCAGTAGTAATAACTACTATAGTGACCTCAAAATACGGTGCAGGTGGTACAAAAATGAAAATCGACAGAAGTACCACTCTAGGGTCACATCAAAGCCAATGTGCCAAAGAAAATGGGACTCGAACCCGAATGCTATACCCCCTAGGGAAACATGATACTGATCCACTCTATAGCCACAACAAGACCAATATGCCAAGGAAAACTGGGACTTTAACCCACTTGCTACACCCCTAGGATAATACTACACTGGTCCATTCGATCCACTACTAAATAATCATCTATAGGGTTAGTCATATAAGCCTAAACCTATAAAAAGGCATACATTAATCACTATGAAAACACCAAGGCATACCATAGTCAACATAGAAGTGTCAAGGAATATAACCACCGATGTGTATGAAACCCCCAACACAACTCAAGTAGTAACTAAAGGCAGAGAATCAAAGGCGCACCTATCACGTTGGAAATCTAAAATCATAAGTCTGGTGTGCCCGAAGGAGTACAAATCTGAGCATATCTGAACTCGAACTGAGCGTCTGAATGATCAACTGAGGCACTAGGTGCACCACCTTTAACTGAAGGTGCTAACACACTGTGACACTGATCTGGATGATCTGAATGACTAATGATCCCACGTCGGAGACACTCTCTGGATCAGTGACCGGTCTCTCTGCAGTCATAGCAGACCCCTGAAGTTCTAACCTGGTAGAACACATGAGCTGGCCCCAATTGGCTGACCAACTCACGTCTAGGCAATCTTTATACCAATGACCACACTTAGCATAATCGAAACATGCTCCTAAGATACTTTGAGGCATTGAACCTACTGATTCAGAAGGTCGCCACGGCCTAAAGACCTAGACTGAATACTCCGTGATGTCTGAGTAGGACTCTTTCCACTGATACTGCCATGATCAACCTGAGAGCTATCCACAAACTGAGGTGCCATATGTATAGGCCTAATAGGTGGCAAGTTATGTTGACTTCTATTGAGAAGATTCCAACCTCCGAACAAAATACACCTAACACCGAACTGCTGACATGGCCTCATACTGCCATTTCCATATTCCTTAAAGTAAGCCCTCTTTGTAGCCCTCGCGTGATCAACAACCTCAGAGAAAGAAGACCCATCTATTATCAAATGCTCTGATGCCAAACAGAGAGGTAAAGTCAACCCTCTGATAAATCCCTGCACCATCTCATGCTCTGTGGGAAATAACATAGGAATATGTCTGGCCCACTCAAGAAACCCAATTTCATATGCTCAAACAGACAGAGAACCCTGCTGAACACCAATAAATCCAACTCTGGTCTGAGAACTACTCGATGAACCCAATATTTCCTCTAGCTGAGAGGTATCCAGAAATAGACTCTGAACCCATAACACCGAATCCTAAAAAGCTGAGACAGTCACAAACTCTGTTGAAAGCTGGGCTGACTGACCCCGGACCCTCTGGTTGACACTGAAGATCTTTGATGTTAGTTTCGAACTTTCTAGCCCAATGCTGGGCAGAAATCCTGGTAACACGTGCCGAAATACCATTCGCATCTATCGATGACTTCACGCTATCCCTTTGATACAGAATGGAGTCAAAAGAAGTACTTAGAGGTTCATAGAAGTACGAAAACACGACAATGAGTCAAGAATAGAATTTCCTAAGAATGCGCTGTAGCCTCCCGAAGATAGGATACAGACGTCTCCGCACCGATCCGCAGGACTCTACTAAACACTTAGCTCTTGTACCAACAACACTGGTAAACCTACGCTCTGATACCAATTTGTCACGACCCAATTTCCCAGGTCATGATGGCACCTACTATAACCCACCAGTAGGTAAGCCAACCCATAGTCCAGAACAGCTAGTAACGGACTACCAAAAGAAATAAAGGAAACAACGAAATAAATATAATAATGAGGCTAATATAAACCCAAAACCTGGGGAAACCAGTACAAGAACTTCTAATACATCAGGAGTATAAGTGAAATATAGGAAAAGTGTATATATAAAAGCAATCTCTGACACAACATAGAGAACAGTCTAGCAATAAGAAAGAGGGTAGGGATACTCCAAGACGTCAGGAGCTCACCCCAAATCTTTGATACATAGCTGCTCCGCACAATACACACACCAACAGTGATAACTCATACTATAACCTGCAGGATACAGAAGTGTAGTATGAGTACCAAACACGTGGTACTCAGTAGGCAATAGCAGATGAAGCTCCAGAAATAATGCAAGCATAAATAACACGTAAGGCATGAATATAAACAACGAGTAACTATCCATGAACTAAGCATAATTATGCTAATGGAGCAATAAGGATAACTATCCTATCCTAACAGTAATCCGGGACTAAAGTGCAATATCGTATATCACTGGCCAAAATAAAAATGAAGAGTGAAGGAAAGATATATATAATAGTAGTACAAGGCCAAAGAATAAATATATGATATGAATAGGCAAAGAAAAGAGGGATATATGGTAACACCATTTATATACATATATATATATATACATATAGGACTAGCTCACTGGTAACAACCTGTGTGAATCACACTAACATCTCAAGGCCTATAATCAAGTAGGGAAGTTAACTCTAGCATAACCAGGATCCCTAACCAGGCATGACTAAATATGAGATAACCAAACCATAATGCAATTCACTGCAAGAGTAAAGGAGTCAAAAACTTACCTTCAACTCGGGTACCAATCCACAACCAACCTGCTACGAACTAATCATAATAACCAATAATAAAGTAACCGGCTAGTCTAGGAAAACAAGTACCTAACCGGACCCCCATAAGTCCGGAAGGTTCACAGAAACACTCAGCAAACAGCATCCATAACCTGTACATATACAACCCCACATAAGATAGATAGATATAGGCGCCAAACAACTATACAGGTGATAGGCAATGCATATGAATGGATGAATACAACATAAACTGAAATACCATAACCATATCGGGGACATCGGACTCGAATCGGTTCCGTAATATCAAACCATACCATATCAAGTGTATACACATCCTCCAGCTCACCTAGCTCGCAAAGGTAAGACCTACGACGACCAAGCTTCTCTGGCAAGACTGCTCTGGGATGAAGGGCCCCCCTAAGGTATTCGGGAAATCCATATACACTGCCTGGTCCTGATCCAGGACGTCCAATAACCATCATAATCAATCTACTCCATTCAAAACCGGAGATATACATATATAAAATCAGTGCACAGATTCAAACCGCGACTAAAAGGATATAAATCCATAAATCCATTGCCCGAGATCATGCTCGGGACTAAATCATGTACTAAGGGTCGAAATATCCCTCGATCGAAGTAAATAGTAATGGTAAAATAATGGACTGAAATCATCTTCGGTCGAAATTCTAAAACATCATTTTTAATTCCAAAACCTCATAATCCAGTAAATAAGGTGGTACGATTCCCGTTATAAAACAATCCCTATTTAAAGTGAAAAGTGGGAATAGCCTGCAAATGACCCTTACCCTACTGTGAAGGTCTACTAGCTCCTTTTCCTACAACAAGTAAGGCAGGTCCCCCAAGGGACATCAGTACGAAAGAATGTAGTGAGTATGTAAGGCTATAAGTAACTGTATGAAATATAGGAACTCAAATGGAATCAAATACAAGTGAATAGATATTACTGATATACCACTATACTGTATATGTGGAACCATGTACATTAAATTCATTTCTTTCCTTTTATCTTCATATCAATATACATCATACAATGCCCGAGACCAACTAATCAGTGGTAAATAGCATTGGGATCGACTCGAGCTAGGCTTATGCCCCCAGAGCTACCACCCATGAATCAATAAATTAGGTTCGGATCGAGCTAGGTTTTTACCCCCAAAGCTACCCTCTGCATCTAATAATTAATCAAGATCAGCTTGAGTTAGGCTTTTGCCCCTAGAGTTACCACCCGTACTCAACCAAATATGCATTACTTCACTTTTTTAATTTTCTTGTGAGATTGTTACATCAGTGGTGATAACATTATTGGAGCCTCGGAACAATAGTTAACAAATAAGAGACACGTGAATAAAAATTGCTAACAAACCTGAAATGAGATACTTTAAAATGTTTCAGAGTGAAAACAAGTTCAGTAATGATGTGAACAATAGGTGCGGCCAAAAGTATGGAAAAGAGTAACCTTACATACATTATCTTTCCAACATGTGACTACAATAATTCAGCTCTTCCTTAAAGAGTTACTCTACAATATGAATACATAATGGAGCTCACATTAAAACCCAATTACATTACAAGTTCACAAGGCGATAATTAGCTACTTGACGGGAAGTAAAAACTATCCAACATCCCAAACACATGGTATATCATTCCACCTTCCTTTATACTACCATATAACTTCATTACACCCTCATACAATACAATTTACTACCTCACAACACCAATAATACCAAAACAGTCCACACATCAACATAGGCATGACAAACCGATAGGATTTCACACCATGTTTATACTTTACATTTCCACCTCAATACCACGTCACACATTTATTCCATCAAGTAACCTAAATACCTTTCACAACTACACACCAAAAATAATCCACAATGGTTTCAAAATTTGCATCAACCTCACAAGAAAATATTCTCTTTCCACTACACCACACGTTCCATGCACAATTACATATAAACATTTCCACAAGTCATACACAAGGATTAAAGAATTAGGGACAGCACCACACTTAAACATACTAAACTTTCATCCATCTAATTTAATCCCTTCAAGACCTTAAGTGACCTTTCAAGTTTAAACCACATAGAAGGCAAATCCTTTAGCGATTAAGCAAAAGTGGACTGTTTCACAATAAGTGGACTGCTCAACACTTTTTAAAAATAACCAACATGATTTACACCACCTATTATGCATATAATATATTAAATTACAAAGGTAAACACTTACTAAGGCTTGCAAGTGGAAGATTTGTCCAAAAATCCTTAGGGAAAATTAGGGCGGCTAGGGTTTTGAGAGAGGAGAAATGTTTGATTGAAAATCTAGAATTTTGCAAATGAAATATGTTGAAAATCAGCTGAATTTCAGCCTTAAATAGCCCCCTTTACTCTACCTCTCTATGGTCCAATCTTAGCCAAACTTTTGGTCAAAAAGTCCAAGTATATGATGTGTACACTTAGTCCATTTTTAAATAGATCATCTCCTTTTGGGCCCATGTCTTATTTACTTAATTTGGGCCTCAATTAAGTCCATAAACATTATATTAATTCAGCCGAATAAATTTAGTGGGTAATACACCAACTATCTCAAGTTTAAATAATTCCATAAATGTTAAGGTAGTCAAATAAGTTCGAAAATGTACGGGGTGTTACATCTTTCCCCCCTTAGGAACATTCATCCTCGAATGTTTGTAACGTTATCCAATCTAAACAAGTTCAAGTCTAAGTTCATTCTTCATATTATCACATACATATAATACTTATATATACTTACTTGTTATTGCTCCAATTCCGCATCTTGAACTTTCTCTTTAGTTTGAAATAAATACGAGTACTTAGACTTCATCATTTCCTCGGCTTCCCATGTGATTTCTTCTACCTGCTGGTTCCTCCAAAGCACTTTTATGGAAGCTACTTCTTTATTTCTTAACCTCCTTGTAGATCCAGAATAGCAATAGGTACTTCTTCATAGGTGAGATCTTCCATAACTTGTACATCTTCAGTGGGAGCAATATGAGATGGATCTCCTATGTATTTTCGAAGCATTAAGACATGAAACACTGGATGAACTGTGGAAAGTTCTTGGGGTAGCTCTAATTCATATGAGACTTGGACAAATCTTCGAATAATCTTATATGGCCATATATAACGCGGACTTAGCTTTCCTTTTTTTTCCAAATCTCATTACCCCTTTTATTGGTGACACTTTCAAGAATACCTAATCACTTATGGAAAATTCTAGCCCCCTTCTTCTAACATCGACATATGACTTATGCCAACTGTGGGCCATTTGTAGACGCTGTTGTATCACCTTAACTTTCTCCATAGCTTGATGAACAAGATCTGGCCCAAATAAGGCAGTTTCACCCGCTTCAAACCATCCAATTGGTGATCTACACTTTCTTCCATATAAAGCTTCGTAAGGCGCCATTTTGATACTTGAATGATAGCTATTATTGTAGGCAAATTCAATAAGAGGTAAATGATCATCCCAACTACCTTTAAAGTCCAATATGCAAGCTCGTAGCATATCTTCAAGTGTTTGTATGGTACCTTCTGCTTGTCCATCTATTTGAGTATGAAAAGCCGTACTTAAATTCACTTGGGTTACCAAACTCTTTTGAAAAGACTTTCAAAAGTGTGCAGTAAATTGAGCTCCCCTGTCTGATATAATAGAGATTGGAATTATGTGTAGTCAGTCGAACTATCTCTTTAATATATAACCTCGCATAATCTTCAGCTGTGTAGGTGGTCTTGACGGGTAGAAAGTGTGCCGATTTGGTAAGCCTGTCAACTATTACCCATATGAAATCAAATTTCCAAAGTGTACGAGGCAAACCAGTGATGAAATCCACGTTGATCATCTACCATTTCCAGATTGGAAAATCTATACATTGCATATAACCTCCAGGCTTCTGATGCTCTACTTTTACTTGTTGACAATTTGGACGTTGGGCTACGAATTTTGCAATGTTCTTTTTCATGTTACCGCACCAATACATTTCTTTCAAATCATGATACCTTTTGGTGGCTCTCGGATGAATAGAATATCGTGAATGATGCGCCTCTGTCATCATCCGTCTTCTTAGCTCATCTACATCAGGTACACACAATCTACTTTGGCAATGAAGCACTCCCTCTTGCGTAAGATCAAATGCCTTTGTCAAACCTAGTTGTACATTCTCTTTCAGCTGTAATAAAATAAGATCCGCATACTATTTTTCCTTCACTTCAGCTACTAATGAAGATTCTCCATATTTTGAACTATAATTCCTTCATTTGGAGTTTCAAGAAGATGAACCCCCAAGTTGACTAGTTGATGTAGATCCTTGACTGTACCTTGCTTTTTCGTGAGCTGGCCATCAGTGCTTCCTGTTGCTTTGTGGCTTAACACATTAGCTACCTCATTTGCTTTTCCCGGATGATATAAGATATCGATATCATAATCTTTTAGTAGTTCCAGCCACCTACGTTGCCTCAAATTTAGATCCTTCTGCTTGAAAATATACTGCAAACTCTTATGATTGGTATATATGTCAACGTGAACCCCATACAAGTAGTGGCGCCATATCTTTAAAGCAAATATCACAGCTACTAGCTCAAGATCATGTGTCAGATAATTTCTCTCATGTGGCCGCAATTGTCTTGAGGCATAAGCTATTACATTATCGTGCTGCATCAATACACATCCTAAGCCAACTCCTGAAGCATCACAATACACCGCATACCCTTCTGTACCTTCTGGAAGTACCAATACAGGTGCAGAAGTCAACTTATTCTTCCAATCTTGGAAACTCTTCTCACATGCATCATTCCACTGAAACTTGGTTGCCTTGTGTGTTCGCTTTGTTAAAGGTGCCAAAATGGAAGAAAACCCTTCAACAAATCTTCTATAATAACCTGCCAACCTGAGAAAACTACGAATCTCTATAGGCGTTGTAGGTCTTGGCCAATTCTTTACAGCTTCTATCTTTTGAGTATCAACCCTTATTCCTTCATCCGACACAATATGACCCAAGAATGCTATAGATTTTAACAAAAATTCACATTTAGAGAACTTTGCATATAACTTACGATCAGGAAGAATCTGTAACACCTGCCATAAGTAATTAGCATGGTCTTCTTTTGATCTTGAATTAACCAAAATAGCATCTATAAACACTGTCATGAACACATCTAAGAATGGCTTGAACACCCTATTCATCAAATCCATAAAAATTGCTGGTGCGTTTGTTATCCCAAATGACATAACTAAAAACTCATAATGACCATACCGTGTTCGGAAAGCTGTCTTGGGTATATTTTTTTCTCTAACCCTTACTTGATGATAACCCGATCTCAAGTCAATCTTGGAGAAACATTTGGCACCCTGTAATTGATCAAACAAATCATCAATTTTGGGGAGGGGATATTTGTTCTTAATTGTTACCTTATTAAGTTGCCGATAATCAATACACATTCTCAACGTGCCATATTTCTTTTGTACAAATAACACTGGTGCACCCCAAAGGGACATACTAGGCCTTATGCATCCCTTTTCCAGCAAGTTTTTTAATTGCTCATTCAATTCTTGTAACTCTATCGGGGCCATTCTATATGGAGGAATAGAGATAGGCTGAGTACCTGGAATCACATCGATACCAAATTCTACTTCCTATTCTGGAGGCAAACCTGGAAGATCTTCAGGAAATACATCAAGGAATTCATTTACCAACGAAATCGATTGAAAATTTGGTGGCTTCACATCGATATCTTGCACTCTTATTAAATGACATATGTACCCCTTGGATATCATTTTCTTTGCCTTAAGATAAGAAATAAATTTACCTCTCGGTGCTCCAACATTACCCCTCCATTTAAGGATGGTCTTTTGTGGAAAATAGAAATATACCTTCTTAGCTCGACAATCTACCGTGGCATAACAAGAAGCCAACCAATCCATACCCATTATAACATCAAAATCTACCATCTCCAGCTCAATAAGATCAGCCAACGTATCATGATCATAAACAGTTACTATACAATTACGATAGACTCTCTTAACTATAATAGACTCACCAATGGGTGTAGATACTTCAAATGGCTTGACTAGTAATTTCGGTGTTCTTTTGAATTTTTCAGCAATCAATGGAGTGACATATGATAGGGTAGAGCCTGGATCAATCAATGCATATACATTATGTGAAAAGACGGATAATGTACCTGTAACCACATCAGGAGAAGCCTCCAAATTTTGTCGATCCTCTAAAGCATAGGTACAATTCTGGACTTCACTAGAATAAGGTGCTCCTCGAACACCTCTACCACGCCCAGTAGGCTGTACACCCCTACCTGAGGAAGGAACCGATGATGATGATGGTACGGCTGATCCCAGAGGTCGTGCCATACTACCCTTGCCCCTCCGTGGGCACTCTCTCATTATGTGCCCCGACATACCACACCAGAAACAAGCATCTGTCACGCGCCGACATGCACCTAAATGAAACTTTCTGCAGTGCTGACACGACTGATGAGAAAACCTCGATTGGCTCATACTTTCGTGTTCTTGATACCCTACTGTCTATGAACCTTGAGTCCCACTAGTTTGCCCAACTTGAGTGCCTTTAAACCCTCAAAATTGGGATGGAGTACCTGCTGTAGAATAAGAAAATGATGGTCTAGGTGGTCTATTACAAACCCAAGGACTAAATTCTCCTTGGGACATAATGAACTGTCCCATAGGTTTAGCCCTCTTTGACAGTCCTCTTTCAAATTCTTGCGTTCTTCTCCTTTGCCTCTGATCCTCCATCTTCGGTGCAAAAGCTTGTATCCTAGCTATATCCATGTCTCTATTCAAAGCAACAATAGTACAATCCCTAACCAAATATGGATCCAATCTATCCACATATCAATGAACTCTATCGTCCATAGTAGCTACTACATTAGGAGTGTACCTGGCCAAAGAGTTAAACCGAAGACTGTACTCTCTGACACTCATATTACCTTGACGAAGATTTAAGAACTGGTCTGCACGAGTCTCTCGGATCTCATATGGAAGGTAATTATCAAGGAATGCCGCTTTGAATTCTTCACAACTAGCTGGAAGTGCACCGATACCCCTAGATCGTTTCCAATCTTCGTACCATAAAATAGCCTCCCCTTTTAATCTATATACTGCAAGCTCAACTATTTCTGTACCAGATACATGCATAACATCTAAAGCCCTTTGAATTTGGTCCATGAAGTCTTGTGGGTCTTCATTAAGATCTGACCCAGTAAATGTGGGAGGATCTAATTTAAGAAAATCCTGTGTCCGCCGACTAGTTGCCCTATCCGCACCGTCATTACTTGTAGTTGGACCAGCTTGTCCTTGATTTTGTGTAGCAACTATACGAGTCAACATTTGTACCACATTCCTTAAATCCTGCTCAGTAGCATTAACAGGTGGTTCTGAAGGTACTCCTATCCTTCTCGGCTCTCCTGGAAATGGAAAAGTAGAACAAGTCCGCGATGCAAACTTATTTTCAGCCTCACCTTGATTAGCTTACTTAAGTTGTGATTTACTGGTCCCTTCTCCGGCAATAATGTCTACCTTCTTACTTTTACCCTTTTTTCTCCTCGTAAACTATATTTTGCTAAACTGAGGAAACAAAAACATAAAACAAATTCAGTGATTAAATATGAATCCACCTACAACTTTGGATTTATTGCACGATCTAGGAAATGATGAAAAGAACAACTCCTAAATGTCCCATAGCCTCCTACTTATAAATGTGGTGCACAACACATCCATAAGCAAGATTCTACTCAAACACGACTTTGTAGACACCCTAGGATGACCCACTCTGATACCACTTTTGTCATGCCTCAAATCCCATTAGGGCGGACAGGAACCCGTATCCGTAAGGCCAGAGAGAACCAACCGATGATCATGTACATTCATTCGCATGTCATTAAGTGAACAAAAATTCTGCCACATGCAGATATAATATATTGATGACAGAAGTCATGTAAAGATGTTCAAAATAGATAGGAGACTTGGCCGTTGGGGCCACAACGTCTAAAAGGTAATACACTTCTACGTTTGACTTTACAATATCTACAAAGCCTCTAAAATATATATAACCATGACTAAGGTCGGGACAAGTCCCCGCCTTATACAAATACTACACAGTACCAAAAATATATACAAATGACTCAAAAAACCCTGAATCAACCTGGAGCTCCCCAATTGCCTGTAGATGACCCATACCCTACTGTGAAGGTATACTAGCTCCTGTGCCTACAGCAAGTAAGGCATGTCCCCCAAGGGACGTTAGTACGAAAGAATGTACTATGTATGTAAGGCTATAAGTAACTGTATGAAATATATGAACTAAAATGAAATCAAATACCAGTGAATAGATAATACTGATATACCGCCGTATTGTATATGTGGAACCATGTACATTACATTCATTTCTTTCCTTTTATCTTCATATCAATATACATCATACAATGCCCGAGACCAATTAATCAGTGGTAAATAACATTGGGATCAGCTCAATCTAGGCTTATGCCCCCAGAGCTACCACCTATAAATCAATAAATCAGGTTCGGTTCGAGCTAGGTTTTCACTTCCAGAGCTACCCCCTGCATCCAATAATCAATCGGGATCGTCTCGAGCTAGGCTTTCGCCCCCAAAGCTACCACCCATACTCAACCAAATATGCATTACTTCATTTTTTGTGAGATTGTTACATCGGTGGTCATAAAATTATTGGAGCTTTGGAACAATAGTCAACAAATAAGACACACGTGAATAACAATTGCTAACAAACCTGAAAATAAGATACTTTAAAATGTTTCAGAGTGGAAATAAGTTTGGTAACGATGTGAACAATAGGTGCGACCAAAGGATACAGAAAAGAGTAACCTTACAGACCTTATCTTTCCAACATGAGACTACAATAATTCAACTCTTCCTTAAAGCGTTACTCTACAATATGAATACATAATGGAGCTCACATTAAAACCCAATTACATTACAAGTTCATAAGGCGATAATTAGCTACTTGACGGGAAGTAAAAACTATCCAACATCCCAAACACACGGTATATCATGCCACCTTCCTTTCTACTGTCATATAACTTCATTCCACCCTACTACAATACAATTTACTGCCTCACAACACCAACAATACCAAAATAGTCCACACATCAACATAGGCATCACAAACCTATAGGATTTCACACCAAGTTTATACTTTACATTTCCACCTCAATATCACGTCACATGTTTATTCCATCAAGTAACCTAAATACCTTTCACAAAAACACACCAAAAATAGTCCACAATGGTTTCAAAATTAGCATCAACATCACAAGAAAATAATCTCTTTCCACTACACCACACGTTCCATGCAAAATAACGTATAAACATTTCCACAAGTCATACACAAGGAGTAACGAATTAGGGACAACACCACACTTAAACACACTGAAATTTCATCCATCTAATTTAATCCCTTCAAGACCTTAAGTCCCCTTTCATGTTTAAACCACATAGAAGGCAAATCCTTTAGCGATTAAGCAAAAGTGGACTGTTTCACAATAAGCGGACTGCTCAACACTTTTTAAACATAACCAACATGAATTACACCACCTCTTATGCATATAATATATTAAATTACAAAGTTAAACACTTACCAAGGCTTGCAAGTGGAAGATTTATCCAAAAATCCTTAGAAAAAATTAGGGCGGCTAGGGTTTTGAGAGAGGAGAAATATTTGATTGAAAATCTGGAATTTTGCAAATGACATATGTTGAAAATGAGATGAATTTCAGCCTTAAATAATGCCCTTTACACCGCCTCTCTATGGTCAAGTAGATGATGTGTACACTTAGTCCATTTTTTAATGGATCATCTCCTTTTAGGCTCATGTCTTATTTAATTAATTTGGTCCTCAATTAAGTCCATAAACATAATATTAATTTAGCCCAATAAATTTAGTGGGTAATACACCAACTATCTCAAGTTTAAATAATTTCATAAATGTTAAGGTAGTCAAATAAGTTCTGAAATATACGGGGTGTTACAGGGTAGTCCAGGCAAACAAGTACCTAACTAGACCCCCATAAGCCCGGAACTTTCACAAAAACACTCAGCAAACAACAACCATAACCTGTTCCTATACAGCCCCCATAAGACCGAAAGATACTGGCACCAAACAATATACTGGTGATAGGTAATGCATATGAATGGATGAATGCAACAAAAATTAAAATGTCATAACCATATCGGGGACACCGGCTCAAACTGGTTCCGTAATCTCAAACCATACTATTACTCTAGCTCACCTCACTCGTAAAGGTAGTACCTACGACGACCAAGCTTCTTTGGCACGATGACTCTCGGACGAAGGGCCCCCCTAGGGGATTTGGGAAATCCATATACATTGCCTGGTCCCAATCCAGGATTTCCAATAACCATCATATCAATCTACTCCATTCAATACCAGATATATATATAAAATCAGTGGATGGACTCAAACCGCAACTAAAAGGATATAAATTTGTAAATCCATTGCCCGAGATCATGCTCGGGACTAAATCATGTACAAAGGGTCGGAATATCCCTCGACTATAGTAAATAGTAGTGGTAAAATGAGTGGATATATAATGGACCAGAATCATTCTCGATCGAAATTCTAAAACATCATTTTTAGTTCCAAAAGCTCATAATCCAGTAAATAAGGTGGTACGATTCCCATTATAAAATAATCCATATTTAAAGTGGAAAGTGGTAATAAATCCCTTTTTTGAAATAGTAGTAAAATCAAGTTTTTTATCAGAATCGTACCACTAAATGAGCATGAATGCACCAGATAGTATGCATTCCATCACCAGTATCAAAACAATATAACCATAAGCACCTAAGCGTCTATAAATGATAATCATACCCTTGCTAAGGGTAGAATACTCATCTAGAGTCTAACTAGTCTCATAATCACGGTCTCGAATCCAATAACATATACCCAATATTGCAAGGTTTCATAACCTGAGCAACCACAATAATCAAGGGCATAAAGCCACCACAAGGATCTAATCGGAGAAAAACCTCCCGAATCTCTAAGTAAAATGGTAAGTCTCATACCAAAGGATACTTAATCATCAACTGTGGTTAACATGCTTATATTCAAGGTAATAAGACTCTATGGACATAACAAGTATTTATACTAGGGTTTGGGTCACGTCTCTACCCCAAATTCCATACAATAGACTAAGTCATGATACACTAGCCATACTCACATCCTATAATCCCTTCCAAGAATGCAATCAATATATACATAATCTCATAGAGAAAAGTAGACCGAAGCCTACCTCGATGCTGAACCGCAATTCTTGAAGTATTCACAAATTGCTCTACCTTACTCTACAATCCCAAATCACCATCACACTTAACTTCAATGGATGTTTTTCCCCATTTTCCCACGTCCCATGCTATCAAAAATTAAGGAAAAGGGTTGAGAAATGAAGGAGAGAATGGGTGAAGAAGGAGATTTATCAGCCCTCAGGTGCCGCTAAAGAGGACACCTGTCCACTTAAGCTGCCACTACTAAAGAAAACTTTGACTGCTTAAGCAGTCACCGACAAAAGGGCTGAGGCCTCTAAAGCGGCACCCCATCGCTTAAGCGACGTCCGCTTAAGCGGACAAGGGAGTACTTAAGCGGTCCTTGCCAAAATGGCCAAGACCGCTAAAGTGGCTTGGTACCGCTAAAGCGGCTCTTAGACCGCTAAAGTGGCTCTTAGACCGCTTTAGCATTCACACCAGATATTAGCTTCCAGATTTTAGCTAAGTCCAAAATGGACTCCGATCGAGTGCTCGGGATTCGTTTGAAACCCCGTACGTGCAAATGAACTATACTACCATACCAAATTTGACATTCTAGATTCAACAAAACCATTAAAATTTCCATCTGAGGTTGTTTCGATTAAATATGGGGTCCACACCTATAGTTTTATTTTTTTACCAAAACTACCCAATAGCCCAAAATGAGTTTGAAGGCCTCTGGACCCGGACCAAGGGTCCCTTAGCCTAAAATCAATGTTCCAAAGCTGATGGAGCTGTCAAAATTTCCATCTGTGATCGTTTATTAGGAGTTTTGGTTCGAGATCAAATTCTTTAAAATGAGTCTAAAACCCAAATGAACTGTCTGATAACCGAATCAACAGTTACAAAAAGTCACAAATGACCTATAGCTACTGTGGGAAGGCTTAAAACATAGAATGTGTGAAAATTGAGAAAATTACCTCAATGTTATTATAGATTCTTATTCGTTGGCTTAGACGACTAACTCGGTTGGTTGGTTTTCTCTCTTTTAGTAAGGTAAGGTTAGTTGTTTTCCTTTTCCATTAGCAAGGTTGGTTGTTGAGTGGGTTTAAGAAGTGAAGGTAAGTTTGACCTTCCATGGTTTTGTTGTGGTTCTAGACTTGGAAATTTGGCTATATTGCCCATTTCTGATGCTAAAAGGTCTAGGGCTTGCCTTTGTGGTTTGTTGGGCTATCGAGATTCAAGCATTGGCTATCCATTTCTATAGATGTTCCTGAGGTTGATAAATTTGAGATTTGTTCTTCCAATTTGGATAGTTGATCGCCCAGTAGTGGTCTTGATCTTGATGCTGATATTGAGTTGGGTACTTTGTTCTTACTATGATGTAGTCCATGATTTAATTGAGTTAAGGTTAGAGAAAATGGGTGAATTCAAAAAAATTTCATTTCGACAACTGTCCGGCTTAATGTGACTTTATGAAGTGCTTCTTCTTGGTGATATGTGCCTATGGGTATTCGTTACCATAGATCGAATATTGGTTTGACCAGATTCAGGCTAAGATTGCATTTTTTGAGTTGCTCGAGTTTTGGCTACCATTGGTACTCCTTGCAGCCTTGGTGAGGTCTTGGTTATGCGTTGATGCATTATGCCCTTCAACAAATATAGAATTAATTGCTTGTGTCTTCAGCCTGTGGTTTTTCCTCCATTGTGATTATGTTCTTCGATAATAATTTAATTTCAGTTCTTGCAGGAACCATTGGGGAATATGCTTGATTTCTGACAGTGAGATTGGTTTGAGTATTTGATCATAGTGAAGGATTGTGGGCTTCAATTTTGGATTTTGATGCCTTGGAATGGCGGCTTGAAAGTTATGATAGATTTTGGAATTTGGATGCATAGTCGTCAACAGGATTGGTTTGGATAGTTGAGATCGAGCTGTTCAGGTTTGGTGTTGAGATCTCAGCTATGGGTTGTAGAGCATGGTTGTAGTCTCCATTTTGAAATTTGGCTCAGTTGAGACTTCATCTATAGGCAGACTAAGCCTACTAGTTCGATTATCTTCTGCTCAGATGGGTTATGCTTGATAGATGCTTGGAGGATGGTCCGTCGACACATGGTATTGGTTTTTATTACTTTTGATCTTGGTTTCTCAGTTTTCATCAGAAATTTTGAATGTCTAATCAGCGGAAGAAGCTTGTTCAAGTTGGACTTAGCATAGTTTCACCCATCGTTGGTGGGGCATTCTAGAGCGGATCGTTTAGTTTACTGAGTTTGTGTTTTAGACTTTTGACTATTCTGTTCGAGGGTCATCCAGAAAAGTTGTAGCTTTGGCTAGAGATTGCAGGCTTTGGTCATCTCTATTTGTGTGTTCAGGTAGCACCTTATGGGCTTATTCTTATGCTTGCCATTATGTATTTTCAGTAGATCAACTTCTATCTTTTGAGGATAGTGTGATAGGTTTGCGCTGACAGGACTCGAATGATATTTTGTGTGGTTTAGATTATATAACAGGTTTGGAAATACAAAAGAAGGTTAGATTTGGAAATTGGAGCTGGTTGTATGATTCATTCCTTGGATTGCCTTTAGCTTGGTTGATTTTTCACTTGGTTATGCTTGTATCTATATGTTATCAGTATATTATAGTTTGGATTTGTGTGTATCAGTCTTTCTCGATTCAGTTGAAGGCCAGTTGGTTGCTGAGGATGAGTTTTGGCTTTTTGGAAAGTGAAGTAAGAAAGTTGGTTGAAAAAGGGATACCTATAGAAAAATTCCTTGGAAGCATTATTTCTTCTTATAGGTTACTTGGGGAAACATGCTCGAGGCATGCGGGCCTAGTACCTTTCCTTTCGAGCATTCAGGTTCTTTCTATCCATTGACTTTCACGGACAAAAGTCCTTTTAGTAGTGGATATTGTAATATCCCTCGAGGTCATTTTCTCAATTCCTACACATTTCTAGCATTTTGAGTCTCCCAGAGTGGCTACTGGTCATTTATGACATGCCAAAACTGTCGGTTCGATTATCGGACAATTCGTTTGGGTTTTAGGCTCATTTTCTTATTTTGGAGCTTTTGTTGTTAAGGAATTAGTCTTGGACAAAAAATCCTAGTAAACAATCTTAGATGAGAAATTTGATAGTGATATCAGCTCCCGAGGCTTTTAGACTCATTTTGGGCTATTGGTTAGAAATTGGTTATAACAGACTTATAGGTTTGGGCCCTATATTTAGTTGAAATGACATCGGATGAAAGTTTTGATGGTTTCGTTGAGTCCAGAATGTCAAATTTGGTATGGTAGTATTGTTTGTTTGCACGCACGGGGTTCTGAATGAATCCCGAGCACCTAGTCAGAGTCCATTTGGTCTTAGCAAAATCTGATACCTCAACTGCTGGTATAGTCGCTTAAGTGATAGTCGCTTTAGCGATACTTGCCTGCCCAACTGATGATCTTTTTAGTGATCCCTGTCCACCTAAGCGGACATCGCTTTAGTTATCAGGGCATCACTTAAGCTCACCCCACTCCTTTCCACCTGACCGTTTTTACAATCAATTGTCGCTTAAGTGACCCACTGGCCGTTTAAGCAACAACTGCTGGTGATAAATCCCCCTTTTTCACCTGATTTTTCCTCATTTTGTTTAGGGCCTTTTCTCCATTTTTGGATCTTAGAATGTGGAAAAGTGTGGTAAATCATCCATTGAAGCTAAGGTAAGCTAGTTCAACACTCATTGGTCATTTTCCATTATTTGCCCGACAAATTCGGTCCTTTTTCATTGTATATTCTTAGAAATTAGGTTTTTAATTCTCCAAATTTGTGGGCTGACGCCTCGAATTGGGATCCATTTGTGCTCAACTTTTGGGCATACATTTCTTGGCCTTCGAGGGGCCTTGTGAAAGATTTAATTTTGAAATTCCGTTAGTGGGCCCTGGGGGTCCGATCCATTTTTGACCCAATTTTGGGCCCAAAGTTTTATATTGCAATATTGGTGTCATTTTACTTGTAATAACATGTAGATTATGATTTTGATAGTGCGATGTCATTTCAGGATCATGGGGTGAAGATGATCAATTCACGGATGGTCCGAGATTGTGGTTTGGCTTCGACGTAGGCTTTAGTTACTTTTCTCTATGAGATTGTGTATTCATATATTGCATGCTAGGTACGGATTATAGGATCGAATTATGACTAGTAAATCATGACTTAGTCTATTTAGGAAACTTTGGATAGAAATGTGATCCGAACTCTAGCCTAGGATACCCGTTATAGCCCTAGAACCATATTACCCTTGATTATAAACATGTTATCCATAGATTGATGTTAATGATCCTTTAATATAAAACTCACCATCTTACTTAGCAAATTGGACAGTAGTTTCCCAGATTTTGGTGATATTATTATACTAGTTATGTACTGTTGGGCCCGAGGCAATGGTTACGATACGAGTTGGACTCCAGGTGAGTATTTTACCCTTAAAAAGGGCATGATTCTAGTTTATAGATGCTTAGGTGCTTATTGTTGTATTGTTTGGATACTGGTGATGGCATGCATACTTTAGGGCGTATTTATGCTCACTTAGTGGTACGATTCCAACCAAAACCTTGATTTTACTATTGTTTGCAATAAAGGGAATTATTTCCACTTTTCACTTTTAAAATGGATTCTTTTACAACAGGAGTCGTGCCACCTTATTTAATGAATTTTGAGCTTTGGAACTAAAAATGTTATTTTAGAAATTAGATCGAGGTTGATTCCGGTCCATTATAAATCCACTCTTTTACCACTACTATTTGCTTTAGTCGAGAGAGATTCTGACCTTTTCTGCGCTATTATGCCGATTTAGTCCCGAAATTGATCTAGGGTAATGGATTTACCGACTTACACTCTTTTAGTCACGGTTCGAGTCTGTGCACTTATTATACTTATATCTCTCTCCAGTATTGGATGCAATTGATTGATCATGATGATTATTGGAAGTCCTGGTTTTGGACCAGGCAATGTATATGAATATCTCGAGTCCCCTAGGGGCTCCTTCGTCCATGAGCTATAGTACCGGAGAGGGATGGTCACCGTAGGTCCTGCCTTTACGAGCTACTGAGCTGGAGGAGGTGTATACACTTGGTACATTATAGCATTCAGATTGGACATGGCACTATTGGTTTATGTTGCATTCGTTTATTCATATGCATTGCTTATCACTAGTATGATTGTTTGGTGCTTATATCTATCGGGCTTATGGTGGGATTATATAGGAATAAGCTATGATTGTTGTTTGCTGAGTGTTTTCCTGAACTTTTCAAGCTTATGGGGGCCCAGTTAGGTATAATTTGTCCGGACTAGCCAGTTACTTTACTGGTGGTTATTATGGTTAGTTTGTGGATGGATGATTATGGACTGGTACCCAAGATTGTCGGTCCGTTTCTAGTTCCCTTTTCTTTCTCATGGTAAGATATGTTACTGTTAGATTATCTCATGTTTAGGCATCCTTTGCTTAGAGGCCCTGATTATACTAGTATTAGCTTTCCTACTTGGTTAAGGTTCCTTGGGGTGCTAGGGTAGCTCCCTCAGGTTTTTACCTTTGCGTTTAGTCTTATATATGTATATATATTTATATGGCATTACTGGATATCCCTCTTTTTCCTTATTCATTCATGTTGTATATATATCCTTTGACCTTATATTACTACTTATATCCTTCTTTCACTCTTCAATTATATATTGGCTAGTGATATACGGTATTGCACTTTAGTTCTTGAACACTATTAGAATAGGATGTTAGAATATGATAGTTTATCCTTGTTTCTCCCTTGGCATTATCATGTTTAGTTCCTTGGATAGTTTCCTATAGTTATATTTCTGCTTTACATATTATTTATACTTGCATTATATTTGGAGCTCAGTTGGTCGATGCCTACTGAGTACCACGTGTTTAGTACTCATGCTACACTTCTGCAGCTTGCAGATCATAGTACGAGTTCTCTCCGTTGATGTGTGTATCGTGTGGAGCAGGTATGGATCTGAGATTTGAGGTGAGCTCCTGACGTTCGAAGTATTCCTGCTCTCCCTCATATTGTTAGTTTGATCTCTATTTTGTATTTTAGAGATTGCTTTGTGTATATATATTGACTATGTATTCCACTTTGTACACCAGTTGTATTTGAAGTTGTTGTACTGACTTCTCCAAGTCTTGGGGTTGTAATCTATATTAGTCCCTTTATTATATTCCTTTCCTTTGTTTCATTTTTTTCTCTTGATAGTCCGTTACTAGCTGTTCCGGATTATGGGTTGGCTTACCTACTGGTGGGTTATAGTAGGATCCATCATGTCCTGAGAAATTGGGTCGTGACAATAGTATCTCACCGTTCATTTTGAATGATGAGTTTACCCCTTCTACCTCTAGAAGAGAAGGAGGAATACATGTCCGTCCATCATTAATAGAAAAGCCCCTCTAATATATATGAGAAAAGTTAGTTTCAAAATGACTGATTGGAAGATAAAAATTTGGTGTCAAAGGGACGGTATTGAAGCTAAAATGTACCTATGACTAGGGTCACGTGCTATTCTCATTCATTTTTTATTTTTATCTCTAATATTTTAGATGAAAAAGGTAATGTTTGGATGAGTTATTATATATAAGTACTTAATCATTGAGTAATGTATGGTTATCTCACTGATGCATTTACAATAGTAAATTAGAAAGAGCTACTTTTTTTTTTTCAACTTCTCTATACTTTACCTGAATATACAAAATGGAAGATTCTATTTTCTAGTGTCAAAACAGTTTCAAATTCAATTAATCTGTGATGTTTTTGATCATTTTTCAGTTGCCTTCAATATGCTTTTTAGTATTGAATGTCAATACATATCAACCATCGATGTAAACCATTCTTTAGGCAATATTGTACATTATAGTTGAAATTGAATAGTAAAAAATAAATGAAAATGATGACCAATATTATTGCAAATTCTAAAACTTATTACAAAGAATCTATTATTAACAATGTATATTTACAAATTCCTAACAATCTACTCCTACACCATGTTCTAAATATAAAAGGTGTAGTAATACATTCTATTGTCACTATCTTTTTTGGAAGTAACTTTTTTCAAAATTAATACAAATTCTAGATCTCTAAATGGGGCGAGTTAAATAAGATTGGTTGTGACCCCTGGAATAAGAACCACTGAAATTACCCACATTCCGAGTCTTCTTGGATAATGCCTTGGCCCGATAAACTTTCTTAACTCCCTCAAGCTTTTTCATTTAATCAGCCATATCATTGAAACTCTTTCCTGCAGACGTCATATGAACAGACAATACCTGAAGATCAGTGTTCAAACCTTTAATAAATAACCGGATATCCTCTCTACCTTAGTGTCTAGCAGCTGGGTAGCATAGCGAGACAGAGCATGCAACTTAGCCTCATAGGCTGTAACTGACATACTGCGCTGTTCAAGGGATAAAAACTCATCCTTCTTGCAGTCACAAAGAGTACAGGGTACATACTTCTCCAAAAATAGGGCGTGAAACTGAGCCCAGGTCAATGGAGGTAGGACCGATGACCGACACTCTACATAAGCTCTCCACCATTGATTGGCATGCCCTTGCAATTGGAAAGTCAAGAACTCAACACCATGCTATTGAACAACCCCCAATTTGTGTAGCCTTTCACAGTAATTAATGATGAACTCAAACACATCCTCAGTCTTAGCACCATGAAATGAAGGAGGTTTCATTTTCAGGAACTTAGTCAGCAACTCATGTCAGGTTTCGATCATGACGGGGCCTAATATAGGATGAGGTAACACATTAGTACCCGAAGCCTCATCCATCCTGGGAGATAAAGTGGTAGTGGGATGAGCACCCGAAACTTAAAAAGTTAGCACAGTAGGGGTGGCTCCGGTACCAGCCAACCCACTCAGAAAAGCCAGAACCTGTTAAATAACCTCAGAAGACATCGGGAAAAGGGTTACACCTTCAGCCAGTGCTACCACCTCTGGTTCTACACCATCCTTGTTCACTGCCTCAATCTCCTCAAAATGATCCTGGGGTAGGGGAGGTGATACTAATTTCTAACGGACCTGGTCAGCTGCTGCCTGAGCTCCAACCCTGGCGGGTGTTGATCTCCTACTTTCTCTTTCCTACCCCTACCTCATCCTCATTCCCGAACAGCCAGTTCCACAGCTGGAGCTGCTGGTCTTGCTCCATTCTCTCTAGTGTACACTATCTGCGGTCAAAAGAATGTAGAGAGTCAACTACCAATTTGGATCACCAAATATCAATTGGAATCAAGTTATAACATGGAAGAAGAAAGAAAGGATAGTTTCCTAAAGTCCTATAGCCTCTCGAAGAAAAGTACAGACGTCTCCGTACCATTCCTAAGAATTTACTGGACCTGTTTTGGTATGACGAGATCAACGAAGCTATGGATCTGATATAAATTTTGTCATGACCTAAACCCGTTGTAAGTGGCACCCACACTAACCCTCCTGTGGGAGAACCAACAAACCCCATAAACCATCAAACACTTAGCCGAAAATAGGCAACTAAACCAATCTTATTAGCAAATCCAATATTCAATATCTCAAATGAAGAGTAGCAATAAAATATGTGGAATCAACCATCCCCTAGAACCCAAAAGTCATCATACCAAAACTCTAATAATTGCCAAAAAAATTGGATTCAATCCTAAAATCAAAGTAATATCTATATGTGAAATAATGGACCAGAAAACAAGTGAAGAACTCATGGTATCCCGAAAGATGCAACTCACCCTTGAGTTTGAATACGGTCTAAATCACAGTTGAGGTCTCAAAACAGTCGTCAAAATATTCTCTATTCTCAACAAAAAAAAAGCACATGTACTATCAATACATAAGAAACAACGGTGCACTGGTAAGGTTATCGGCCAAACCAAAATGAGAAATATGAACACACAACCATACAGTATTACAACAAGACAACCATGAACACCTATCATGCCACTCTACTTCAAGTTCATAACACTTAACCTTGTAAAAGAGTACATCATAAAGTTTAGTCAATATGAGTCAATATGGATAACAAGCCAAGTCAAACTATGACCACCAATAAGACTCCAAGTCAACAATCATGATGCAACAATTACATCAATCATGTCTCAATAACATAAGTAATAGAAAGTTCATAGTTATTCCACAACTTGCACTTAACCCGGACCACTCGAGGATCCACAAGAACAACAACAATGGCAATTTATCATGCATCCTAGTTTACATAAAGAAACCACCCTTAGTAATTAAGCATATAAACCCGGTTTACTCAAGGAACCAACATAATAACGTCAACACTTAAGCCCGGTTCTCTTAAGGAACCAATAAAATTAAAAAACACATAATCCCTAAGGAACCATCACACTCACCTTCACATAATCCCTAAGGAATCGTCACCCTCTCCTATACCTTGTACATACATGCTAAGGGTCTTATGGTCACCTACTAGTCATGACCTACAGGGGACGAGCTCTTCTCCATGTACCAAATCCCAAAAATCAAGTGTCTGCCAACCTTATACCAACCAATCCCATGGAGATGTCCAAATACCAGTATATCCCACAATAATGATAGATATCACAACAATCATAACCACAATGAATACAGAAACAACACTTGTAACAACCAACAAGCTTTACATATAAGTTCATTGCATGCAATTAACACTTAGGATATCAAACAGTCATTCACTTTCCTTGAACATGAATTGTACAAGCAATACTAAGGAATAGTTATCATGCACACATAACACAAGTTGGGTTTCAACTACATTAAACCATCACCTACCTCAATCTAAGCCTGAAATACTCTAGCGAACTTGAACTTTTCCTTTTCTTGCAACCTTGGCTTGATTGTGGTCTAAAAACAGAAATATAACACATAATCAATCAAATAACCTACAATATTGAGGATACAACCTAATCCCAAACCCTAAGGCCAATTTCATGATTACCCCCCCCCTAATTTTAGGGCTTTCCTACTATAAATTCACCTTAAACTACCAATTTCATGGTTACATTAGTGAATTATAGTCATGCTAGAGTACATAATCATCCTTTAACTAAAACCCTAAGGTTTTACACCCAATTTACCTTCTTGCATCAGAAAATTTAGCTAGGTAAAGTTAAATCCTCCTCAAGACCCCTAACTAGTAATTCTAAGGTTTAGGAATTGAAAAATAACTTACCTTTACAAAGAATTCTGGTGGAAAAAAGGTGAAAATCTCCCCAAATCACCTGATCCCTTCCCAAAATGTGTTTAGAAATAATAAACTATTTTTGGGGAATTTCTACATTAAACATCAATTTACCCCACTATAGCGACCCAATCCCGTTATAGCGTCATCGCTATAGCAGGATTGAACGGCTTTAACTCTCGCTATAGTGGGAATTATTCTGCTATAACGATAGGCCCATAGCTATCTGCCACCCCCTATAGGGGGTGTGGCAAGGCAGAAACTCAAGATTGCTCCCAGTTTTGCCTTTTTCGCAATGCACCCTTTAACTATGAAATTCCGGACAAACCTCTTTACGTCAAGTTCGATATCAGGAGTTCTACTTACGAGAATTCACTTTCAAAAATTCCTATGGGTTCCTTATCATCTTAGCTAACATAAAATCATGCTAAACTTTATTACATTTATTTAATCCATTCCCGAATTTCCCTAGACCATACCTCACTCAAATTTCATCTAAGATAAGCCTAGAATGAATATTTTAACTCCCAATTCGGGGAAAATCTTAACCCTAATTTTTGTACGCTAGCCTTACCCATAATGATGAAAAGGGTCCTTACAACAGATACTAATTTACCCATCGTTTTTCCCCAAATGATCAAACAAGAAAAATGAGCCAAGTCAAGAAAATGAAAGAGTACCTGTATCCTCAAACAAGTGAAGGTACTTGTCCCGTATGTCCTTCTTGGTTTCCCAAGTACCTTTCTCAATCATATGATGCTTCCACTAGACCTTTATCAATCGAATCTCCTTTGACCTCAACTTTTGAACATCCCAATCAAGAATGGCAACTGGCTTCTCCTCATAGGTAAGATCATTATCTAGAAAAACTAAATCCCACTTGATAATGTAATCCACATTTGCAGGGTATCTCTTAATCATAGATACATGGAACACCGAATGGACCCTTGACAAGTCTTGCGGTAATGATAACCTGTACGTAACTTGACCCATTTTGTCAAGAATATCGAATGGACCGATATACCAAGGGCTAAGCTTGACTTTCTTGCCAAACCTCATGACCCCCTTCATAGGAGACACTTTCAACAAAACTTGTTCACCAACCTTAAATGACATATTACTCACCTTACAGTCTACATACTTTTTTTGCGTACTCTGGGCTGCCAACAACTTGGTTTAGATGAACCTCACCTTTTCTTGAGCTTCCTTCACTAAATCAGTGCCTAAAAGCTTCTCATCACCAGCCTCAAACTATCCTACGGGTGATCTACTCCTCCTACCATAGAGTTCCTTAAATGAAGCCATATTAATTCTAGAGTGATAACTGTTATTGTATGAAAACTCACACAACAGTAAGAATTGGTCCCAATGGCCACCGAAGTCAATCACATATGTCCTTGAGCACTTGAATCATCCTCTTCGACTGTCTATCAGTTTGAGGATGAAAGGCAATGCTAAAAGTGAGTTGGGTGCCCAATTCTTAATGTAACTTATCCTAAAATTTAGAAGTGAATTGCGTACCTCTATCTGAAATGATGGAAAGTGGAATTTGGATGCATACTCCACTATGTCTTTCTTCATCCCAGGCCACCAATAAAGTTGCCTCAAGTCACGGTACATTTTGGTTGCACCTGGATGAATAGAATATCACAAACCATAAGCTTCAACAAGCACATTCTAAATCAAATCACTAACCTGAGGAACACATACTCACCCTATAAACCATAATACTCCATACACATCAAGCATGAAGTCTAAATCCTCACCAGGCACCACCTTATTTCGAAGTTTATTCAAGGAATATTGACTTTACCTAACTAGCCAACACTCCACCTCTTTCTGAAACACCAAATTGCATGAACTGAGATGCTAGAGCTAGAAACTCCCTGTATAAGGGCCGCCTTAACACCCTCAAATAGGCCAAACTGCCCACACTTGTCGATTTCCAGCTCAATAGGTCTGTCACTACATTAGCCTTACCCGAATGATATTAGATGGTCATATCATAGTCTTTCAACAATTCTATCCATCTCCTTTGTCTCAAGTTTAAATCCCTTTGCGTGAACACATGTTGTAGGCTATGGTGGTTTGTGAATACTTCACACTTGACACCATAAAGTTAGTGTCTCCAAATCTTAAGTGCAAGAACCACCACTACCAACTCCAAGTCGTTAGTTGGGTAATTTTTTTTCGTGAGGCTTCAATTGCATCGAAACATAAGCAATGCCATTCCTGTCCTGCATCATTATAATATCCAAACCCAAGCGTGAAACATCACAAAATACAACAAAATCCTTACCTTCAACCAATAATGAAAAAATATGACCCATAGTCAAAAGTGTCTTGAGCTTTTAGAAGCTCTCCTCACACTTATCTGACCACACAAATGGCACCTTCTTCTGAGTCAACCTTGTCAAATAAGTAGTAATAGAAGAAAAATTCTTGTCAAACTTGCGATAGTAACTAGAAAGACCCGCAAAGCTCCGAACCTTAGTCATAGAGCTAGGACAAATCCAAGTCTTAACCGCCTCAATCTTCTGGGGATCTACCATCATTCCTTTTTTTGAGATCACATGCCCTAAGAAGGCAACCGAAGACAACCAGAACCTACATTCAAGAACTTTGCATACAACTGATTCTCCTTTAAAATTCCCAAGACAATGCAAAGATGACCTGCATGTTCCTCCTTTTTCTTGGAGTAAACCAAAATGTCACCAGTAAAAACTATCACAAAAGAATCTAAAAATGACTTAAAAATGTTGTTCATCAAGCTTGTGAAAGTTGTCGGACCATTGGTCAACCCAAAAGACATCACTAAGAACTCGTAATGTCCATACCAAGTCTTGAAAGTTTTCTTGGGTATATCCTCAGGCTGAATTTTCACTTTATGGTAACCCAACCTCAAGTTAATCTTGGAGAATATTGAAGCACCCTGCAACTAGTCAAAGAGATCATCTATACGGGGTAAAGGATACTTATTCCTGATGGTAATCTTATTTAACTGCGTGTAGTCAATGCACATCCTCATGTTACTATCTTTCTTTTTAACGAATAACACTGGAGCACCCCAAGGTGAAGCACTGGGACAAATAAATCCCTTATTAAGCAGTTCCTGTAACTGAGTTTTAAGTTCCCTCAACTCTGTTGGGGCCATTCGATAAGGAGGAATATAAATTGGGTGAGTACCCAGCTCTAAATCAATACAAAAATCAAGATCCCTGTCTGGAGGTATACCCAACAAATCTATGGGAAATACCTCTTGAAACTCAAAACCACAAAAATTGACTCAATAGAAGGGGACTCTGTACTAACATCCTGAAGATGAGATAGGAAGGCTGAAGGTACCATGAGTCAACATGGTAGTTACACCACAACTTTTAAAGGGAATTCGATGATGAGGATCAAGTGGCAGATGTCAGAAGGGCTAGTGCTATTCATCTACCACCTTTGGTAGGCAACACGACTTTCTATGTCACTAGCGTCATGCTTCACTTACTTCAAATAAAGGGATGTTAGGTGATCAAGCACACGACGACGCAAACATGCACTTGAATAGTTTCATAGATGTGTCTACCTTTTTTGAAATCGCAAACATCTACTAAGAATCCATCCGGTTAAGATTGTTCCAATTCTATTTGATGGAAGAGGTGGTGATTTGGTTAAGAAAGTTGCTCCAAGGGTCCATTTCTTTATGGTTTGAGCTTATAGAAACCTTTCTCAATAGGTTCTTCCCACCGTCTCATATGCTTCAACTTCGATATGAGATAACAAACTTTCACTAATTAAGCAGTGAAGCCCTACATGAGACATGGTTAAGATTTAAGATGAAGTTGCTTCATTTCCCCAACCATGAAGTTCAGGATAAGTTGTTGCTCCAAATATTTTATTTGTCCTTGGACTCATTGAATAAAACTATAAGGATAACTTGTCCGGGGGATCTTTAATGAATCAAACCTTTGGAGTGGCTATAGGATTGCTAGACCAAATGACTAAGCAAAGTAGAGCTTGGCACACATGAGATGCCGAGGTGGCCGTGGGGGCTCTCTTCGTGTCTTATGTGAGTAAACAACAAAGGAAAAAAGATGAAAAGAGAGACAAAAACATGGACAAGATCATGAAACAAATAAATATCTTAACAAATCATGCCATGGGGTCAACCCCAAAAGTGGTTAATGTCGTAGCTTCAAAAGGAAATAGAGTTTATGAGGATGATGATATCGATTCACTTGATGAATAGATACATTTATTATCTAAACAAATGGGGGGGGGATGGGGTTCCCAACCTACCTACCAAAGAAAAAAGGGGAATAAAGGTTGAAGGATAGATATAGAGATTGGTAGGATCGAGATTAGAGAGATCATGATCGTGACTGTGATAAAAATTAGAGGGATAAGGAAAGAGAGAGAGAGAGAGATCATGATTGGAGGGATAAGGATAGAGAGAGAGATCATGATTAGTATGTCCTACCTCACAATAGACAAAAGGCCAAAGAGTCAACCTCCGTAGACCTAGAAAATTACAAGCAAAAAGATGTGCTTGCTAGAATTCTAATGGGAGTTAAATGGAGTGATAAGATGCTCAAAGAAATAAAGAGTGACTTCTCAAAATTAAACTAAATAGTCACTTCCCATGTGGATTTGATTAAAAAAGTTGAGACCCAATTGAGCCAAATCTCATCTCACTTCAACCCTAGACAAAAAAGAGGACTTCCTAGTGACACCGTGACAAATCCCAAGAATGATGCTCACTGTATGGCCATTGTCACTAGAAGCTAAAATACACTTGATGGTGAGGTATTGGATCTCGACGATGACTCCACTGATAAAAAGGTTGAAGAGAAAACATGTGTAAAGAGAAAAAGGGTTGAGAAGGTGAATGGTGAAATCCCTATTCCCAAGGAGTCAAATGTTGAGAAACAAGTGGAAGTTAAAAATATGGTTGAGAGCAAAAGGAATAAAAGAGTGGTCAATAAAAATGTTTCAAAGTAAAGATACCCCCTCCATTCCTACAAAGATTCAAGAAGAAAGAAGACGATGCTAAATTCAAGAAGTTTCTCTCTAAATTCAAAATTTTGTCCGTAAGTATTCTATTGGTAGATGTCTTTCTCAAAAATACCCAGTTACGCTATGTTCATGAAGGACTTGTTAACCAAAAAGAGAATTATGGATTTTGAAATAGTTGAAGTGTCTCATAATTGTAGTACGATAATGACTAGTAAATAGTGGTGAAAAAGGAGGATCTGGGAGATTGTACCATTCCTTGTACTATTGATGTTTATCAATTTGGTAAAGCCTTGTGTGATCTAGGGATAGGTATAAATTTGATGCCATTGTATGTGTTCAAAAAGTTAGGCTTGGGAACTTATAAGGCTACCACTATGAGGCTTTTGATGGAGGATAGATCCATAAAGATATCGGTGGGAGTTCTTTATGATGTGCTTGTTTGAGTTGACTGATTCATATTCCCTACCGATTTTATTATTTTGGATTGTGAAATCAACTATGAAGTCCCCATCATTCTTGGTAGGCCTTTATTGGATACCTGAAGATCCCTTGTTGATATAGAGTGTGGTGACTTAAAATTTTGGGTCTATAAAGCAACCTCGAGATTTGCAAGTGATCTCGGTAATTAATGTGATTGATGATGATGTTACCAATATAGTGAAGGTGGATCTTATAAATGAGACTTTGGTTGCGGTCTTATGGAACTATGAGAAGATGTTGAAGAACATGATAAAGTTGTAGCTTTTTTGACCGGCCTTGGTTTGTACAATAAGAACTCACATAAACTTGATCTTGATCTAAAGAATCGGGTGAGTCCTTCCGCCAACCATCAATAGAGGAGCCTCCAAAACTTGAGCTTTAGCCACTCCCTCTTCATTTTTGATATGTCTTTTAGAAGCTTGATAACACTTTGCCCATGATTATTGCAGCAGACTTATTGACATGGCAAGTTGAGGCATTGGTGTACGAATTGAAAAGCTTTATAAGATCTATCGGGTGGAATTTCATCGACATTATTGGGATTTCTCTTGGTATTTGCACTCATAAAATCAGGTTGGGCCCTAATGTATGCCAAGTGTGGAACATCAAAGGAGGTTGAATCCTCCAATGCAAGAGGTGGTGAAGAAGGAAATCATTAAGTGGTTAGATGCAGGCGTCGTGTATCCAATCCTCGATAGTACTTGGGTGAGCCCGGTACAATGCGTGCCTAAAAATGGAGGTATTATGGTGGTGCCTAATGAGAATAATAAGCTTGTCCCCATTAGGTCGGTTACGGGTTGGAGAGTGTGTATGGACTACCAAAAGCTAAATTCTTGGACAGAAAAAGATCACTTCCCCATGCCATTCATGGATCAAATGTTAGATAGACTAGGGGGGAGAGGTTGGTATTATTTTCTAGATGGCTACTCTAGGTATAACCAAATATCTATCGCACTCGAGGATCAAGAAAAGATGACCTTCACTTGTCCTTATGAGAAATTTGCTTTCAAACATATGCCATCTGGGTTATGTAATGCTCTTACCACCTTCCACAGGTGCATGTTGTCAATACTTTTGGGTATGGTGGAAGAAACAATGGAAGTCTTCATGGACGATTTTTCGATAATGGGTGATACATTTGAAGCCTGCCTTGAGCATTTGGCTAAAGTTCTCCAATGATGTGTTGAGATGAATCTTGTTCGAAATTGGGAGACATGCCACTTTATGGTGAAGGAAGGTATTTTACTTGACCACAAGATCTCAAGGAAAGGTGTTCAAGTTGACTAATCAAAAATCTAAGTTATTGCCAAATTGCCTCCTCCAATCTCCGTTAAGGGTGTGCAAATTTTTCTATAACATGCCAATCTTACCTAAGATTCATTTAGGATTTTTCTAAGATGGATCTTCCAATGGGTAAACTTCTTAAAAAAGAAGCCAAGTTTGACTTTGATGGAGAATATGTGAAGGCATTTAATTGCCTCAAAGAGAAGCTCATGACTGCTTCTATTATTGTTTCTCCTAATTAGTCGTTCCCTTTTGAGCTCATGTGTGATGCAAACGGATTTCCATTGGGAGTAGTCCTCAAACAATGAAAAGATAAGTTGTTCCACCCGGTGTATTATGCAAGCAAAACTCTCAATGATGCCCAAAGAAACTACATGGTCACCGCGCAAGAATTATTAGCCGTGGTCTATGCATTTGAAAAGTTTTGTGCCTACTTGTTAGGAACCAAAGTAATTATTCATACCAACCATGTAGCTATTGGACACTTGATGGCTAAGAAAGAAGCTAAACCATGGTTGATCCAATGGATTTTTACTTCAAGAATTTGACTTTGAGGTCAATGATAGGAAGGGGTGCGAAAACCAAGTGGACGATCATCTATCCCGCCTTGAATCGAACAATGAGAAGTTGGGTGAAATTGACATCAATGAGGCATTTCCTAATGAGCTTGTCATGGATCTTTCAGAGGGTGTGAAACCATGGTATGTGGATTATGTGAATTATATTAAATGTGGTTTACTCCTTAAAGATATGAATCGTTATCAAAGGAAGCAATTCCTCCACGATGTGAAGAAATATTATTGGGATGAGTCTCATTTGTTTAGATAATGCACGGATGGAGTGATCCATAGATGTGTTAAGGAAAAAAATGCAGCCCATTCTTGAAGCTTGCCATGCTTCTCAATTTGGTGGTCACCATGGTGGTATAAGGACAGCCAACTAAAGTTCTTCAAAGTGGTTTTTATTGGCCTACACTTCATTAAGATGCACATGAGTTGATCTGATCTTGTGTGCAATGTCAAATGCAAGGAGGCATTTCAAGGAGGCATGAGATGCCCTTCAAGCCTAATCTTGAAGTTGAATTGTTTGATGTGTGGGGCATTGACTTCATAGGGCCATTTGTAAGCTCATATGGGAATAAGTATATTTTGGTGGCTGTTGATTATGTATCGAAATGGGTTTAGGCAATTGCCTTGACAAATAATGAGAGAAAAATGTTTGATTTTCTTGAGGAAGCATATATTTATAAGGTTTGGGATTCCCCAGGCAATCTTTAGTGACGATGGTTCTTATTTTTGCAATAGAGTATTTGGTACATTACTTAAAAAGTATGGGGTCAAGGATAAGGTTGCTACCCCATACCATCCTCAAACAATTGGCCAAGTTGAAGTATCAAATAGGGAGATTAAATAAATTTTGTTGAAGACCGTAAATGTGGGTCAAATTAATTAGGTGAGACAATTGGGTGACGCCCTTTAGGAGTACCAAACCACTTTCAAAATGCCAATTAGAATGTTCCCTTAGCAACTTGTGTTTGAAAAGGCGTGTCACCTACTGGTTGATCTAGAACATCATGCTCTTTGGGTTTTGAAGAAGCAAAACATGGATAGGAAGGAGGTTTCCAAGTCTAGAGTACGACAATTACAAGAATATAAGGAATTTTGCCTTGCTCCACTCTATACAAAAAGCAAATAAAAAGGTGGCATGATGCCAAGATATTGAAGAGAGAGTTTTGAGCGGGGGATGAAGTGTTGCTTTTAATTCAAGGTTGAAACACTTTGCGGGCAAACTTAAGTCCAAATGTTCGGGTCCTTTTAAAGTGGTAAATATCTATCCTAGTAGTGCAATCGAGTTGGAGGACCAAGAGAAGAGAAGGTTCATGGTGAATGGCCAACAATTGAAGCTTTTCTACATTGGTGGCCCCAATGTTGCTAAAGTTGATGCATTCCGCTTTAAAGATGTTTGATTGATGAGAAACAACGTCGTGCCACAAAGATAACCAAGGCACTTCTTAGGAGGCAACCCATTTTTAATTTTTGTTATTTTGTGTTTGTTGCACGGTGCAAGTGTGTGATGGGGTTGGAATGTGGAACACATATCACAAAACAAGTTGGAGTAGAAAAATATGAGAGATCGTGCACAAAGCTCCAGAGAAGTGAATTCGGTGATTCACCAAACACTTCGGTGAATCGCTGAAGTCCTTCACCTAAATCGATCTCCCAAGGATTTTGAACTATAAAAAAGGGCGATGTAATTCACCGTTTAGTGAATCGCCGATGTCACAACCCAAACTACCAAATCGTGAGGGCACCTACTTTGATCCACCTAGATAGGAGAACCCCTTACCACCCGTTCAACATAATATGCAGAAGTCTTTATTAAATAGAAATAACCAACCTTTATTACAACTATTTTATTATAAATATTAAGTGCGGAAATGTAAACTACCCCTAAGAACTAGTCTAAGCAGGTACAAGAGCTTCTAAATCAAGAAAGATAAGAGGAGTAAAAGTTGCTGGAGATCACTATCCATTTCATCTGTGAAACATCAACTTATCCTGTAATCAGACTATACCTCAAAAAGGGTATAACAAGTACCTCAAAAAAGGTATAGCAAGAGTAGTATCAGCATATACAACACGTACTGGTAGGTATCATTGGCTGACCATGGCTAGATTATGTAAACACAATATACAAATCACAAAACAAAACATGACAACTTATATAACAATATAATCCACAACACTATTATCCACCTGTGTTACCTGAGAGTATTCCCATTCTTATTCCCGTTGATCATTCATCACCTTTATATCAAGTGAGTGTGGTGGCAATTTCATAAATTTCTGGCCTATTTTTGCTTCAGCTATAAAAGGCTTTTTGGCAGCTTTTAACCCTATCTTTTGCTAAAATTGAGATCTAGAAGCTTGGAATTGGAACCCTAGTTTTGTGATTAGTCAATTTTCTTATTTTTCTATACTGAATTTGGATTTTACTTATGAATATTTGGATTCCACGGAGGATTTCAACGAGCATATGGGTATAATTTCTCTTTCACTTACTACGCTTGGCTAAATTCCCCTTGGGGCTTTGTTATGATTAAGTAGTAATTATTGCATGGGTAGTGTTTATTTACCTTTCTAATTGACTAATTGTTATGGGTTTGGCCATTACTCCATGTTATCAACCTAAAATTGGAGGTTGCAAACTCTAATTGAGCTTAGATCCTTTACCATCCTTGACAAAGGGGTAAGGGTGAGGAGTAATAACTAACAATGACTTGATTATTATCATTTAATGGTAGATCTTAGACATAAGGCTATCAAATTGAAGTATTAGATTGGTTATAAAGAAACACATATGAGGTGTGTGAAAGAACCCACATGTGAAATTTAATGTCCTATTGAAAGATTAGTATTAAGATTCAAAATCTAGCCTACCCATGATTATTAATCGAATTTAGGCAAATATTCACTTACCCATGCATGCATTCACACTCATGATGGCATAACTCCAAGTTACTTTGACCTTTGATTACAAATTTCTAGTACTTGTTCTTGTAAACCAAGATTACAATTTATAAAGTGAATACAAAAATGTTCGAAACAAACCCCCATTTTATTTTTATTCCATTTTTACATATTTCAAGTTAATATCTAGTTTCTTACTACACTCGAAGGTGAACCTATCTCCTTCATTTGCTGTGGGATCAACCTCAACTCAAGATTTAGGTAAATATATTGCATAACAACCACGTACATCCTTTCTAGAGTGTATTTATGCATTATTAATATCATATGTTGTATTGGTTTAATTCTCTCCTGATGTGACTTATCACTATTATTGTTGATCTTGAACCTGTACGTGTATGCCTTAATTGAACTGATTTGGCTATCTAGTTAATCATTGCTATCAGCTAAAATAGGCTGATACTTTTCTGAGTGCAAGTTTATTTAGGGTAATCTTGGATGGTTGGTGTGGTGGTTCTCGCCATGTCACGACCTAACTAACCGGATTGTGCGGGCACCTACTCTAATCTATCTAGATAGGAGAACCTTTATTACCCATTTAAAATACATGTGGGAGTTAATTAAGAAATAGAAAGAAATACCTTATTTATTACAACATTTTATAAAACTTAAATACAAGTGAAAACCTCTTCCCAAGGAACTAGTCTAAACTGGTACAAGAGCTGCTAAGAGGAAATGACAAAAGCTGCTGGAGAACTTTACCGTGTCAAGTATGAAACACCTACTGATTCTGTAACCAGACTATACCCTAAAAATGTTATAGCAAGAGTAGTATCAGTACAAACAACACGTACTAGTAAGCATCAGCGGTCGACCCAAATTAAATCACATACACATCACATAAATATCCAAAAAGAAGCATACAACTGGAGAGTCATTTATCTAGAGATCTTTCATTAAAACAATTCCTTAACATCTTTGGATATTACCAGCCTTATCATAGAGAAAGACCTTCCTTATTATCATGTCCTGCCCTAATCACCAACTACCCGCTGCTTAAGGCCTTTAGGTAATACTTAACCTTGCTCCACTAACCCATTTATGCATTACCACCCTAGCATCTCTAGATTATTTTAATTATATGCGGAAAATACAACAAGAAAGTAACCCCCTCCTTCCCATCCTCAATACAATAACCCGAGTGACCACCGACCCTATGCATGCTATGTTTACCACCACGAACACCTACCAGGTAGCTTTACCTCAAATTTATTACACTTATCTCTTACCTATTCCATTACCAAGTTTATTCCAGTGAGAGGAAGCATAGACAACAACTCAAGTTTAATACAAGTCAACATGGATAACAAGTCAAGTCAAGACCATATCCACCAACGAGACTCCAAGTCAACAACCACGACACCAGTAGTTAAATCAACCATGTCTCAATTACACTCTTATCCCATACCACTCAAGAATCCAAAGAACAACAATAAAGTTAAATATCATCCAACCTGGTTTACATAAGAAAACCCTTTAGCAATTAAGCACATAAACCCGGCTCCTCCACGAAACCAATATAATAGTAAATAATTAAGTCTGGTTCACTCAAGGAACCAATATATCGAATCAACACGTAAGCCTAGTCCACTCAAGGAACCAATAAAGGTCAGCATATAATCCCCGGTCCACTCAAGGGACCAACATAACATAGTATATAACAACTAAACAAATAACCCGATTCACTCAAGGAACCATCACTCTCACCAATACCTGTACACATATGCTAATGGTCTTATGGTCGCCCACTAGCCATGACCTGCAGAGGATGAACTCTTGTCTATGTACCAAATCACATATATCAAGTGCCTGCCAACCTTATACCAACCAATCCCATGAAGATGTCCAAATATCAGTACATCCCATAATAATGAATATATAAGCAGTGAAGATGCCAAATGCCGATCCATCCTATAATTAATCAAGATATTACCATAATCACAACAATAATGAGTATTCAAGAATACACTAGTACAACCAACCTAATTTCATAACAACTCATTACAGTGATTAACAGTCAGGATATCAATCAAGCCTTTATTTCTTTTAAACATACCTTACATCAAGTAATACAAGGGATAGTTAGTAAGCACATAAAACACAAGTTGGGTTTCAATTACACAATCAACTACATTAAACCATCACCTACGATTTTACCCATATGACCCATGCCATAATGCACCCCAATCATTCATCCTAACATTGATACTTTACCAATTTCCCATTCCTCTAGTTATCAGCATAGATTCTTCTGAATCCACCAACACTAACCACCTTGAGATTAGGCATTAATAGGCTTAACCTAATTTCTGGGTACAACATCATTTTTAAACCATGCAAAGATGAACAATCAACAAGGTAAGCACATTAATTAATGGAAAACCTCAATAATCTCAAAATATTAGCAATTTCCCACCCAATTAACTGGGGTTTTATACATTTAATCCATTCAAACACCATACCATAAGGCCTGAGCATGCAATATCCCATCAATCTATGTCATGCTTATAATTTTTAACCAAGGTCAAAACTACTCAGTTAAACCTAGCCTACCTATACATAGAGCAGCTGCTACGAAGGCATGAACGCGAGCTTTTAAGTCTATAAAAGTGAATTCGATCATGTAATCAGTAGAAAAATCATAGGTTTTACCCTATTAAAGTGAAATCCCTCCTCGCCATTTTTCCCAGTCCATGACGTAACCCTAAAAGGGTTTTTTAGAAAACCTTATCCTCTTTCACATCTGAACAGGAGAAACGGAAATATTAAAAATCAGACCTGAGATTATGGTCATGTCATTCCACTAGTGTATCCTTCCAGCCGTTATGGTGATGTCACTATAGCGGGAAGACATCAGCTCAACCCCAAAAATTTTAAATTTCAAAATTTTTAGCATGCCATCCAATACTAATTCGAGATTGTATTTCAAAATTTCCCGTGACTCATACACGGTAGGCCCATTTTTAAAATGAGTATCAAACTTCGGGTATTGAAACCATGTCATAAAAACTCGTGCCTATTCCACTAGGTCCGAACCAATTTCGATCCCAGCCTTGGTGTTGCCTAAACTACCTACCAATTGATTGATGTGGCTAGGCAGTGGTGAAGGTCTCTTGCTAGTTATATACCATTGGGTTCTCCTACTTTGATATGGACCCAGTTTTTTGAGGCTTTTATGAAGAGGTTCTTTTCCTACTATTTAAGAGATCAGATGAGAGATGAGTTCGATCATTTGGAGTAGGGCTCCATGACTATTGCAGAGTATGAGGCATATTTTCATACTCTATCCTGATATGTCACTTCCAGTATCTCCATAAAGCATGAGAGGATCAGGAAGTTTATTAAGGATTTGACAGGTGATTATCAATTGGTGATAACTCAGATTGTGGTTTCGGCTGGTTCTTTCCATAGCATTGTGGATTATGCTAAGATGATTGAGTTGATTCATCAAAGTACGTAGGGTAGTAGTGCTAAGAAGATACATCGATAGGGTGAGTTTAGTGGACACGTATTTTGAGGTAGGGATTTCTCCGATAGAGGTTCTCACGATTATCATGGCAGACCAATTCAGGAATCCTTGTAGGATTCAGGTAGTAGGTTTTAATTTCTGAGGCTTTAGGTAGCCAAAGGTCAGTTCATATAGGTAGAGGTTCTCATCATTATTCTTCGGGGTATGTAAAGTGTTCTGGTACTTCTAGAACCTCTTAGTGTGAGTCAGATAGCAGAGGGTGTTACATATGTGATGAGCCTGGTCATTACATAAAGGGGTGTCCTCGGCGTGCATTGGTTTCTACCCAGTAGGGTTCTCAGCTTTAGCTTTATCCTACTCCTATATCTATAGTTAGAGGTGGTTCACAATACATCAGTGGTGGTTCAGAGGTGCTCGAGGTGGAACTCAGGGAGCTCATGGTAGTGGATGTGAGATTACTCAGTTTGGGAGCAGGCGTGGTCAGTGCTATGTTATACTTGGGAGACCTGAGGTAGCGGCCTCAGATGCAGTTATCACAGGTATCATCACAATTTTCCATCATCATGCTTTTATGTTAATTGACCCTGGTTCTATATTCTTCTACGTGTCTACATATTTTGCTACTGGTTTTGATGCTGCTTATGAGTTCCTTGCTATACCTATTCTATTTCTACCCCCGTAGGCGATTCTTTAGTGGTGGATTGGGTGTACCAATCATGTGACATGACCTTTATTGGGTGTGAAACCTGGGTAGACTTGATTATCCTAGATATGGTTGGTTTTGATGTTGGGTATGGATTGGTTAGCTACTTATTATGCGATTTTAGATTGTTTTACCAAGACCATGACTTTGGCTACACTGGGTGTACCAAGATTACCATGGAAGGGAACTCATAGTTCGTTTCTAAAGGGGGTTATATCTTTTCTACGTACTCATCGCATGGTAGAAAAGGGGCGTATTTCCTATTTGGCCTATGTTCATGATACTAGTGTTGCTTCACTGCCTTTCTTGGATTCAGTTTGAGTTATTAGAGAGTTCTAAAATGTATTTCCTATAGACTTACCTAGTATGCCTCCATACTGGATATTGATTTTTCCATTGATGTCACCAAGCCTATTTGTAGTTTTTCTTATAGGATGGCCTAGGATGAGTTGAAGGAATTGAAGGAGAAATTGCAAGATATGTTGGGTAAGGGTTTCATTTGACCAAGTGTGTCTCCTTGGGGTACTCCTGTATTTTTTATGAAGAAGAATGATGGATCTATGCGCATGTGTATTGACTATCGGCAAATGAACAAAGTGACGGTTAAGAAAAAGTATGCTCTTCCTCGTATTGATGATTTATTTAATCATCTTCAAGGTGCCTCAGTGTTTTCTAAGATTGACTTGAGGTTTAGATACTATCAGTTGAGTATTAGAGCTTAGGATATTCCAAAAATAGCTTTTCGGATAAAGTATGGTCAGTATGAGTTCTTAGTCATGTCTTTTGGGATGACTAATATGCTCTGGCAGCATTCATGGAGTTAATGAATAGAATATTTTGGACTTACCTTGACTCATTTTTAATCATATTCATCGATGATATCTTGGTTTATTCCAAGAATAAGGCTGACCATATGAGACATTTGAGGCCTGTACTTCAGAGACTGTGGGATGAGAAGTTGTATGCCAAGTTCTCCAAGTGTGATTTTTGGTTGAATTCAGTTTCTTTCTTGGGTTATGTAGTGACCAAGGATGGTATTATGATTGATCCGACCAAGATAGTGGTAATTCATGATTGAGCTAGACCCACTTCTCCTATTGAGATTTAGAGTTTTATTAGATTACCAGACTATTATCAATGCTTTATGTAGGGTTTCTCTTCCATTGACGCTCCTTTAACCAATTTGACTTATAAAAAGATTGTTTTTCAGTGGTTGGATTCCTGTGAGGAGACCTTTCAAAAGCTCAAGGAGTTGTTGACTTCAGCTCCTATCTTGACCGTGCCCAAGTAGGGCGTAGGTTTCACTATGTTTTGTGATGCTTTCTAAGTTGGCTTGGGTGGTGTGTTGATACAAGAGGGTAAGGAGATTGCTTATGCTTCTTGATAGTTGAAGCTTCATGAGAAGAATTACCCTACCCATGATTTGGAGTTAGCCGGGTTTGTGTTTTTGTTAAAGTTATGGCGACACTACTTGTATGGTGTCTATTGCGAGATTTTCTCCAATCATTATAGCCTTCAGTACTTCTTCACCCAACAAGATCTTAATATTAGAGAACGTCAGTGGCTTGAGTTGCTTAAGGATTATAATCTCGCTATTCTTTATCATCCGAGCAAGGCTAATGTGGTAGTGGATACCTTAAATTGGAAGGCAGTAAATATGGAGAGTTTGGCTCATCTTTTGACTTAGAAGCGGGCTTTAGCATTAAAGGTTTAGTACTTAGCTAACCAGTTAGTTAGACTTGATATTTTGTCACTTGGGCATGTTTTGGCCTTTGTTGAGGCTAGATCTTCATTGATGGAGAAAATTCCAACTCATCAGCTTGATGATGAGAGATTGAGGGTGATTCATGACAAAGTGTAAAGCGGCGAGACTAAGGCGGTATCTTTTGATCCCGAGGGTGTTCTGAGGATTAGTGGTCATGTTTGTGTGTCAAGAGTTGGTGGTTAGGTTAGACTGATCTAAGAGGAGGCTCATTGTTTAAGGTTTTCCATTCATCCAAGAGCAGCTAAGATGTACCATGACTTAAGGGCAACACTATTAGTGGAGTGGTATGAATAAAGACATTGTGGAGTTTGTGGCCAAGTGTTTGAATTGCCAGCAAGTGAAGTATGAGCATCAGCAACCAGGTGGTATGATGCAGAGTATGCCCATTCTCTGGTAGAAGTGGGAGCAGATCACCATTGATTTTGTGATTGGCCTACCCCCGACTTTGGGGATGTTTAATCCTATTTGAGTGATTGTGGGCAGATTGACCAAATCAGCACATTATATACCTATGAAGGTGAATTATAATGCAGAGAAGTTGGCCAAGATCTACATTAGAGAGGTGGTTTGATTGCATGGTGTGCCTGTCTCCATTGTTTCTGATAAAGGTACTCTGTTTACCTCTAATTTTGGAGTTCTATGAAGAGTGAGTTGGGTACTAAGCTAGATTTGAGCACAACTTTTCATCCTCAGACAGATGGTCAGTCTGAGAGGACTATTTTGGTTTTAGAGGAAATGCTACGGGCGTGTGTCATGGATTTTGGTGGTCATTGGGACTAGTATTTACCCTTAGCAAAGTTTTTCTACAACAACAGTTACCATTACAACATTCAGATGGCACCTTTTAAGGGTTTGTATAAGCGGAGGTGTAGATCCCTTGTGGATGGTTTGATTCATTTAAGGCGACACCTTGGGGCACCAATTTGTTGAGAGACTCGATGGATCAAGTGTGACTGATTCAGTAGAGGCTTGTGGCTGCCCAGAGTAGGCAGAAGAGTTATGCCTTAAGTCCATGATGTTGCATTCATGGTTGGAGAACGAGTTTTGTCGAATGTTTCACCCATGAAGGGTGTGATGAGGTTTGGAAAGAAAGGGAAGCTTAGTCTGAGATTCATTGTCCCTTTCAAGATCCTTGAGAAGTATGGAGATTTGGTGTATAGGCTAGCTTTTCCTCCATATATGTCAGCTACCTATCCAGTATTCCATGTTTTTATGTTGAAGAGATATCGTCCAGATGATGCCCATGTGATTCAGTGGGATTATGTTATATTTGTCATGACCTAATTTCTCAAGTCATGATGACACATACTTTAACCCACCAGTAGGTAAGCCAAACCATTGCCCCAAATGGCAAGTAATGGGCCAACAGGCGAAAGATAAAGGGAAAAATTAAGAATAAAGACGATAATAGAAAATGATAAGTGGAAACATGTATATACATATATATATATATATATATACACACACAAACACAAACATGTTGTACAAGAGAGGCAAGAGGAAAAAATGCTAAAAAGAATCTCTCCTAAGACCAGATAAGGTCAGTATAAGAGCCACTAACAAAAGAGAGCACTAGACAGTGTCAAGTATACAACATAGTCTCCGAATGTATAAAATAAGACTATCATAACAACAAAATGAGGAGGATTAGCTTTGGACTCTAAACAGCTCACCTAATATTCGGTCAGCGGCACAGCTTGAGGATATCGTCAAAGGCGGTGGCTCATACTCGGATCTGCATTAGGTAAAAGATGCAGAAGTATAGTATGATTACCAAAACCACAGGTACTCAGTAGGCATCATAGGCCAACTGAGCTCAAATATAGTAAAAGCATAAATAAAGTACGAAAACATAAGCTGAAGTCAATAGTGAAAGGGGAAGGGATGGAAATAATAAGTTTTTCTAGGCAAAAACGATGAATAAAAAACAAGTAACTTGAAAACGGAAATAAAAGTCTAGTTATAACCTATCTGGACCCCCATAAGACCAGAAGGAACACAGAAGAAGAAATAAACCTAACCAAAGCCCCATGATGGGTGCAAACAAGAGTGAAACCAAAGCAAGGATCAGATATAACAAAAGTGGAAGTAAAATGAGCCAAGATGAGAGAAATGTGTACCATATACTCCTTTCCCAACCACAACCATAAATATTACCGATTTCCACTAAATTTTCAACCCCAGATCAATAATAGTAAATATAATGGATGCCAGACTTGAATCGAAATTAGTGGGTAATAACGATAGGCTAGATGTTGTACTGGAACCGAAACTCATGGATAAAAAGCACTATACAGAGGTCGGACTCGAACCAAAACTTCATGGATAATAAGCAATATGCATATGCCGGACTCAAACAAAAGCTCATAGATAATAAGTAATATACAAATGCCGAACTTGAACCAACAATCATAGATAATAAGCAATATACAAATGTTGGACTCGAACTGGAACTCATGGATAATAAGCAATATATAGATCTCAGATTCGAATCGAAACTCATTATTAAGCCAAAAATAGTGATATCCTAGATTTTTAACCCATCCCAAGTCCATTTAACAATAGACTCTAGATTTAGGTGGCTAAATCCTTTAAGGAGAAATAGGTTCCAATTGTTAAGTTAAACAATGTGATCTAAGGTCAAATACTACCCTACCTGGGGTAACAAAGCTAAATAAGCTTATATTATAATGAGTAAGTCAACCCAAACCCAGGTGATAGCCTAAGAAAGTGGTTATGTGCTCACTGAAGTCTAAAAATTCTAAGCATTCTATCTTAATAAGGGAAGGTGGGGCCTACTACCAGTCTTGAAACCCAACCTAAGGCAAGCACCTTACCAAACCTAAGATAAGGCCTCTCAATCCCATCCCAAGGATCTATATACACTAAATAAGTACTCGAACCATAATAACTCACCCATAGCTAGCACAATATCACACTAACCATAATCAGGAAAGTCTAGAAGAAGGGTAAGCCTAGCCTACCTTGATGCTGTCGAAAGCACGCAAAAACCTCTATAATGTAGCTTTTCCCTTCTGAGAAGCCTTCAATTGCTTCCATTCTATCAAAATAATGTTCTACATATCAAATGAGAATATCGATACCCATATTACGAATATACACTTCGGGTCAGAAATCGAGATAAAATCCCCTCTGTGGCCCACTTCAGAGTGATGAAATTGAAACTGTCACAACGTCTTTCACAGCTTAAAGACCACTTGACTGATCCAAACCCCATAATATCCCCAAACAGTCCAAACACTAATTCGAACACTCAAGGATAATAAATCGTAATCATCTCAAAATTAAGCTGAGAACTTACAAAGAAAGGGCGCACAATGATCACTTATCATTTCCCCAGCTAATACCCACCTTAATTATAAGTTTTATCCACCAATTAAGAGCTCTCAGGGATGAAAATGTGGATTCTACACTTAGAACAAATAGCTAAAATTTGACGCAAAGATATATATATATATAAAACACCATCGGTGGCCTCTTAAGCGGCTACATCCACTTAAAAATCTTTTTGGCCACCAAAACAACTACCACTTAAGAATTCCACAGTCGCTAAAATGGTTGCACCAGAAACTTGGCACCAACCAATTTTTGCTAAGTCACAATAGACTCCGATCGGGTGCTTGAGATTTATTTAGAACCTCGTGCACGCAAAAAAACTATGCTACCCTACAAATTTTAGTGTTTTAGACTCAACAAAACCATCAAAATTTCAATCAGAGGTCGTTTTGACAGAATGTTAGTCCACACCCAAAGTTCTATTGTGCCAAAATCCACCCAATATCCTAAAATAAGTCCAGAAGCCTCGAAACTCAGACCATGGGTCCTCCTAACCTAAAATCAATACTCTAAAGCTAACAGAACAATAAAATTAAACATCCAAGGTGGTTTACCCTAAAGTTTTGGCCCAAGACCATTTTCTCAACTTCAAAAGCTCCAAAATAGGGAATTGGCTATAAAACCAAATGAAATGCCCGATGACCGAACTGTTAGTCCCACCAAGTCATAAATTACTTGGGGAAGCTACAGAAATTCTCTAAATTAGGAAAAAGTACAAAATCATAGAAATGACCTAGGGGGTCATTATAGAATTAGACCATGATTTATCCTTCTAGGAGGAGCCCATTTTTATCCTAGATAGGCAGACTAGGAAGTTGAGGTATAAGCATATTGATTTAGTGAAGGTCCAGTGGAGACATTGCCCAATTGACAAGGCTACATGGAAGGTTGAGTTCGACATGAGTCATATATACTCCTAGCTTCTTACAACTTTAGGTACTTTATTTTCTTTTAGTTTGAGGACGAACTTGTATTTTAGTGGTGGATAAGGTAACACCTATAGTTTTGATTTTTATCTTTTGTTGTATTTCAATCACTTTGCCCTTTCTCATAGTTGTTATATGCTATTTATGAGTTGTGGAGTTGGTTGGGATGGTCCCCGATGCATTTGGGAGTGATTTGAGTGAGTTTTAGACACTTAGAGGCTTTTAAAGTGGTTAGTTTTACTTCAGTCAATATTTTGTGATCCAAGTTTCGGATGGTGATTTGGTCAATCCTATTGGATTCAAAATGTTAATTTTGGATTAGTAGCGTGGTTAATTCATGCCTCGAGTCTTTATATTTTGTTTTGACCTTTTAGATGAAAACTAGTAAAATAAGCTTCAAAGGGGTACCGAGGGCTAATTCATTGTAACCAACCTCTTTCTATAAATCCAATAGTTCCATTGAGTCCAAAATATTGAAATTAGCCTAGTAGAATTATTAGTTTGTTTTTGTAGGGTCTAAAACAAATCCCGAGGGTCTAATCAGGACTAAATTTACAAGTCCCAACTGCTGGCTTGCAATTTTTGGTGCATCATAAAAAAGCTTATTCACATTTATAGGCCTCTGGTCATGTTCATGAAAAAAAAATTAATTTTTCATCACAAACACGATATAGGGACAGAGTTCGTGAAGGGTTGTTTAGTTCATTCATCACGAACGAGTGGTGGTGGCCGCATTCACGAAGGGTAAATGGGAACTAGTCTGGGTCGGTCACTCATCGCATTCGTGATTGACTGCCTGTGATAGCAATGGTTCCAGTTTATGTCAGGTTGGGAATGCAACCAATGGCTCACATTCGCGAAGGGTATTATATACCTGGGCAGACTTAAATCATTTTCCTCATCCAAAACCTTATTTTCACTATTATTAGACTTTGGGAGCTCAGTTTTTGATGATTTCAAAGTGGGGTTTCATCAATCTTGTTTGGATAATCTTTAAACTCTTATTTTCATCATTTTCCATTGATTTCATCTTTAAAACAACTTCTAATCTTTGATTTCAAAACTTGGATTTTGGGGGGTTTACCCAGTAAAGTTAAAATGGGTTTTACTTTGATTTTAAGTCCGATTTCAACTTGTTTTTAGTTGGGTTTTTAGATTTAGACTCCTCTTAATATGGATAACATGATTCTTAAATAAAATTCTAGATCTACCCTTTTGATTTTGAGCTAATTTTTGAACTATTTTTGGACCCAAAATAAACCTAGCCTTTATGGGTATCGTTGGACTCCTTTTGATGTGTAGATTATGTTTTTGATAGGTTTAGTCCATTTTGATGCAGTTCGTGAAGGGAAGGCTCCACGTTGAAGGTTCTAGGCGTATTATCAATGATTTGTAAATACTTGTCTCAAGGGTAAGTTAAGAGCTCAAGCCAATGATCATTCTTTATACTCGCTCTTGTTATGTGTGTGCCCAGGGGTAGTAGGTGGTGACCCGATATTCTATAGTAATTTCATTTTCCTTCCAGCCTTTATAATTAAGGTGATCAACCATTATATCATGATGACTTCTTCTTCTTTAGCAAACTTAGTTTTTTATTATCGAGTTGAGCTCCATGAGTTGGTCAGTTGGGTTGTATGGGAAAATTTATCTTTACTATTGGCTTACGCACTCTTATATATATTGAGACAGTTTGACACTTTATTTTTATCATTACTTAATTATCTCATTCTATAGCTTAGAGGATTCCTGTAATGACCCTTCAAGTTATTTTCTTAAATTTTGTGCATTTTTTGTGTTTCAAGCTTTCTTGTAGGTACTACAGGTTATTTATGACTTGCTATGATACGTGGTTCAGTTCCCAAGGATTTTGGTTAGGTTTTAAACCAACTTCCTTATTTTGGTGCTTTCAAAGTTAAGAAGCTTGACTTCGATCAAAACTTCTAGTAAACAGCCTCAATTGAGAATTTTAGCTATCCCGTATACCAAATGCAGATGGGTATGGAAGAGTGGTGGGAATTGATGTAGTAGGTATAGACTACGAAGGAGGTGTCATATGAGGGGTTGTGGTACCCATTTCTGCATCACTAGCCTTTGTAAGCTGCTCAGTGTCATCTATGTCACTAACCTGTATCGAGGTGTCAACCTGATCACGCGTTTCAACTTCCCCCTCGAACAAGGTTGCACCTGAAGAAGTAAATGGTTGGGCTCTTGTTCTGGCAACTAGGTTTATGTCATCTTTAATCAACCCCACATCCTAAATCGGTGTCACCACTATCGGATAATCGATGCCCGACAGTATCGGGAAACCTGAATCTCTGCACTGCCAATGAACAAATATGGAAATGGAATGCTAGTGACATCTAAAATTGCCCTTCTATAAATCTCTTCAATAATGTACCGAGGGATATTAATGTCACACCCCGCCATAATGCTCGCTACCATAACTGCTCTATCTAGAGTGAGGGTACTATCAACGCCTATTTGACCAAGTCAGGTCTACACAATCGCGCACCAAAACTTTTTGGCAAAAGTCAGTGATGCCTTATTTATCTCAGCTTTGCCACCAACCCAGTCAGCCTCAACTCCTCTCTCAGGAATGTATCCACTAACCTATCTCAACAAGTCTACTTTCTATATCGAGTCTTTCATTTTATTTTGATCATTTACTATCCTCATTTGGTGGTCAAATTTGGTCGTGTTCACTAGAAGCTCATATTCTAGCTCAAATAATATGTGTTGAATCATGGCGCTCTAAGATATCTACGGGCCTAACCCAAACTAGTAGGCTGGCTAACGGAGGCTAGTCTTTGCTAAGAGGCTAGTCTTTGCTAACTACCTTTGGAGAGTAATCTGTTACACTAAGGCGGTATATGATGCATAGAACTTACGAACCAACTCCGAACTATAAATGTCTGATGGTTGTCCCATCCAACTAAATCGGTATCGATCAAATGTAGACTGTATTTATAGAATCTCGGCAAAGTCTATTGTCTAAATGCAAGGCTCTCTGTAAATATTTCTCTTCAAAGTTCTAGCATAAGTTGGAGCCACATCTCTGTCATAGATTTTTACATGCCCGGCACACACCACCTTTAATTTTCATGAACTGGGGTAGACTAAGCCCTTTGTGCCTCAACCCTTCATTGATTTGTAGATGTATCAGTTAAACTCTTCTCCCCGGTGCCTGAACTAGAGTCAGCAAATTTGGACTCATTTCCATAGCTAGTACCAGATGATCCCTCTCCCTCTTCAGATTAGAGAGTGGTAGCATATGTCTGTGTCTCAACCTGAGGTAGCAGAAGAAAGGTAATTTAGCAGCAACCTAAGTTTTTGTGGTTCCCTTTGATGCCTCCAATGTGTAACACTGAATTTCATTATTTTATAACTATTGGAAGTATTTTTCACTTGCATTCTACTGCCTGAAAATTTTCTTAACTTGGAAAATACATGAAATATGAGAAGAGGAAACTCTAACTAAAGCTATCAAAAAGAGATCAAGTTAGCTTCAGTAAAGTTCCCATGAACTGAACACTAATATCTAAGATATATTATCTATATGGTTTATATATGAAATCCACTCATTAATTTTCTCATTTGGTATAAAATACTTCTATTAGTTTAACCGAACAGCTAAAAATTAACTCATCAAACAAAATACTTGTACATCTTCCTGGCTACAATTCTAGACCTCTCAGTTGTATCGAGATAATGTACTATAACTGCCAACATAGTTACAAAAATACTTACCTCTACATTTGGTTCAAGCAGACCTAATTTCCTTCTCAGATTTGGTCTTTGCCAACAAAAAAAGAAGTTTAGGGTATCTTTCACTCCATAACAAAAATACCATATAATCAAACTATGTATATTTATCTCTTCATTAGTTTGTTCTCATAGATCATCCTAGAATTTTTCACAAAAGAAAAGATGGCTGAACTTTCCTCACTCACCTCTAAAATACTCCAAGCTACCTTCATCATCTTGCTCCTAAGCCTCAGCTTTGGCTGTGTAACTCAGCCAGAATCCTTGACGATGTCGCCCTCAATATATGATCTATCACAAACGGACGATCCTATTATGGCTACTTGGGTAGTACCAATTGTCACATTATCAAGCAACCAACTACTTTCACAGGTTCTGATTCCAACATGGTGCCTATGTTGCTGAGCATTCTGTCCTTGCTGCCTCAGTGGCTCCTTGGGTAGATTTACAAGCTAAATCTGAACCAGATTTTGGTGTATCTAATTTGGAGTTTCATTTACTCTATCGATGTTTGTGAAACACACAGAAAAATAACAGATTAAAAATGACCTTTATTAAAAAGCAATGCATGGAAACTATTTTACATCAATTATACTGTAGCAGAAGGAAAAGTAGTCACAAAGATTCAATATAATAATTAATAAAAAGTAGGAACCAAAAACATAAAATCTTGATCGTTAATCATTCATTTTTTATATCTAGCCCTCTGTTGTAGAAAAATATAGTACTAGTGTTATAGTTACTAACACTAGATCTCTCTGCATGCATCAACTTGAGATATTGTACATGAAAAATACAGCCTGTTAACAATTGCACTGAGTGCTTCAATCACAGTATAAGGATCCGAAAATCTTCAAATTCTCTTTGTTTTATTAAAACAAAAGGAATACATAACAAGACCCCATACTTTAACTACAAAAATGCTATTAGAAAACACTACATGCATCCTTTCCACTACTGTGATATAGGATTCAAGGAGAAAGCTGTTGTAGCTAGTGAGGAGGAAAGAATGATGATACAATCTAAAACACCTTCAGATAGTCTAGGCTTACTTTCTTGAAAATATTTAGAATGGTACCCACTAGCAAAACTTAATGTACTCCATACCCACTTCTTTTTTTTTCCATTTATTTTTTAGGGTTGAAGTTTGAAAAAAAGGGAAAATGTGGGGTAGGGTTGTGGGGTCATGGGCCTTTTCAATATTTTAAACAATTATGAAAAAACTTTAATTCTTTAAATAATACACTTAGGCCCCTTACTATTTCCTTAAAATAAACTTCAACCCATTTCTCTTTCCACCTCATTCTCATTCTTTTTTCTTCAAACTCTAAATCTTTTCATTCGATTTATCTTCTCCTCCAATCTTAAAACTCTTCATTCGTTGTTATCAAATATTTTATCTTTTTATTTCAAGCATTTTGAGCTCCATATTGATATTTTTTTTCAATGAAAAAAAGTCTTGATTTTTTAGATCAAGATGAAAATCAATGCTTCTTTTTCCTTTAAAAAGCTTTCATTTTCTCCCCTTTCAACCCTTTTTTTGGGTCAAATTTTTTGGCTCTCATCAAAAAATCACGTCACGACTAATAGGACTTTTAGTACTTTATCCATTATATATGCTTTCAAATTTGTTGCCATTGTTGTTAAAGCTCCCATTTTTGGCATAGATTCTAGCCTCATTAGTTATAATGTTGATGGTTTTATCACCCTTAATGTAATGACCCTCAAGGTCATTTTCCTAATTTTCGCATTTTTTTGATATTTTGAGTCTTCCCACAGCAGCTACAAGTCATTTATGACTTGCCAGAACTGTCGGTTTGATTATCGGCTTTGTTTGGGTTTTAGGCCCTGTTTTGGAGCATTTGCTGTTAAGGAATTGGTCTTGGACAAAAACTCCTAGTAAATGACCTCAGATGGAAATTTTGACAGTGTCATCAGCTCCAAAACGTTGATATTAGGCTAGGGGGGCCCTTGGTTCAAGTCCTGAGCCTTCCATACTCATTTTGAGCAATTGGGTAGATTTAATAAAAAATAGAACTATAGGTGTGGGACCTAAATTTAATCGAAACAATCTCGGATGAACTTTTTTATGGTTCCATTGAGTCTAAAATGTCGAATTTGGTATGGTAGCATAGTTCATTTGCCCACATGGGATTTCTAACGAATCCCGAACCCCCGATCGGAGTCCGTGAGGACTTAAGCAATTGCTGGTTTTCCAGCATCTGGTGCAAACACCTTTTTCTCTTCGCATTCATGAGGCTAGGGTTGTGCTTATGAAGGTTCAAGTTCTTGACCTTCACAATCGCGAGTCTCACCTCTCGCTTTCGCGATGCGGGTCAGCCTTAACCGGGTCAACTCCCTTCTTCGCGATCGCGGCTGGTTGTCTGCATTTACGATAGCTTGATTTCTTTTCCATCATGTTCATGAGCCTTTGGATGTATTTGGAAAGTGCAATATCCTCTTTAGTCGTGTTCGCTACCCTCGGCCTCCGCGATCGCGAAGGCCAAATGACAGGGCAGTATATGTTTCTCTTCCTCGATTTCTTCATCATTTTTTAGCCTCCTCTCACCATTGTTGGAGCTTGGAGCATGGAAAATACTGGAAGATCATCCATTAAGGCTAAGGTAAGCTAATCCAACTCCTCTTATAAATTCCCATTGTTTTCCCCATCAAATTCCATCCGTTTTCTTGTAAATTTCTAGAAATTTGGTCTTAAATTCCTAATCTTATGGGGTTGATTTAAGCCCCAATTGGTTTTCCATTTGTGCTCAAATTTTGAGCACACATTCCTTGTCCTTTGATAGACCTCGTGACAGATTCAATTTTGGATTTTGTTTGAGGTCCCCAAGGGTCCTTTCTTGACCCAAAATTTTAACCCGAGCTTTTATATAGAAATATGGATCTTGTTTTAATTGTATTAACGTGTAGATGATTGTTTTTATAGTGTGGAAGCATTTTGGGATCGTGGATCAAGGTCGATCAAATTATGGGTGATTCAAGACTTGCGGTTCGGCATCGAGATAGGCTTCGATCTACTTTTCTCTATGAAATGGTGTTATATATAGATTTCATGCTAGGTAGGGATTTTAGGATATGATTATGACTAGTGTATTATGACTTAGCCTATTTAGGGAATGTGGGGTAGAAATGTGACCAGAACCTTAGCATAAGGATACTTGTTATGGTCATAGAATCCTATTACCCTTGATTATAATCATGTTAACCATAGTTTGATGATTAAGGATCCTTTAGTATAAGATTTACCATTTTACTTAGTGAATTATACGATAATTCACCAATTAGTTCCCTCAGTGACTTTACACCCTCATTTACCATAGTTTCCCGAGTTATGATGTGTTATTATGTTGATTAAGTTGTTATGCCTGAGGCCGTGGTTACAATGCCAGTTGGACTCCAGTTTAGTATTCTATCCTTATAAAGGACGTGTAGATGCTTAGGCGCTTATTGTTGCATCATTTGGATACTGTGATGGCATGCATACTCTTAGGCATATTCATGCTCACTCAGTGGTAAGATTCCAATGAAATCCTTGATTTTTCTACTATTTTCTAAAAAGGGATTTATTCCCACTTTTCTCTTCTAAAATGGATTCTTTTACAACAAGAATCGTACCACCTCATTTAATGAATTATGAGTTGTGGAATGAAAAATGTTGTTTTGGAAATTAGACCGAGGTTGATTCTGGTCCATTACTAATCCACTCTTTTACCACTACTGTTTACTTTGGTCGACGGAGATTCTGACCCTTTCAACATTATTATGATGATTTCGTCCCGAACTTGATCTCGGGCAATGGCTTACAATTGTACACTCTTTTAGTCACGGTTCAAATTCGTGCACTTATTATACAATGTACACTCTTTTAGTCATTGTTCGTGACTGTGCACTTATTATACAATGTACATTATTATAGTCACAATTTGGGTTTGTGCATTTATTAAGCAATTTACACTCTTTTAGTCACGGTTCGAGATTGTGTACTTATTATACAATGTACACTATATTAGTCACGGTTCTAGTCAGTGCACTCATTATATATATCTGATACTGGATGGATTAGATGGATTATGATGATTATTGGAAGTCATGGTTTGGGACCAGGCAGTGTATACGGATATCTCAAATCCCCTATGGGCTCCTTCATCCGCGAGCCATAATTTTGGAGAAGGATGGTCACCATAGGTCCTTCTTTTGCAAGCTCTGGAGCTGGGGGAGGAGTATATACTTGGTAGTTTATGGCACTTGAATCGGTTATGGTATTTCAATTTATGTTCCATTCATTTATTCATATGTATCGCCTATCACCAGTATGATTGTTTAGCACCTGTATCTATTGGTATTATGGGGGGTTGTATAGGTATAGGTTATTATTGTTGTTTGTTGAGTGCTTTCATGAACCTTCTGGGCTTATAGGTTCCCGGTTAGGTATTTGATCGTCCGAACTAGTCGATTACTTTATTATTGGTTATTATGGTTAGTTCATGGTATGTTGATCATGGACTGGTATTCGAGATTGGCGGTACGTTTACAATTCCCTTCATTATTATGGCAAATTGCATTATTGATAGTTACCTCACAATTAGACATTATGTTTAGGGACTCTGATTAAGCTATTATTAGCTTCCCTACTTGGTTCTAATCCTTGAAATGCTAGGTGGACTCCCTCAGTATGTTACCTGTGATTTAGTCCTATATGCATGTATACATATATATATATATATATATATATATGGTATTATCATATATCCCTCTCTTTCCTTATCTATTCATATTGTATATGTGTCCTTTGGCCTAGTATTACTACTATATATCCTTCTTTCACTCTTCATTTGTATATTGGTTGGTGATGTACGATATCACACTTTAGTTCCTGAACACTGTTTGAATAGGATAGTTTATCCTTACTGCCCTGATAGCATTATCATGTTTAGTTTCTCGAATAGTTGGCTGTAGTTTATTTTCTTGCTTTATATGTTATTTATGCTTGCATTATTTCTGGAGCTCAGTGGGCCGATGCCTACTGAGTACCACGTGTTTAGTACTCATACTACACTTCTGTATTCTGTAGATCATAGTACGATTTATCGCCATTGATGTGTGCATCATACGGAGCAGCCATGGATCAAAGATTTAGGGCGAGCTCCTAACGGTCGGAGTGCTCCTACTCTCTCTCTTATTGTTAGACTAATCTCTATGTTGTATTCAAAGACATCTTTGTATATATATATTTACCCTGTATTTCACTTGTACTCCTGTTATATTAGAAACTCATGTACTGGCTCCACCCAAGTTCTGGGATTATAGTAGCCTGTTTATTATATTTGTTCCACAGATTCTTCTTTTCACTTAATAATCCATTACTAGCTATTCCGAACTATGGTTGTCTTAAGTACTGGTGGGTTAGAGTAGGTTCCATCACGACCGCGACAAATTAGTATTAGAGCCTAGGTTTATCGGTGTTGTTGGTAGAAGAGCTAAGTGTCTAGTAGAGTCATGCGGATCGGTACGGAGACATCTATAGCCTATCTTCGGGAGGCTATAGGGCATTCTTAGAAAATTATTCTCAACTCTTTGTCATGTTTTCGTATCTCTATGAACCTCTAGTACTTTATTTGACCCTATTCTTTCCCAGATGGATGGAGCGATGTTATCAATAGATGTGAACGGTACTTATGTACGTGTGACCAGAGTTTTAGTTCTGCGATGGACTAGGGAATTAGAGATTGATATCAAGGATCTTTAACATTAGTCAGAGGGTCTGGGATCAGCCCAGGCTCCAACAAAGTTTGTGATCGCCTCAGTTCCTCAGGATCCAGTGTTAGGGATTCCAAGTATTTTAGTGGATACCTCCTAGCCAGAGATGATGTTTGGTACATCGAGTGCTTCTCAGGCTTGAGTTGGATTTATTGGTGTTCAACAGGGTTCTTTATTAGTTTCAGAGTATAATATTGGGTTTCTGTAGTAGTCCAAACACACATCTATGTTATATGCTATTGAGCATGAGATGGTGCAGAGATTTATTAGAGGATTGGCTTTACTACTCCATTTGGCATCAGAGCATTTGATAGCAGCTGGGTTTTCTTTCTCTGAGATTATTGATCATGCGAGGGCTACAGTAAAGGCTTGCTTTGAGACATACAGAGGTGGCAGTAAGAGGCCATGTCAGTAGTTCAGTGTTAGTAGTATTCCTTCTGGAGGTTGGGATCCTCCCAGCAGAGGTCACCACCATTTTCCACTTATTAGGATCGTACATGTAGCACCTCAGCTTATGGGTAGCTCTTTGGTAGATAGTGTTGGTCTCAATAGATAGAATTCTAGTCAGACAATACGGGTTATTTGGTCTAGGTTGTCACGACGTCCCATTTTGGGTCAGCAGGTATAGTACATCAGAAAGTCCCTGGGCATGTTTTGATTGTGGTGGGATTGTCCATTGGTCTCGGGGATTCCCCAGGCTTGAGTTGGTCATCCAGTTGGGGACAACTCATGTTTCTCGCCAGGTCAGGGCTTCAGGGGTTTGTTACAACTGCAGAAAGACCAGTCACCAGTCTAGAGAGTGTCCCTGGTGTGGGATTATTAGTCATTCAACTCATCCAGATCAGTCTCATAGAGTTGCGGCACCTTCGGTTAGAGGTAAGGCCCTTGGGGCCTCAGTTGGTCATTCAGACGCTCAATTTGGGTTTGGACCCGTTCAGATTCATATATCTCTAGGCAGGCCAGGACTATGATTTTAGATTCTATCTTATAGGTATGATTTTGATTTACTATCTTTTTAGCTTTTATTTGAATTATGTTGAGGTTCTCATACCCATCGGTGGTTACCTGCCTTGATATTACTATGACGACTGTTGTATAAATTGGTGTTTTTATATTGATTGTTGTATGCCTTTGTGTAGATTTATGCATATATGGCTACCCCGGTAGATAATTTCTTTTAGTAGTGGATTGAGTGGATCAATATCGTAGGTTCCTTAGGGGTGTAGCATTTGGGTTCAAGTCCCATTTCCTTTGGTATATTGGCCTTGTTATGGCCCTAGAGTGGTAGTTTTGTTAATTTTCATTTTTGGTACCACCTAAATCTTATGTTGTTGATAATATATTCATGGTTTGACGTCGAGTGATTCTTTCTTGATAGATGGCTAGACTAGCATTACCTAGTTAGCGTTTCCCCTTCCTTGCAATTCTTGTCCGTTTGTCTTAGAACCTAGGTTGGTTGCTTTTCCCACCTGTTAGTGAGGTTAGATCAGTTGAAGAGAGGAAGTGAAGGTAAGTTTGACCTTTTATGGCCTTTTTGTGATTTTAGCATTGGCAGTCTTCTTCCATTGCCCAATCCTATTGGTGGTATGTTTGGGATTTCATTCTTTCGATCTGGATAGTTCATCTCTGGTACTGGTCTTGACCTTAATGTTAATATTAAGTTGGAGTTGGTAATTAAGTTACGTTGCCCATTTCTGATGTTGAAAGGTCTGAGGCTTATTTTTTAATTTGTTGGGTTCGTCTCCTGGAAATCATTTTGATTTTGGTATTGGTGTAGAGTTGGATACTCTGTTCTTACTGTGATGTGGTCCATGGTTCAGCCGAGTTAATGTTGGCGTAAATAGGTAGATTCAAAAATTTCTCATTTTGGTATTTATTTAGCCTAATATGAAGCGTGGTATGCTTCTACCTAGTGGTATATACTTGGGTGTCAGTTGCTGGTAATTAAAGTGGGTGTCTTTTGGGATTAGGTATTCGTTACCATGGATTGAGTAATTGTTTGGCCAGATTCAGGCCTAGATTACATTTTCTGAGTTGCCCAAGATTCAGCTATCATCAACACTATTTGCGGCCTTGTTGGGATTTCATTTTTCGGCAATGTCTCAGTTTCATCCATTGCAGGGATCGTCATTTAGATACTTGATTGCTGATAGTGAGATTGATTTGAGCACTCAACCTTAGTGAAGGCTTTTTGGACTCAAGTGTTGAGATTTCAGCTATGGGTTGTAATGCTTGGGTACAGCTTCCAGTTCAAAATTTGGTTAGCTGAGACTTTATTTATAGGCTGACTAAGCCTACTCATTGCCTACCGATTCAGTTTTCTTAAGTTCGGATGGGTCGTACTTGATAGATGCTTGGAGGTTGGTCCATCAGTACATGGTATTTGTTGCTATTACAGTTGGCCCCGATTCTCAGTTTCCATCAGAAATTTTGTATGCTTACTCAGTGGGGGAAGTGTATTTTAGTTGGACTTATCATGGTTTCTCCCACAGTTGGTGGGACCTTCTAAAGCGGATCATTCGATTTTGAGAGGTTATGCTTCAGACTCCTGACTATCAGTTTTTAGGGTCATTTGGACCAGTTGTAGCTTTGGATAGAAATCGCAGGCTTTGGTCATCTTCATTTGTGTGTCCAGGTAGCACTTTATGGGCTTATTCTTATGCTTGCCATTATGGATTTTCAGTAGATCAGCTTCAGTATTTCAAGGACAGTGTGATGGGTTTGCGCTGACAGGACTCAGATGATATTTTGTATGGTTCAGAGTAGATAGCAGGTTTGGAAAGACAAAAGAAGGTTAGATTTGGGAGTTGGAGTGGTTGCATGATTCATGCCTTGGATTGTCTTTAGCTTGGTTGAGTTTTTACTTGGATGTGCTTGTATCGGTGTGTTGTCAGAGTGTGGGGGTTTGGAGTTACATGAATCAGTCGTTCTTGGTTTAGTTGGAGGCCAGTTGGTTGTTGAGGATGAGTTTTGGGTTTTTGAAAAGTGAAGTAAGGAAGTTGGTTGAAAATGGGATACCTATAGTAAAATCCTTTGGAAGCGTTGTGTCTGCTTAGAGGTTATATGGGGAGACATGCACTGGGAATGCGGTCCCAGTACCTCATCCTTTTGAGCTTCCGGGCTCTTTCTATCCATTGACTTTTGCAGATGAAAGTCCTTTTAGTAGTGGATATTATAATGACCCTTCAGGTCATTTTCTCAATTTTCTCATGTTTTTGGAGTTTTGAGTCTTCCCACAGTGGCTAAAGGTCATTTATGACTTGGCAAAACTGTCGGTTCGGTTATCAGACAGTTCGTTTAGGTTTTAGGCTCATTTATCTGTTTTGGAGCTTTTGTTGTTAAGAAATTGGTCTCGGATCAAAAATCCTAGTAAATGACCTCAGCTGGAAATTCTAATAGATCCATCAGCTCCAGAATGTTGATTTTAGGCTAGGGGGACCCTTGGTTCAGGTCTCGAGGCTTCCAGACTCATTTTGGGATGTTGGGTAGATTTAACGAAAAATGGAACTGTATGTGTGGGACCCATAATTAATCAAAACGATCTAGAATGAAAGTTTTGATGGTTCTTTTGAGTCCAAAATTTCAAATTTGGTATGGTAGCATAGGTCGTTTGTGCGCACGGGATTTCGAACGAATCTCGAACCCCTGGTCGGAGTCTGTGAGGACTTAAGCAATTGCTGGTTTTCCAACATCTGGTGCAACCAACTTTTGCTCTTCGTGTTCTCGAGGCTAGGGTTGTGTTCACAAAGGGTCAAGTTCTTGACCTTCGCAATCGCGAGCCTTACCTCTCTCATTCGCAATGCGGGTTCCCTTCTTCATGATCGCGGCTGGTTGTCCGCGTTTGCGATAGCCTGATTCCTTTACCATCAAATTCGCTAGCCTTCAGCCGTATTTTCTAAGGGCAATGTCTTCGTTCGTCGCGTTCGCAACCCTTGGCCGCCGCGATCGCGAAGGCCGGATGTCTGGGCAGTATATATTTCTCTTCCCTGATTTCTTCATCTTTTTTTAGCCTCCTCTCACCATTGTTGGATCTTGGAGCATGGGAAATATTGGGAGATCATCCATTGAGGCTAAGGTAAGATAATCCAACTCTTCTTGATCATTTCCCGTTGTTTTCCCCGTCAAACTCCATCCATTTCTTTGTAAATTTCTACAAATTAGGTCTTAAATTCCTAATCTTATGGGGCTGATTTGACCCTTGATTGGTGTCCCATTTGTGCTTAACTTTTGAGCACACATTCCTTGTCCTTCGAGGGACCTCATGACTGATTCAATTTTAGATTTCGTTTGCGGTCCCCGCGGGCCTATTCTTGACCCAAATTTTGACCCGAGCTTTTATATAGCAATAGGGGTCTTGTTTTACTCATATTTACATGTAGATGATTATTTTGATAGCGTGGCAACATTTTGGGATCGTGGAACAAGGTCGATCAAATTATGGGTGATTCAAGACTTGCGGTTCGGCATCAAGGTAGGTTTCGATCTACTTTTATCTATGAGATGGTGTTATGTATATATTGCATGCTAGGTAGGGATTGTAAGATGTGATTATGACTAGTGTATCATGACTTAGCCTATTTAGGGAATGTGAGATAGAAATGTGACCCAAACCTTAGCATAAGTATACTTGTTATGGCCATAGAATCCTATTACCCTTGATTATAAGCATGTTAACCATAGTTTGATGATTAAGGATTCTTTAGTATAAGATTTGTCATTTTACTTAGAGAATTGGACGGTAATTCGCCAATTAGTTCCCTTAGTGACTTTACGCTCTCATTTACCATAGTTTCCTAAGTTATGAGGCGTTATTATGTTGATTATGTAGTTGGGCCCGAGGCCAAGGTTACGATGCCAGTTGGAATCCAGGTGAGCATTCGATCCTTATAAAGGACGTGATTCTAGTGTGTAGATGCTTAGGCACTTATGATTGTATTGTTTGGATACTGGTGATGGCACGCATACTCTTAGGCACATTCATGCTCACTTAGTGGTACGATTCCAACCTAATCCTTGATTTTACTACTATTTCTAAAAAGGGATTTATTCCCACTTTTCTCTTCTAAAATGAATTCTTTTACAATGGGAATGGTACCACCTTATCTAATGAATTATGAGTTGTGGAACTAAAAAGGTTGTTTATGAAATTAGATCGAGGTTGATTCCGGTCCATTACTAATCCACTCTTTTACCACTACTGTTTACTTCGGTCTACGGAGATTCTGACCCTTTCTACATTATTATGATGATTTAGTCCCGAACTTGATCTCGAGCAATGGTTTGCAGATGTACACTCTTTTAGTCTCGGTTCGAGTCTGTGCACTTATTATACAATGTACACTATTTTAGTCATGGTTCGTGTTCGTGCACTTATTAAACAATGTACACTCTTTTAGTCACGGTTTGAGTCCATGCACTTGTTATACAATTTACACTCTTTTAGTCACAGTTCAATTCCATGCACTCATTACATATGTACATATATCTCTCTCCGATAATGGATAGAGTAAATGGATTATGATGATTATTGGAAGTCCTAATTACGGATCAGGCAGTGTATACGGATATCCCGAATCCCCTATAGGCCCCTTCATTTGCGAGCCGCAATGCCGAAGAAGGATGGTCGCCGTAGGTCCTACCTTTGTGAGCTCTGGAGCTGGAGGAGGTGTATACACTTGGTAGTTTATGGCACTTGGATCGGATATGGTATTTCGTTTTATGTTGCATTCATTCATTCATATGCATCGCCTATCACCAGTATGATTGTTTGGTGCCTGTAGCTATCGGTCTTATGAGGGGCTGTACAGATACAGGTTATGATTGTTGTTTGCTGAGTGCTTCTGAGAACCTTTTGAGCTTATGGGGGCCCAGTTAGGTATTTGTTTGTATGGACTAGCTGGTTACTTTATTATTGGTTTTTATGGTTAGTTCATGGAAGGTTGATCATAGACTGGTATCCGAGATTGGTGGTACATTTCTGATTCCCTTCATTATTATGGAAAATTACATTATTGATAGTTACCTCACAATCAGACATTATGGTTAGGGACCCTGATTAGGCTATTATTAGCTTCCCCACTTGGTTATGATCCTTGAGATTCTAGATGGACTCCCTCAGGATGTTACCTGTGATTTAGTCCTATATGCATATATACATATATACATATATATATATGGTATTACCGTATATCCCTCTCTTTCCTTATCTGTTCATATTGTATGTGTATCCTTTGGCCTATTATTACTACTATATATCCTTTTTTCACTCTTTATTTGTATATTGGCTGGTGATCTACGGTATCACACTTTAGTTCCTGAACACTGTTAGAATAGGATAGTTTATCCTTGTTTCCCTGATAGCATTATCATGTTTAGTTTCTTGAATAGTTACTTGTGGTTTATTTTCCTGCTTTACATGTTATTTATGCCTGCATTATTTCTGGAGCTCAGTCAACCAATGCCTACTGAGTACCACGTGTTTGGTACTCATACTTCATTTTTGTAGCCTTCAGATCATAGTACGAGTTATAGCCATTGATGTGTGCATCGTGTGGAGAAGCTATGGATCAGAGATTTAGGGTGAGATCCTAACGCTCGGAGTGCTCCTACTCTCTCTCTTATTGTTAGACTAATCTTTATGTTGTATTCAGAGACATTTTTGTATATATATATTTACCCTGTATTTCACTTGTACTCCTGTTGTATTAGAAGCTCATGTATTAGCTCTACCAGGTTCTGGGATTATTGTAGCCTATTTATTATATTTATTCCACAGTTTCTTCTTTTCTCTTGGTAGTCCGTTACTAGCTGTTCCGGACTACAGGTTGGCTTACCTACTGGTGAGTTAGAATAGGTGCCATCATGACCTGAGAAATCGGTTCGTGACACTTAACTTGAGCATACACAAAATCACAATTATCATTCTTAATCTCAGCTCCATTTCAGTAGTTCATGTGGTTATTTGTAAGAGATCCAACCATCCTTTCTTATTCATTATACTGAAATTTTTACAATCATTGATCAGGCGATCAGTTATAGACCACACTCACAGTCTAGACATAAATCAATTGTAGGTCATAATCATAGTCTAAGCATCGACCATTGTATGCTCTTTGCAAAGATTAAACAAATATAATCACCTAAACACAACTTTCATACTCTTTCTTTATAAACCCACATACTAATTGTCTTTAAAGAACAAAAAAAAATAGTTTTTTCCTGTTTTAATTTTCTCCCTATTGGTATGTCGATGCTTGAAATATGTTTGAGCTTTTTCAAGAAATCTCATATAATTTACTGTTAAATGGGTGTTCGCTCTTCCAAATTCTCTTCCTACTATTGACATTTCAAGTTATCTACATTTTTACCTAACTTGATTTGAGTCATTATTCTTTGTTTGCTTCTTTTTATAAAGTATGTGTTATTTCTACTCATTTTGCTTATTTTGATTGTATTTTTTTTCTATTTTTTTCTGTAAATTAATTTTGGTCTATTAATAGACTTATTTTAACCTATTTTTTAATCGAAATATGTGTTATTTTTACTTATTTTGTTTGTTTCAATAGTACTTATTTTTGTTCATATTTTATTGTTGCAAATTCATCATAGTATATTACTCCCTTCGTTTAAAAAAGAATGTCCTGCTTTGAATTGACACCGAGTTTAAGAAAATAAAGAAGACTTTTAAATCTTGTGGTCTTAAATTAAAGTTATGTCAAATGTACCAAAATACCCTTTAATCTTATGGTCTTAAACATGCCACGTGAAAAGTTTGAATTAAAGTGTTGCCAAAAAAGGAAAGAGTCATTCTTTTTTAAACGGACTAAAAAGGAAAGTAGGTCATTCTTTTTTAAATGGAGGGAGCAGTTTATAACTCTATTATTTGCATATAGATCATAAAAATAATAAAATAAAGAGGAGAAAAGTTCTTAAAGATTCAAACTTGACCGTCATACCGTCACCATTATTGTTGTCAACGCCTTTCACCCAATTTATAATCAATTGTACTGGTTGGTTATAGATTATCCTAGTCTATAATTACCGATGTCATTGGTGTATGCAAAACTATTAATGTAATCGAATAATTTTTCTTTAGACTCTATTATCGATCTTTCAGATGTTCCGTTGAAAAACTATGGAGTTTTACTTTGTTATCGTTTAAAAAGTAGGATATTTTAATTTCGTTACCGTAGGAGATAGATAAAAGACCATAATAGAAAAATATTGATGATCAACATGCTAGATTTCTTACCATGTGCATAGTCAATTATAGATGTGATTGACTATTGATCATTTATATGGTATATGTTGTTCTATGTACAGGTCCATATAATGGTCCTAAAACATTACTATGTAGCAAAGAAATATGAATAATTAACTAGAATAAATTAAATTAAGGAATTTAACTATATTCATACCGAGTAAAACATATTAATTACATTATTTAGGAGTTCATATCAGTTTGACACATGATCATAATGATGATAGGTCCATGTAATGGTCCTAAAACACTAGTTAATGACCAAAAAAAAAGAAAATAATTAATTTGATTAAATTAAATTACTAGTGCTTGGCTATATATAAACTAGGTCTATTATCAATTAGGGCCATTTTAAATACTAGAATATACGCTTAGTCTATAATATACCATAGTCATCACTAGTATATACAAACAAATAAAATAATTAAATAAATTAAATTAAATTAAATTATATGAATTTATATCATTCAAGCATTCACATACAAGTCATATGATCATATAAGAGTCCACAAAAATTGAGAGTAGTGATCAAAAAGGTGTGAGGATAAATAATGATTGAACAACAACATCCTCAGAGTAATATTTGTCAGAGCATAAGTATGTTCTGAGGATGTTGTTTGTTCAACCATTACTCATCCTCATACCCTTTCGATCACCACCCCAAATTTATGTGGACTCTTATATGATCACATAACTTGTATTGAATGCTTGAATTGTGTAAATTTATAAAATTTAATTTAATTTATTTAATTATTCTCTTTTTTGATTATATACTAGTAATTGATATTTATTCATCTGGTATATTATAGACTTAAAGAATAGTTCAGTATCAACAATGGCCTTAATCAATTACAAACCTCATAGGTTAGTCTACATGTTTGTAGACCAACACTAGTATATACAAATAAAGAAAATAATTAAATAAATTAAATTAAATTATATGAATTTATATCATTCAAGCATTCAAATACAAGCCATATGATCATATAAGGGTCCACATAAATTGTGGTGGTGATCAAAGGGGTGTCAGGATGAGTAATGCTTGAACAAACAATATCCTCAGAGTAATATTTGCCAAAGCATAAGTATGTTCTGAGGATGTTGTATGTTCAACCATTAGTCATCCTCATACCCCTTTGGTCACCACCCCCTATTTATGTGGACTCTTATATGATCACATAATAACTTGTATTGAATGCTTAATTTGTGTAAATTTACACAATTTAATTTAATTTATTTAATTATTCTCTTTTTTGATCATATACTAGTAAGGATATATATTCATCTACTATATTATAGACTTAAAGAATAATCCAGTATCAGCAATGGCCTTAAACAATTATACACCTCATAGATTAGTACACATGTTTGTAAACCATCACTAGTATATTGTCAAAAAATTAAATAATTAAATTAATTAAATTAACTTATGAATTTACACAAATCAAGCATTCAATACAAGTTATGTGATCATATAATAGTCCACATAAATTGGTGGTGATCAAAGGGGTATGAGGATGAGTAATGATTGAACAAACAACATCCTTAGAACATATCTATACTTTGACAAAGATTACTCTGAGGATGTTGTTTGTTCAACCATTACTCACCCTCATACCTTTTGATTACCACCCCAATTTATATAGACTCTTATATGAACATATGACTTGTATTTGAATGCTTGAATGATGTAAATTCACACAATTTAATTTAATTTATTTAATTATTCTCTTTTTTGTATGTACTAGTGATGTTTATAAATTCATCTGGTATAGTATAGATGGAGAGCATAGTCTAGTCTCAATCGTGGCCGTAATTGATTTTAGACCATATATATTAAACTAGTATAGTATAGACTAAGAGTCGTGTCTAGTCTATATTATAGGCTTGATATATAATTATGATGAAACAGAGTATAAACTTATTTTATCAAATTGTTCAAATGCTATATAATCATATAATCGATGATAGAACAAAGTCATTGTCTATTATAATATATGAGTTTGTATATAATATTTTGTCTTCTATTAATTTATTATTCAACTAATCAATTGTTCTATTTATAAATCAACCAATTTTGAAATTAACTGTGCAAAAATCAACAACCATAAAAAGGACAAAAATAGTTGTGAAACTGAAATTGTTTTGTTCATAATTCATTGTAATACATACATATTGCCAACAACAAAACAAAAAAAAAGGCAAAAACAAAAAGTTTCCATTTAAACCATCATCTATCCCATTACTATGCCAAAATCACAAATAAGAAAGTTTCTTCTGCAATGAACTAGAACTAGAACACAAAAAATAAAAACTAAACTAGAGGGTTTTGGGGGGGGGGGGTGTGATGTAATCGCTAGTCTCCGTAGAAAATAGGTGATACGTCGGAGTTCATGGTCTAGTCGATCACAATCCTGATCCAGATTGAACCATTGCGATGCAGCGCAATGGACACTGTCATCTTACTAAAGGATTTTCAATTCCAACATTTGGGAGTCTCCTCTCATAATCCCATATAATCACCACCACCAATAATAAATTCTACTAAAGAAATAATAGAACTACACTGGTCGATCCTAGCTTAAGGTCTCGGTCTATAACGGGTCGATGACTGGTAAGAAAGGGTTCCTATCGATGCTCTCCTAGCTACTGAAATGGAGAAAGAAATTTAGAGTGCATTTAAATTACTGAAATCTATCTACTAACAAGTTGTACAATGATTTTGAAAGCTTCTCAAGCTTGCAACAATGGTGTAAAAATATTTTTTGAAAATATTTGAAAGATAATGGGGTAAAAATGGAAGCAATGAGCAAGATAATGGTGATTTTCAGCTATGAGGAGAAAAAAATCGCCGAAAAAGCCGCATGAATTGGAGAAATTAGGGGGGAAATGGGAGCTTTTTTTGTTACTTCTTGGAGAATTTTTTTGTTTATTTTTTTAGAAATTAAAAATCAGATAATTGTTGGATGAGAAGGGGGACTAAAGTGTAATATTGAAGACTTGTGTCCTAGTTTTGGTTGGTTTTGAAAGTCAAATGGATGACATCATAATGGTGTCTATATGATTCATTTTTGAAGACTTGTGTCTAAATGTTAAATTAAGTCTTGAAAGTGGGCATTTGTCCAACTCTCCCTACTTTCTTGTGTCAATTCATAGATGAATCCATTTTCACTACACTTCTGCAGTTTATCATTATAAAGTAGACAATCGATTCCTATCTAAAAACAGGGAGTAAAATCATAGGCAAACTACCCCTCTTAGCATAGAAAAGATGAGCAAGGAAGCATATTCAATTAATTAAAGATCAAATAATGTTGGTCACATACCAAGAATAAAAACTAAAATGTATGGATGAGGAACCAGATATATAAATATCCAAGATAGCATGCAGTTTGATATATATATATATATTAGTTACAGGAGGCCCGAACTTATCAAAAAATAAAAATAATTTTATTTATTAAATAAGTATAATATGTGTCATATTTTTATTGCATAAATAATTTAATGTAATCATAAGTTAATCAGATACTTATTTAATACAATTTTTTTGGTAACTTAAGCATTTAATATGATTTCTTGATTATGTAAAAGCTCAGTTATTAAAATAAGAGTAAATTTGAAAAAAGAAGAAGAGTTATTCAAGTACAATTTTTCTAAAAAGATATAATATTTTCTTGATTATGTACAAAATTATTTTTTTTGAATTAGATATAAAAATTAACAATACCATAGTGTATACCAAAATAAATACAAAATATAAAAGGGCAATTTTCATAAATTCCAACAGTTTAGTACCTAATTACATAAAATTTCGACTGTTTTCATATTTATGTAAAATCCCAATTTTTCATTCATTGTCGCAATACATAGCTAAGGCTCCCGATACATCACCATCTGATATATAAGTACCAATATATAACTCTTATGTATTAATATCACAGAGATACATCCAGATACATAAGTCATATGTATCAGTAGCATTTCGATACATTATTTTTGTAGATTTTCAACCAAACACATCTTTCTTATGTATCTATAACCTAATATTTAGTAAGATACATAGCTTTTGTAAATTTGGTGGAGGATCGCTTGATGTATCTTCTTATCCTTCTCTACCAGATACATCATTCTTATGTATCTCCGAACTCTCTTAATAAATACATCATTCTTATGTATCTTCATTAACATCATCATCTTCAACCTCCATTGACGAATCTCCAAACTCCAGAATTCCTCATGGCTTGAATTGTCTTGTACGCCTCCGTGGATTCGAGATATGATGGTGAAAATTCGAGATCTGATGCTGGGAATTCGAGATCTGATGCTGGGAATTCGAGATTTGATGTTGTTGTGAATCAAATTCTGGTAAACCGGCAAAACCAAAAAAAATTCTATACGGAGTTTCAAGAAGGTAGATTTATCATATTATCTGAATGCAGATAACTAGATTGAAGTACTGGTAGCCTGTGATACCAAAGAGTTGTGCATAGAGTTTGAGATCGCATACCCATACAAAAAGTTGCCTGAAGCCATCTTTGCTGCTAAAGCTTTAAGTGTGCTTTGTTTAGGCAGATTTAAGATGGAACTTGTAACATCCTATACCTTCCCGACCCTACTTGATAACCTTGAACCATGTTTACCCTAGGTTCGAGAGCAATAAGTACGTATTTTGCATTGTTATTGATGGAACATTTGATATTGTGCTAGTAAATGTGATTAGACCTTTGTAGTAGGTGGTGTTTGTGACTTTGTGGAGCATTTGTGGGGTGAAAATTGAGGTTTAAGGGACATCCAAGCAAAGGATCTTAAAGATAAGAGGAAAGCAAAAGGCTGGGACTTGAAAGATCCAACCAAATCCACAAAGAAAAGTTGAAATCAAAAATTAAGTGTGGGGCGCTGCAGGTGGCGTACCAGTCGCTTTGGCCTAAAATTTTTGTGGCACAGGCAGAAAGGGGGCGGGCCCAAGGGCGTGCCAGGCCTCCCCTGCACACCTTTCAAATGCTAAAATTTTCTCTAAGTCTTTGGGGCGCCCGGGGGCATGCCGGGGTGCTTTTGGCCCGATTTCTTCTACGATTATAAGTCTATTAAAAGGAATCTTGGGTTGTGTCATCATTATTCCATAATAGTAGGACTACTCTTGAGTAAGTTTCGCATCCGAGTTGGGGTTAAGTCATCGTTATAATTAGTTTACCAAATTATGTTTAATTAAGCCTTGAGTGGCTAGAATTGCTTGTTCTTGGGATTGAGGCTACGAACATGAATCTCGTGAGTTGAATATTGTCGTGAAATTATGGAATTATTTAAACATGAGATATATGTTGAATCATGCATCGAATTTGGTGGGCTAAGTTAATATGTGTTAATGGGCTCAATTTGAGGCCCAAAATGAAGTCAAAATGCAAGGCCCAAAGGGGAAAATGACCCATTCTTGTATTGACTATAGAGACATGGCATTAAATGCCCAAAGAAGTGGATAAGGATGAATTGAGAGGCTATATAATACAAGTAAAAATAAGATTTTTATTCATACAAACACACATGCCTTTCTAGACATTTCTCTAAAAGATATTTCTCTATTTTCCAAACCCTAAGGCAACCATTTTTCTTTGGACACTTTGGACAAGATCATCACTTTGAAAGCTTGGGTAAGTGTTTATTCTTGTGATTTAATATATTATATACATGAGAGATGGTGTAGATCATGATGGTTATGTTGGCAAGGTTGAATAGGGCACTTTTGTTTTTTGCTAAAAGATGTGCCATCTTTGTGATTTAAACTTGAAAGGAGACTTGGGGTTTTGATGAAAGTGCATGGTATGGATGAAATATAAACATGTATGGTGTGGTTATGTTCCTTAACTTGTTATTTTTCTATAAGTATAAATTGTGGGATTATTGTCGATATGTTGTTATGAAGTGTATTGAGGTGACTTGATTGAGTAATTGTGATGTTGTGTTGATGGAGAAGTGTAAAGTATGAACTTGGTGTGACATGCTATTGGTTTATGATGTATTGGTCAATGTATGGAATGTTGTGGTATTTTTGGTATTATAATGTCATCCATGGTATTGTTTAGGGGGAAATGACATGTTAAGGCAATCATGTAACTCATTGTCGTTGTATGCACTTGTAAGGTAGTTGGTTGTTAACGTAAGCTCTGTTATGTACTTGTGTTGTAGAGTGAAACGTAAGGAAGGGGCTGGACTATTGTACTCACATTTATTATTGTATATTAATAGTGGGAAGATAAGGTATGTAAGGTTACTCTTTTGGTATCCTTCTGCAGCACATAGTTTCCACATTGTCATTGTATTTGTTCCATTCTAAAATGTTCAAAGGTATCTCATTTCAAGTTGTCATCCATTGTTAGTCACATGTTCCTCATTCATTGATCAAATATTACTCTTGTGTTACATAATTTGCGGACATGTTCCAAAGCTCTAATAATGTTATGACTATCATTGTATCAATCTCTCAAAAGTAAAGAAATGAAGTAATGCATAGTTGTTGGTTACAAGAGTACGGGTGGTAGCTTTAGAGGCATAAGCCTAGCTCAAGCCGATCTCGAGACTATTGGATCAGGGGGTAGTCCTAGAGGCATAAGCCTAGATCGGGCCAATCTTGATAGGTGGTAGCTCTAGAGGTAAGAACCTAGCTCGAACTGAACCTGATATATTGGATTATGGGTGGCAGCTCTAGAGGTAATAACTTAGCTCGAGCCGAGCCTGATATATTGATTTATGGGTGGTATATCTAGAGGCGTAAGCCTAGCTGGAGCCGATCCCAACATAACGTTATGTTATGTAAAGACCCACTGATCAGTCGGGGCCCGGGTACACTGTGACATAAGTGATGATGAATACGCATAGAAGTAAAGAAGCAAAGAAAGTAATGAAAGTAAAATACATGGTTCCCAACACACAGAATGGTGACTTATCCATATTGGTTATTCATATGTAATTAAGTTCATTGACGTATTTATGTATCATACAGTTTCATATGAGCCTTACATACTCAGTACATTTTTCGTACTGACGTCCCTTGGGGGACTTACCTTACTTGTTGCAGGCGCAGGTGCCAGTAGACCTCCACAGTAGGTTGTCGGTTATTTGCAGATCTTTGGTGAGCTCCAGTTGGTTCGGGGCTTTTTGAGTCACAGTTGTACATATGTTTTGCCATTGTAAATGTTGTATAAAGCGGGGACTTGTCCCGACTTTAAGTTTGTTTTGTAAATGCATCTGTTAGAGGCTTTTATAGAAGTATGTGGGTAATGAATTTAAGGGATGTGTGTCCATTTTGACTTGATGGCCCTAACGGCCAAGTTTCATATATGTACATATCACATGTTTCCATGACTTCCGCTATTGATATCTTATATCTCTATGTGATGGTGCTGCTTATTGAGTCACATGCATATGAATGGACATGAGCAAATATTGGTTCTCTCGGGCCTTATCGGCTTCGGGTGCCAGTCCGCCCGTTGGAATTTGGGGTGTGACAAAAGTGGTATCAGAGCAGGTTGTCCTAAGGGTGTCTACAAAGCCGTGTCTGAGTAGAGTCTTGCTTATGGATGTGTTGTGCACCACATTTATAAGTAGGGGGATACGGGACATTTAGGAGTTGTTTCTTTTCTTCATTTCTTGATTGTGCAATAGAGCCAATGTGGTAAGTGGAATCGTATCTAATCATTGGAATTGATTCTCTTTGTGATAGTAATATGCCGATGACAAGAAGAGGTAGAGGCAAAGGTAAGCAGGTAGCTATGCTTGCCGGTGAAGGAATGAGTAAATCACCACCTGACCAAGCTAGTCAAGGTGGAGCTAACACTGAAGTTGCATCGCGGTCTTCTTCTACTTTTGAAGAGCCAATAGGTAGAGAGGTACCCGCAGAACCGCCTATGAATGCCACTGACCAGGATCTAAGAAATGCAGTGCATATGTTGACTCAGTTAGTTGCGGCACAAAGTCAAGGACGAGATGGTCCAACGATAAATGAAGATGATGCGGCGAGAGTGGCGAGTTGCAGGACGCAGGATTTTCTGAAATTAGACCCTCTCATATTTACGGGGTCAGATCCGAAAGCAGATCCATAGGACTTCGTGGATCAAATCCAGAGGGCTCTAGATGTTATGCACGTGACTGGTGTTGAAACAGTTGAACTTGCAGCCTATAGATTAAAAGGTGAAGCTATATTGTGGTACGAAGACTGGAAAAGATCGAGGGGTATTGATGTACTTCCAGCTGGTTGGGAAGAATTTAAAATAGCATTACTTGATCATTACCTCCCATATGAGATTCGGGAGGCACGTGCTGACCAGTTTCTAAATCTACGTCAAGGGAATATGAGTGTTAGAGAATATAGTCTTCAGTTTAATTCCTTGGCTCAATATGCTCCGAATATAGTGGCCACAATGGCAGACAGAATCCATTGATATGTGGAAAGATTAGAGCCATATTTGGTAAGGGACTGCACCATTGCTGCCTTGAACAACGATATGGACATAGCCAGAATACAGGCCTTCGCACAGAAAATAGAAGATCAGAGACAGAGAAGGAGGGTACATGAATCTGAAAAAGGACAGTCCAAAAAAGCTAGACCTATGGGACAGTCTATGGTGTCCCAAGGAGAATCTAGGCCTCGGATGTTTCCTAGACCGCCTAGACCATCATTCTCCTATTCCACAACAGACACTCACTCTCAATTTTGAGGGTTTAGAGGCGGTCAATCTGGGCAGAGTAGTGGAATTCACGGATCACAGGCAGCAGGATTTCCTCGTCGGCAGTGTCAGCACTGCGGGCGTACTCATTCAGGTACATGCCGGTTAGGGATGAATGCTTTCTTTTGGTGCAGTATGTCGGGGCACATGATGAAAGAGTGTCCCCAGATGAGCATGGGTGGTATAGAACGACCTACGGGATCAGCCGTTGCGCCATCATCATCGGTTCCTTCTTTAGGCCGAGGTGTACGTCTGTTGGTCATGGTAGAGGTGCCAAAGGAGCAGCCAGTACTAGTGGAGTTCAGAATCGTACTTATGCTCTAATGGACCGGCAGAATTTGGAGGTCTCTCCTGATGTAGTCACAGGTACATTATCCATATTTTCGTATAATGTATATGCATTGATTGATCCGGGTTCTACATTATCATATGTTACACCATTGATTGCTGCAAAATTTGAAAGAACACCAAAATTATTAATTAAGTCAATTGAAGTATCTACACCCGTTAGTGAATATATTTTTGCAAAAAGAGTATATAATTGTGTGGTAACTGTGTGTGGTCATGATACATTAGTCGATCCCATTGAACTAGACATGGTGGATTTTGATGTGATAATAGGAATGGATTGGTTGGCTTCTTGTTATGCCACGGTAGATTGCCGGGCCAAGAAGGTACATTTTTGTTTTCCACAAGAAAATGGTCTTGAATGGCAGGGTAATGTGGGGGCACCAAGAGGAAAATTTATTTCCTATCTGAAAACAAGGAAAATGATTGCCAAGGGGTACATATGTCACTTAGTACGAGTAAAAGATACTGATGTGGAACCACTAACTCCTCAGTTGATTCCATTGGTCAATGAGTTTCTTGATGTATTTCCAGAGGATCTTCCCGATTTGTCTCCAAAACAGGAAGTAGAGTTTGCGATCGATGTGAATCCAGGCACTCAGCCTATCTCTATTCCCCCGTATAGAATGGCTCCAGCAGAATTGCGTGAATTGAAGGAGCAATTGAAAGATTTGCTGGACAAGGGCTTCATCAGGCCAGTATGTCCCCGTGGGTGCACCTGTATTATTTGTATGGAAGAAAGATGGCACATTGAGAATGTGCATTGATTATCGGCAATTGAATAAGGTAACGATCAAGAACAAATATCCCCTTCCTAGAATTGATGATTTGTTTGATCAGTTACAGGGTGCCAAGTGTTTTTCAAAGATTGACTTGAGGTCGGGTTACCCTCAAGTTAGAGTTAGAGAAACAAATATACCCAAGACAGCTTTTCGAACACGGTATGGTCACTACGAATTTTTAGTCATGTCATTTGGACTAACAAATGCACCAGCTATTTTTATGGATTTGATGAATAGGCTGTTTAAGCCATTTCTAGACATGTCCGTGACGGTGTTCATAGATGATATTCTGGTTTATTTGAGATCACAAGAGGACCATGCTAATCACTTACGGCAGGTGTTACAAATTCTTCGTGAGTGTAAGTTGTATGCAAAGTTCTCTAAATGTGAATTTTGGTTAAAATCCATAGCATTCTTAGGTCACATTGTGTCCGATGAAGGAATTCGAGCGGATACACAAAAGATTGAAGCGGTGAAAAATTGGCCAAGGCCTACGACGCCTATGAAAATTCATAGTTTTCTAGGGTTGGCAGGCTATTATCGAAGGTTTGTTGAAGGGTTTTCTTCCATTGCTGCACCTTTAACGAAGCTTACACACAAGGCAGTCAAATTCCAATGGAATGATGCATGTGAGAAAAGTTTTCAAGAGCTGAAAGATAAATTGACTTCCACACCGGTATTAGTACTTCTGGAAGGCACAGAAGGGTATGCAGTCTATTGTGATGCTTTTGGAATTTTCCTAGGGTGTGTATTGATGCAGCACGGTAATGTCATAGTGTATGCTTCACGACAGTTGCGGCCACACGAGAGAAACTATCCCACACATGATCTTGAGTTAGCAGCGGTGGTTTTTGCTTTAAAGATATGGCGTCATTATTTGTATGGAGTTCATGTTAATATCTATACTGATCACAAAAGTTTACAATATATCTTTAAGCAGAAGGAACTCAATTTGAGGCAACGAAGGTGGTTAGAGCTCTTAAAAGACTATGATATTGATATTCTCTATCATCTAGGGAAAACAAATGTGGTAGCTGATGCATTGAGCCGCAAGGTAATAGGAAGCACTAGTGGCCAATTGACGAAAAAGCAAGAGATAATCAAAGATCTATATCAACTAGCAAGCTTGGGGGTTCGCCTTCTTGACTCTCCAGATGAAGGGGTTATTGTGCAAAATGCAGCAGAATCCTCCTTAATAGCTGAAGTGAAAGAGAAGCAGTTTGCGGATCCTATGTTATTGCAACTAAAAGAGAATGTACAACAGGGTCTGACAAAGGCATTTGATCTTAGGCAAGAGGAAGTACTTCAATGCCAAGGTAGATTATGTGTACCGGATGTAGATGAGCTGAGGAAACGAATTATGACAGAGGCGCATCATTCGCGATATTCTATTCATCCGGGAGCTACTAAAATGTACCATGACTTGAAAGAAATATATTGGTGGGGAAATATGAAAAAGAACATTGCAGAATTTATAGCTCAATGCCCAAATTGTCAACAAGTGAAAGTAGAGCATCAGAAACCAGGAGGTTACATGCAATATATCAATCTTCCAGTCTATAAATAGGATATGATTAACATGGATTTCATCACAGGTTTGCCTCGTACACTGCGAAAATTTGATTCTATATGGGTCATAGTTGACAGGCTTACCAAATCAGCGCATTTCCTACCAGTCAAGACCACCTATACAACTGAGGATTATGCACGATTGTATGTTAAAGAAGTAGTGAGATTACATGGAATTTCGATCTCCATTATATCAGACAGAGGACCATAATTTACCGCATATTTTTGGAGATATTTTCAGAAGAGTTTGGGTACACAAGTGAATCTAAGTACGACTTTCCATCCTCAGACTGATGGACAAGCAGAACGTACTATGCAAACACTTGAAGATATGCTACGAGCTTGCACGTTAGATTTTCAAGGTAGTTGGGATGACCATTTGCCTCTCATTGAATTTGCTAACAACAATAACTATCATTCAAGTATTAAAATGGCACCTTATGAAGCTTTATACGGAAGGAAGTGTAGATCACCAATCGGATGGTTTGAAGCGGGTTAAACTGCTTTACTTGGGCCAGATCTTGTTCATCAAGCTATGGAAAAAGTTAAAGTGATCCAACAGCGGTTACAAACGGCCCAAAGTCGACACAAGTCCTATGCTGATGTTAGAAGAAGAGGGCTCGAATTTGCCATAGGTGATTGGGTATTCTTGAAGGTGTCACCGATGAAAGGGGTAATGCGATTTGGGAAGAAAGGAAAGTTGAGTCCCCGATACATAGGGCCATATGAAATTGTTCGAAGATTTGGGCAAGTTGCGTATGAGTTGGCACTACCCCAAGAACTCTCCACAGTGCATCCGGTGTTTCATGTATCGATGCTTCGGAAGTGCATAGGGGATCCATCCAGTATTGTTTCTGTTGAGGATGTCCAAGTTACAGAGGATCTTACTTATGAAGAGATACCCATTGCTATTCTAGATCGACAAGTAAAGAGGTTAAGGAATAAAGACATAGCTTCCGTAAAGGTACTTTGGCAAAATCAACAAGTAGAAGAGATCACATGGGAAGCCGAGGAAATGATGAAGTCCAAGTACCCTCATCTGTTTCAAATGGAAGAGAAAGTTCAAAATGCGGGATCGACGCGATAACAAGTAAGTATCTATGAGCATGATGTATATATATATATATATGTGTTAATATAGAGATGCATTTGGTGTACATGAGACGATGTTATTAACATTCGAGGACGAATGTTCCTAAGGGGTAAGAATGTAACACCCCGTACCTTCTCGACCCTACTTGATAACCTTGAACCATGTTTACCCTAGGTTCGAGAGCAATAAGTACGTATTTTGCATTGTTATTGATGGAATATTTGATATTGTGCTAGTAAATGTGATTAGACCTTTGTAGTAGGTGCTGTTTGTGACTTTGTGGAGCATTTGTGGGGTGAAAATTGAGGTTTAAGGGACATACAAGCAAAGGATCTTAAAGATAAGAGGCAAGCAAAAGGTTGGGACTTGAAAGATCCAACCAAATCCGTAAAGAAAAGTCGAAATCAAAAATTAAGTGTGGGGCGCTGCAGGTGGCGTGCCAGTCCTCTTTGGCCTGAAATTTTTGTGGCACAGGCAGCAAGGGGGCGCACCCAAGGGCGTTCCAGGCCACCCCTGTACACCTTTCAAATGCTGAAATTTTCTCTAAGTCTTTGGGACGCCTGGGGGCGTGCCGGGGTACTTTTGGCCCGATTTCTTCTATGATTATAAGTCTATAAAAAGGACTCTTGGGTTATGGTATCATTATTCCATCATAGTAGGACTACTCTTGAGTAAGTTTTGCATCCGATTTGGGGTTAAGTCGTCGTCATAATTAGTTTACCAAATTATGTTCAATTAAGCCATGAGTGGCTAGAATTACTTGTTCTTGGGATTGAGGCTACGAACATGAATCTCGTGAGTTGAATATTGTCGTGACATTATGGAATTATTTAAACATGATATATATGGTGAATCATGCATCGAATTTGGTGGGCTTAGTTAATATGTGTTAATGGGCTCAATTTGAGGCCCAAAATGAAGTCAAGATGCAAGGCCCAAAGGGGAAAATGACCCATTCTTGTATTGACTATAGAGACATGGCATTAAATGCCCAAAGAAGTGGATAAGGATGACTTGAGAGGCTATATAAGACAAGGAAAAATAAGATTTTTATTCATACAAACACACATGCCTTTCTAGACATTTCTCTAAAAGATATTTCTCTATTTTCCAAACCCTAAGGCAACCATTTTTCTTTGGACACTTTGGATAAGATCATCACTTTGAAATCTTGCGTAAGTGTTTATTCTTGTGATTTAATATATTATATACATGAGAGATGGTGTAGATCATGATGGTTATGTTGGCAAGGTTGAATAGGGCACTTTTGCTTTTTGCTAAAAGATGTGTCATCTTTGTGATTTAAACTTGAAAGGAGACTTGGGGTTTTGATGAAAGTGCATGGTATGGATGAAATATCAACATGTATAGTGTGGTTATGTTCCTTAACTTGTTATTTTTCTATAAGTATAAATTGTGGGATTATTGTCGATATGTTGTTATGAAGTGTATTGAGGTGACTTGATTGAGTAATTGTGATATTGTGTTGATGGAGCAGTGTAAAGTATGAACTTGGTGTGACATGCTATTGGTTTATGATGTATTGGTAAATGTATGGAATATTGTGGTATTGTTGGTATTATAATGTCATCCATGGTATTGTCAAGGGGGAAATGACATGTTAAGGCAATCATGTAACTCATTGTCGTCGTATGCACTTATAAGGTAGTTGGTTGTTAACGTAAGCTCCGTTATGTACTTGTGTTGTAGAGTGAAATGTAAGGAAGGAGATGGACTATTGTACTCACATTTAGTATTGTATATTAATAGTGGGAAGATAAGGTAAGTAAGGTTACTCTTTTGGTATCCTTCTGCAGCACATAGTGTCCACATTGTCATTGTATTTGTTCCATTCTGAAATGTTCAAAGGTATCTCATTTCAAGTTGTCATCCATTGTTAGTCACATACTCCTCATTCATTGATCAAATGTTACTCTTGTGTTACATAATTTGCGGACATGTTCCAAAGCTCCAATAATGTTATGACTATTATTGTATCAATCTCTCAAAAGTAAAGAAATGAAGTAATGCATAGTTATTGGTTACAAGAGTACGGGTGGTAGCTTTAGAGGCATAAGCCTAGCTCGAGCCGATCCCGATACTATTGGACCAGGGGGTAGTCCTAAAGGCATAAGCCTAGCTCGGGCCGATCCTGACATGTGGTAGCTCTAGAGGTAAGAACCTAGCTCGAGCCGAACCTGATATATTGGATTATGGGTGGCAGCTCTAGAGGTAATAACCTAGCTCGAGCCGAGCCTGATATATTGATTTATGGGTGGTAGCTCTAGAGCATATGCCTAGCTGGAGCCGATCCCAACATAACGTTATGTTATGCAATGACCCACTGATCAGTCGGGGCCCGGGTACATTGTGACATAAGTGATGATGAATATGCATAGAAGTAAAGAAGAAAAGAAAGTAATGAGGGCAAAATACATAGTTCCCAACACACAGAATGGTGACTTATCCATATTGGTTATTCATATGTAATTAAGTTCATTGACGTATTTATGTATCATACAGTTTCATATGAGCCTTACATAATCAGTACATTTTTCGTACTGAAGTCCCTTGGGGGACTTACCTTACTTGTTGCAGGCGCAGGTGCCAGTAGACCTCCACAGTAGGTTGTCGGTTATTTGCAGATCTTTGGTGAGCTCCAGTTGGTTCGGGGCTTTTTGAGTCACAGTTGTACATATGTTTTGCCATTGTAAATATTGTATAAAGCGGGGACTTGTCCCGACGTTAAGTTGGTTTTGTAAATGCATTGTTAGACTCTTTTGTAGACGTATGTGGGTAATGAATGTAAGGGATGTGTGTCTATTTTGACTTGATGGCCCTAAAGGCCAAGTTTCATATCTGTACATATCACATGTTTCCATGACTTCCGCTATTGACATCTTATATCTCTGTGTGATGGTGCTGCTTATTGAGTGACATGCATATGAATGGACATGAGCAAATATTGGTTCTCTCGGGCCTTATCGGCTTCGGGTGCCAGTCCGCCCCATTGGAATTCGGGGCGTGGTAGAACTACCCTCAAATGGCATAAAATTTTCATCTTTGCGAGAGTTACAACTTGTGTAATCTTTTCTAGATGAGCAATTACACCTTGAGAGAGTTCTTTCTAAAAAAAAAAAAAAAAGACAGAATGTAATGGCTATTTTGATGGGTTAGATATAAAAAAAATTGATGAATGGAAATGAATTGGATTTGAGATTTGGGGGTAGATGTGAAGTATCAATGAATTGAAGAGATAAAGTAAAAACTGGGATTTTTGTAATTATTTTAATGAGTTGGGATTTTAGGTAATAATAGTAAGTTAAGTTGTGGTATTATGTAATTTATCCACTATAAAAACCACCATAATATGTACCAAAAGAAATCTAATAAAGGCAAAAAGAGATTCTTTAGTAGTTACTTCCTTCGTTTTAATTTGTTTGTCTTGTTTTGACTTGTCAAAAATTTAAGAAAGTAAAGAATACTTTAAAATTTTGTGGTCTTAAATTAAAGATATGGTGTATTCTCTCCGTTTCAAAATAAGTATTGTTTTTTTAAAAAAAAATTAATTATTTTTCAAAATAAGTGGAGTTTCACATAGTCAAAAAGACATTAATAATATTCTTTCAATTTTACTCTTATTTAAATAAAGAGAATTTTATATAATCAAGAAACTATTAAAAAGGTACATCTTTTTTTAAGCTATTTATTATAGTTAAGTTAGTAAAAATACATATTACTTTCTAGGAATGAATAGTTTTCTGAAGAGGTGTGCCAAGCTAGAAACTCCAGTTATTTTGAAATGCAGAAAATATCAAAATGTCCTTTAATCCTGTTACCTTAAACATATCACATGGAAAAATTATAATTAAAAATTACTATAAAAAATTTAAAAAAATACTCCCTCCATGTAAAAAAGAATGACCTGTTTTGACTTGACACGAAGTTTAAAAAAATAAAGAAGATTTTTGAATCTTGTGGTCTAAAACTAAAGTTATGTTAAATCTACCAAAATGTTCTTTAATCTTGTGGTCTCAAACATGCCGCGTGAAAAGTTGGAATTAAAGAATTGCCAAAAAAAGAAAGGGATCATTCTTTTTAAAACGGATTAAAAAGGAAAGTAGATCATTCTTTTTTAAACGAAGCGAGTTTTTTTTAAAATAGATTAAACAAAATAAATCGTAAGAGAGAGAACACGAATGAATTGAAATATGAATACACCTAAAGGCCCACTTAAAAGTTTAACTTTCAAAAAAGTGCAAACCAATTGCAGTGGCAGCCACGTATAACTCATCAACGAATTGAAATTATTCAACAACTAGGTAAATTACCGCACTTCGCGTGGTGGTAAACTACCTAATTAGGCTTACTTATTATCATTCCATAATATCCGTTTACCCTTTTGATTTTGTACACCAATGAAACTTAATTATTTTCATTCAATTTTCTATTCATTCAAACATCCGTTGTGAAGTAAAAAACAATGAATTTATAAAATAATTGTCACAGCCCAAAATAGGCACGTGATGACACTTGTCACACCCTCCAGACAAGTAAGACTATCCCAATCCAAACTCAATAATCAAGCAAATCAGAAGCAGAAGAAAAAGAATAATCCCCAAAATATATATAAATAAAAAGCAAATATTCAGGATACATCCCAGGTTTGGTTGTCACAAGTACAAACCTCTAATATAGAATAGGAATAATAATCTTCTAGAATATCTTAGATGTGAATAAAGCATAAGACATAAATAGAGAGATCTGAGAAGTCCTGAAGTCCCTCAGCTACTACCTCGATCTCCACAATGCTAATACCGGAAGAAGACAATCTACAAACTGCTACTCAGCCTAATACCTGAACGGGGTGCAGAAAAATAAGAAAAAAGGAAAAGGAAGCAAGAGTGAGTACGAAACCATATGTACTCAGCAAACATCGTCGATAACCGACCCTAATCCAAAGTGATGGAGAGACCACCACCCTAAACTACCCAAGGTTTTACCATCAGTCTATATCCCGCCAAATCACAGTACCTTATCCTATCAGGGTAATCCAACACAACGGTCAACAGACATATCAAAAGCAAGGTAGGCACACTAATCCAGGTGTGTCAATACTATTCATTTATATTCAACCACAAGGGAAATCATTTATGAAGAAGACTTACAAATACGCTATAACAGGCTTAATTAATTATCATTAACCAGTACTGTGGTATAGCAACAGGGAGAGTGTGTATATATATATATATGGGTGTATCTCATAAAACCAAAAGTGCTACACAACTATCTCTCTGATCAAGCCTCAGCCATACCCTACATCTCATAATATCTCAACCACTCAGTCAATATAAGATGATATAAGATAATGTAATGAAGTGCAATGAATGCTCAAACAAAATATCAAAAATAAGGTCCTAATACAGAAATACAGTACAATAGTAAATACCAACACAGTATCAAACCATACCAAGGATGATAATGCAATGAAAATGATGCAATAGAATGTAGTGATGATGATGAATCTTTGAAAGTTATCGCATAACTTTCTGTATATACCTACCGAGCAATGCTGCTCCCGAGTAGGACCCATAGGAAGTTCGCAACCTATATACTTTCCATAATCTCAAACTTATGTCCCAAATCAACCGTATTGGCACATTCCTAGGTATAGGCATTTTATAAAGTGTCTCTTTTTCTTACAAAGTCAGAATGTTTTGGTGGTACCAATGTCTCATGAATATGCATGCGTGATATAAGGGTATAATGCTCACAACTAACCAGTATAAAGATCAAAATCCATTCAATACATCTATAAGTGAGCTCAGAATCAACTCAATGTATCAATAATTCATGATATCAATTTCCACTTGGCACCATCAAAATAAATAGTCATGTAGTCATCAGTATTATCATTTCCAACCCCTCTCTTGGGCATCACTATAATGAATATGCAATTAAATGCTCAGATAAGGCCTACAATGTCAAGTCAAGCCCCATTCGGGCGACACAATCATACATATGGCATTCCAATGCACAGATAAGGCCTAGGATGACAAGTCAAGCCCCCACTCGGGTGACACAATAATAGATAAGGCCTTTAATGCACAAAAATGACTAATAACATCAAGTCAAACCCCCACTCGGGCATCACAATAGTATATCTTCTCCAATCAAAAGCAATATGCATATAAGCCTCCACTTGGGCACACAATCATAAATAATTACTCAAGTCCATAAATATGTTCAATAAGCCCCACATGGCCAATACGAAATAAACAACAATACCAATAACAATAAATCGTGGACTACCCAAACCTACCTTGTTCCATACAATAACTCTCATCAACTATTACAAGTCCACTTATACTCTAAGTATTCGCTAAAGGTCATTAATCCCCAATCATCTAAATAAAATCCGCTAAACAAGATTCAAGCTCTAAAATACGCATCCAATACCAATATTTCAAAATCACTAAGTTATCTATCCACATTCCTCTCTAAGGATAATTATAAGTAACAATACTAACTAAGAAAGATAATAATCTAACTACAATCGACCAACAGACTCTAGTACCCACGGAGATGCTCGCCATTTTACCTAAGTGGGACCCTCAATCCTAAACGAATCACAAAATACAAACAAACATGCATACAACACATAAACACTTTGAAAAAAGTCAATATATAGCTCAACTTGCCTTAAATGAAGATCTGCAAGCTCAAACACAGTCCAAAACCTCAACTAACTCTCTCGAATTAACACCAAATGCGCCCAATCTAGTCAAATATGTCATCTACAAGTCCAAAGGTAGCTAATGATACCTATATTGACCATATTTGAAACGGGTCAAAAACGGACCTCAAAAATGGGTTTTGAAAATGAAGGAGTAAAGCTATAATTTTTTTTAGAAAAACATTCCCCATAACATTAGGAACCTACAACTGAAATTCCACGTGAAAACGAGTTAAAAACGAGGTCCAAATCTAAGAAAAACCATTTTCAAGCTTTACCGGCAAAAATCTAAAAATCCATCGAAAATTGAAAAGGGTAAAAATAGAATTTTTGTTTAAAAATCATAATCCTCACGTGAAAAGGACTCCATGGGTGAAAACCCAAACAAAAACGAGTAAGAATCGAAGCTCAAATCAAAGAAATACCAAATTTTCAATTTGGGGAAACCCCCCAAAAACCTCTTTAGAAATCTTTGATTTAGAAGAAATAAGATGATAAAACTGGTAGGAAATGATTTAGAATTGAGCTAGGGACGTATCCGCACGAACTTACGCAAGAAATCACCCCCAAAATCTCCCTCCCGAGATCCCAATATGATAAAAATGGTGAAAATGAGTAAAAGGGATAAAATTCCAAAATTTGAGTTGTTTCAGCAAGGTTGACCGTGCCTTCGACCGTTGATCGCGCATTAACCGCGGTCAACTGTTGACCAATAACCATCAATTTAAAAAAACATTTTTTTGACCCCCGAAACTCATCCGGAACCCTATGAACATGAACCAATAGTGCAAATTGATCATAAAACATGTTTCGGATCCAATGGAATCATAGGATTTATGAAAAAAAGATCGTTTACAATAAATTAACCCCCAGGACACCTTTAGGCCAAAATACACTATTTTTCAAATGGAGGATCTAAATACAAAATAAAAGTTTCGAACCCGAACCAACCTCGGTACTAACCCAAAATTGATGTTACAGATCTAATGGAACTGTCAGAATCCTCATTCGAGACTCAGATCACAAAATGTTGACCGAAGTCAAACCTATCCTTTTAAGAATACTCAAAACTACAAACTCAAATAAAATACTCCCAAATGCATCGGGGACCGTGCCAACCATCCCCACAACTCGTAAATAAGATAAAGCAACCACAGGGAGGGGAAAAATTATCAAAACACAGAACATTCTAAATTTCAGTGCGAGGTTCATTACAGTATCCACCACTAAGATTCACATTCGTCCTCGAACGTACAAGCAAGAAAAAACAAAAAAAGGTAAAGGATAGAAATACCTCGAGAAATATCAAACAAGCACTCTAACGTGAAGGCACAACCAAAGAACTACCGGTCTCACCATAGGACTCAAAATTTATCACATAAGGACTCACTAGGCCACAAAGCTAGCATCAAAAGGCCAAATTCTCAATAAAGCTAAATTTCTATATTTTCGAACTCTCTCTACACCAACGACTGAGTCAAACACAATAGAAGTTCTGAACCTACTCGGCTAATCTAAACATGACCAAGGCACCACAAGACACTAGCTACAATTACAAGACCAAAAATCACCCTCAGGCCCACCAAATACCAAGGGACCCATAAATCACATAAATACCCATCAAAACACTGAATCAACCTACCTAAGGCTAATAATATCTCTACCAAATCAAACCACACTGTAGCCATAAGCTAAAGCTACTAAGCCAAAAAACGGTATCAAAACTACACAAGACCTCAAAAGTCACACCTAGCATCTTGAAGGTGCTACACTATGGTCATACCCATATGCTCAACCCTCTAAGGCAATAGAGAATCACCATAAAACTCTCTATATACCATAGACATAAAATCTCTAAAATACATTGAAAGCTCAAGTAACTCATCTCCACAACGCATGCAGTCCTCAATGCTCAAGTAACATCAATCAGCCTGAAGTCCTCAACAATCTAGTAGAGCGAGAAACCTCTACGACTACACATACATAAGTAACCCATCATATCAGGGACAATCAACCCATAGAAGAAGTGCAACCACCACTATATCTCACTGACAGACACCCAAAACATAAATAAAACTCGGGAGGAACCACCGCTAGACTCTGCACAAGCTACCAATAAACCTCACTAATAGGACTTCAAATTTCTATCTCAAGCCCAATGGCTAAACTCTAAATATAACAAATTTCCTCATGTATCGAAATCCCTATCCTTTCCCTTAACCCTCTTCCTATTCAATATTCTTTAACACATGAGTCGTGGACTAATAAGGTACAACTTGGACTGACTCAATTCTCATTCGACATTCCTTAGCTCAAAGTCCATGGAATATAGCACATACTCTAATCAAAGCTTATGAGCAAGAACATTCTACCAAGCCACTCAGTTACAAGAGTAACAATTGCTATAAACTAGGTACCCCTTTCCATTTGTAAATATTTCAATATCAATAGCAAACATCCTCATGAGCTGAAATCTTTCAAATCTGACCAAGAGTGTCTCAATACCAAATAGTTTATTCACGCAAGCAAAGGCCAAATACTAAGGAAGTAACAAATCGTGAGGCTCGAATACCTAAAATCTCCCTTATCCAACTAGAATCTTTTACTCGCAATCCTTTCGAATCAATCACACCACAAGTCTAGGCTATCACAGGGTCTACCACTAATGAGTACCATCAGGAATGCTACAATCCAAAATACCAAACTAGGAGGCCAATCCATTCTATAATCTGAAAGTATGCCAAAACCTAGAATCGATACACCATTATTCCACGACATAACCCTCAAGAACACTATACCCAAATGCACTAAAATCCATATTACTCAAAAAGATAAAATCAAATCCAGCGATATACTCTGAATGAGTCCCAACATAGGATTGGTACACCCGATCCACCACTAAGGAAATATCTATGGGGTAGCAAACATCAATAACTCCAATAAAAACTCATGAATCATATCAAGACTCAATCCCGAATAGATAAACACATAGCAGAATGTAGAATCACAGTCAAATACTACTAAGGCATAACTAAGGCTCACCAAGAACCATACATATGGAAACCGTACCAGGAGCTCCTGCCTTGAGTCCATTTTATGAAACATGATACTAGGATATATCATCTCCTAGAGAAACTGGTGAAGCATCTCTCTGTCTAAGCTGTGGGCAACCCCTGCTATAGTGCCCAAGATCCCCACATAAGAAGCAACCTAAAGAAGTCGGAGCCCGCTGAACTAGGCCCGAGAAACTTGAATGGCCACCATGATCTGATCCTCTCCAAGCATAACCATGAAAATCCAAACCTCCATCATGCATATTGCTATGATCATCAAATCCTTGGGCCCTCTAGCCCACAAGCCTCTCATATCTCCACACAACTCCTCTAAGAACACTTGAGCAAACTGGTCCCATGAAATAGAGGTGATCCAACTGGTCTACTCTCTACAAAGATCCTCTACCACTGTATAGCTGGCCCAAAGAACTGAAAGAAAGTGAAGTCCACTCCATTAGAATCCACCAAACCCAACCTGTACAACCTCTCACAGCAACCAAGCAAGAACATATAAGTATCGAACCTAGGATCTTTATCGAAACAAGGAGGATCTATCCTCAAGAACTCTATATATATAATCTGTCCTTCCATGGACATGAAGGGTAAAGTCACTGTATCTGGAACAATCCCTGATAATATCTCATTAGCACCAGGAGAACCAGTAGGAGTCATAGATGCATCTAGAGTCTGAAGCCCTGAAGTAGCATGCTGAATCAAAATAGAAGCCACCCTCTGAAAGAAACCCAACACTCGAACCAAAAAATTCTCAATCATAGGTATGCTCATAGTTGGTGTCTACACTGGCCTCAACCCCTCTAACTCACTAGACCTACCACTACTAGCAACTCATGAACCCAAAGAGACAACTCTGACCTAACTTCTAGCAGGTCAGGACATCTCAATCCGACCACTGCCTCAAACCCTGCTCCTACCATACACCGAAGGCACGAGCATTGAATCTCTAACTAAGAAAGAATGTGTGCTCACCATCTGTGAGAGAAAGTATAAGAGGTTTTGAGTTACACAAAGCTACGAATGCACGAGAAAGAATGAAGAAATGAGAATCTCCTAAAGTTATGTAGCCTCTCAAAGATAGATAACGGACGTCTCCACACTGATCCGTAAGACTCTGCTAAACTCAGCTTGTGCTAATAAGACCAATATACCTGGGGCTCTGATACTAATTTGTCACGACCCAAAATAGGCACGTGATTACACTTGTCACACCCTCCAGATAGGTAAGCCTATCCCAACCCAAACTTAATAATCAAGCAAAACAGAAGCCAAAAAAAAAAAGAATAATCCCCAAAATATATATAAAGAAGAAGCAAATATTCAGGATACATCCCAGGTCTGGTAGTCACTAGTACAAGCCTCTAAAATAGAATAGGAATAATAATCTTCTAAAATATCTTAGATGTGAATAAAGCATAAGACATAAATACAGAAATCAGAGAAGTCCTGAAGTCCCTCAGCTACTACCTCGATCTCCACAATGCTAATACCTGAAGAAGACGATCTACAAACTGCTACTTGGCCCAATACTTGTACGGGGTACAAAAAAATAAGAAAAAAAGAAAAAAAAGCAAGAGTGAGTATGAAACTATATGTACTCATCAAACATCGTCGATAACCAACCCTAATCCAAAGTAATGGCAAAAATCACCAACCTAACTACCCAAGGTTTTCCAATTAGTTTATATCCTGCCAAATCCCAGTACCTTATCCTATCAGGGTAACCCAACACAACGGTCAATAGACATATCAAAAGTAAGTAGGCACACTAATCCAGGTGAGTCAACACTATTCATTTATATTCAACCACATGGGAAATCATATATGAAGAAGACTCGCAAATACGTTATAGCAGACTTGATTAATTATCATTAACCAATACAATGGGATAGAAATAGGGAGAGTGTATATATATAAGGGTGTATCTCATACTACCAAAAGTGCTACACATCTATCTCTCTAATTAAGCCTCGGACATACCCTACGTCTCATAATATCTCAACCTCTCAGTTAATATAAGTGATATAAGATAATGTAATGAAGTGAAATGAATGCTCAAACAAAATATCAAAAACAAGGTCCTAACACAGAAATACAGTACAAGAGTAAATACCAACACAGTATCAAACCATACCAAGGATGATAATGCAATGCAAATAATGCAATACAATGTAGTGATGATGATGAATCTTTGAAAGTTATTGCATAACTTTTTGTATATACCTACCGAGCAATGTTGCTCCCGAGTAGGACCCATGTGGGGTTCGTAAACCCATATACTTTCCATAATCTCAAACTCATGTCTCAAATCAACCTTACCGGCACATCCGTCGCTATAGGTGTTTTATAAAGTATCTCATTTTCTTACAAAATTAAAATATTTCGGTGGTACCAATGTCTCATGAATATGCATGCGTGATATGAGCATACAATGCTCACAACTAATCAGTATGAAGATCAAAATCCATTCAATACATCTATAAGTGAGCTCAAAATCAACTCAATGTATAAATAATTCATGATATTAATTTCCACTTGGCACCACCAGAATAAAAAGTCATGTAGTCATCAATATTATCATTTCCATCCCTTCTCTCAGGCATCACTATAATGAATATACAATTAAATGCTCAGATAAGGCCTATAATGTCAAGTCAAGCCCCACTCGGGCGACACAATCATAAATATGGCACTCCAATGCACAGATAAGGCCTATGATGACAAGTCAAGCCCCTACTCGGGCGACACAATAATAGATAAGGCATTTAATGCACAAACATGACTAATAACATCAAGTCAAGCCCCCACTCGAGAATCACAAATAGTATATCCTCTCCAATCTAAAGCAATATACATATAAGCCTTCTTTCGGGCACACAAATATAAATAATTACTCAAGTTCATAAATATGTTCAATAAGCCCCACATGGGCAAAAAGAAATAAACAACAATCCCAATAACAATAAATTACGGACTACCCAAACCTATCTTGTTCCATACAATAAGTCTCATCCACTATTACAAGTCCACTTATACTACAAGTATTCTCTAAAGGTTATTAATCTCCAATCATCTCAATAAAATCTACTAAACAAGATTCAAGCTATAAAATACGCATCCAATACCAATATTTCAAAATCGCTAAGTTATCTATCCACATTCCACTCTAAGGATAATTACAAGCAACAATACAAACTAAGAAAGGTAATAATCTAACTACAATCCACCAACAGACTCTGGTACCCACGGAGATGCTCGCTATTTCATCTTAGCGGAACCACCAATCCTAAACGATTCAAAAATTACAAACAAATATGCATACAACACATAAACACTTTGAAAAAAGTCAACGTGTCTTAAATGAATATTCGCAAGCTCAAACGCAGTCCAAAACCTTAATCGGAAGCCCAACTCTCTCGAATCAACACTAAATGCGTCCAATCTAGTCAAATATGTCATCTACAAGTCAAAAGGAAGCTAATGATACCCATATTGTCCGTATTTGAAATAGGTCAAAAACGGACCTCGAAAATGGGTTTTAAAAACGAAGAAGTAAAACCAGAATTTTATTTTAGAAAAATGTTCCCCATAACATTAGAAACCTACAGATGAAAACCCACACGAAAATGAGTTAAAAATGAGGTCCAATTAAAAAAAAAACAATTTCAAGCTTTACCGATAAAAATCCAAAAATTCATCGAAAATCAAAAAGGGTAAAAATGGAATTTTTGTTTGAAAATCATAGTCCTCAAGTGAAAGAGATTCTATGGGTGAAAATTCAAGCAAAAATGAGTAAGAATCAAATGCTCAAATCAAAGAAATTCCAAATTTTCAATTTGGGAAAAAACCCCAAAAACTATCTTTTGAAATCTTTGATTTTGTAGAAATAAGATGATAAAATTGGTAGGAAATGATTTAGAATTGACCTAGAAACTTTCCCGCACGAACTTACGTAAGAAATCTCCCCCAAAATCTACCTCTCGAGCTTCCAATATGATAAAAATAATGAAAATGAATAAAAGGGGATAAAATCCCAAAATTTGGGTTGTTTCGGCAAGGTTGACCACGCCTTTGATCGTTGATCGCTGTCAACTGTTGACCAATGACTAGAAATTCAAAAAAACTTATTTTTAACCCTCGTAACTCAATCAAAACCCTACGAACATGAAACAATAGTGCAAATTGATCATAAAACACGTTCTAGATCAATGGAATCGTCGAATTTATGAAAAAAAATCATTTACAATAAATTACCCCCAGAATCCCTTTAGGCCAAAGTATACTATTTTTCAAATGGAGGATCGAAATATAAAATAAAGGTTCCAACCAACCCCATTACTAACCCAAAATCGACGTTCCACATCTATTGGAAATGTCAGAATCCTCATCCAAGGTTCGGATCACAAAATGTTGACCGAAATCAAACCTATCCTTTTAAGGATACTCAAACTACAAACTCAAATAAAATACTCCCGAATGCATTCGGGACCGTGCCAACCATCCCCACTACTCATAAATAAGATAAAGCAACCACGAGGAGGGGTAAAATTGTCAAAACATAGATAATTCTAAATTTCAGTGTGAGGGTTATTACAATAATACTTCTATAAAATTAGTCAAAGTAAAAAAGATGGACTAAATAACAAATATACAAGTAAAATAACTTTATAAATTGAATAAATGATAAATATAACTAAATATTTTTTAATTATCTCCAACACTTTCTGTAGTACCAATTCCATAAAAACATGATATCATTCATCCTTAAATCAATCATCTTCGCATTTGTTTTATAATTTACCATGTGTTACCATTATGAATTTTAAGAGAACCAATAAAATACCAACATGAGATTAAAATTTCAACCAAATACATTATTATCGGTCAAGGGAAATGTTTGAAACTACAAAAAAACACATGTATTGAAGTTAAAAATATATCTAATAAATGAACAGTTAAACGAAAAGAGAAGAAATACTACCATATTTGTATCTTTATTTGTTGATGCTATGATATACTTGACCAGTGACTGAAATAGGGTCATTTACATCCCCGGTCAGCACTTTCTTAATGATAAGCATCTATACAAGTTTGCCAGAGTTCTTCGGTTGAAGATGATATCTTTTTCACTACTCAAACACAAGTTTGGTATGAAAAATCACTTGCATTAGTTGCTTGGTTTACTTATTTGAGTAGTTGATACTACACTAAAGTTTAACTATTCTGGAGAGATAACCAAGGACACACTCCACTGCCTGTAGCTGCTTATAGGGGTTACTTAACAGTGGTGAAAGTTCTTATACGTCTCTCCTTCATCTACCACATTGAGAAAAAAGGATAAATGGAAATTATAATTTTAACTTGATATTTGCTTGTTGAAAGTTTACTCCCCTTTTACTTTACAAATATCATTTAAATGTTTCCTATTCAAATGGCTCATCATGAATTATCAAAAATGGAAAGTAAAAGGGAGAATGTATCATGATTGTACAAAAGTTCAACTAATCACATATACTTGAAAGGAAAAATATTCCAATAAATTTATAAGTTTCTTAGGTGATTTATAAAAAATCATGATACCAAAATGGTGAGGTTTAGTTTGAAAATACATTTTTGTTTCAATCTTTGCCTAGAGATACTCATCTTACTTCAAGAAGAGCACATACAAAACTTACAGTTTAACATTAAAATCTATCCACTCTTCTTTGAATTTATTGTATAGCAGTCTACATCTTGGGATGGTTCCCTTAGCACATCAAGGACTGATTTGATTTTAAGATCCTTATCACGGGCATAACAAATTGAAACTATCTTCAAGAGATGTCGTTATAGATTCTTAAATAGTTCCTGTGTGTACCTTCAGCAACTCCAGTAACAAAAACTTAACAATGCAAAGGTTTAATAAATAGAATTGACCTTCAATGTATATCTTACCATCCTAGACAAAGAAAATCAATACAACTCATCATAGAAAAAAAATAGTTAATCTAGAAACTACAGGCTAATGCAACGCAATATACATGGGATTAGGGTAGGGCAGTTTAGTATTCAAAAATAAGAAGAGAAGCTCGTTCCATGGAGATTTTCCTGATTGGAGCTTAGTAATATCTATTTTTTATGCTTTTTCTATTCAATGAGTAATATTGGTTTCTAATAATCATGCCTGGACTAATAAAAGTCTGATAATAAATATAATCTCTTATTATACCTTTTGATAGACTTCTTATCATTCAAAAAAGTCGATGTAAATAATTGCTAACTACAATAACAGAAATGTGACTCTTGCAGTGGTGTAGTTTTATAAATGATCAAAGATTCAAATATATCTGGCCTTTAAATAAATTAGATCAGTCTCCACCATAAATACAACTCATCGAAATCAACAAAAGCAAGTATATATAGTGGTCTGATCCCAAAAGCATTACTAAAAATTTCAAAAATTTATCAAACTCACTAACTTAGCAACTAAAGGCTAAAAAAATCAGCTCAACACAACAAAGAAAAATGACTTTCTATCCAGAAAATCAGTAAAATAACACTGCTAATGCGACTCTATAGGTGTTTTATGGATGAAAAGAAATAAAACTATAATAGAGTTCGACTTTAGAGGCAAACAAATAAAAGATGAAGCAGTCACCTTAATTTGTTCTCATTTTGTGTTGGTTGTAATGGTGGCTTCAGAGGAGTGTACATTCTAATGATACAACTCTAAATCTGCAGAAAAAATGATGCAAAAAGTATCAACATCCCAGGATAGTTAGCCTGCAAGACATACTTCTTGATCTCATGTATATGCAAATTAACCACAATAATTTAAGAATAAGCATTGAATTCATAACATGTGCTCATTAAAACTCACAGAATGGCATACATGGACATCAAATAGTAGATTTAAACCACAAGTAAAGTAGTTGTAGAAGTAATCACCACAAAGAGTTATGCTCGGGCATAAATCTCAAGCAGAATGAATCTCTTTGATCTACTTGTATAGCTGATAAAGTCAATCTCTAAGAAAAATCTAACCAATGGGAAAAACCTAACTAAAACTCACAAGAAGTTGGGTATACCAATTTTCTGTTAGACACTAAAGAAATATAGCAATACCTATTTTTGATGAATTCTACAAGTCAGCCTAATTCGATCCAAACCAAAATCACCATCTATGCTACACAGAGTAGTCTAAGGAGTATAGTAACAAAAGTAACAAAGCTACTTAAGTACTTGCTAAACATCACATATCCTAAAGAGCGATTCTCAACATTGGCAATAGCTTTCAGCCCTGGGCATGACTGGGTGCCAAGGATCCTAATTCTACTTACACGTAAGATCTTAATGCATTCAAGCACCAAGAATTGATGATATTCATATAGATGATAGCTGGCGTTTGCATTTATTACAACATAATACCTCAAATCATATAAGCTTTCTTGTGTTTGACGCATACAACCTAATAAAGAAGTAATTGGAAGAATGTACTTACTGCTTTTCGCCTACTTTGTTAATTTGACATTTGAGTACTGCATAAATTACTTCTATTTGGTTTGTTTATGAAAAAGACTTGAATTACAGTGATTTGTACTATTTTTTTAAATCATTTTATATCTTGCTAATCATCTTCTTCACAAAAATCTTGATAAATTATGAACATATCTTGAACTCATAAAAAAAAAATTGAACATATCTTGGCAACTTATTTTTTCTCTTCAATACATAATTATTGAATTATTGTACCGAAGTTTGATTTAAGGTACTGTACTGAACTTCAAAAATTTGATATTTGGTATCTACCTTCAATTACCAAATTACCAAAACTAAAATTTTAAAATACCTAACCAGATAACAAACACCCATCTCTAATGTTAGAGCATCTCTAATGTTAGAGCAACTTCACTCGTTAAACTTTATAAATGTCACTCGACATAGCTTTTTTGATCCAAGTGACTCAACTTATACATATATTTTATGATCTATATTATGGCACACAAAGATATAACTACTCCGGTCTTTTTTATTTTTGAAATTCAAAAATACTACTTCTAAATAATTCATTAAGAGTCAAGATTCAGCATTATAGAGCATGAGGAAAAAAAAGAAATATGCTAACAACAAAAGCAAACAAAACATTCAGATCTTCTTTATTCTTATAAAGACAACGGACTGACGAATAAAGCGCATTTGGTGTGATTTTGTGTGCCGTCGATGAGATTTATTGGAGATGAATTTACATGTATCAAAATATCATAGTACATCAAAATATTTGAAGTGCAAAATTATAATGCTTAAAGTTTTGTGGCATCAAGCTTGTTGTTTAGTAATAAATGTACTGCATAGAGGCACAAACAATATATCCATGGTGGAGGCAAATACATACCTTTGACAATTGTGAATATGTTTCTGTTATTTTTGGGTTAGATAGAATCTGTATTTAAACATGAACTTCAACAAGTTCAAACTAATTCTGAAAAATAGTAAAGCGGTACCTCAAATTCACTGAATTTCGAACTCACTCAACGGTGGTAAATCACATAAGAAGAGTTTAAAAGTGCAAGAAGAAGAAGAGTATATTCTGAAAATTCGTATATATAGCCATCAAGGTGTTGCTTCAAAAGAGAAGCTATGGTTCAGAAAGTTGCACCTCTTCATAAAGGTGAAACCCTTCGGAAAAGTCACAACCTATTAAAAAGGTCATAACTATCCAAAGTGAAAAGGTGCCTATTCAAATTGCATTCTTTCTCTTGGGGTGTTTTTGGAAAAATACCTATTCATTTTTCATTTAAACCTCTTAAAATTCTAACAATCCCCCACATGAATGGAGAATGACTATAAGATAAAGAAATATACAGACAATTATATGTTTTATAAGCAAAGACTAATTGCATCTGCATAAGTAGGTTTTCCTTTGAACTTTCTATAGTGAACATATATCGGATGCACTAGATCAATAGGTAGATGTGATATCTTTGAACCGACAAACTTTTTTGTACATCTAGAAAATACAAGTCACACAACTAGCCTATTACCATCTATGGTTCTCACGGTTTTGTTCGTTTCAGCCATGAACACAACCTGGTTTCATGAGAGCTTAGAGAATCGGCCTTTATCATTATTCTCCTTGAAGCGACTTCCACTTTACACTGACATAGTGATTCCTTAATGTTTAATCCTATAGATAAACTATTTGGTCATACCTGTCAAACTTAGAAACCATTAAAAAGCTTCAAACTTTAAGCCAAATCCTTATTTCCTGAACATTGTCTTCATCATGAGAATAGGTTAAGTTATTTGACAATGTTGAACCATCAGTCACAACTTTTTTTGATCTCTTTGAACCTAGCTCTTGGGATCTCCAGTCTGCTAGGTAGAGTTACCACCGTGATGACTTGTCCTAGTCCCTAAACTCATTCCCTTTAATGATCTCTCAACTCCCTCTCTAGTTAGTATTTCAAAATACTAACAACAAAGACTTTATCTTTGTTCACACTATTTTTAGTTAACGATGAAGTTTTTTATATTCTTCGAATTGCTTAACTTTAATATTCCCGACAAAGTTATTTTTTTCTTCTTTTGATCAAATTGATCCAAAAAAACTATTGGAAAACCACAATTTTTTTTATAGATATACGGAAATTAAAAAAAACATTATAGTGGCCTCATGACATTATTCTGCCACATTAACCATCTCTTGGACTCGTTGTTGGAAAGTTTCCATTACACGGGCATTTAAGTAAATCACTTTATTCCGACATACACTAGAGTTCTTAGTTCTTCTTTTTTTCTAAAAACACAATAGACATGAACAGTTTCAATGCTTTTAACTAGGTACGTACTGTGATAGTCCGAGAAAACCAACAACTCGAAAAGATATCACAGATAAAATAATTTCCTCCTTTGGTTTTTCTCAAACACAATAGAACACAGAAAATAAAAAATTCTAATTTCCTTAAGATTGTTATTTTCGAGTTAAATGGAATCTGTATCCAAATATGAACTTCAACAAGTTCAAACTATTTTTGAAAAATAGTAAACTCAAACAAGAAAGAGATGATGATAGAATTAAGAATCAAGTCGATTGAATTCACAGTGTGTCCTTAAGGAAATTATTCCCCTTAAGTATTCGAGGTTATGAAATATATCCTCCCAGGATAAAATGATTCACTTCAGCACAATAGTGGCACCTCAAATTCGCTGAACTTCAAACTCACTCAATGGTAGCAAATCATACAAGAAGAGTTTTAAAAGTGCAAGAAGAAGAAGAGTAGATTCAGACAATTAGTATGAAAAATCTGAGGATTCAACAGGTATATATAGCCATCGAAGTGTTGCTTTAGAAGAGAAGCTATGGTTCAGAAAGGTACACCTCTTCATAAAGGTGCAACTCTTCAGAAAAGGTGCAACTCTTCAAACAAGTCACAACTCATTGAAAAGGTCATAACTATCCAAAGTAAAAAAGTGCCTATTCAAACTGCATCTTTTCTCTTGGGGTATTTTTGAAAAAACACCTATCCATTTTTCATTCACACCTCTTAAAAATCTAACAGTTTCTGAGTAAGTTTATTTCATATTGTAAATTAACCGATGGTAGTCAAATTAATTAGCAGCACTACAAAAGGAGACCACAACAGGCGAATACAGAATAATTGGTCTGGTTTTGGGTGGATAAGAATTGTTCGAGTCGAATATACTTGTAGCAATGTTGCAAAAATATCTATTTTAAAATCTATGAAGTGCAATACACAGAACTCTGGATGTGTAGTCTTACCTTTGCTGAAAACAAGATGATTTTGGATAAGTCTACTCCAGTTTGTAAATTGAGCGACATTCAAAGTAATTAACATACCCTACGACCTACGTGATGGGTGAATACAGAGCAATTGGTCTGATTTTATTTGTCGTGATAGGAATTACTGAAGTAGAGTTGGCATGGCAGACTTTTAAGTTAGAGAAGGGGAGGAAGAACTCACAGGGACTAAGGTGAGACAGGGATAGAGAAGAAGGAATGGGGATTTGGCTGGGTTGTTTCGTTTGTGTGGTTTTTTGGTGGCTGAATGGCTACCTTTTAGAGATGCCATTTTTTGTTTTGGTTGCGTTTGTTTGTTTACTTTTTTTTTTCAAGAAAATTTATAAAAATTTGTAGAAAAATATAAATGTAATTCCTTAATTGTGAGTATGCCACGTAGGTGGGGTTATGACCCTCTTTAATATATATATATATATATATAGATATTCCAAAAGTGACCCTGTGAGGACGACAAAAATAAGAGATCCTCTCTTATATATAATTATAATAATATATATAGAACCCGTTAATACTATTCACTATTAAAGAGAATAAAGGGTGAGATAGAGGGTCCATCTATCTCAATGAAGCACTGCTTTTTCGTTTTAGTGGTTTGTATATTATTTCTTATTTGGGAGATGCCCGATGGAACCCGATTAGCTCCTTTAAGATCTTCAAGTGTTGGCCTTCATTAATGGCCTTTAGGAGTAAAGGTGTAGACGCAAGTATAAACCTTACAAAGAACAATTCAGTTTTTGAACCGTGAAAGTAATTCATATGCAACTTTCTAAGCTTGTTGAGTCCTTGTCTCCAGTTTGTTGGTCCTTCAAAATAATTTACATTAACTTCCACTTCACCTTTCTTCTTCGAACGCAACTAAAATAGTATAGAAGTAAATGTTGTTTCTCGGGTTTAGTAAAATCTGTATTTTTCAATAATAACTTCAAACACATGTTCAAACTAACATATGAACAATCAAATGAAGCTGAAACTTTGTATTCACAACTTTGAACTTCAATAATAAGTTCAATCCAACTCATGGACAACAACAAAATAAAGTTCAAACTATTTTCTGGAAAATAGCAAAACCAAACATTTAGAAAGAGATAAAGATTAGGAGATTCAAGTCTACCAAATTCACGGTGTGTCCTTAAGAAAATTATTTCCCTCAAGTACCCGAGGTTATGGAATATATCATCCCAAGATAAAATGAATCACATCGACAGAATGGTGGTACATCAAACTCTGTCAAACAATGAATGCACTCAATGATTCGTAAATCACACTTGAGTTTTTAGGAAGAAGAAGATGTTTATCACTTCAAAATTTTATGTCTATACCTGAGGAAAAATTCAGGTATTTATAGCCAAAAGGTGGTGCTTTGGAATGAAGCAGTGGTTCTAAAAAAATTGCACTATTTAAGATCGATGGGACCACCTGCTCCTACAGGTGGCCTACCTACAACCACAGGTTGTGTTTAATCCAAAACCAGAAACTCCTATGTTGACCTGCGTGGCACTTGTGCTGGCATCTGTGTCCGCAGGTTGCCAGGTACTCAAGCAGGTCAGTTTTCCATTACCAAACAGTACCTCGAAGGGTCACGTCCCCTCAAGGTGAGTTGTGACGTACGTTCACACTTCCTCATGTGCGTCCATAAATGGAGAACTTTCAGATTGAATTTTTAGATCACTAACTCTCAAGTTTCAAATGAATTTTGTCCAAAAAGATAGTCTCTTAATCGATAATTTGACAAATTCAAATCCAAATCTAAATTCGAAGCCAAAGACGAGCAAGCGACGACGACGACAGTACAAGGCTTGGTTTCTTCTTGCCTCACTAACAACATGAAGGAATGCTTCTATCTTTAAGCATGAAAAAATTCCTTTCTCTCATCAATGTGGGAGAACACTTCTTTCTTAAAGTGAAAATACAGTCAACTTTTTCCTCCATTTGTTTCCTCTATTTTCCATTCACATTTCATCACTACAACCCTACAACCCAACAACCCAACAATCCCCCACATGAATGGGGAATGGCTATTTCATTAAAAAATATACGGACAAGTGTGTGATCTACAAGTAAAGATTAATTGCATCTGAATAGGGATCACCCCAAGGCGAGACACTCGGTTTGATAAAGCCCTTATCCAGAAGGTCCTGAAGTTGAGAATTTAGCTTCTTTAGCTCGGTAAGAGCCATATGATAAGGAGTCATAGAAATAGGTTGGGTGCCAGGCTCGAGGTCAATAGAAAACTCAATGTCTCGCTCAGGAGGAAGGCCAGGTAGGTTAGTAGGAAATACATAGGGAAACTCACAGGAAATAGGAACAGAGTCAAGCAAAGGACTCTCAGAACTAACATCCCAAACATAAGCATGGAATGATCCACAACCCCTCGATATCAATCTGCTAGCCCGAACATAAAAGATAATCCCTATCGACACGTGGCTAACAGAACCTGCCACACAACTGGGGGTATGCCAGGCATGGCTAAGGTAACATTCTTGGCAAGGCAATCTAAGATCGTATGGTAGGAGGAAAATCAGTCCATGCCCAAAATCAAATCGAAATCTAACATATCTAACACAATGAGGTCCACTCGAGTGTCATACTCTCGAACAGTCACCACACATGATCTATATACCCAATCCACTATTAAGGAATCACCCACAGAGGTAGCTACATGCAAAGACACAGATAACAACTCTGAAGACAAACCCATCAGCGGTGCATAATAAGCAGAAACATAAGAAAGGGTGGAACTGGGATTAAACAAATTAGAAGCTAGACGATGGCATACGAATATCATACATGTGATCACAACAACTGAAGCCTCAACCTCCGGCCTACCCGGTACAACATACAACTGACCCTATGTGCCACCAGACTGGGTGCCTATCCGACCACCTTGAGAACTATGGGGACCACCCCTACGACCCTGTACACCACCACTGGCTGGAGGTGGCACTGATCTGATCGGCTGAGCGATCTAAACTGCAGGCTCAATCATCCTACGTCGGGGACACTTATGAGCAAAGTGACCAACTATCCCATACTCATAACATGCCCCTAGCACCCTGCTCTGTCTAAAAGGTCTGACTGATCCGGAGTGACCACCTCGACCCAACGATTCTAACTGAACACCCCTCTGAGGCTGGCTGCAACTCTGACCACCAGAACCACTATAACCTAGCTGACCCTCATCCGATACCTAAAGTATTACCTATATGGTCCTACTAAACTGGCCTTAATACTGATAAGGCTATTTCTGATGGTACCTACCCTGAAACCCTCGACCTCTGAATTGTGAGCCATGGCTCCCACTAAAACTGCCCTGATATCAAGGTCTCTTTTCACTGCCCCCTTGGGCCTCGCAATCCATTTCCCCTATAGAGTAGACATGCTCAGCAATCTCAAAAAAAGACTTCCCTGAAGTCACCAAACTCTGTGTTGCCCTGGCAACGATAATCTCAAACCCTTAACAAAGCATCGAACTCGCTCATACTCATCAGATAGAATCATAGTGGCACGTCTGGCTAACTCATGAAATCTTACCTCATACTCAGCCATAGTCATGAAACCCTGTCTTAACCCAAAAAACTCATCTCTTAGGCGTTCGCATAGACTGAGCGGCATATACTTCCCCAAGAAAGCCTCAGAGAACTAAGTCCAAGTCATAGGTGGAGATCCAGCTGACTTGGAATCAAGCTAACCTCTCTAGCACCTCATCGCCATTGTATCTAGCTGATAGGTAACAAAATCCACTCCACGTGACTCAACCAACCCCAATTCCGTAACTTTTCCTCACAACTAGATAAGAACTCATAAGTATCCTCTCCTGGGGTTCCAGCAAACCTGGGTGGAGTCAATCTCAGAAACTAACCCAACATCTTCTGCTCCTCTGCAGACATAACTGGCTGGGCTACTACCGATTGCGAAACTACCGATGCTGGTTGATACTCTGATCGAAGAGTCACAGCTACAGGCTGCGCCTCTAACTCAATACCACTCTGAGTTGTTGGCTGAGCTCCATCGGTTGGTGGACCACCAAATAGTCCCAAAAACTATACCAATGTGTCCTAGAGAACTGATAGGTCCTGGGTTGCCCCCTCCCCCGGCCTACCTGCTGCTGTGGCTGCGGAACCTCTGAAGCTATCTCAGGCTCAGAAGCTAAAAAAGGGTTTGGCGATGGCTCCCTAGCCTGATCTCAAACTGGGGATACTGCTCTAGCCTGCCCTCGACCTAGGGGTCAACCTCTGCCCCTGACTAGAGCTCTAGCAGTGAGCTTCGAGTCTTGATCACTGGCTGCCGCACCCTACGCCCTAGCCATCTGCGAAAGAGTGAAACAAATAAAAATTTAGAAACCAATACTGACACACGACACTGAAGTGAACCAAAATATGATATTTTACAAAAGATGTTTTGTTTCCTCCCGAAGATGGGATACAGAGGTCTCCGTACCGATCCACGAGATGCTACTAAACATTGGCTCTCGTACCAACGATATCGGTGAACCTGTGCTCTGATACCAAGCTGTCATGACCCAATTTCTTAAGTTATGATGGCGCCTATCTTAACCCACCAGCAGGCAAGGCAAGCCATAGCCCAGAACGACAAGTAATGGGCTAAAGGGTAGAAAATAAGAAAGATAGGAAGAAACGAAAACAACAGTAATAATATGCGAAAGCAGAAAGAAAACATACATAAAGTACCAATTGGGAGAAGGAAGAGGACAAAATATACAGAGTAATCCTTCCCAAAACCTGGCAATCTCACCCTGCTCCGAATTAATATTGAGAAAGAGGAATCACGTCAATGTCGGCAGCTAGTACTCAGATCTGCATCAGGAAAAAGATGCAAAAGTGCAGTATGAGTACCAAAGTAATGGGTACTCAGTAGGCATCATCGGCCGATTGAGCTCAAATATAATGAAAGCATAACTGAAATACGAGAGTAATATCTTAGTCAATAGTAAATAGGGGTAGAAAAGTAAATAGCTTCCGAGCTGTGCAACTCTAATAAGGAATAAGTAAAAGCAATACAGTAAAAATAAATATGCAATAAGTAAGGAGGAAATCCCAAACATAACCTAACTGGTCCCCCATCAACCCAGAAGGCACATGGAAGAAAACAATTAACCCGATCGTACCCCCATAAGCCGGTGGGACACACAAGAAATAAGTAAAAAGGAAAGCGTAAATAATCCATAACAGAACCAATCCCAAGTAACCATAGGAACCATCCAACTATGCACCGAGCTTGAACCGGCACCAATGGGTAGTAATAAGAGGCCAGACGTCAGGTTCGAACCAAAAATAATAGATAATAACAAGAGACCATACGCCAGACTCGAACCAAAAATAGCGGTTTAGTAACAAGAGGCCACATAAATGATGTACAACAAATCCCCATACCACTGGAAATTCTCCTAGAGTAATCGTAATCAACCTCTAGAACACCCCAATCATATCATAATCAGATGCCAAACTCGAATCGAAACTCATAGCTACCAGAAGTCAATGAACTCATAAGTACCCAATCTCAACTGTAAACTGATACCATACCATACCATAACCATTACCAAAATTGTGCCAGAACGTATAACTAATAGAAGGAATAAGGAAAATATCGGTCCCAGATCACAGAAGAAATACATTTATACCGATATAAGCCTAACCAGTCAAAAGGATGAATTTCAGGGCTTCTAAGCATAAATCCAAGCCCTAAGGTCATAGATATTTAGACTCAAGTGGATAAGTCTACTAAGGCAGGGTGAGCCACCAATTACTATGCTAAGGAAGGGCGGTCCAAACCAAATACTACCCTACCCGGGGAAAAGGACTAAAAGTTAAGCCAGAAACCTAGTCTAGGTCGACCCATCCCAAAGTGATAGCCTAACAAAAGTATTCAAGAGCTTAAGCAAGCCTAAAGGAATCTACTGCCAAGCATACTAGCTCTAAAGGGTAGCGGGGCCCACTTCAAGGTCCCAAAAACTAAGCCATGGTCGAAACTTAGCCTATTCTAGCCGAAGGCTTCCCATTCCCAACTAAAGGTACTAAAAGAACTAACCTAGCCCTATAAGGTGATACTATACCATTTTAAGGGATAACGGGCCTGAAATCTATCAAAACAGGGCCCTAACAAGGTAAATAGGCATAAAAAGCTAAAATAATGCCCGGACTACAACTATCAGCCTAAAACTAGCACAACATTACACTAATAACATTTGAAAGCTCAATCTAAAGAGAGGGTAAGCCTAGCCAACCTGAATGTCGCCGAACGCCTGCCAAATCCACTAAATCGGAGCTTTCCCTCTTCGAGAAGCCTCCAATAGCTGCCATGCTATCAAAATAAGCATCTATATATCAAGACGAGGAAAATGACACCCATATTACGTATAAATGAATCGAGTCAAAAATTGGGCTACAAATCCTATGCAGGTCCTATTTGTGGAATTACGAAATTAAACCTATCAGCGTCCCACACAGCTCAAGGATCATGTGCCACCAATTGGTAGATGAATCCAAGCTCAAACATCTCCCCAAATAGTCCAACACCAACAGAGAAAACAAGATTCATATAAATCCTATCATCTTGATATTTGTCGTCCGTCGCCGCCCGACCCGCATTAGAGGGGGAGCTTTCTACGGGGTTAATGATAATCACACGCTCACAATGCACCTCCACACGATTCCTAGCCTCTACACATAATTCCCACACCTTAATCAAGCTTAGGAGGTCCAATAATGGAGATTTTGGTATTTGGATAATGTCTAGAAGGAAATCATATATAAAACACTGCAATGGATGCTTTAGAAGTCACTTGACTGCTAAAGCGGTCATTGATAAAGAGCCACTTAAGCGGTCAATGCCCAGCCGGCCAGGCCCAGTAAAGTGCCCTATGGGCCGCTAAAGCGCCAAAGGGCAGCTAAAGTAGAAGCCGCTAAAGCACCCAAGGCTATGGACGACCCCTCCGCTAAAGAGGCCAGTGTTGCTAAAGCAGTCCCTAGCCGCTTAGTAGCTGCACTAGTAACTTGGCACCAGCCAAGTTAGCCAAATTCAATAAGGCTCCGATCCGGTGCTCGATATTGGTTCAGAATCCCGTACGTACAAATGAACTATGCTACCCTACCAAAATAAAAATTACAGACTCAATAAAGCTATTAAGATTTCCATCTAAGGTCATTTCGATAAAAAGTGGGGCCTACACTCCAAGGAGTAATTTTTGCCAAATTCCACCCCATCTCTCAAAATGAGTCTGAAAGCCTCGGGACCTATACCAAGGGTTCCCCTAGCCTAAAATCAATGTTTTTAGAGCTGTTGAGACTATTAGAAATAGCATCCGAGGCCATTTGCTTGAGGTTTAAGCCTGAGACCCATTTTTTAACTTCAAAAGCTCCTAAACAGGGAAATGGCTCTAAAAAACAAACGAACTACCCGATAACCAAACTGTCAGTCCTAGCAAGTCAAAAATGACCTAGGGCAGCTTTAGGAAAGCTCTAAACATAGAAAATGCACAAAAATGAAGGAAATGACCAGGAAGGTCATTATATTTTTGTAGTGAACTTGCATTGGATGCACTCGATCAATTGGTAGATGCGATATCTTTGAACCATCACACTTTAGTGTACACCTAGACAACACAAGTAACACAACCATACTTTTACCATTTATGGTTCTCACAGTTTTTTTCATTTTAGCCATGAACACAACTTGGTTTCATGAGACCTTAGAGAATAGGCCTTTACTGTCATTCTCCTTGAAGCGGCTTTCACTTAACCCTCACATATGTGATTCCTAAACGTTTAATCCTATAGATCAAAATATTTGGTCATAACTGCCAAACTTAGAAACCATTAAAAAGCTTTAATCCATAAATCTTATCCTTGTTTCCTGAACATTGTCTTCATTATGAGAATGGGTTGAGTTATTTGACAATGTTGAATAGTAACAACTTTGTTTGAGCTCCTTTAACCTAGCTCTTGGGATATCTAGTCTTCTAGGTAGAGTTACTATTGTGATGACTTGTCCTAGGACGTAAACCCATTCCCTTCGATGATCTCTCAACTCCCTCTATAGATAGGTCTTTTGTAAGTGGATCCGACACATTATCATTTAACTTCTCATAGTCAATTGTGATAATTCCACTAGATAGAAGTTCTCTAACGATATTATGTTTCCATCTTATATGACGAGATATATCATTAATAAATCATGCTCCATGCTCTACCTATCGCAGCTTGACTATTACAGTGTATGCATACTGGTGCCAAAGGTTTAGGCTAATAAGGAATATCTTCCAAGAAATTTCAAAGCCATTTAGCCTCTTCACCGACTTTATCTAATACTATAAATTCAGATTTCATTGTAGAGCGGGCAATACATGTCTTTTTGGATGATTTCCAAGAGACTGCTCCTCTACCTAAAGTAAATATATATCCACTCATGGATTTTACTTCATTCGATTCGGTGATCCAATTTGTATCACTATATCCTTCAATTACCATAGGATATTTGTTATAATGCAAAGCATAGTCTTGAGTATGTTTTAGATACCCAAAACTCTTTTCATTGCCATCTAATGAGTTTGATTGGGATTACTCGTGCACCGACTCAATTTGCTAATAGCACATGTTATATCTGGTTGCGTACAATTCATGATATAAATCAAACTTCCCAACACTCTTGCATAGTCCAATTGTGAGTCACTTTCACCTTCATTCTTTTGAAGTGAAAAGCTCACGTCTAATGGAGTCTTGGCAATATTGAAATCCAAATACTTGAACTTGTCAAGTACATTTTCAATGTAATACGACTGTGATAATACCAACCCTTGTGGAGTTCTATAAATTCTTATACCTAAGATCACATCAGCAACTCCAAGGTCTTTTATATCAAACTTGCAAGTATTCATTTCGTAGAATTTATGTTAGAAATGTCTCTACTGGTGATCAACATGTCATCCACATACAAACAAACAATGACTTTGTGATTTGGAGTGTCTTTAATGTAAAAACATTTATCACATTCATTTATCTTGAATCTGTTTGCCAACATGGTTTTGTTAAACTTTGCATGCCACTATTTGGGTGCTTGTTTTAGTCTATAAAGTGACTTAACAAGTTTGAACACTTTTCTTTCTTTACCAGGAACCACAAAACCATTGGGTTTTCCATGTAAATTTCTCCCTCAAATTCTCTATTTAAGAATGTAGTTTTCAGATCTATTTGATGGATTTCAAGACCATAAATCGCAGCTAATGCAACCAACATACGTATGGACATTATTCTTGTTACTGACGAGTATGTGTCGAAATAATCAAGGCCTTCTTTTTGTCTAAAGTCTTTCACAACAAGTCTTGCCTTGTATTTGTCAATAGTACCATCAGCTTTCATTTTCCTTTTGAAGATCCATTTAGAACCTAAAGGTTTATTTCCTGGAGGAAGATTAACCAACTCCCAAGTATGGTTGCTTAAGATTGCATCAATATCACTATTGACTGCCTCTTTCCAAAAGGATGAGTCCGCAAACAACATCGCTTCTTTGTATGTTTGAGGCTCATTTTCAAGAAGAAATGTTACAAAATCTGATTCGAAGAAAGTCGATTTTCTTTTTTGCTTACTACATCTTGGATACTTTTCATTAAGTACATTATGCATTGGTTCATCCATAGGTCATTTAAGCCCTTCACTAGACAGCTCATGTCTAGCCTCAGTATCGTCTGATTCAATTACCGTATTATCATGAATATCTAGATGTTCAAATCTATGAACCAAAAATCGACATGCATTACTGTTTGTAGCATATTCGATGAAAACTCAGTCCATAGTCTTTGGTCCTATTTTCACCCTTTTGGGTATAGGAACTTGGACTTTGGCTAAACACCCCCATACTTTGAAATATTTCATGTTGGATTTCCTTTCTTTCCATTTCTCATATAGAATATATTATGTTTTACTATAGGGCACTCGATTGATTATTCAGTTTATTGTGCCACAAGTTTTACGGTAAACCTGAACTTATAAGTAAGGCATTCATCATTTCCTTCAACGTTCAATTTTTCCATTACGCAATTCCATTTGATTGAGGTGAGTATGTGGCAGTGGTTTAATGGAAAATTCCATGTTCCAAACATATCTCTGTAAAAGGAGATTCATACTCTCCACCCCTATCACTAATTATCATTTTTAATCTTTTTTATCCAACTGATTTTCAACTTCAGTTTTATATTGCCTAAATGCTTCTATTGCCTCATTCTTACTATTCAGCAAACAACAATATCCAGTACAATCGTTAATAAAAGTTATGAAATACTTTTTACCACCATGATATGGTGTTGACTTGGATGCCTAGCATACTTTGATTCCAACACATGTTTGACACTTTGATTTACTGCGCTCAAAGTTAGGCAAAACTTCCAAACTAATTAGTTTTTGCAAGGTTTTGTAATTTACATGTCCTAAACGTTCATGCCAAATTCGATTGACTCAAGCAAGTAAGAAGAAGCCTCAACTTTATTCATTTCAACAGCCATTGCATGAAGTTTGAAAAATCCCTCAAAGAGGTAACCCTTTCCTACATATATTTCATTCTTGATTATTACAACTTTCTCCTAAACAAACACACATTCAAATCCATTTTTAACAAGAAGTGTTGTCGACACTAAGTTCTTCCTAATAGTAGGAATATAGAGAACGTTAGTGAAGGTCGACACCTTATCGGAATTCATTTTTAGGAATATCTTCTTACTTCCTTTAACCTTGGATGTTGCATTATTTCTCATGAAGATCACTTATTTGGGACCAGCGGTATCATAAGTAGTGAAAGCTTCTTTGTCTGCACAAATATGTCGAGTGGATCCTGAATCGAATCACCATTCATTTGAATTTAAAACTAGATTGCATTCAGCGATCATAAAACATAGATTTTCAATCTTATCAGTTGCTTCCAACATGTTTATCTGATTTCTTTTCTTGCTCTTATTCAAAACTTGAAAATTTAGAGCTTTGTGGCCAACATCACTACTATTGTAACACTTTCCTTTGAATGCTTTTTTGTTCTACTCTTTCTCTTGTCTAGAAGACTTCTTCCTCTTCTTATTATTTGGAGCATCATCCTTAACAGGATTTGCAACCATCATTGATGGTTCTCGTTCAACTCATTATCCTTTTCTATCCTGAGACGAATCAAAAGATCTTCCAAACCAGACAATTAGTTTTCAAACCTTCTTTTCCAAAACATGAGGATCTCTACTTGTGAAAATTTGCATTTCAAGTTTGGTCAACCAATAGAACATCATTTGTTGCCATTCTTTGAAGTTCACACCAGAATAATTTTTTGATTTCTCTGTTGTTTTCATTGCTAGAGAAACATCTGAGCGACTTAATGACACAACATTGGTTGTCATTGGGACAACACCATTCACAACCAAAATAATTCGTTGTTCAGTTTTATTCGTTATTTTTCTGACAACCTTTGATAAACACTTTAGTATTTCAGAATACTAATAATAAAGACTTAATCTTTAAACTACTTATTTCTAGTCAACAATGAAGTTTTTATGTCTTCAAATCATCAATTGAATGAACTTTGAAACCTGATGAAGTTTTTATGTTCTTTAAATCAGAATTAATTTCAAACAGAGTGAAAACCCACAGGTTTTAAACTCCAGAAACTAATACAGAGAGTTCAATGAATCGATGAAGTTTTTATATTCTTCGAACCAAATTCTCAATTTGATTTCTCGACAAAGTTTTTATATTCTTTAAACTGAGGAAGTAGAAATCAAAAGATTTAGTCTCCACAAAATCAGAACCGATACAGATTAACTACGTACTTAATAATTTCCTTAAGATTGTTGTTTTCCAAGTTTAGTAAAATCTGTATTTTTCAACAATAACTTCAAACACATGTTCAAACTAACATATGAACAATCAAAGGAAGTTGTAACTTTGTATTCATAACTTTGAACTTCAACAATAAGTCTAACCCAACTCATAAACAACAACAAAATGAAGTTCAAACTATTTTCTGGAAAAAAGCAAAACCAAACATTTAGAAAGAGATAAAGATTAGAAGATTCAAATCCACCGAATTCACGGTGTGTCCTTAAGGAAATTATTCCCCTCAAGTACCCGAGGTTATGAAATATATCCTCCCAGGATAAAATGGATCACATCGATAGAATGGCGGTACCTTAAACTTTGTTGAACAACGAACGCACTCAACGATTCATAAATCACACTTGAGTGTTTATGAAGAAGAAGATGTTTTTCACTTTAAAATTTCATGCCTATACCTGAGCAAAAAATTCAGGTATTTATAGCCAAAAGGTGGTGCTTCAGAAAGGAAGCATTGGTTCTAAAAAATTTTACTATTTTAGACCAACAGGACAAACTCCTATGTTGACCTTCGTGGCACCTGCGTCCGCAGGTCGCCAGGTGCGCGCGCAGGTCAGATCTTCGTTACCAAATAGCTCTTTGAAGGGTCACGTGCCTTCGAGGTGCATTGTGATATGCGTCCGCACTTCCTCTTGTGCGTCCGTAAATGGAGAACTTTCAGATTGAAATTTTGGATCACTAACTCTCAAGTTTCAAATGAATTTTGTCTAAAAAGATAGTCTCTTGATTGATCATTTTCCAAATCCAAATCCGAAGCCGAGTAAGTGACGACGACGATAGTATGAGGCTTGCTTTCTTCTTACCTCACTAACAACATGAAGGAATGCTTCAATATTTAAGTATGAAAAAGTTTCTTTTTCCCACCAATGTGGAAGAACACTTCTTCCTTAAAGTGAAAACACAATTCAACTTTTTCCTCTATTTGTTCCCTCCATTTTCCATTCATATTTCATCACTATAACCCAACAGTAAAATCAGTAACATTTATAGATTTTTATTCAGAAGGTGAGTAACAACTTATGAACTCATTTAATTAAAAAACTCATGAACTCATTGACTTACTGAAAATAGAAGGGCATTTAAATTGGAAGAATCACTAAGCATTCTTGGAAGGGAAGATATTTGATCTTCACCATCAAAGCTGAATAGATGAAAAGTGAGAACCCTCAAGTGGTTGAGGCTCTCTGCTTCAGTACAAGAAGCAATAGACTGAACAACAGAAAACCACAAAAGATTAACCTTAAATATAAAAAAATATATGCATCTTTCTTAGCTATGCAAAGATATCAAAATTTTGCACCTTACCTTGTGGTAGTAACTGTCCAATTTCCAAAAGAAGACGACAAACTTAAGGCCAGCCACTGAGAAGATTGCTCATGTTTCTAGCTTTATCTTGAGTGTTTTCTAATGCAAGTACAATGGTTTTCAGCTTTTGACAATCTACGAATGAACCAACTGAAGGGTGTCAATGCCACTTATAAAGAAAGTCATTAGCAAAAGTTCTAGAGAAAATACTTTCAAGTGCTGAATACCACTACAGATATAAAATGGAGGATCTCAAGGTTTGGCATCCATAAGAAAGAAGTTGCACCGTATTAGGGTAGGGTGGATGAAAGAGAGGCTCGCTTCCAGAATCTTGTGTGATAAGAAGGTGCCTTCTAAACTCAAAGGCAAGTTCTAAAGAGCAGTGGTTAGACCAACTTTGTTATATGAGATAGAGTGTTGGATAGTCAAGCACCCTCACATCTAAAATATGAAGGTGGCGGAGATGAGGATGCTAAGATGGATGTGTGGGTTTACTAGGAAAGATAAGATTAGAAATGAGGTTATTTGAGATAAGGTGGGAGTGGCTTCTATGGAAGTCAAGATGTGGGAAGCGAGGTTGAGATAGTTCGAGCATGTGATGAAGAGGTGCACAGATGCCCCAGTGCGGAGGTGTGAGAGGTTGGCTAGAGATGGATTTAAGCGAGGTAGAGGTAGACCGAAGAAATAGTGGACGGAGGTGATTCGGCATGACATGGAGCTAGCTTCAGATTACCGAGGACATGCTAGATAGGAAGGAGTGGAGGAGGAAAATTAGGATAGAAGGTTAGTAGGATGGAGTAGATAGGAGAACTTTGTTTTGTTATCTGTGCTAGTAGCCATAGAGCTAGTCTTGTTCCGGGTATGTTATCGTTTGTCATATTACTTGGTGGTATTCTTGAGTATGTTATTATTTGGTGTAGTAATACCTATTGTTTCTTATTCATTTACTATTTCTTCTATAGCCTATTTTTGTATTGAGGCGGGGTCTATTGGAAACAACCTCTCTATCTTACCTCTGAGGTAGTGGTATGGATTGCGTACACTTACCCTCCCCAAACCCCCACTTTGTGAAAATATACTGGGTATGTTATTTTTGTTGTGTCATGACCCAATTCCAGACTCATGATGGCACCTACTATGTCCCACCAGTAGGTAAGCCAAATCGTAGTCCGAAACTACAAGTAATGGGCTAAATGGAGGAAGATAAATAAATTACTAGAAAATAACATACACATAGATAAAATAGGGAGGGAGCAAAAGAATATCCCACGACCTAGTAAGGACGGTACAAGAGCGACTAACCAAAAGAATAAGAGTACTAGTAGTATCGATATACAAATAGTCTCGAATGTAAAGACTGTCCAAAATAAAGGAAGGCGAGGGGATCACCTCAAACTTTGAAAGTTCACACTATCTCCGAATCCTGTAACCAAGCTGGCTGGAATGTCAACAATGTCGGCTAGTACTCGGATCTGCACCAGAAAATATGTAGAAGTGTAGTATGAGTACCAAAACAACGGATACTTAGTAGACATCATCGGCCGACTGAGCTAAATCATAATAAAAGTATAATAAAATGTGAGGATGTAAAATAAGTCAAGGGAGAGGGGCAAACCTGAGAACATGCTCTGACATAGGTAACTAAATAAAGAAACACACGATACCAAAATTAAAGTAGCTACTACAACCCAACTAGGCCCCCATAAGCCTAGAGGGTACAAACAAGAGAAGACTAATCCAAACGAACCCCCACAAGCCCAATGAATACAACCAAGTAATATACTACCAGCATGTTTATGAACCCTTTCGTACCACAACCCAAAGGACTCAAACCGGTACCATAATGCCATGAAATAACCCATAAACACCGGACTTGAACTGGATTTACCTCCTCATAATTCACCATCAATGCCATAATTAGATAGAATATGGCGGACTTAAATCTATCTTTAAAGGCCATAAATCAATAGAATATGCCAGACTCGAACCGTTCTTTAAATGCCATAAATCAATAAAATATGTCGGACTCGAATCGGTCTTTAAATACTATAAACCAATAGAATGTGCTGGACTCGAACCGGTCTTTAAAAGCCATAAATCAATAGAATGTGCCGGACTCGAAACAGTTTTTAAATGTCATAAATCAATAGAATGTGTCGGATTCGAATCGGTCTTTAAATGTCATAAATCAATAGAATGTGTCGGACTCGAATCAGTCTTTAAATGCCATAAATCAATATCATTAACCTAGCCCCGAACTAAGTATATGCTATGTAGTTTAAGGCTCAAGATTAAGGATAATGATGTGAAAAAAGGCCTCCTAAGTCTATAAGGAACTAAGAGCGATATCACAACCCCAAAGAATCAATTAACCTAAGGGAAGGGTAAATGGGTCGATTCTACCTTCAAAACAACCCTCAAATCGACTAAATAAACCAACTTTTACTAGCTAAGAAACCAACCATAAGTCCCAACCCAAAACTAGCATAATTTCATAATTAAGCTCAATCTATAAGAAGGGTTATCCTAGCCTACCTGGACGCCGAAGAAAGCTCGATAAAGTTCGCTAAATGGGGCCTTTCCCTTCCGATATGCCTCTACACGATGTCACGCTATAAAAAATAACAATCTATTCATCAATACGAGAATAATAATACCCACATAAAATGCATCGGGTCCAAAATCAAGTCAAAAATCCTATCTGGGGCCCGCTTACGGAATCACAAATTTGAAACTGTAAAAACGTCCCTCAAGGCTCAAGGCTCAAGGATCATTTACCCTCAACAATGGATAATTTCTGAGCACATTAACATTCAAAATCAACCCATCAATGAACTAGGGTTATAACTTTAAAACAGGGAATTTACCGATAAATTTAATAAAACTTACGATAATATTGAGGAGGAAACGTTCCCACGCACTCTCCAACTCACCCCGAACACCCACGTATCGACCCTCTCACTCTCTTAGCTCTTTAGAGAATTTAATAGTGTTTGGGACTTGTGGAAAATGAAGAAAATTGGGTTTGGCATGAATTTATACTGCCAGGGGTCCCTTCATCGTGAACGTAGGGACCCCGCCGCGAACGTTACCCTAGACCAGAAAGACCCTTCGCAAACGCGAAGGCCAGCTTAAAAATGTGATGGCCTTCATGAATGCAGCTAAGTCATTGTGAACGCAATGGCCTAAAGGCTTGGCTTGCACCAGCTGATGCTGCATTAGCTAAACTTGGCAATTGGCAAGTTTTCAATCGGACCCTCGGGATTCTTTTGGAATCCCATGAACGCAAATGAACTATGGTACCCTATAAAATTTGACATTCTAGACTCAGTGGCATAATCAAAATTTCCATCTGGGGTCGTTTTGATGAAATATGGATCCCATACCCAAATGGCCATTTTCATCACTTTCCACCCAATAGCCCAAAATAAGTCTGAAAGCCTCGGGACCCGAACCAAGGGTCCTTAGCCTAAAATCAACATTCTGGAGATGATGGAACCATCAAAATTAGCATACGAGGTTGCTTACCTAGGGTTTAGGCCCAGTAGTAAAATTTGAAAAGCGTCGACTTCGAAATAGGGAATTGGCTCTAAAAACCAAATGAACTACCCGAGAACCAAACTGTCAGCACTAGCTAGTCATAAATGACTTGGGCCAGCTATGAAAAAACTCTAAATGTCGAAATAATATGGAAATGCTAAAAATGACCTGGAGGGTCAGTATAATATCCACTGCTAAAAAGACTTTCGTCTGCAAAAATAAAGGGTAAGATGTACCTGAAGGCTCAAACAGGTGGGGATACTGGGTCTGCATCTTGCTCTCGATCTCCCAAGTAGCCTCCTCTATTGGATGGTGCCTCCACTGGAACTTAACCACTGGAATATCTCTAGAGTGCAGCCACCAAATATCCCTAGTTAAAATAAGGATTGGCTCCTCTACGAACGCTAACCTCTCGTCTAACTGAATCGAGTCCCACTGAAGAACGTGAGACTCATTCGAGATGTAACGCCACAACATAGAGACATGGAACACTAGATGAATAGCTAAGAAATCTGGGGGCAAGGCCAAATCATAAGCAACCTCTCCAACTGTACGAAGTATCTCGAATGGACTAATATACTTGGGCTGAACTTACCCTTCCTCCCGAACCTCATCACGCCGTTCATGGGTGAAACTCAGAGGAAAAATCGATCACCAACCCCAAATCTCAAGGTATGAAGTCTACGATTAGCATAACTCTTCTGCCTACTCTAAGCTTCCCTCAACCTATCCTGAATCACCTGTACCCTATCTAAGGACTCACAAAGCAAGTCAGTGCCACGGGGGCTAATCGCTAAAGTCTCAAACCAACCTATAGGAGATCGATAATGCTTACCATATAATGCCTCAAATGGTGTCATCTCAATGCTCGAATGGTAGCTATTATTATAAGAAAACTCTGCCAAAGATAAGTACTTCTCCCACTGACCTCTAAAGTCCATCACACATGCACGGAGCATATCCTCAAGAACCTGAATGGTCCGCTCTGACTGAATGTCAGTCTGAGGATGGAATGAGGTGCTAAGATCGGCCTGAGTACCCAAATCCTCCTGACAAGTGCTCCAGAAGCTAGAAGTAAACACTGAGCCTCTATCAGAAATAATGGATATGGGTACTCCATGAAGGCAAAATATCTCTCGAATGTAGATATAGGCTAACCTCTCAGCAATGAAGGAGATCTAAATTGGGATAAAATGAGCCGACTTGGTCAACTGATCCAAGATAACCCAAATATTGTCAGAACCAAGCAGAGAATGAGGTAAACTAGTCATGAAGTCCATAGTAATCCACTCCCACTTCCACTCAAGAATGGGTGGCCTATGAAGAAATCTACCTGGTCGTTGATGCTCGACATTTACCTGCTGACAACAAAGGTAACGAGCTACAAAGTTATAACACCCCGTATATTTCTGAACCTAGTTGACAACTTTGAACTATGCCTACCTTAGTTTCGAGAGCCATAAGTACGTATTTTGTACTGTTATTGATGGAAAATTTGATAGTGTGCTAGTACATGTGATGAGACCCTTGTAGGAGGATTTTGTGACTTTTGGGTGCATTTTAGGAGTGATAAATAAGGCTTGAAGGACATCCAAGAAAAGGATATTAAACATAAGGGGGAAGCAAAAGGTTGGAACTTGAAATATCTAACCAAATCCACAAAGAAAAGTTGAAATCAAAAATTAAGTGTGGGGCGCGCCAGGGGGCGTGCCGGGCATATTTTGGCCAAAATATTTTTGGTACAGGCAGAAAGGGGATGCGCCCAAGGGCGTGCCAGGCCACTCCTGGCCACCTTTCCAGAGCTAAAATTTTTCTAAGTCTCTAGGGCGCCCGGGAGCGTGCCGGGATGCTTTTTGCCCGATTTATTCTACGATTATTAGTCTATAAAGAGGACTCTTGGGTTATGGTATCATTATTCCATCATAGTAGGGCTAATCTTGAGCAATTTTGGCATCCGAGTTGGGGTTAATTCTTCGTCACAAGTGTTTTATCAAGTTATGTTCAATTAACCCATGAGTGGCTAGAATTTCTTATTTTTGAGATTGAGGCTACGAACATGAATCTCGTGAGTTGAATATTGTTATGACATTGATGGAATTATTTAAACATGAGATAATTGGAGTATCACACATTGAAATTGGTGGGCTAAGTTAATATGTGTAAATGGGCTCAATTTAAAGCCCAAAATGGATTAAAAGACATGGCCCAAAAGGGCAAATGACCCATTCTTCCACTTTGACCAAGTAAACATGGAAATTAATGCCAAGAAGTGGCTAAGTATGACTTGAGGGGATATATAAGGTGGAAAAAATTAGATTTTTATTCCAACAATCACACATGCCATTTTCTAGATATTTCCAAAACATTTCTCTATCTTCCAAACCCTAAGGCAACCATTTTCTTTGGACACTTTGGACAAGATCATCACCTTGAAAGCTTGGGTAAGTGTTTATTCTTGCGATTTAATATATTATATACATGAGATATGGTGTAGATCATGATGGTTATGTTGGCAAGGTTGAATAGGGCACTTTTGCGTTTTGCTAAAAGATGTGCCATCTTTGTGATTTAAACTTGAAAGGAGACTTGGGGTTTAGATGAAAGTGCATGGTATGGATGAAATATCAACATGTATGGTGTGGTTATGTTCCTTAACTTGTTATTTTTCTATAAGTATAAATTGTGGGATTATTGTCGATATGTTGTTATGAAGTGTATTGAGGTGACTTGATGGAGTAATTGTGATGTTGTGTTGATGGAGAAGTGTAAAGTATGAACTTGGTGTGACATGCTATTGGTTTATGATGTATTGTTCAATGTATGGAATGTTGCGGTATTTTTGGTATGATAATTTCATCAATGGTATTGTCAAAGGGGAAATGACATGTTAAGGCAATCATGTAACTCATTGTCATCGTATGCACTTGTAAGGTATTTGGTTGTTAACGTAAGCTCCGTTATGTACTTGTGTTGTAGAGTGAAACGTAAGGAAAGAGCTGGACTATTGTATTAACATATAGGATTGTGTATTCATATTGGGAAGATAAGGTATGTAAGGTTACTCTTTTCGTATCCTTCTGCAGCACATAGTGTTTACATTATCATTGTACTTATCCCATTCCGAATTGTTCTAAGGTATTCCCTTTCCGGTTATTAATCATTGTTACTCACATGTTCTTTATTCCTTGATAAATTGTGATTCACATGACTCATGTTCATTGGCTAATCTTTCAAAGTCCAAATATGTACAATCACCAATATATCAATCTCATAGAAGTAAGTAAATGAAGTAATGGATAATTGTTGGTATATTCTTGAGTAACATCCCAGGGGAGACATTAACACCTAGCATGGGTTAATATAACATCCCAGGGGCGACAGATATGCCTAGCATGGATTATCGCAGTTACATCCCAGGGGCGACATAAAAGCCTAGCATGAGTTTATTACATCCCTGGGGTTAAAATACCTAGCATGGGTTAATCTCATCCCAGGGGCGACAAAAAAGCCTAGCATGGGTAGATAAATCTCATCCAAGGGGCGACAGAAAAGCCTAGCATGGGTAGATAAATCTCATCCCAGGTGCAAAAAATCCTAGCATGGGTAGAACGATAAAGATGAATAAATGTAAAGGCAAAAGAAGTAAAGGATGTAATGTACATAGTTCCACATATGCAGACCCGTGGTCTATCTATACCGACTATTCTCTTATATTTGATTTCATGGACGTACTTATATATCATGCAGTTTCATATGAGCCTTACATACTCAGTATATTCTTCGTACTGACGTCCCTTGGGGGACTTACCATACTTGCTGCAGGCACAGGTGCTAGTAGACCTCCACAGTAGGTTGCAGGTCATTCGCGGATCTTTGGTGAGCTCCAGTTAGTTCGGGGCTTTTCGAGTCACAGTTGTACATTTGTTTTGGTAGTGTAAATTTTATATAAATCGGGGACTTGTCCCGACTTTAAGATGGTTATGTGTATGCATCTGTTAGAGGCTTTTGTATACGTATGTTGGAATATGAATGTAAGGGATGTATGTCTGTTTTGAATTGATGGCCCTAACAGCCAAGTTTCATATATGTATATATCACATGTTTCCATGACTTCCGTTATTGGTACTTTATATCTCTATACATGATGGTGATTCTCCTTGAATGACATTCATATGAATGGACATGAGCAATGATTGGTTCTCTCGGGCCTTATCGGCTTCGGGTGCCAGTCCGCCCCGTTGGAATTCGATGCGTGACAAAAGTGGTATCAAAGAAGGTCGTTCTAAGTGTGTCTACAAAGCTGTGTCTGAGTAGAGTCTTGCTTATGGATGTGTTGTGCACCACATTTATAAGTAGGAGGCTACAGGACATTTAGGGGTTGTTTCTTTTCTTCACTTCTAGATCGTGCAATAGAGTCAAATGTTGTAGGTGGAATTATATTTGACCATTGAAGTTGGTTTTTCTTTGTTATAGTAAATGTCGATGGCAAGATGAGGTAGAGGCAAAGGTAAGCAGGTAGATATGCTTGCCGGTGAAGGAATGAGTAAATCACCACCTGACCAAGCTAGACAAGGTTGACCTAACACTAAAATTGCATTGTGGTCTTCTTCTACTTTTCCAGCTCTGGGAGAGCCAAGAGGTAGAGAAGTACCCGAAAAACCGCCAATGAATGCCACTGATCAGGATTTAAGAAATGCAGTGCATATGTTGACTCAGATAGTTATTGCACAAAGTCACGGACGAGCTGGTCCAACGACAAATGAGGATGATGCGGCTATAGTGGCGAGTTGCAGGACACAAGACTTTCTGAAATTAGACCCTCCTATATTCATTAGGTCAGATCTGAAAGCAGATCCATAGGACTTCGTGGATCAAATCCAAAGGGCTCTAGATGTTATGCACGTGACGGGCATTGAAACAGTTGAACTTGCGGCCTATAGATTGAAAGGTGAAGCTATATTGTGATATGAAGACTGGAAAATATCGAGGTGTATTGATGTACTTCCAACTGGTTGGGAAGAATTTAAAATGGTATTCCTTGATCACTATATTCCCTATGAAATTTGAGAGGCTCGTGCGAATCAGTTCTTAAATCTCCGTCAAGGGAATTTGAGTGTTAGAGAATACAGTTTGTAGTTTAATTCTTTGGCTCGATATCACCGAATGTAGTAGCCACAATGACAGACAGGGTCCATCGATATGTGGACAGATTGGAGCCATATTTGGTAAGGGACTGCACTATTGCTGCTTTGAATAGAGATATGGATATAGCGAGAATTCAGGCTTTCACACAGAAAATAGAGGACCAAAGGCAAAGAAGAAGGGTACACGAATTTGAATGAGGACCATCAAAGAGGGCTAGACCTATGGGGCAGTATATGGTGTCCCAAGTAGAATCTAGGCCTCGGATGTTTCCTAGACCGCCTAGACCATCATTCTCCTATTCCACAACAGGCACTCACTCTCAATTTTGAGGGTTTAGAGGCGGTCAATCTGGGCAGAGTAGTGAAATTCATGGATCACAGGCAGCAAGATTTTATCATCCTCCATGTCAGTGCTGTGGATGGTATCATTTAGGTGAATGCCGATTGGGGAAAAATGTTTGTTTTTGGTATGGTACGACAGGGCACATAATAAGAGAATGCCCACAAAGGGGCACGGGTGGTATAGCACGACCTATGGGATCAACTGTTGCATCATCATCATCGGTTCCTTCCCTAGGCCGAGGTGTGCATCCTGCTGGTCGTGGTAGATGTGCCAGAGGAGTAGCTAGTTCCAGTGGAACCCAGAATTGCACCTATGCTCTAGTGGACAGCAAATTTTGGAGGCTTCTCCTGTGTCGTCATAGGTACATTATCCATATTTTTGTATAATGTGTATGTATTGATTGACCCTCGTTATACATTGTCATATGCTACTCTATTGATTGCTGCAAAATTTGAAAGAACACTGGAATTATTAACTAAGTCAATTGAAGTATCTACACCAGTTTGTGAATATATTGTTGCAAAAAAAGTATATCATAATTATGTGGTAACTGTGTGTGGTCATGATACACTGGCTGATCTCATTGAATAGGACATGGTGGATTTTGATGTCATAATGGATATGGATTGGTTGGCGTCTTGTTATTCCAAGATAGATTGCCGAGCTAAGAAGTTACATTTTCATTTTCCACAAATGAATGTTCTTGAATGGAAGGGTGATGTAGGGGCACCGAGGGGGAAATTTATTTCCTATCTTAAAGCAAGGAAAATGATAGCCAAAGGGTACCTATGTCACCTAGTATGAGTGAAAGATACTAATGTGGAACCATTAATTCCTCAGTCGGTTCCAGTGGTCAATGAATTTCTCGATGTATTTCCTGACGATCTTCCAGGTTTACCTCCAGAACGGGAAGTAGAGTTTGGCATTGATATGATTCCAGGCACTCAGCCTATCTCTATTCCTCCGTATAGAATGGCTCCAGTAGAATTGCATGAATTGAAGGAGCAATTAAAAGACTGCTGGACAAGGACTTCATCAGACCTAGTATGTCCCCGTGGGGTGCACCGATATTATTTGTACGGAAGAAAGATGGCCCATTAAGAATGTGCATTCACTATCGGCAATTGAATAAAGTAACGATCAAGAACAAATATCCCCTCCCCAGAATTGATAATTTAATTGACCAATTACAGGGTACCAAATGTTTGTCAAAGGTTACCCAAGATAGCTTTTCGAACACGGTATGGTCATTATGAATTTTTAGTTATGTCATTTGGGCTAACAAACGCACCAGCTGTTTTCATAGATTTGATGAATAGGGTGTTTAAGCCATTTTTAGACGTGTTCATGATGGTATTTATAGATGACATCCTGGTTTATTCAAAATCACAAGAAGACCATGCTAATCACTTACGGCAGGTGTTACAAATTCTTCGTGAGCATAAGTTGTATGCAAAGTTCTCTAAATATGAATTTTGGTTAAAATCTGTAGCATTCTTGGGCCACATTATGTACGATGAAGGAATTCAGGTTGATACACAAAAGATTGAAGCGGTGAAAAATTGGCCAAGGCCTACGACGGCTATGGAAATTCATAGTTTTCTAGGGTTGGCAGGCTATTATCGAAGGTTTGTTGAAGGATTTTCTTCCATTGCTGCACCTTTAACGACGCTTACACATAAGGCAGTCAAGTTTTAGTAGAATGATGCATGTGAGAAAAGTTTCCAAGAGCTGAAAGATAAATTAACTTCCACACCTGTATTAGTACTTTCGGAAGGCACAGAGGGGTATGCAGTATATTGTTATGCATCCGGAGTTGGCCTAGGGTGTGTATTGATGCAGCATGGTAATGTCATAGCATATGCTTTATGACAGTTACGGCCACACGAGAGAAATTATCCCACACATGATCTTGAGTTAGCAGCGGTGTTATTTGCTTTGAAGATATGGTGTCATTATTTGTATGGAGTTCATGTTGATATCTATACTGATCACAAAAGTTTGCAATATATCTTCAAGCAGAAGGAACTCAATTTGAGGCAACGAAGGTGGCTAGAGCTGTTAAAAGATTATGATATTGATATTCTATCATCCAGGAAAAGCAAATGTGGTAGCTGATGCATTGAGCCGCAAGGCAATAGGAGGCACTAGTGGCCAATTAACGGAAAAGCAAGACTTAGTTAAGGATCTACATCAATTAGCCAACTTGGGGGTTCATCTTCTTGAATCCTCATATGAAGGGGTTATTGTATAAAATGCGGCAGAATCTTTATTAAGAGCTAAAGTGAAAGAGAAGCAGTTTGCGAATCCTATGTTATTGCAGCTGAAAGAAAATGTATAACAGGGTCTGACAAAGGCATACAATCTTACGCAAGAGGGAGTGCTTCAATGCCAAGATAGATTATGTGTACCGAATGTAGACGAGCTGAGGAAACGAATTATGATTGGTGGGGAAACATGAAGAAGAACATTACAGAATTTGTAGCTCAATGCCCAAATTATCAACAAGTAAAGGTAGAGCATCAGAAACCAGGAGGTTACATTCAATGTATCAATCTTCCAGTCTGGAAATGGGATATGATTAACATGGATTTCATCACAGGTTTGCCTCGTACACTGCGGAAATTTGATTCTATATGGGTCATAGTTGACAGGCTGACCAAATCCGCGCATTTTCTACCAGTTAAGACCACCTATACAGCTGAAGATTATGCAAGGTTGTATGTTAAGGAGATAGTAAGATTGCATGGGATTCCAATTTGCATTATATCAGATAGAGGAGAACAATTTACCGCACATTTTTGGAGATCTTTTCGGAAGAGCTTGGGTATACAAGTGAATTTGAGTATGGCCTTCCATCCTCAGACAGATGGACAAGCAGAACGTACTATCCAAACACTTGAAGATATGCTACGAGCTTGCACGTTAGATTTTCAAGGTAGTTGGGATGATCATTTTCCTCTTATTGAATTTGCTTACAAAAATAGCTATCATTCAAGTATCAAAATGGCACCTTATGAAGCTTTATATGGAAGAAAGTGTAAATTGCCAATTGGATGGTTTGAAGCGAGTGAAACTGCTTCACTAGGGCCAGATCTTGTTCATCAAGCTATGGAGAAAGTTAAAGTGATCCAACAGCGGCTATAAATGGCCCAAAGTCGACACAAGTCATATTCTGATGTTAGAAGAAGAGGGCTCAAATTCGCCATAGGTAATTGGGTATTCTTGAAGGTGTCACCGATGAAAGGGGTAATGAGATTTGGAACTAAAGGGAAATTGAGTCCCCGATATATAGGGCCATATGAAATTGTTTGAAGATTTGGGCAAGTCACGTATGAATTTACATTACCCTAAGAACTCTCCACAGTGCATCCGGTGTTTCATGTTTCCACGCTTCGAAAGTGCATAGGATATCCATCTTGTATTGCTCCCGTTGAAGATGTACAAGTTACGAAAGATCTCACTTATGAGGAGATACCTATTTCCATTCTAGATCGACAAGTAAAGAGGTTGAGGAACATAGACATAGCTTCCGTAAAGGTACTTTGGAGAAATCAACAAGTAGAGGAGATCACATGGGAAGCCGAGGAAATGATGAAGTCCAAGTACCCTCATCTGTTTCAAATGGAAGAAAAAGTTCAAAGTGCGGAAGTGGAGCAATAACAAGTAAGTATTTATGAGCATTAAGTGTATATATATATATATATATATGCTAATTTAAAGATGCATTTGTTGTACATAAGATGATGTTATTAACATTCAAGGACGAATGTTTCTAAGGGGGGATGAACGTAACACCCCGTACATTTCAGACCCTATTTGACAATTTTGAACTATGCCTACCTTAGTTTCGAGAGCCATAAGTACGTATTTTATATTGTTATTGATGGAAAATTTGATAGTGTGCTAGTACATGTGATGAGACCCTTGTAGGAGGAGTTTGTGACTTTTCGATGCATTTTAGGAGTGATAAATGAGGCTTGAAGGACATCCAAGCAAAGGATCTTAAACATAAGAGGCAAGCAAAAGGTTGGAACTTGAAAGATCCAACCAAACCCACAAAGAAAAGTTGAAATCAAAAATTAAGTGTGGGGCGCGCCAGGGGGCGTGCCGGGCAGATTTTGGCCAAAATATTTTTGGCACAGGCAGCAAGGGGGCGCACCCAAGGGCGTGCCAGGCCGCTCCTGGACACCTTTCCAGAGCTGAAATTTTTCTAAGTCTCTAGGGCCCCCGGGAGCCGGTCGGGGTGCTTTTTGCCCGATTTCTTATACGATTATTAGTCTATAAAGAGGACTCTTGGGTTATGGTATCATTATTCCATCATGGTAGGGCTACTCTTGAGAAATTTTGGCATCCGAGTTGGGGTTAATTCTTCATCACAAGTGTTTTATCAAATTATGTTCAATTAAGCCATGAGTGGCTAGAATTTCTTATTTTTGAGATTGAGGCTACGAACATGAATCTCGTGAGTTAAATATTGTTATGACATTGATGGAATTATTTAAACATGAGATAATTGGAGTATCACACATTGAAATTGGTGGGCTAAGTTAATATGTGTAAATGGGCTCAATTTAAGGCCCAAAATGGATTAAAAGACATGGCCCAAAAGGGCAAATGACCCATTCTTCCACTTTGACCAAGTAAACATGGCAATTAATGCCAAGAAGTGGCTAAGTATGACTTGAGGGGCTATATAAGGAGGCAAAAATCAGATTTTTATTCCAACAATCACACATGCCATTTTCTAGATATTTCCAAAACATTTCTCTATCTTCCAAACCCTAAGGCATCCATTTTCTTTGGACACTTTGGACAAGATCATCACCTTTAAACCTTGGATAAGTGTTTATTCTTGTGATTTAATATATTATATACATGATAGATGGTGTATATCATTATGGTTATGTTGGCAAGGTTGAATAAGGCACTTTTGCTTTTTGTTAAAAGACGTGTCATCTTTGTGATTTAAACTTGAAAGGAGACTTGGGTTTTGATGAAAGTGCATGGTGTGAATGAAATATCAACATGTATGGTGTGGTTATGTTCCTTGACTTGTTATTTTTCTATGAGTGTAAATTGTGGGATTTGTTGTCGAAATGTTGTTATGAAGTGTATTGAGGTGACTTGATGGATTAATTGTGATGTTGTGTTGATGGAGAAGTGTAAAGTATGAACTTGGTGTGACATGCTATTGGTTTATGATGTATTGGTCAATGTATGGAATGTTGTGGTATTGTTGGTATGATAATTTCATCAATGGTATTGTCAAAGGAGAAATGACATGTTAAGGCAATCATGTAACTCATTGTCGTCGTATGCACTTGTAAGGTAGTTGGTTGTTAACGTAAGCGCCATTATGTACTTGTGTTGTTGAGTGAAACGTAAGGAAGAAGCTGGACTATTGTATTCACATATAGGATTGTGTATTCATATTATATTGGGAAGATAAGGTATGTAAGGTTACTCTTTCCGTATTCTTATGCAGCACATAGTGTTTACATTGTCATTGTACTTATCCCATTCCGAATTGTTCTAAGGTATCCCCTTTTCGGTTATTAATCATTGTTACTCACATGTTCTTTATTCCTTGATAAATTTTTATTCACATGACTCATGTTCACTGGCTAATCTTTCAAAGTCCTATTAATGTACAATCACCAATGTATCAATCTCATAGAAGTAAATAAATGAAGTAATGGATAATTGTTGGTATATTCTTGAGTAACATCCCAGGGGTGACATAAATGCCTAGCATGGGTTAATCTAACATCCCAGGGGCGACAGATATGCCTAGCATGGGTTATCGCAGTTACATCCCAGGGGCGACATAAAAGCCTAGCATAGGTTAATTACATCCCAGGGGTTAAAATACCTAGCATAGGTTAATCTCATCCCCGGGGCGACAGAAAAGCCTAGCATGGGTAGATAAATCTCATCCCAGGGGCAAAAAAGCCTAGCATGGGTAGAACGATAAAGATGAATAAATGTAACGACAAAAGAAGTAAAGGACGTAATGTACATGGTTCCACATATGTAGACCTGTTGTCTATCTATACCGACTATTCTCTTATATTTGATTTCATAGACGTACTTATATATTATCCAGTTTCATATGAGCCTTACATACTCAGTATATTCTTCGTACTGACGTCCCTTGGGGGACTTACCTTACTTGTTGCAGGCACAGGTGCTACTAGACCTCCACAATAGGCTACAGGTCATTCGCGGATCTTTTGTGAGCTCCAGTTGGTTCGGGGCTTTCCGAGTCATAGTTGTACATTTGTTTTGGTAGTGTAAATGTTGTATAAAGCGGGGACTTGTCCCTACTTTAAGATGGTTATGTGTATACATCTGTTAGAGGCTTTTGTAGACGTATGTGGGAATATGAATGTAATGGATGTATGTCCGTTTTGACTTGATGGCCCTAGCGGCCACGTTTCATAAATGTATATATCACATGTTTCCATGACTTCCGCTATTGGTATCTTATATCTCTATACGTGATGGTGATGCTCCTTGAATGACATGTATATAAATGGACATGAGCAATGATTGGTTCTCTTTGTCCTTATTGGCTTCGGTTGCCAGTCCGCCCCGTTGGAATTCGGTGCGTGAAAAAAGTCTGCAACATCTCTCTTCATGCCACTCCACCAGTAATGCTTCCTCAAATCTCTATACATCTTTGTTGTCCCAGGGTGAATAGAATATCTGGAGCTATGCGCCTGTTGCAGTATCAACTAAATAAAGTCTCCAACTCTCAAAACACAAATGCGACCATCAAATTTCAGAAAACCCTCTGAATCTAGGGTAGCCCGACTGGACTCGCCCCTCGCCACCTGATCACGGATGTCACAAAGTCTACTATCCTTAAACTGGTGACTTTAAATCTGCTTAATTAAGGTAGACCTAGCCTCGACACTCGCAAGGATCCTCCTGGAGTCCGAAATATCAAGCCAAACCAATAAGTTGGCTAAGAACTGAACGCCCAAAGCCAACGGCTGCTCTGAAGCTGAAATAGAGGCCAAACTACCCATGCTCACCGCCTTCCGGCTCAAGGCGTCTGCTATCACATTCGCCTTGCTCGGATGGTATAGGATAGAGATATCATAGTCTTTCAGCAACTCAATCCACCTACGTGGCCTAGAATTTAGCTCTCTCTGAGTCATAAGGTGCTGAAGACTACGATGGCCGGTGTAGATCTCACAATGAACACCATACAAGTAGTGCCTCCAAATCTTAAGCACAAAAACCACCCCGCCAACTCCAAATCATGAGTAGGGTAGTTGTGGTCGTGATTATTAAGCTGCCTCAATGCATAAGCAATAACTACGCCCTACTACATCAGAACACAATCCAAACTAACACCACAAGCATCATAATAAACTGTAAACCCCTCGCCCTCAACAGGAAGGGTCAATATCGGAGCTGAAGTGAGTAAATTCTTGAGCTTCAGAAAGCTCAACTCACAATCCTTGGACCACTGAAATGGAACTTCCTTCCTAGTCAGTCAGGTCATAGGCGATGTAATAGAAGTAAAACCCTTAAAAAATCATCGATAGTAACCCGCCAAACCAATAAATCTATGAACCTCAGTTGGAGATGTAGGTCTGGCCCAATCATGAATTGCCTCAATCTTTGTTGGATCAACCATAATCCCATCCGAAGACACCACATTCCCAAGGAATGTAACAGAATCGAGCCAAAACTCACACTTCGAGAATTTGTCATAAAGCCTATGATCTCTCAAAGTCTAGAGTACAATCCTCAAATACTGCTCGTGCTCTTCCCTACTCCTCGAATATACAAGAATGTCATCAATGAAAATAATAACAAAAGAGTCCAAATAGGGCCTGAAAACTCGATTCATCAAATCCATAAATGTTGTTGAGGCATTAGTCAATCCAAAAGACATTACGAAGAACTCATAATGGTCGTATCAAGTCCTGAAGGCTTTCTTAGGGATGTCCTCAGCCCGAATCCTCAACTGATGGTAACCCGATCTCATGTAAATCTTAGAAAACACTGCTGCACTCTAAAACTGGTAAAACAAATCGTCAATGCGAGGCATAGGATACTTATTCCTTACTGTAACCTTATTCATATACCTATAGTTAATACATATATGCATAGAGCCATCCTTTTTCTTTACGAACAAAACAAGAGCACCCCAAGGCGATAAACTAGGATGAATGAGGACCTTACCCAAATGATCCTGAAGCTGAGAATTTAGCTCCTTAAGCTCTGCAGGAGCCATGCGGTAAGGTGCCATAGAAATAGGTAGGGTACCCGGCTCGAGATCAATAGCAAACTCACTATCACGCTCAGGAGGAAGACCAGGCAGGTCGGTAGGGAAAATATTTGAGAACTCACGAACAATAGAAACAGAATCAAGTGAGGGACTCTTAGTACTAACATCACGAATATAAGTGAGATAAGACTCGCAACCCCTTGACACCAATATCCTAGCCTGAACTATGACTGACGTAGAGGGTACCTAACCTGAGAACCTCTACCTCTGAACTGTGAGTCTATATGGCTCCCGCTAAAACTGTCCTGATAACGTGGTATCTTATTGCTGCCACCTAGGGCCTCACGGTGCATCTCGTCCATAGTCTGGGCATAATCAGAGATCTCAACAAAAGACCTATAAGCAGTAACCAAGATTTGAGTAGCCATGCAAAGAGAAAGTCTCAGTCTTCTAACATACCACCGAATCTTCTCATACTCGATAGGCAAGATCGTAGTAGCATGTCTGGACAACTCATGAAATCGTATCTCATACTCGAGAACTATCATAGAACATTGATGTAAACCTGTAAACTGATCCCTCAAGTACTCACGAAGACTATGGGGCATATACTTCTCCAAGAAGACCTCAGAGAACTGAGTCCATGTTAAAGGGGGAGATCCAGCTGTTCTAGAATCAAGAAAACCTCTCCACCAATGCCTAGCAGCCAAGTCCAACTGCAAAGTAGTGTAATCGACCCCACAAGCCTCAACTAGGCCCAAATTATGAAACCTAACCTCGCAAGCAGCCAGGAACTCAAATGCATCCTCGCCTGGAGACCATGTAAACCTAAGAGGAGTCAATCTCAGAAATCTACCCAACATCTTCTACTCCTCAATAGACATAGTAGGTTGGGAGACTACCGGTTGAGCAACTACCGGTGCTGGGGGAACCTGAACTTTGGGTACCACAGCTACAGACTGTGCCCCTACATCCATACCACTCTGATCCACAAATTATGTACCATCATACGGTGCACCACCAACTAATCCCAACAACTGAACCAAGTCATCTCTGAGCAACGACGAAGAAAAAAACCCTGATGGAGCCTGGGTGGTTGGGGTGGCTGAACATGTGGAGCAACCTCTACCTCTAGAGCAATAACTGGATCTGGCGAAGGCTCTCTATTCGGCCCCCTAGCTAGGGCTGCAGCTCTAGCCTGGACATGACCTCTGGGTAGGCCACGGCCTCTATCAGGTGCCCTAGCAATAGGCTCGGGGTCATCGTGACCCATCACCATAGCTCACGTCCTAGCCATCTATGAAAGAGTGAGATAATGAGAACCTTAGAAACCAACACACACTCAATGTATGAAATGAATGAGGAAAGTGAAGTCTTCCTAAAAAAATCTTGTAGCCTTCCGTAGATAAGATACGGACGTCATTGTTATGATCCGCGAGACTCTACTAGACACTTGCTCTTGTAAAAATAATACCAGTGACCATAAGTGCTCTGATACCAATTTTTCACAACCCGATTCCGGATTCATGATGGCACCTACTATGTCCCAACAGTAGGTAAGCCAAACCGTAGCCCAAAACTACAAGTAATAGACTAAATGGCGGAAGATAAAGAAATTACCAAAAAATAACATACACATAGATAAAATAAGGAAGGAGCAAAAGAATATCCCACAACCTAGTAAGGTCGATGCAAGATCCACTAACCCAAAGAAAAAGAGTACTAGTAGTATCGATATACAAATAGTCTCAAATGTAAAAACTGTCCAAAATAAAGGAAGGAGAGGAGATCAGCTCCGGCTTCGAAAGCTTACCCTCTCTCCAGATCCTATAAGCAAGCTGGCTAGAATGTCAATAATGTTGGCTAGTACTCGGATCTGTACCAGAAAAGATGCAGAAGTATAGTATGTGTAACACCCCGTACCTTTTCGACCCTACTTGCTTGGTGATCTAGGGCGTATTTATATGCCTTATTGCCAACTTTAAACCATGTTTACCTTAGTTTTGAGAGCAATAAGTGTGTATTTTGTATTGCTTTTGATGGACTATTGATATTGTGTTAATGTCCACAAAAAAAAGTCAAAGAAAGGAAAAAAAATCTAAAGTTTAAGGTCAGCCGGGCTGCTTTTGACAGAAATTTTTTTGGCACAGGCAGCATAGGGGTACGCCAGGCAGCGTGCCAGGCAACTTTTTGCCAAAAAATTTCTCCGACCACTAGTCTCTAAATAGGGCTCTTGGGTTATGGTATCATTAATCCATCTTGGAGGGACTACTCTTGGGAAATTTTGGCATCCAAATGAGGGTTAATTCTTATTCCTTTTTATTTTTTATTTATTTTTATCAATTTATGATAAATTAAGCCATGAGTGGCTAAAATCGCTTATTTTTTGGGATGAGGCTACGAACATGAATCTCGTGAGTGGAATATTGTCTTCACATTTATGGAATTCTTTAAACATGAGATTGTTGGGGTATTATACATTAAATTTGTTGGGATAAATTAATCTTGTGCTATTGGGCTCAATCAAGGCCCAATAATTAGGCAAAAGACATAGCCCAAAATGGGGCAAATGACTCATTCTTGTGTTGACCAAGTAAACACAACATTTAATGACCAAGAATTGGCTAAGGATGACTTGAGGGGCTATATAAAGGCCAAAAATCAGATTTTTATTCTACAAAACACACATGCCATTCTAGACAATTCCAAGATATTTCTTTTAGCTCTCAAACCCTAAGCTACTAAATCTTTGAACAAGATCACTCATTTGCAAGCTTGAGTAAGTGTTTATTCTTGTGATTTAATATATTATATGCATGAGAGATTGTATAGATCATGATGGTGGTGTCTAAAAGTGTTGAGTAGTGCAGTTTTGCTTTTTTGCTAAAAAATGTGTCATCTATATGACTTGAACTTGAAAGGAGACTTGAGGATTTGATGGAAGTGTATGGTGTGGATGAAATATCAACATGTATGGTGTGGTTATTTCCTTACCTTGATTTTTCTATGTATGTGTATAACTTGTGGGATTGTTGTGATGCAACGTATTAAGGTGACTTGATGGAGTAATTGTGATGTTGCGTTGAAGGGGAAGTGTAAAGTACAAACTTGGTGTAAAATGCTATTGGTTTATGATGCCTTGGTCAATGTGTGGAATGTTGTGGTAACGTTGGTGTGACAATGCCGTGAATGGTATTGTAAAGGGTGAAATGACGTATCATGTAACTCATTGTCGTCTTATGCACTTGTAAGGTAGTTAGTTGTTAACGTGAGCTCCGTTATGTACTTGTGTTGTAGAGTAAAACGTAAGGAAGGAGCTGGATTATCGTATTCACATATAGGACTGAGTATTCATTTTGGAAGATAAGGTATGTAAGGTTACTCTTTCCGTATCCTTCTGCAGGACATAGTGTTCATATTGACATTGTACTTGTTCCATTCCAAAATGTTCTAAGGTATCCCATTTCAGGTTATCAATTATTGTTAATCACATGTTCCTTATTCATTGATCAATTGTGATTCACATTTCTCATGTTCATTGACTAATATTTCAAAGTTCCAATAATGTACAATCACCAATATATCAATCTCATAGAAGTAAAGAAATGAAGTAATGTATAATTGCTTAAATATCATGGGTAACATCCCAGGGGCGACAGAAAAGCCTAGCATGGGCTATCACAGTAACATCCCAGGGGAGACATAAAAGCCTAGCATGGGTTATCACAGTAACATCCCAGGGGCTACATAAAACCCTAGCATGGGTTAATCTAACATCCCAGGGGCGACAGAAAAGCCTAGCATGGGTTAATCTCATCCCAGGGGTTAAAATACCTAGCATGGGTTAATCTCATCCCAAGGGTTAAAATACCTAGCATGGGTTTTTCTCATCCCAGGGGTGACAGAAAATCCTAGCATGGGTAGCACGATAAATATGAATAAACGTAAAGGTAAAAAAAAGTAATGAATGTAATGTACATAGTTCCATATGTACAGAACGATGGGTTTATCCATATTGACTATTTTCTTACATTGATTCCATTGAAGTATTTATGTATCATACACTTTCTTATAGCCTTACATACTCAGTACATTCTTTGTACTGACGTCCCTCTGGGGACTTACCTTACTTATTGCAGGCATAAGTGCTAGTAGACCTCCACAGTAGGTTGCGGGTCATTTGTGGATCATTGGTGAGCTCTAGTTGGTTCGGGGCTTTCTGAGTCACTATGTACATATGTTTTGGTATTGTGGTGTTGTAAATGTTGTATAAAGCGGGGACTTGGTCCCGACTGTAGGTTGTTATGTCTATGTATCTGTAGAGGCTTTGTAGATTTTGTGGGGCAAATGAAGCAAATGTAAGGAATGTATGCTCTTGACTTGATGGCCCTAATGTCCAAGTTTCATACATATATCATATGTTTTCCATGACTTCCGCCATTAGTAATTTGTATCTAAATGAGGTAGAATGTTGGTGTTTTAGTGACATGCATATGAGTGCATACGAATGTACATGAGCGAAGCTTGGTTCTCTCGGGCCTTACCGGCTTCGGGTGCCAGTCCGCCCCATTGGAATTCAAGGCGTGACAGTATGAGTACCAAAACAACGGGTACTCAGTAGACATCATCGGTCGATTGAGATAAATCATAATAAAAGTATAATAAAATGCGAGGATGTAAAATTAGTCAAGGGAAAGGGGCAAACCTGAGAGCACGCTCTGACATAGGTAAATAAATAAAAAAACACGCGATACCAAAATTAAAGTAGCTACTATAACCCAAATAGGCCCCCATAAGCCTAGAGGGTACAAACAAGAGAAGACTAATCCAAATGAACCCCCATAAACCCTATGGATACAATCAAGAAATATACTACTAGTATTTTTATGAACCCTTTCGTACCACAACCCACAGGACTTGAACCGGTACCATAATGCCATGAAATAACCCATAAACACCGGACTTGAACAAGATTTACCTCCTCATAACTCACCATCAGTACCATAATTAGATAGAATATGTTGGACTCGAACCGATATTTAAAGGCCATAAATCAATAGAATGTGTCAGACTCGAACTGGACTTTAAATTCCATAAATCAATAGAATGTGTCGGAGTCAAACCGGTCTTTAAATTCCATAAATCAATAGAATGTGTCGGACTCGAATCGGTCTTTAAAGGCCATAAATCAATAGAATGTGCCAGACTCAAACTGGTTTTTAAATGCCATAAATCAATAGAATGTGTCGGACTCGAATCAGTCTTTAAATGTCATAAATTAATAGAATGTGCCGGACTCAAACCCGTCTTTAAATTCCATAAATCAATATAATTAACCTAGCCCCAAACCAGGTATATGCTATGTAGTCTAAGGCTCAAGATTAAGGATAATTTTGTGAAATAAGTCCTCTTAAGCCTACAAGGAACTAAGAGCGATACCACAACCCCAAAGCATCAATTTAATGAAGGGAAGGGTAAATGGGTCGATTCTACCTCGGAAATGGCCCTTAAATAGGCCAAATAATCCAGCTTTTTCTAGATAAGAAAACAACTATAAGTCCTAACCCAAAACTAGAATAATACCATACCAGTACCATAATTAATCTCAATCTATAAGAAGGGTAAGCCTAGCCTACCTGGAGGTCGAAGAAAGAGCGATAAATTTCGCAAAAGTGGGGCCTTTCCCTTTTGAGAAGACTCCGTATGATGCCACGCTATCAAAAATAACAATCTAATCATCAATACGAGAATAACAATTCCCACATTGAATAAAAATACTTCGGGTCAAAAATCGAGTCGAAAATCTCATATGGGGCCCACTTACAGAATCACAAGTTTGAAATCGTCAAAACGTCCCTCAAGGTTCAAGGATCATTTACCCTCAACAATGGATATTTCTAAGCACAATAACATTTAAAATCAACCCATCAATGAACTAGGGTTATAACTTTAAAATGGAGAATTTACCAATAAATTTAAGAAAACTTACGCTAATATTGATGAGGAAATGTTCCCACACACTCTCCAACTCACCTTGAACACCCATGTATTGAAACTCTCACTCTCTTAGCTCTCTAGAGCATTTAATAGAATTTAGGACTTGTGGAAAATGAAGAAAATCGGGTTTGGCATGTATTTATACTGCCAGGGGTCCCTTCAACGCAAAAGTGGGGACCCCGCCACGAACGGAACCTTGGACCTAAAGAACCCTTCATGAATGCAATGGCCTAAATAATTATCCTTTGTAAACACATACAATACCTAGCGAATGATGGCCTAAAGGCTTGGCCTGCACCAGCTGATGTTGCATCAGCTAAACTTGGCAATTGCCAAGTTTCTGATTGGAACCTCGAGATTCGTTTGAAATCTCGAGAATGTAAATGAACTATGCTACCTTATAAAATTCAAAATTTTAGACTCAACGGCGGAATCAAAATTTCCATCCGGGGTCATTTCGATGAAATGTGGGTCCCACACCCATATGGCCGTTTTCATCACTTTTCACCCAATAGCTCAAAATGAGTCCAGAAGCCCCTAGCCTAAAATCAACATTTTAGAGCATAAGAAACTATAAAAATTAGCATACGAGTAAATTTACCTAGGGTTTAGGCCAGGTAGCCAAATTTGAAAAGTGTCGACTTCAAAATAGGGAATTGGCTCTAAAAAACAAACGAACTAAACGGTAATCAAACTGTCACCACCAGCGAGTCATAAATGACTTGGGCCAGCTATGGGAAAACTCTAAATGTTGAAATAATGTGTAAATATAGAAAATAACCTGGCGGGTCATTACATGTTGTAAGAAAGAAGTCGCAAATCTAATTCTAAGGAAACTTGATATAGTGAAAGTCTTGTGAGCTTGTGGAAACCCCTAAAGCTGGAGGGATGCCTCAAAATACAGTTGGAAAGGTCCAAACTTTGTAGTTCTACAGAGTAGATGTAGGAAGGCAAATATTAACGAGCATTGATGGTAGTCTTAAGGGTGAGATGCGCGAGACCATTTCTTGAACAACAAAAGCAGCCATTGATCGATAATTGACTTCTGAGAAGAAGGTATTGATATATGTTCATGAGAAATATCTAAATGGCTCCAACGTGGTGTGACAATATTGTATTAATGATGTCTATTAATTTGTGTGATATCTTGTTGGTGCAAAACTGAGCAGAAAAGAGGAGCCTAGGGATTGAAGCCCAAACATGTCTCCATAGTTTAGAAAAAACACTCATTTTTGCATCTTCCTTAATAGATAAGTATTCCTGAATCTGGTGTCTGACATTAATGGGAAGATTGGTAAGTCTATTAGGTTTAAGTGTCTCCTCTTCAACTTTACTCTTAAAGGCAAGTCTATCAAGTGTGTCCCTTTCACCTTTCTCTTACTATGCCTGCCATTGTGATTCTGAGTTCTGGAAAAAAATGTTAATTAGATGTGGAATGAATCTATTTAGGGATGTAAATAGTGCATCTTAGAGCCGGACAAGCCTTAACCTACTAAGATTTTGATTCGCCCTACCCCGTTTAGCATTTTTCAAAACAATTTGTCATGGCTCCACACCACCACCCCCGCCCTCCCCTTTTATGTTATCTTTCATTTCTCCTCCTTATTTTTCACTTTATAGCATGGTATCTTTTTTTTCAACTTCTTTTGAATTTTTCTTTCTTTTTGAGTCCCTACACTTCACATTGAAGTATGTCTTTGAACTTAACAGCAGCTACATAACTGAGTCTTTGCAAAAACATTCAAGAATCACTGCACTTCACATTGAACTACATAAACTTATACTAGGACAATGGTTCTATCAAGATACATTAAACCATAGTGATTAGCAAACAAAATTTCTACAACAATCAAATGTTTTGCCCAGCCCATTCTCCCTACCCTATTAAAAAATTTCAAAAAATAAATTTTGCTCTTGTCCGCCCCATTTATATATTGCCCTGCCCAGTCCTATTATGAATTTTCCCTGCCTGCCCCAATTTCCATCCCTAAATCTATCTATATTGGAGAAACAAACCAGCAAAGGTTGTTAATTAAGCAATTCTTGAATGATCACAATACATACATAGCCCATGATAAAATATATTTTAACAAGTACGTACAAAGTATAGTATGTCAATGTCATGGATGTCAAGCAGCCAAAACAACTTTGGGCTACACAAATTGAGCAATTGATAAGATATTAATTGCAAAAGGAAGAGAAAAATATACAATATAAATGCTTGAGAAGGAGCTGGATGCAGAGGGAATGTTTAAGGTTTGGGCAGTTAATTGAACAGCGGAAGTCGATTTGTATAGAACAAGGAAGGACGATTCATGAATACATCTGTATTCTTTGCATTCAAATACATACTTGCATCCACGAAAAATTACAACTGGATAGCCTAAAAAATTTACTACTTTTGTTAAAAAGGGTATTGGATAGGCCATGTGAAGAGCGCGAGGGCCTTAGAGCCCAAGTACTCCCACCGTCTATAGCAACTTGATAGCCAAGTAAATTTGGCTTATAAATATAGCCTTTCCTTATGTATTAATGTATATCAAGAATCAAAAAGTGAAATAATACTATTTATTCTATTCTCCCTCTTTTGTTGTCTTTCATTACTTTTAGTTTATTGCTTTATCTTTACTTTATAACACGTTATCAACACGAGACTCTGCCATCTTGAGCAAATATTTTTACAGGTAATAAGGGTAAGAATTTTTTTTTCTTAAAATAATGTCGAATCGATCTAAACGAGAATTTATTACCCTAGATATATTAGGCAAAACCTACTTATCTTGGGCACTTGATGCCGAAATCCATTTGAATGCGATGGGTCTGACAGATACCATCCAAGATAAAAATCAGGCATCTAATCAAAATTGTGCCAAAGTCATGATATTTCTCCATCATCACCTTGATGAGGGCTTAAAAATGGAATATCTTGTTGTTAAGGATCCACTTATATTGTAAAATAATTTAAAAGAGATATATGACCACCTGAAGATGGTCGTTCTTCCATAGGCACATTATGAATGGACCCATTTGAGATTGCAATATTTTAAATATATAACTGTGTATAATTCTTCTATGTTTAGAATTAAATCATATTTAAATTTATGCTAAGAAAATATCATAGATCATGATATACAACATTCTCCACCTTCCCTACCTTGAGTATGCTACTATAGTAATACCGAAAAATGGAATTTAAAAAATATTCTGAATTAATTTATCATCTTCTTTTTGCTGAAGAACATAGTGATCTTTTAATGAAAAACCATGAAAGTCGACCTCTTGGTACTGATCAATTCCCTGAAGTGAATACTGCAAATTTTCACCAATCTAGGCGTGAAAGAGGTCCTAACACCAGTCGTGGTTAAGGAAGAAATTTCAATCATGTTGATTGTCTTGCACTGAATAATAACCCTCAGCACTAGCAGTGTAAAAATAAGGGCGAAAATCCTGAAGCGGTGCAAAGGAAAAATGCATAAACTAGATGCTATCGGTGTGGAGGAAAATGACACTGGTCACGTACTTGTCGTACGCCAAGGCACCTAGTTGATCTTTATCAGGCATCCCTCAAGAAGGTGGATAATACCACAGAAGCTAATTTTATCTCAGAAGATAATATTGAGCCTATGAATTTAGACATTGCAGATTTCTTTAAATTTCCTGAAGGAAATATAGATCACCTTGTTGGTGACGAATCTGTAATAGTCTAAGTATTCTACCTTTTTGTTGGTTATATTAGTTTATGTTTCTATTAGTTGTGTTTCTCTAGTCTTGTAAATAAATAATTTTTGTGTAATACGTTGTTTACTGTAATGTTTACTTTGTTTATATTTTCATCTTGAAGAATATATGGATACTCCTCAAATTTTATTTGGATCAATGATCGATCGTGAGGATATTTGCGTAATTGATAGTGGAACAACGCACACCATATTTAAAATGAGAAATACTTTTTCCACTTGCTTAGAAGAAAAGCAAATGTTACAATAATTTCTGGTAATTCAAAATTAATTGAAGGCTCCAGAAGAGCTACTATATTTCTGCCTAACGGGACGAAACTTGTTATAGAAGATGCATTGTTCTCTTTTAAATCCCCGAGAAACTTGTAGAGTTTTAAAGATATCCACATAAATGGATATCATGTTGAGACAATAAATGAAATGAATATTGAATATCTTGGCATTACCAAGAATGTCTCAGATCAGAAATATGTGCTGAAGAAATTACCAACTTTGTCTTCTGGCTTATATTATGTAGAAATTAGTACAGTTAAAGCACACTCTATATTTAATCAGAAGTTTACCGATTTAGATACTTTTGTGCTTTGGCATGACCGAATGGGTCACCCTGGATCAATAATGATGAGATGAATCATTGAAAATTCAAATGGGCATCCATTAAAGAACCTGAAGATTCTTGCAAGTGATGAATTTTTGTGTGCTGCTTGTTATCAAGGCAAATTAATAACTAGGCCATTGCCACTGAGCGTTGGCGTTGAATCCCCTCTTTTTTAGAACGTATACATGGGGATATATGTCCCAAACTATCCTAGTAAGGCTATTCTTCTCGATAATGCTGGAGAATTTACATCCCAAGATTTTGATGATTATTATGTATTAGTTGGGATAAGAGTTGAACACCTTGTCGCTCATGTTCATACTCAAAATGGCCTTGCTGAGTCATTTATTAAGCGCCTACAGTTGATAGAAAGACCACTACTTATGAAAACAAAATTATCCACTACTATTTGGGGTCATGCTATCTTACATGCAGCATCACTTGTTTGTCTCAGACCGACTCATTATAATAAATACTCTCTGTCACAATTAGTCTTTGGTCATGAACCAAATATTGCTCATCTATAAATTTTAGTTGTGTTGTATACGTGCCAGTAGAACCACTACAGTGCACTAAGATGGGCCCCCAGAGAAAGTTAGGAATATATGTTGGGTTTGAGTCACCCTCCATAATTCGTTATCTTGAGCCATTGATGGGAGAGTTATTTACTGTTCAATTTACAGATTGTCGATTTGATGAAATAAATTTCCAGCAATTAGGGGAGAGAAATAGGAACTCAAAAGAGAAATTGTGTGGAAAGTTTCATCATTATCTCACTTTGATCCACGTACCCCCATATGTGAACATGAGGTCCAGAAGATCATTCACTTACAGAAAATAGCAAATCAAATGCCAGATGTATTTACTGATTTGAAAAGGATAACTAAATCACATATCCCTGCAGTGAATGTGTCTGTCCGAATTGATGTCCCTAAAGGGCCATCTACTAGTGTTATAGCTTTCGACTCTCAAACACGCTTGAAGCGTGGTAGACCATTGGGTTCAAAGGATAAAAATCCTAGAAAAAAAAGCATGAAAAATGATAAGAGTGACACTATAAAAGAATCTCATGAAGAGACTCAAGATCTAATTAATCCTGATATTCCTGAAGAAATCGGTAAGCCCGAGACTCAAGTGAATGAAGAACTTTCAATGAGTTCAATAGGTGATGAGATAAATTTATATCAATCAAAAATTACGGTGGATAATGTTTTTTCATATAATGTCGCACTAAATATTATGCAAGATAGTGAGTACCTTAAACCTCTATCCGTTAAGAATTTCGATGAAGAAATGATTGGCCGAAATGGCAGGAGGCAATTCAATTAGAATTGAATTCACTTACTAAACGTAAGGTTTTTGGACCTGTAGTCCAAACCCCTGATGGTATAAAACTAGTTAGCCATAAATGGGTCTCATATGTAAAAGAAATGATAAAAATGAAATTGTAAGATACAAGGCATGCCTTGTTACATAAGGATTCTCTCAAAGACCCGGTGTCGACTACGAATAAACATATTCACCTGTTATGGATGCAATAACATTTCGATATCTCATTGGCCTAGCCGTACATGAAAATCTTAAAATACATCTAATGGATGTGGTTACGGATTATCTTTATGGTTCATTTGATAATGAAATTTGTATGAGGATCCCAGAAGGATTAAAAAATCCTGAAGCATATAGTTCAAAATCTCAAAAATATATTCAATCAGATTACAGAGATCGTTATACAGTCTAAAACAATCAAGACATATGTGGTATAATCTCCTTAGTAAGTACTTGATAAATGAAGGCTACATAAATGATGTCATTTGTCCTTGTATTTTTATTATGAAAATAACATCAGAGTTTGTTATACTCGCTGTTTATGTTGATGACATAAAAATCATTGGAACTCTAGAAGAGGTCCAAAAGGCAATTGAATGTATAAAGAAAGAATTTGAGATGAAAGATCTTGGAAAGACAAAACTTTGTCTTGGTCTACAAATTGAACATTTAGCAGATGGGGTCATCATCCACCAATCTGCCTATACTGAGAAAGTGTTGAAACGATTTTGCATGAACAAAGCACATCCATTAACTACTCCAATGGTTGTTCGATCACTTGAAGTGAGTAAAGACCCCTTCTGACCTCCAAAAACAATGAAGAGATTCTTGGTCCTGAAGTACCAATCTCAGCGCTATTGGTGCACTTATATATCTTGTTAATGCTACAAGACCTGATATATCCTTTTCTGTTAATTTACTAGCAAGGTATAGTTCTTCCCATATACATAGACATTAGAATGGAGTTAAGCATATATTATGATATCTAAAGGGGACTATTCATATGGGTATATTTTATACTAACAAAGATAGTGCAGATCTTGTTGCTCATGCAGATACAGGTTATTTATCTGACTGACATAAAGCTCAATCTCAAATGGGCTATGTGTCTACATATGGAGGTACTGTAATATCATGGCGATCTACAAAGCAGTCTATTGTTGCTACTTCTTCAAATCATGCTGAGATAAGAGCTATTCATAAAACAAGTAGAGAATGTGTATGGTTTAGATCAATGATACACTTCATCAAAGAGAGATGTGGCTTGAAGTGAAATATCAAGATAACCACAGTCTTATTTGAAGACAATGTTGCATGCATAGCTCAATTAAAAGGAGGCTTCATAAAAGGAGATAGAACGAAGCACATCTCGCCAAAGTTATTCTTCACACAAGATCTCCAGATGAATGGTGATATTGATGTACAACAAATTCGCTCAAGTGACAATCCAGGCGTATTCACTAGATTTTCTTTTACATGGCTATCCAAGGGGAAGTGTTGTAAAAAGGGTATTGGATAGGCCATATGAAGAGCACAAGGGCCTTGGAGCCCAAGTACTCCCACCGCCTATAGCAACTTGACAGCCAAGTAAATTTGGCTTATAAATATAGCCTTTCCTCATGTATTAATGGATATCAAGAATCAAAAAGTGAAATAATACTATTACTCCTATTCTCCCTCTTTCGTTGTGTTTAATTACTTTTAGTTTATTGCTTTATCTTTATTTTATAACACTAATATGCTTGTTGAAAATTATTTTTAATTAGTGCAGTAATTTGTTGTTTTTTTTAGCAAAATAAGTTGCAAGTCTTATGATGATTTGAATTTAAAATTTCGATTAGATAGATTAGTTTGTTGAGATATTTTAGATTTTTTTTTGAATTTTAAACTATGCAAATTTTTTATTGTAAGTTGGTTATTTAAAGCCTTTATGTACTTAATAAAAATATTGAGAGACACTTTTTAATCAATATTTTCAATCTTTTTATTGCCCATGTTTTAAAAAGATCAACACATTTATTAGTTTTTTAAACTAATTTGGTAGGCCTTTGGCCATGAAAATCAAAAAAAGTTCACTTTATTTGGAATTTTTAAATAAGGTTGGAGTTGGAGTTGTGTTTGGACATACTTTTTATAACAAATATTTGGAATTGAATATTTAAATGAGGTTATTTCATGAAATTAAAAAAGTTTAGAATTTTTTTCAAAAAAATAAATAAATAAGTGAAAACAAGGTTTTTGTTGTTTTTCAAATCCCAAATACAATTTGAAATTTTCATGGCCAAACAATATATTTTAATAAAGTGATATAATTTTTCGGAATAAAGTGAAATTTTTTTATAGCCAAACGGGTTGTTCCATCATTAAAATATATTTCAAACTAGCAAAACAATTCTAACTGAAAAAGATTTCTATACTATTTCAATCCCTGCAATCATATTTAGAGAATGTAAAACTAGTAAGCCACGCTCGAAAATATAATTTGCAACAAAATGGCAGGGATTTTGAGGAGTAAAATCAGAGCAAAGCTCCACAAAAAATACGAATATGAAAAAACTTTTCGCGCAAATTGTGGTCCACAATCAGATTCATAGAGTTGACTTCGTTATGAAATTGCGGAATTGATACAAAATAATATTTTTTATTGTAAATTTGCTCCAATTTTGATTCTGTAGAGTGAATTTGATAATTTCAGTAGTAATAAGTGGGGCTTGGTCTTGCCACTTCTTACTTCAGCACTTCAATATTGAAGTAAATTTGACAAGAAATAAACAACATAGGTATATTTGATCCTAAAGTATAACTAGGGACAAAAATATTTTTTTGGCAGTACATATGGGTCCCACATAGGTGATATTTACGGTAATCTTAGCCTCTTAGGGGTCCTTTGGTAGGAAGTATAAGGTGGGTTATACCGGAATTAAAATTTGGGCTTAAAATAATATCATGTTTGGTTTGAAGTACTAGTTATACCCAGGATAAAATTATCCCAAAATCTTGGATTATATTATTCCATCCCTTTGGTGGTATTAACTAATACCGTATTAGCATCATATGACCATTTTACCCTTGAAGCCCACTTCACTGATATATATACTTTACTTACTCTAGAAAACCCTTTTCTTTAAAGCAACAACTTCTTCACCAAACTTTGGAGGCGATCATGGCCGATTGATGTTCAAGACAATTTCTGCACTTATTTTGCATTTTCTGCATTTTTTTGCACTTTTTCTTGCATTTTTTTGCACGCTAGTCGGCCTTATGTATAATTCCTATTTTTTTCATAGTTTGTTGAGAATTGAATTGGTTTATGGTGGAGTAACTTTTGGACTAAAAGGTATTCAAGAATGCGAGTAATTTTTTGTTTTACTATCTTAAATGATAGTTTACTTCCTATGCTTGAGTATCATATAATAGTGAGTACTATATTTCAATATATAATTAATTTATATTTAAGCCATTGAAATATCAAGGTTAAAATTGGAAACAAAAAATTTATCCCACTTTGTTCGACTTCAAACCAAACACATGTTTTGGATTATATATAGTATATCCCATTTTTCATTTAATGTACTAAACGAAAGATTATAATACCAGGACTATAATCCCAGGATAACTTTGACTGCGAATCAAACATTCTTACGAAAAGTTCTTTGCTCCTTTCATACACAGTATTGTAATGACCCTCCAGGTCATTTTCTACATTTTCATATTATTTCAACATTTAGAGATTTCTCATAGCTTCCCCAAGTCATTTATGACTCGCTGGTGCTGACAGTTTGGTACCGGGCAGTTCCTTTGGTTTGTAGAGCCAATTCCCTAGTTTGAGGTCACGCCTTTCAATTTTGGCTACTAGGCCTAAACTCCAGGTAAACAACCTCGTAAACCAATTCTGACAATTACATCAACTCCGGAACCTTGATTTTAAGCGGCACCTGCAGAGCATTTAATCCCCTGTCACCCATTTTTCTTTCATATTTTCTAAGTGTTAGAGCATAAAAGCTATAGAGAGATAATGGGAGAGAAGGGGTGATTCTTGGGTGTTCAGGGGAGCGTGGAAAGTATGTTAACATCATTTTTTCCTCGTCTAAATCTTTGTAAGTTTCGTCTAATTTCTTGGTAAATTCTCCGTTCAAGCCCAAAACCCTAGCTAGCTTTGTGGATTGATTTTGGGTGTTGTGATTCTCGGAATTCACCCATTATTGAGGGTAAATGATCCTTGAGCTTTGAGGGACGTTTTGACGATTTCAAATTTGTGATTCCTTAAGCGGGCCCCATATGAGATTTTCGACTCAATTTTGTACCCGACGCATTTATATGCAATATGGGTATTTTTATTTTCGTATTGATGAGTAGATTATTATTTTGATAGCGTGGCATCGTGCGGAGGCTTCTCGAAAAGGAAAGGCTCCCCTTTAGCGGACTTTATCGAGCTTTCTTCGGCGTCTAGGTAGGCTAGGCTTACCCTACTTATAGATTGAGCTTGATTATGGTATTAGTATGATATTATGCTAGTTTAAGGTTGGGATTTACAGTTGGTTGCTTAGTTATTAAAAGTTGGGTTATTTGGCCGATTTGAGAGCCGTTTCGGAGGTAGAATCGACCCATTTACCCTACCTATAGGTAAATTGATGCTTTGGGATTGGTATATCACTCTTAGATCCTTTTAGACTTAGAAGGCCTTCTTTCATAATATTATCCTTAATCTTGAGCCTTAGACTACCTAGTATATACCTAGTACGGGGCTAGGTTAATAATCTTGAGCTTATTTAAAGACTGGTTCAAGTCTGGCACATTCTATTGATTTATGATATTTAAAAACCTATTCGAGTCCGGCACATTTTATTTACATATGGTATTTAAAGACTGGTTCGAGTCCGGCACATTCTATTGATTTATGGCCTTTAAAGAACGGTTCGAGTCCGACACTTGTGGTGAGTTATGAGGAGGGAAATTCGGTTCAAGTTTGGTGTCTATGGATTTCATGGTATTATGGTACCAGTTCGAGTCCGGTGAGTTGTGGTTCGGAAGGCATTCATAAGTATGGTAATGGTACATTCCTTGATTGCATCCATCGGGCTTATGGGGGTCCGTTTGGATTAGTCTTCTCTTGTTTGTACCCTCTAGGCTTATGGGGGCCTAGTTGGGTTGTAATAGCTACTTTAATATTGTCATCGCGTGTTTCTTTATTTATTTACCTGTCTCAGAGCATGTTCTCAAGTTTGGCCCTCTCCATTGACTTATTTTACATCCTCTTATTTTATTATACTTTTATTATGATTTAGCTCAGTCACCTTATGATGCTTACTGAGTAACTATTGTTTTGGTACTTATACTACACTTCTGCATCTTTTCTGGTGCATATCCAAGTACTAGCCGTGGCCGTTGATATTCTAGCCAGCTATCTACAGGTCTCGGAGATAGGGTGAGCTTTCAGAGTCGGAGCTGATCCCCTCTCATTCCCCTATTTTTAGACAGTCTTGCATTTTGAGACTACAAGTGTATTGATACTATTCGTACTCTTATTCTTTTGCTAGTGGCTCTTGTACCCTCTTTTATTTAGTTTTATATTTTCGTACTTATAGTTATGGGCAGGATTTGTATTCTTTTTTATTTTTACGCCCATTACTTTTCATTCGGGGCTAAGGCTTGGCTTACCTACTGGTGGGAAATACTAGGTGTTATCATGACTCAGAAATTAGATCGTAGGTTCACTGGTATTGATTGGTATAAGAGCAAATATCTAGTAGAGCCCTGCGGATCGGAACAATGGCGTCCGTATCTTATCTTCGAGAAGATACAGGACATTCTTAGGATGACTTCACTTTCTTCATTCATTTCGTGCGCCGAGTCTATGTTGGTTTCTAAGGTTCTCGTTGTTTCACTCTTTCGCAGATGGCTAGGATGCGAGCTATGACGACGGGTAATAGTGACCCCGAACCTACTGCTAGGGCACCTGCTAGAGGCCATGGATGATCCAGAGGTCACGGTCATGGTAGAGCTGCAGCCCCAATTGGGAGGCCGGATAGAGAGCCTTCACCAGATCCAGTTATTGCTCCAAAGGTAGATATTGCTCAAAAAGTTCAGTCACCCCAGCCATTAGTGGGCCTAGGTTAATCCAGGCTCTATCGAGGTTTATTTCTTCGTTGTTGCTCAAATATGCCTTGGTCCAGTTGTAGGGATTAGTTGGTGGTGCACCGTCTGATGGTTCACAGTCTGTGGATCAGAGTGGTACGAATGTAGGGGCACGCCTGTACGTGCATTACCCAGAGTTTAGGCTCCCCCATCGCCGATAGTTGCTCAGCTGGTGTTCGCCCAGCCTGTTATGTCTGTTGAGGAGCAAAAGATGCTAAGTAAATTTCTGAGATTAACTCCTTCGAGGTTTACAGAGGCTCCAGGAGAGGATGCATTTGAGTTCCTGGCTGCTTGAGAGGTTAGGCTCTGTAATATGGGCCTAGTTGAGGCTCGTAGGGTTGATTACAGTAATTTTCAGTTGGACTTGGCTGCTAGACATTGGTGGAGAGGCTTTCTTGATTCCAGACTAGCTGGATCTCCCCCTTTAACATGGACTCAGTTCTTTGAGGTCTTCTTGGAGAAGTATATGCCCCGCAATCTTTGTGAGCGCATGAGAGATCAGTTCACAAGGTTAGAGCAGGGTTCAATGACAGTTTTTGAGTATGGGGCTCAATTTTATGAGTTGGCCAGACATGCTACTACGATCTTGCCTACCGAGTATGAGAGGATTCAGTGTTATGTTAGGGGATTGAGACTTCCTCTTCGCATGTCTACTCAAATTTTTGTTAATGCTGGTAGGTCTTCGTTGAGATTTTTGATTATGCCCAGATTATAGAGGAGATGCATCGCGAGGCCCAAAGGGATAGTGATAAGAGACCACGTCATCAGCGCAGTTTCAGTGGGAGCCATAGAGGCTCAAGATTTAGAGGCAGAAGTTCTCAGGGTAGGTACCCTCCACGTCAGTCATATCGGCACCAGGGTCAGTCCACTAGGCCTGTTCAGGAAACACTTTAGATTTTTTACGGAGATCAGTCCAGTTTCAGTGATTCTTACGGCCAGAGCGGTGGCCAGTCTTCGAGTGGTGCATATTCTGGGTCTTCTAGCTGTGGTGGCTATTTTAGATCAATTGGATCTTTTGGACCGAGTGGTATTTCGGGACCTTGTTATACTTGTGAAGTGTTTGTCCATTTCTCCCGAGAGTGTCTCCAGCGTGGGATGATTCAGCCTGCAGCACAGAGTGTTCAGTCGATCAGATCAGTTCCGCCTCTAGCTAGAGGTGGTATTCAGGGTTACAGGGGTGGTCCTCATGCTTCTCGAGGAGGTTCTCAGGCAGGTAGGATGGGTGGTAGGTCAGGCGCCCTGCCAGGCGGTAGGCAAGGTTATTTATATGTTGTACCTGGTAGACCAGGGCAGAGTCTTTGGATATTGTTATTACACGTACGATTTCAGTGTGTTGTCGGCCGGCTATCGCTTTATTTGATCTGGGATACACTTATTCGTATATTTTTGCTTATTATGCACCACTGTTAGAGTTATCTTGGGAGCATTTTTTTGTGCCATTGTGTGTCTCTACTCCCATGGGTGATTCTTTAGTAGTGGATCGGATTTATAGATCATGTATGGTGATTGTTCGAGAGTTTGATACTCGGCCGATCTTATCGTATTAGATATGGTGGACTTTGATGTGATTCTGGGCATGGACTGGTTATCCCCTTATCATGTGATCTTGGATTTCTTCGCCAAGAACATTACCTTAGCTATGCCTGGCATACCCCCAGTTGTGTGGCAGGGTTCTTTTGGCCGTGCACCGACGGGGATTATTTCTTATGTTCGGGATAGAAGATTGGTATCAAGGGATTGTGATTCTTATCTCGCTTATGTTCGTGATATTAGTACTGAGAGTCCCTTACTTGATTTTGTTCCTATTAAGGGCGAGGGGTTTACATATTATTGTGATGCTTCTGGTGTTGGGTTGGGTTGTGTTTTGATGTAGCAGGGCTGAGTTATTGCTTATACATTGAGGCAGCTTAAGATTCACGAACGCAACTACCCCACTCATGATTTGGAGTTGGCGGCAGTGGTTTTTGCACTTAAGATTTGGAGGCACTACTTGTATGGTGTGCATTATGAGATCTACACTGACCACTGTAGTCTTCAGCACCTTATGACTCAGAGAGAGCTTAATTCTAGGTAGCGTAGGTGGATTGAGTTGCTGAAGGACTATGATATCTCTATCCTATACCATCCGGGCAAGGCAAACATGGTAGCAGACCCCTTGAGCCGGAAGGCTGTGAGCATGGGTAGTTTCATTTCTATTTTAATTTTAGAGCAACCGTTGGCTTTGGACACTCAGGTCTTAGCCAACTTGTTGGTTCGGCTTGATATTTTAGACTTCAGGAGGATCCTTGCGAGTGTCGAGGCTAGGTCTACCTTATTTGAACAGATTCAGAGTTGCCAGTTTGAGGATAGTAGACTTTGTGTCATCCGTGATTAAGTGGCGAGGGGTGAGTCCAGTCGGGCTACCCTAGATTCAGAGGGCATTCTGAGGTTTGATGGTCGCATCTGTGTTCCAAGGGTTGGAGACTTGATTCAGTTGATACTGCTAGAGGCTTATAGCTCCAGATATTTTATTCACCCTGGGACAGCAAAGATGTATAGAGATTTGAGGCAGCATTACTGGTAGAGTGGCATGAAAAGAGATGTTGCGGACTTTGTACCTCGTTGCCTTTGTTGCCAGCAGGTAAAGGCCGAGCATCAGCGATCAGGTGGATTGTTTCAGAGGCTACCTATTCCTGAGTGGAAGTAGGAGCGGATTACTATGGACTTCGTGATCGGTTTACCTCGTTCTTTGCATGATTCTGATAGTATTTGGGTCAACTTGGATCGATTGACCACGTTGGCTTATTTTATCCCCATTCAGATCTCCTTCAGTTCCGAGAGGTTAGCCCGTATCTACATCAGAGAGATAGTTTGCCTTCATGGAGTACCTATATCCATTATTTCTGATAGAGGCTTAGTGTTTACTTCTAGCTTCTGGAGGACATGTCGGGAGGATATGGGTACTCAGGTCGATCTTAGTACCGCATTCCATCCTCAGACTGACGGTCAGTCAGAGAGGACCATTCAGGTTCTTGAGGATATACTCCGCGCGTGCATGATGGACTTTAGAGGTTAGTGGGAGCAGCACTTAGCTTTGGCAGAATTCGCTTATAATAATAGCTACCATTCGAGCATTGAGATGGTACCATTTGAGGCATTATATGGTAGGCATTGTCGATCTCTGATAGGTTGGTTTGAGACTTCAGATATTAGCCCCCGTAGCACTGACTTGCTTCGTAAGTCCTTGGATAAGGTGCGCGTGATTTAGGATAGGTTGAGGACAGCTCAAAGTAGGCAAAAGAGTTATGTTGATCGTAGACTTCGTGCCTTGAGATTTAGGGTTGGTAATTGAGTTTTCCTCCGAGTATGGCCCATGAAAGGCGTGATGAGGTTTGGGAGGAAGGGTAAGCTCAGCCCCAGGTATAGTGGGGGCCATTCGAGATACTTCGGGCAGTTAGAGAGGTAGCTTATAAATCGGCCTTGCCCCAGATTTCTCAGTTGTTCATCCAATTTTCCATGTCTCAATGCTACGGCGTTACATCATGGATGAGTCTCACGTGCTTCGATGGGACTCGGTTCAGTTGGACGAGAAATTAGCGTTTGTTGAGGAGCTAGTCCTTATTTTAGCCAGGGATGTTAGGTGGTTACACTCCAAGGATATTCCAGTGGTCAAGGCCCAGTGGAGGCACCATCCAATTGTGGAGGCTACTTGGTAGATCGAGAGCGAGATGCGGACCCAGTATCCCCACCTGTTTAAGCCTTCAGGGACATCTTTACCCTTCACTTTTACGGATGAAAGTCCTTTTAGTAGTGGATATTGTAATGACCCTCCACGTCATTTTCTGCATTTCCACATTATTTCAACATTCAGAGCTTTTCCATAGCTATACCAAGTCATTTATGACTTACTGGTGCGGACAGTTCGGTTACCGAGCAGTTTGTTTGGTTTTTAGAGCCAATTCCCTGTTTTGAAGTTGACGCATTTTAAATTTGGCTACCGGACCTAAACTCCAGGTAAACGACCTCGTATTCCAATTCTAACAATTCCATCATCTATTGAACGTTGATTTTAGGCTAGGGGGACCCTTGGTTCGGGTCCCGAAGCTTCCGGACTCATTTTGGGCTATTGAGTGGAAAGTGATGAAAAAGGCCATTTGGGTGTGGGACCCACATTTCATCGAAATAATCTCGGATGGAAATTTTATTTCGTTGTTGAGTTTGAAATGTCATATTTGATAGGGTATCATAGTTTTTTGCATTCACGGGATTCTGAATGAATCCCGAGGACCCGTTGGAAACTTGGCAAAATATTGCCAAGTGCTGATGCTGCTTCAGCTGGTGCAACAGTATAAGCGGGCCTTTGGCAGCTTATGAGGAAGCCGCTTAAGCGGCTTGGGCACCGCTTTAGCAGCTGGATCCTTGGACCCGCCTGTCCACTTTAGCGGTGACTGCTTAAGCAGTCAGGTGGTCGCTTAGGCGGCACCTGCAGAGCATTTAATCCCCTTTCACCTGTTTTTCTTTCATATTTTCTAAGTGTTAGAGCATAAAAGCTCTAGAGAGATAGTGGGACAGAACCGGTGATTCTTGGGTGTTCAAGGGGCTAAGAGAGTTCGTTAACATCCTTTTTTCCTCGTCTAAATCTTTGTAAGTTTCATCTAATTTCTTGGTAAATTCTCCGTTTAAGCCCAAAATCCTAGCTAGCTTTGTGGATTGATTTTGGGTGTTGTGATGCTCAGAATTCACCCATTATTGATGGTAAATGATCCTTGAGATTTGAGGGATATTTTGACGGTTTCAAACTTGTGATTCCTTAAGCGGGCCCCATATGAATTTTTGACGCGATTTTGGACCCGACGCATTTATATGCAATATGGGTATTGTTGTTCTCGTACTGATGAGTAGATTGTTATTTTGATAGCGTACATGTGGAGGCTTCTCATAAAGGAAAGGCTCAACTTTAGCAGACTTTATTGAACTTTCTTCGGCGTCCAGGTAGGCTAGGCTTATCCTACTTATAGATTGAGCTTGATTATGGTATTATTATGATATTATGCTATTTTGAGGTTGGGATGTATGGTTGGTTGCTTAGTTATTAAAATTTGGGTTATTTTGCCCATTTAAGAGCCGTTTCGGAGGTCGATACCTTACCTTTAGATAAATTGATGCTTTGGGGTTGGGATATCACTCTTAGCTCCCTGTAGACTTAGGAGGCCTTCTTTCGCAACATTATCCTTAATCTTGAGCCTTAAACTACCTAGTATATACCTAGTACGGGGCTAGGTCAATGATCTTGAGCTTATATAAAGACCGGTTCGAGTCCAGCACATTCTATTGATTTATGGTATTTAAAGACCGGTTCGAGTCTGGTACATTCTATTGACTTATAGTATTTAAAGATTGGTTCGAGTCCGGCACATTCTATTGATTTATGGCCTTTAAAGACCGGTTTGAGTCATGCATACTCTATCTATTTATGGGACTAAATTACCTGTTCGAGTCTGGTGAGTTGTGGTTCGGATGGGATTCATAAGTATTGTAATAGTACATTCCTTGACTGCATCCATCGGGCTTATGGGGGTCCGTTTGGATTAGTCTTCTCTTGTTTGTACCCTCTAGGCTTATGGGGGCCTAGTTGGGTTGTAATAGCTACTTTAATTTTGGCATCGCGTGTTTCTTTATTTATTTATCTGTCTCAGAGCATGTTCTCAGGTTTGCCCCTCTCCCTTGACTTATTTTACATCCTCGCATTTTATTATACTTTTATTATGATTTAGTTCAATCGGTCGATGATGCCTACTGAGTACCCGTTGTTTTGGTACTCATACTACACTTCTGCATCTTTTCTAGTGCAGATCTAAGTACTAGTTGCCGCCGTTGATATTCTTTCCAGCTATCTACAGGTCTCGGAGATAGGGTAAGCTTTCAGAGCTGGAGCTGATCCCCTCTCCTTCCCCTATTTTTAGATAGTCTTTCATTTCGAGACTACAAGTGTATTGATACTATTACTACTCTTATTCTTTTGCTAGTGGCTCTTGTACCGGCCTTATCAGGTCGTGGGATTCCTTTTGTTCTTCTCTCTCTTTTATTTAGTCTTATATTTCCGTACTTATAGTTATGGGCAAGATTTGTGTTCTTTTTATTCTTCTGCCATTGCGTCCATTACTTTTTGTTTCGGGCTAAAGCTTGGCTGACCTACTGGTGGGACATAGTAGGTGCCATCAGATCTCTGAAATTGGTTCGTGAAGAGTATTGACCATATAATTATATTTTCAGAAAAGAACCAAAAATACCCTTGAACTATCCAAAATGGAGCAAAAATACCCGCGTTAGTTTTTTGGCTCAAAAATACCTCTGTTTAATTTTTGGCTCAAAAATACCCTTCTCTCTAATGAAATGACACCAAGCACTCCACGTGGACAAAAATGTAACATGACCAGTTCACGTTAGCGTCCACATGGAAAATCACCTCATTTAATACCACTAACCATCAACCCATTTTTTGTCCATTTAAAACCCCACCATCAAGCTCGGTTTTCAAGTCAATTTGACCATCATATCGATGGTGTCTATTCTAACATGTTGCCATGAAACTTGTTCAAACAGAGTATCTTCGTCATCACAAAAATGTGTTTCTTGATAGCATAAGTGAAGGAAACTTAAATAAGAAAAGTGAATGACTTCTCTCAAGTTGATGCATTCTTCCCATGAATAATACTTTTTCATTTTCTTAATTGCATCTTGTAGTACATAAATAATAGTTTTAGAAGAACTTAAATGCAGCAATATCGGTTATTTATTTCTTGTTTGATAAGATATTTAAACCCACCACTTCACCAGTATGTTTATTCAAAGCTCGCCACACACTCCAAAATGTACCGTTACCAACCTTGTACTTGTATAATTGGAATAATTTGAGCTTGAACTGAGAACAAATAATGCTAACATAAGGAAAATATGAACACATCACACCTTTCCATATTTGTTGTTGTTTCAAAATCAGAAAGGACAACTGTTTATTGGGATGTAGAAAGTAGAGACAATAAAAACAACGTGGTGTTGTTCCTCTTCACTAGTTGACTGGAAAAGAGAATTACTAAATAGGAACTAGTAGCCTGGTTGATTCAGCAAAATCAACCGTTAGTTTTCTGCTGCAGCACAGACGAAGGCAAAACCAGTAGTGATAAGATGGATGGGGTGATTTTCCCTGTGGACGTTAACTGGCCATGTGGTGTTTTTTCTCCACGTGGCATGCTTGGTGTCATTCAGTTAGAGAGGGGGGTATTTTTTAGCCAAAAATTTAACGGAGGGGTATTTTTGAGCCAGAAAACATACGGAGGTTATTTCTACTCCATTTCGGATAGTTCAGGGGTATTTTTTACTTCCGTTATATTTTTAGTTTACATTTGTTTTTTCTTTTATAACAGTAAACTATATAATATTTTACACTTTCCATTATTAATGTATCAGCCAATTTTTATATTGTTATAAAATTATGTTCGTTTTATCTTAATTTATGTGACATTTTTCAAATTTTGAGATTTAAATAAGTCTCTTTTTACTATAATTTTTTTATATATATTTTAAATATCTTAAATTATTAATTATTGTGACCAATTATTGTGACATACTCCATCCATTTCATAATAAGTGGTATTTTTAAATTGGACACACCGCTGAAGAAACTACTCATTTTTAGAAAATAAAGAGTGTTTTTACTAACTTTTGCTCCTAATATACCTTAAAAAAGATATAACTCTTTTATAGAGTAATTTCTTGATATGTAAAAAACTCTTTATTTAAATAATAGCAAAGTTGTAAGAACATCATTAACGATTTTACACCATTTATTTTAAAACAAAATGAAAAGACTAAAACACTATTTATTTTGAAATGGAGAAAATACAATACTTTTTACGTAATTTTCAAATATGTAAATTTTATTTTAAAAAATTAAAGATATTCATAGTCAAAATTAAATTATTTGACTCTCAAAATTTAAATTATGCCACTTAAATTGAGGTAGAGGAAGTATATAGTATATAAACTTATACAAAAATTGAATTTCGCCTTCCACAAACTTCAACCTAGAAAGCTCCATTTATGATGCATCAAATCTTCGTTGAATAGCGAACTACTTTTCAATAACACAATGCAATGAAAAGAAAGAAGGCAACATTGAAATAATAATAATAATAATAATAAATTTAATTTTGTTATGATCTCAATCGAGATCGAAATGGAAATGCGAAAATTAAACAATTGATTCAACACTCTTTTTGAGAATTTTCTATTATTTATCAAAAAATAGAGAAATGGTACTCAAATGAACAAGGAAATACTATCTAGAAAAGGAAAATAAATTGATAACAAGCTCCATGTAAGAATTGATTTGCAAGAAATGAGATGAGAGAAAGAGAATCAGATTTAGATGAGAGAAAGGAATTTTGGGAGAGAGAAAGAAAAGGGTAAAAATTTACCAGATTTCAGTTATGTGTTTCTCCCTTATCTGATGTGTATATATAACCACCTTGCCACATGGCATCATTATGGCCCTTGCGCCTTATTTAAACTTGAGTAATCTCTGCCCTTTATTCTCAATCTCGTGCATTTCTATTTGCTTTCTATTCCCGACTTAAAATCCAAACAACTACATTTGGTCGACTATTATTGAGATCATAACATAACCTCCTCCTTCAAATGATCCTTATCCTCAAGGAGCAAAATCAATACCTGAAAATTTGGTTTGAAGGAACTGATAATCCTCATATGTAGCATCCTTAGTAGGGAGATTAGATCACTGACTAGGACTTTGACAACAGAAACACTATTTTGTTTGATCATTTGTATCTGCAAGCTTGCAACAGGTCTAACCAAACACTGTCCATCATCACCAGTGATAGGAAGATCATATGGCACCACCATTCGCACGATATCCATTGAGTCTTGCTTGGATGAAAGGTTGAATTGAACATCCACAAAATTGCTAATGCCAATTACAGTAATTCAAATGAATGGGCTCTTCAATTGAAGCATTTTCAAGATGATGATTTGAGTAGGTTGGGAAAATTTGCTCTTCCTTGGTTGAAATTATAGCATTTATGGAAATTAACACAAATAATCACGCCAACAGTTTCAAGGACAAAATCTGTGAGGGTGATATCAACCATTAGCAATCCTTGAACCTTTTTATCTCTTTTACCAATCAGGATAGCATCTAGAACTGTTGCGCTATAAGACATATCCTCATCTAGATTTATACTCATGTTGAGCTTCTTTTCATCAAAACAGTCCTTCAAAAGCTGCTGAATTATTGGGATTCTAGTTGATCTGCCAACAAGAACCACTTTCTGTATTTGAATGTTATCTACCTTGGCATCACTTAAACACTTCCCCACAGGCTCTACACTCTTCAACAACATGTTCATGCATAACCCCTCAAATCGAGCTCGAGTAATAGTAGCATAAAATTTTATTTGTTTAAACAAGAAATCCACTCCAGCAGTAGTTTGTGCAATAGAAATTAAAGTTCTCGTAGCTCTCTCACAAGAAATTCTTGATCTCCCTAAAGTTGTAGCATTCCTAATTAGATCTTTCTTGTGCTCCCTCAAAAAATCAACATTGACTTTGGGACAATACTGGTTTTCAAGCCTAGAACCTTTACTTTTTTGCCTCCACTGTTAGCTTTACCACCGTAAGAATGCTTCCCAACAGTCATTATGAGTTGTTGAAAGGTGATAGTAACCTGCTGAGCGAGAAAAATATGTCGACCCAACTCAGATAATTTTGAGAAAACAATTCTCACACCACTAGAAGCACATGTGACATTTTGTTTTAACAACTTAACATGAACCACCAAAATGCATTTTCTGACTCCCTTGTAGACTGCAGCAATATTGAATCTAGTAAGTCTCTTTAACTGACACAACATCTCAAATTCCCTCATTTTGACACAACCTAGTGATTGGTTTTGAGAACCAACATTTAACAACATAAATCTTAACTTAATAGACTTCATATAATTGATATCTAGCACATCAACCTCCAGTGTCAAAAACTATAGTAGTTTCCTTATCTTTCTTCTCAGATCTATAAGAAAAGAGGTCAGCAGTGAGTATATTAATCAACCTGAGGAATAAACATGAGACAATTACTGAATTTAGTTCGAGCATTTCATCAACCAACTTTAGCGATTCATGACTCCCACCATTAGGTAGCACAACCCTCAGCTTAGTGAACCTAGAGACTTGATCAAGTACAAAAGTATATTGATGTAGTATTTCTGTAAATAACTTGACTACACATTGCATATCTTTGTACTTACTATACACATCAAGCAAGGAACTATAACACGTCGTAGAGAGCAACTTTTGACCATGATCAAAGGGAAAAGTATACAACATATGCATAATAGTCGCATTTCTAGTTACCAAACTATTGTTATACCTTCCAGTTCTTTTTGCCACTTTATCAGATAAATAAGAAGCAGTAAGCAAAATACCTGGAAGAATCACATTTCCAGATATCAAATATTTTCTATTCATGTTATTACTCCCGGCTACATATTGTTCTCTAATACCAACAAGAACCAAAGAATCAAACTCTACCTTGGGATCTTCAAGAGATTGGAAGGCAGAGAGGTCCCCTTTATTATTGTGAATAGGGATGTATATTAGAATGATAGCACCTGAATAGACAGAATCAATATGCACACAAGAAGGAAGCATAAACAAATTCCATCTCGTATCACACACTCAATTGTTGTTATCAAAATATTTATGCAAACAATACCTTCTAGCAATAGCCATCAATAGTTCTCTAACATTATTTGTGTCATCAACTAAATTCACAGTCTTCAAACCTACCCATGGATCCCATACTGAAACAGCCAGTCCATCTTCAGCTAATACAAGGGAGAACTTTCTCTTAATTACCATGAATGCATGTACTGCATGGTCATGATCCCTTTCGGACATTTTCTCAAACAAGTAAGAAGCAACTTTAGCTATTTTAATTTCCACACATTCAATTGATGTATTAAGCACACACTGGACAAGTCAAGCTCTCAAGTACACCCTAATACAAGAGAATCGAGTGCTACATGTTGTTTTACGATTTTTCAAATTCAAACACTTTAGAAAAGGGTTTTCAAATTTGATTTTTTAGGGAGTCGCCACTTAATTTGCTTGAAGGATAATTAAGAAAACCTTGGAAAAAGTTTAAAGACATAAAACAGAAAACATCTTTAAAGTTAGAGATTCTAAGTAAGAGGTTCCTATTAATACCCCGAGAAGGTTTTTAAGGCACTCGGGGCATTTGATAACTTGAGGTTATTTGTTCTATTTGAAAATAACTTTATCTGACTAACTTTGAAAAGAAGTTATTTTATTTATTTTTTAAAAAAAAGAAGAAAGTGATTAAGGGAAAAATTTATTTGGAAGAAATTTATGCATAACAAGATTTTGGCAACTTAACGGGGATTTAACTAAGTTAAATAGTTAGTGGCAAACAAATATATAACTAAGAGAAAGAGAAGAAATTTGGACTAAGCCTTGGCCTAATCCCACTTTTCGTACTTTTAGTCCAAAACCTGTCCTAATTTCTAATGGGCTTGACCCACCCATCCTAAACTAACAATTGGACCTTTGAGGCCCATTGCACCTGTACCTATCCTATTCTAATCAATTTGGGCTTTGTCCCACAAAAATTTCAAGACTTTCAAGTCTCAAAAATCAACTCCGAATTATTGTATGTTTGGGCTTCGGCCCATTTTCTTTCTTCCACCTGTGATCTGCTTCATTCTCCTTCATTTCATGGCCATATATATTATGTATAAAGCTTGTATACCACATCAAAACAGTCCCTTGTACTTGTATCTTGAAGGCTAAGACTCCGGGAAGAAGTGGGCCTCATTAGCCTAAGGAGGAAATGCAAGGGGAGAAGAGTCTATTTGGACTCTGGGTGAATTTTACATGCAAAGAAAAAGGTAAGGATTAATACATGAGCTAAATTGGTAAAGACACCTGAAACAAAATTAACTTACAAGAATCAAATAAGAAATCACAGAATACATTCATATTGAGCTTGAAAATAACAGTAAAGAATCAAATACTTGAGTAATCCTAAAATCTCATATTTTAATTGATCAAACTTTTGCATTTTGAAGCATATGGACAAACTTAATAGGAAAGAAAAGAAGGACACAGTCATGGGAAATATTCTCAAAATTCCTAGCCAAGTCAGCAATTATAACAAACAATAGTAATAAATGAAAAGAAAAGAAAAGAAGTAACATTTAAAGCATTTAACAATGGGTAAATTTAAGCAAAAAGGATCATAACCATTTTAAATTTTAATTAATATAACAGTTAGAAACAAAAACTACCCAAGGGAAAACAAAATAAATATTAATAGTGTATCTATCAACAAAGAGAAACCTAAAAACAATGACAATTAGAGACAAAAACGGTAATAAAAATGATGAGATAAATATTGGGCTGGGTTTGAAGTGGGATGGGGCAGTGGAGATTGGGCCTTGTATATGGGTTCAGTTAAAAGGGGGAAATGGGCTGAGTAGATTAGGTTAAAAATTGAAAGGGGGATGATAGAAATTAGGCCATTTAATAAATGGCCAATTTGTCAAGACTTTAGCCAATTTTGTTTAAACTTTATTCAAATTAAAAATCACTTGGCCAATTGCATTGCAATTGTGGACAAATTGATTTCAATTTTGGGCAAATTTGATAAATTGGCTAAATTGAATCAAAATTTGAAACAAATTAACGACCGATTTAACCCCGAGTTTCTTGGTTTAATAAAATCAAACAAATATTATCCAAAAAAAATATTTTTGAGAATAAATTATATTTAAATCAATATTCACCCGTTTGAATTATTTTTTCAAGATAGTTCTCAATTAAAATTTGATTTTCGATAAAATAATCATTTAAGTAACAAAAGATTATACGATCTCACATACACGAATACAAAAATGTATAATTCGTCACTTAAATTACAAAATTAACTCAAATAAAAATTTTAGAAATCATTTATTCGGATAAAATAAATATTTAATTTTTATCTAAAATCGAAGAAACTCAGAATCATATCAAGTCCTGGAGAAAAAAAATTAGGTGTCAACAACTGCCTCCTCCCTTTGGGTAGGGCGAATGCAAGTAACCATGGGCAAAGAGAGTTTGACGTTCCTAATTTTGTCGGACCACAAATTTATTTCTCAAAAAAGTTGGTTTTTTGCACTAATTTCATGGAGTTATGGACGGACCCTAATATCGGATTTCCTACATATCTTAGGTTGCATGATAATTCAGGCCACTTGTAGTTCATAACGTTTGATTTTAAGCACGATTTCCAAAGAATTCACAAGCTATCCCAATTTCAAATTTTAAAGAGATCGGGAAGTTGGAGAATAAGAGGGTTAGGGGGTTGGACTGCAGTCAAGTTTTCAACCAAAAGCTCAGGCTACATATCCCCGAGGTTTAGAGAATCAGACTGCTTGTAGTTCGACTCGATCGGTAGAAAAGATAGGCTTTTGTTTTCAATAATATTTGGCTCGAGAAGCGTGACAAGTTATTTGAGTTATGGAAAAGAGGCTTGCAACCTCTTAACCATGAATGTGGAGCTCTTCACACCCATAGGTAAGAATTTATACAGACATAATTTCAAAAGCTCTAGGTGTGCTTTCACTCGGATTTGAAGGAAAGAGAAGGTTACCTTCGAGTTGATAGTTTTCTGATTGATCCTGCACATTATCTGACCTTGGTTAATATATCTTACAAATATCCCTCGAATCGTCAGCCTTTTGGGTAATCCAGAACATTATCCGACCTTGGATACGATGTGTCTTATGAATATTCCTTAAATTATTAGTCTTTGGGTAATCTTTCACAAAATCAATCTTAGATATGTCGCGACTTATAGAAAACCCTCGAACAGTCAATTTTGTAATCTTACACATCATTTTGTAAGGATTTAGTTGTGGCTTATGGATAACCTTCTAGCTGTCAATTTTTGGGTAATCTCACATACTATCTAGTTAAGATGTTGTTGCGACTTACGGGTGACCCATGGACTATCAACTCGCAGGTAACCTTGTACACTATCTAATCTCAAATTTTGTGACTTACAAATGACCTTCAGATTGTCAATTCCTGGGAAGTCCAGTTTGTCGTCCGTCTTCGGATAACGACTTAAAGACATCCCTTCAGATAATGTACTTCTTCAACTTTGAAGAGAAGATTCACCTGAATTCATTTGTCAGCTTGTTGGCTTTGCATGTACCTATACTCAAGGTAAATGGTTAGTAGCCACAGTGTCGCTCTTACTAGCGACTGAAGTCAAACTTTAAGAAAGTTTAAAAGATAAATACTTAAAATCACGATTCGAATGACTTAGTCTGTCATTCACCTCCTCCCTTCGAGGAGATACCACAACAACAAATCCTTCGACTGTGAACAAGTGGCTGACATCCCTTTCTTGAGGCAGAATGTTATATGTTTGTTTCACCTCATGGCGGATCTCGAGGAGGGCATTATTTCTCTTCTCCTTATTAGTTGATCCTTTTGATCACTCCATTTATGTGCCGACTCTTTTGAATGCACCTACGCTCAAGGTAAACATATAGTAGACAGAGAGTCGCTTTTGCTAGCGACTATTTTTAGAAAACGTTCTGAATAAAGTATTCATAACGAGGATAAGACACTTTTGCTTATCATCCATATTCTCTTGAAATGAGATAGATGAGTCAAGAGGTCCTTGATCCTAAATGGGCGGTTGAACCCATCTTTGGGGCCACCCAAAAATATCGTTCTTGAGCATTACATACTTTGGTGTGGTTCCTGATCCTCTTAGGGGATTTTTGAAGAAGACCCTCATTTTTGTGCATTGATCCCTGCATCCATAGAAAAATTGTTAGTTTTGGGTTAAACTACTCCGTGTTGACCTCCTTCAATATCTGGTTTGCTCCTTCTCATCTTCTGGGTGCTCTGTTCTATTTGGACTTCAGCCCTAACTCTTCGCAATAGATGTAAGGTAAAACTAATCAAGTAGAAAACATGTTAAGATTTTTCAAAAATAGTTTGATTTTTGAAAAACTTTGTTTCAAAAAACTTGTGTAACAACTTTTAGAAAAGCTCTGCCAGTCATGTCAGGTGCTGGATCAACGAACATCTCCCACTCAAGGCCTGGCTAAGTCTGACTTCTAATGGAGGATCTTCAAAAACTCATTTTTGTTAATGGGGAGTTCAATAGCATAATTTTGTAGAAACTTGTCCTAGCTGGGGATTTAATCTATCTAGAATCTATCGTAATGGGTGATTTCTGAAGTTGACTCTGAGCTCTCGGTGCTGGGGAATTTATAATTTGTTCCAAAGTGTTAGTGGAAATTTTGAGGGCCTGTTAGACACTATTTGAGATGATCTCGACTTGCGGGGAACTCGAGAATTTCTTCTGAAGTTCCTGTTGGTCTTCATTTTTTTTACCGAAAGATGTTCTTATTCTTTTGAATTTTTGAGATTTCTTGTAGAAAATTCTGCCCCAGTTTCCATTTCCTAGGGTGATATGACCGAGTCGTTGGGGTGCCTACGTATTCCATTGAAGTAGAAATCAGATCAAACGTAGTTCAAGACTACGCTAGGGAGATATAGAAAAAATCTAAAGGGTTGATCGAAGCCGACGTAGGCCGCCTACGTATCTCATTCTTGAGGATTCAGGTCATCACGTAGTTCATACATAAAGGGTAAATACAGATTTTTCTAAGGGATTGACTGACGCCGACATAGGCCAACTACGTATCTCATTCTTGAGAATTCAGGTCAAACGTAGTTCGTACATAAAAGAGAATAGGGATTCTAAGTGATTGCAAATCATTAAAAGATTACATTCATAAAAATGCGATTACAAATAGAGGAAACATAGAGACAAGACCTTCTTCAGATGTAGTATCTCTTCACTGCGTCGGAGTTGACTGGCTTGGTCCACACTTGACCATCCATCTCGGACAGGTCAAGGATCCTTCAGATAACACCTTGCGTACCACATACGGCCCTTGCCAATTTGGAGAAAACTTGACTTTGTATTCTTCTTGATAGGGAAATATACGTTTGAGAACCAATTATCCTACTTCAAACATGCAAGTTCTCACTTTCTTATTGAAGGAACAGATCATCCATTGTTGGTATAACTGACTATGGCATACGGCCTCCATTTACTTTTCATTGATCAGCATGAGTTGTACATATCGAGCATGAACCCATTCCTCATTACTCAGCTTGGCCTCTTGAATAATCCTCAAGGAAGGTATCTCCACCTCGTCAGGTATCACGCCTTCAGTTCCATAAACCAATAGATATGGAGTTGCCCTGGTTGAAGTTTTGACTGTCGTATGGTATCCTAACAAAGCGTAAGGAAATATCTCATGCCAGGATCTATTATTCTCAATCATTTTTCTCAATATCCTCTTGATGTTTTTGTTGGCAGCTTCCACAGCTCCATTCATTTGCGGATGATACGCGATTGTATTTCAGTGAGTGATTTTGATCTTTTCACAAATTTCATTAATCAAGTGACTGTTTAGGTTAGCTCCATTATCCATAATGATTGAATATGGTATTTCAAATCGGCAAATCAAGTTGTTCCTGACAAAATCTGTAACGACTTTCTTGGTCATGACTTGATATAAGATTGCTTCTACCCATTTTGCAAAATAATCAATGGCAACTAAGATGAATCTATGTCCATTTGATGTTGGCGGCTCTATCGGAACAATGACGTCCACACCCCATGCTACGAATGGCCATGGTGAACTCATTGCGTAAATCTCATGTTGGGGCATCCGAATCAAGTGTTTATGTATCTGGTACTTTGGGCATTTCTGTACGTGTTTATTACAGCCACTCTCCATAGTCATCCAAAAGTAACCCATCCTCAAGATTTTTCTAGAGAGAGTGAATCCGTTCATATAAGGTCCATAAACTACAGCATGTATTTCGTCTAATAACTTCGTGGATTCTACAGCATCGACACATCTTAGAAATCCTAGGTTCGGGGTCCTCCTAAAAAGGATTTCCCTGCTCGAGAAGTAACTTTTTACCAAACGACGAAGTGTTTTTTTCTGAATGTTACTGGCATCTTCGAGGTATGCCCCAGATTCTAAATACTTCTTGATATCGAAGTATCATGGTTTTCCATCGGCCTCTGCTTCAACATGTGCACAGTGTACTGGTTGCTCCCTTAAACTTATTTCCAAGGGATCAATGAAACTTCAATCTAGGTGTTGAATCATAGAGGATATAGTATCTAAAGCATCGGCAAACTCGTTCTGTACCCTTGGGATATGTCTGAAATCAATCTCCTTGAATTTTTTGCACAATATTTGCACTAGTTCTATGTAAGGAGTGATCTTGGAATTCTTCATAGCCCACTCTCCTCGTACCTGTTGAATCAATAGATCTGAGTCTCCAATGACTAAAAGTTCTCGTACACCCATATCAAGTGCTAAATCGAGGCCTAGGATGCAAGCTTCATATTAGGTCATGTTGTTGGTGCACGGGAAATGCAGTTTGGCAGTTACCGGGTAGTGCTGGCCTATTTCTGACACTAGAACAACTCCAATTCCTGAACCTTGAAGTTGACCGCTCCATCAAAGAACATCCTCCATTCAGGGTATGCTTCAACTATGTCTTTCCCCACAAACAAAACCTCTTCATTTGGGAAGTAAGTACAGAGTGGCTCATATTCATTGTCAACTGGATTTTCAGCCAGAAGATCTGCTAGGGCTTGCCCCTTGATTGCCTTTTGGGTCAAATACACAATGTCAAACTCGCTTAACAACATCTGCCATTTGGCTAACTTCCCTGTAGGCATGGATTTCTAGAATATATATTTCAAGAAATCCATTCTGGAAATGAGATATGTTGTATATGAGATAAATAATGTCTTAACTTTTGGGCAACCCAAGTTAAAGCACAACACGTCCTCTCAACCAAGGTGTAGCGAGCCTCGTACAAACTGAACTTCTTACTCAAATAATAGATGGCCTTTTCTTTCTTGTCGGGTTCATCGTGTTGTTCGAGGATGAATCCAAAAGCATTTTCTAAGACTGACAAATACAACAACAATGAACTTCCTTCTCTTGGTGGAACCAAAATAGGTAGAGTATATATATAACATTAGATCCTGTCAAAAGCCTTCTGACACTCTTCTGTCCACTCGTTCAACACATCTATCTTCAATATCTTAAGGATTGGCTCGCATATGACAGTTGAATGGGCAATGAACCTACCAATATAATCAAACATCCCAAGAAACTTATGACTTCTTTCTTGGTCCTCGGTGGGGGCACCTCCTGAATTATCGTTATCTAGGAAGAGTCGAGTTTGATTCCCCTCCTACTGACTATAAACCCCAATAATTTTCCAACTGGCACACCAAAAGCACACTTAGTGGGATTCAACTTCAAGTTATACTTCCTCAATCAATCAAAAAACTTTCTAAGGTGTGTTAAATGATTTGAACTCTCACGGGATTTGATGATTACATCGTCCATGTACACCTCGATTTCCTTGTGGATCATATCATGAAAGATCATTGTCATAGACCTCATGTATGTCACACCAGCATTTTTGAGACCAAACGGCATTAAAGGCCATCGTTTCTATGTCTTCCTCATCCATTAAGATCTGATGATACCCGGCAAAGCAATTTATAAAGGATTGTATTTCATGCTTCACACAGTTTTCAATGAGAAAGTTTATGTTGTGTAGCGGGAAATTATCTTTAGGACTGGCCCTGTTCAAATCACTATAGTCAATACAAATTCTGATCTTGTCATCCTTCTTTGGCATCGTAACAATATTGGCTAGCCACGTTAGATATTTTGTGACCTCCACAACTTTAGACTAGATTTTCTTTGTCACTTCTTCTTTAAACCTTAAACTTAAGTCTAGCTTGGATTTCCACATTTTTTGCTTTACTGGATCAAACTCTGGATTGATTGGTAACTTATGTGACACGATGTTGGTGCTTAACCCCGACATGTCGTCGTAGGACCAAACAAATAAGTCTACGTGTAGCAGACAAGTGAGTTCTTTTTTCTGTGCCACTGTCAAGTGAACACTGATTCCTGTTTTCTTAACTTCATCATGGGCCCCCTAGATTGACCACTTCAGTTTCATCCAGGTTATGCTTCTCGCGGTTTTCAAATTCTTCCAAATCCTCTGTTAACTATTCCTTATCATAGTCTTCCCATTTATTGTTATTTGCCTCACTTTGTTCATTTAGCTCTTAACATGACATGACATTGGTAGGTTTTAAGTTATTATTACTGAAATAAACAAACAAACCAAGTCAGATAATAACAAGATAACTTAAAATAAGAAAATAAGAATAACATAACTCAAAATAGTTTCCTAGATAAAGGGAGGCTTTTTCATTGAAAACTGGGAAATATTTACAAACTATGGCTCATGACCCGTACAAGTACGGACCCACTCCTTTTTGAAAATAGTAAACTATGAAAAGAGAATTTGAAAGATAAAAGGTGGATCATGGAGGCCCCTCCGAATCATCATCGATTTTCAAAAACTAAAAATTTGCCCTTTCATCTACCACAGAGGGCGAGGAGTCATAAGCAGAGTGGATGTCCAATTCTGCAAAGTTTCTCCAGAAGTAGCCTTTCTCACTCCATTAGCCTTTGAGAAATATTCTATTATAGCATTGCAACCTTCGAACAAAATTCCTATCCCATCCCCCAGACCATCATCCATCAATATCCCGCGTACAGGAAACGACTGGTATAGAAGTGGCAATGGCTTGCGCAGACCAATCTTTGTCCTTTTCTCATTCTTGTCCTCCTTTGTCGGCTTGTATCCTAGTCCATATTTGAAGGCTCTTTTTGTAATCGCGATCGGCTCAATGATACCTTCCAAGTTCTTTCCTAGGCCTCGACCAGGCTTAAACCCATTTATTAGCATCACAGCTGTCATCATCTTATAGATAGAAGGCATGGGCATCTGGGATGTTGGGTCCTCTTCAGCAGCGTTCACGATTTCCACCGTATAAAAGTTACTGCCCTTTAGAATATCTTCAATCACAGGTACATGATCATTGGGGTGGCTCAAGTGAATCCCTTAGCCTTGAATGACCACCTTATGGCCTTCCCAATTGAATTTCAACAATTGATGAAGAGGTGATGAAACCATTCTTCCACCATGGAGCCACGGTCTCCGGATTAGTAGATTGTAACTAGGATTAATGTCTATAACATAAAATCTAGTCTTGAACTCGACGGGTCTCATTTGGATGTACAATTCAACTTCGCCTATAGTGTCCCTCTATCCTCCGTCGAAAGCTCGCACATTAACATGGCTTTGACAAACCTTTCCCAGATTGTAACCCAATTGAGTCAACATAAAAAGGGGACAAATGTTCATACCAGATCTGTCGTCTATCAGAACCCAATTAATCACATGGTCATGACAAATAAAAGTAATATGCAATGTTTTGTTATGCATTATACCTTCAAAAGGTAACTCTTCCTCACCGAATGACATGCGATGACTTCCCACTACATTACCTATTATTGCGGCTAGATTTTCAACACTTATGCCAACGGGTACATATTTTTCATCTAAGACTTTTAACAAAGCTTGTAGGTGGTATTGAGAACTCATTAGCAGTGCCCACACAGAGATCTGTGCTGGATTCTTTTCCAGATGCTTGATAATTGAATATTTTTTTGGTTGCATCTCCTCCAAAACTCTTCGTCTTCTCCTTCAGTAATTGGCCTATTCTGTGAATCCTTCTTGTAAGAATCGTTGGCTAAATTCTCAGGAACATAGCATCATTCGAATCGAGTCATCCCATGGGTGGCAGCAGCCTCTACAACAAATTCTCTTCTGATCGGTGTTAGAGTATATACTTAAGTCGGGGTTGTCATCATAATAAATAAGGGCCTTTTAATGACACTTAAAGTAGCTAGGGCTTTCTCTATCTTCTCTACTCCTTCCATCTTCTTGGGCTTTTCCGAATCAACCTTAGCGATAGTCTTACTAACTGCCCATTCGTCCTTCATTTCAACCATATTAACCGTAGCCCCTCCATGGTTAGGCAACGAATTATTGTTGACATTTGGAGTTGGTGTTTGAAGAATAATGACTTTATGATTAATTTGGTCCTAGATATTATGTTTCAAATAAATTCAATCTTTGGTACTGTGGTCGACTTTTCCAGAATAATAGGAACAATTTTGATCAGTGTGATAAAATTGGGAACTGGTATTGGTGGGTTTTGGTTGGACAGGCTGGAGATAATCGACTGCTCTTAATCTTTTGAAAAGTTGAGTGCGACTTTCAGCCAACGGTGTGAAGTTTTGAGGAGGTTTTTTTTCAAGGTTTGGACCAGGACAGTTATTTTAATTGGTGGGATGTGGTACTTGCTGATAATTTGGAGTTACGTGGGCGTTAGCCTGGTGATTTGGGATGGTGTCTTGTACATTAGGCTGATAATTTAGCAATGGAGTTTGATATTGTGGTAGAACATTTGGTTGTAGAGCTTGGTATTGGGGTAGGACATTTGGTTGTGGAGCTTGGTATTGAGGTAGGACATTTTACGGTGGAGCTTGGTATTGAGGTAGGGCGTACAAGACAGACTGATGACTCAGGGGTAGTGAAGAAAAAAGGGTATTCCTGGGTCTGAATTTCCTTTTCAACTTAGTAATAGAATATGTGGATGCTGCAGTCACGTCCTCTCTTTTCTTCCTAAGGAATCCAGAGAACCCAGCCGATGTTAGAGTCTGGATAATTTTCCCCGTTCGGATGCCCTCTTTGAGTGATTCACCAATCTTTACCAAACCCGCAAATGTTACACGAACTGCAGACACCATTCTAGTATAGAACTCTCCTTCTTGAGCACGAGAAAATACTTCTACCATTTCTTCCTCATCATAGGAGGTTGTACCTTAACAGCTTTTTTTCTCCAGCGATATACATAATCTCAAAAGTATTCACCGCTCTTTTGCTTGATTCTATTCAGTGAATGTTGGTCGGGAACTATTTCTATATTGTATGCGAACCTGGCGATAAAGTCTTTGGATAGGGCCTTCCAGCCAGACCATTTTCTCAGTTCCTGGGATGTGAACCAATCCAAAGCTTCGCCGCTTAAACTTTGACTGAATAGGCTCATTAGCAATGCCTTATTCCTTCTAATTTTGATTATTTGGTCACAATATCTCCTTAAGTGAGCCATGAGATTTCCAATGCCACTAAATGTTTCAAATTTGGGGACCTTGTATCCTTCTGGTAGATCTACACCGGGATGGACACACAAATCATCATAACCAAAGCCATCATTATCCCCTATCCCGTAAGACTCTTTGATCCTTATAATCTCTTCATTCATTGCCATCATATTTCTTTCATGCTCGATCCTTTATTCTTTTTCTTTCTCCTCATAATGGTATACCTTGGGATTAGGAAAAGGGTTATAGAGATCGAGAGGTGTAACAACATGGAAAGCGGTTGAAGGTATAGGTCAGATGTAAAATGGATTTGGGATAGTGGCTGAAGGGTTTTGGTATGCTGAAGTGTGATTTTCAGGATGAACGAAAGTTGGGTTGTAGGTAGGGAGGACACTTTGGGGGTTATAGTTGTTTTGTGGAGTTTGATAGTGGTTCTGTGGGATTTGAGGATGAATTTGTGGAGTTAGGGAACGATTTTGTGGATGGTAAGCATCTGGGTTATTATCTCGGTTGGTGTTTTAGATGTGTGGAGTGTGAGTTTGATGAACCAATGGATTGTTGATGATAGGGTCTGGGGGAAGTTGAGAGGAAAAAGTGGATGACACGTTATTTGGATGAATCCTGAGGCTAGGTGCATTGAGAGGAGGGATTTGGAGTGGAGGATTGTGCCCTCCTGGGACAGGAGCATTAGCGGTGATGGCCAGATTAGCCAAGTCTCTAGAATGATTCATCTCCTCTTGGAGCATTTCCAGCTTTCTCAGGAGTTCAGTAATCATCTCGCTCTGTTCTACTATCACACTGTCCCTGATGGCTAATACGTTATCCTCGTCGTTTTCAGTCATATTTGAATGATGGCTAGGGGATGGGATTTTGCGAGCTTTTGATCGGGTGTAGCAAGGATGTTCAGCCATCTTATGACAACACGGAGTAGTTTCTATTATCTGTAAAGTAAAAATAATTCAAAGGAAAATGTGTTAGATCCTATTAGTAATAAACAGTGCAAGATAACTAGGCAGGAAGTAAACACATAAAGTCGTGTCTCATCGTAGGTGAATTGATCCATAGGGTAATGATGACTCGAAGATTCTAATGAACGGGATTTTGCTCATTGATTTGGCTAAGTGGATCCTATAAGGAAGGTCCGACACTTCTTTTTCCGTCTTAATGTCTCCTTTCGCCAGAGTAGGGGACAAATAAGGTATTTAAAGATAGGGGTCGGGCCCTATGTACTTCGAATTTTCAAAAGCTTTGTGAAAGATGTTTGCAAAATTTTCTAAGATACCTTGAAAGACTCAAAGTATTTTGGTTGGACTTTTGTGTACTGGATGTATATTTCTGCCTAAAAGGGATTTATGAAAAATGGGATTGGATCAATTCGCCTTTGATTCGAATCAACATAGCACGTATGAGCACATAAAATAGTTATATCACACAAGTATTAATAAAGCGTGTGTCCTACTTAAAGGGAACTTTTGAGCCAAAGATGGGCATAACATTTATTCAAAAAGACGTATGCATTATATTTGAACCGTTCTATTGCCCCAAAATATACAACCAAAACTTTCCCAAAGGGATACAAAGCCAACCAAAATGGGGTATATTTTAAGGGAAATAGGAATAATGCCTAAAGTGGGCCCGCATAGGGGAAAATAAAACAAACCCACGCAAGGGGATATATGGAAGATACATAAGAAGCAAGCCCACGTAGGGGCGAGAACTAATGTAGTCCTGAAGACGATCCTTCTTCCGCTGTTCTTTTCTTGTATTTCTTTGCAAGATTCCAAGTGTGGATTGACTCCTTTACCATAATTCTGAGATTCGAGAACCGCGAAATCCTACAAAGGAGCAAACCATTAGGCCCCCACCCCAAGATAATAGTTCAGTTACAACACATACGTCTTTTCGAATAGCACATAGTTGGATGATGTGTCGGCGGATTATAGACCCTTTTGACATATTTGGCGGTTGTCTAATGGACTTAATATCCCCCGGGATATTAAGCCATCCTACGCTAATGCCTAAACATTTGGGATTTAGTTTCGCTATATCCTAATTGACTAGAATAGTTTGTTCGAATTGACCGGGAACCCGAAGTGGACTTTTTGGGGTAACACACCAAGTGACTGTTGACCGACTCGAGTCAACTACTTCACTTGGCGGTTCAAAGGAATTAAGGTGTTATCCTGAAGGGTAGGTACAGATACCCACATAACCACCATTTTTCCTAATTCCTAATGTTTTGCCAGAAATGGCGGAATAATGTCATGAAATGCGACATTTATAATAGCAAGTATTGAAATAAGTAAGCAAATAAAGTAATTACACAAATTATTACAAAACCAAATAGTTAGTCAAAAAAGTTAGTTCAAATATGTGGTTAGAACTTAATTAGATCCCAAGCAGAGTCGCCATTTCTGTTTTACGATTTTTCGAATTCAAACACTTTAGAAAAAGGGTTTTCAAATTCGATTTTTTGACAATCGCCACTTAATTTGTTTGAAGGATAATTAAGAAAACCTTGAAAAAAGCTTAAAGACATAAAACAGAAAACATCTTTAAAGTTAGAGATTCTAAGTAAGAGGTTCCAATTAATACCCCGAGAAGGTTTTTAAGGCACTTGAGGCATCCGCTAACTTTCGGTTATCTGGTATATTTGAAAATAACTTTATCTGACTAACTTTAAAAAAAAGTTATTTTATTTTTTTTAAAAAAAGAAAGTGATTAAGGGAAAAATTTATTTGGAAGAAATTTATGCATAACAAGATTTTGGCAACTTAACGGGGATTTAACTAAGTTAAATAGTTAGTGGCAAACAATTATATAACTAAGAGAAAGAGAAGAAATTTGGACTAAGCCTTGGCTTAATCCCACTTTTCGGACTTTCAGTCCAAAACCTGTCCTAATGTCTAATGGGCTTAACCCACCTGTCCTAAACTAACAATTGGACCTTTGAGGCCCATTGCACATGTACCTGTCCTATTCTAATCAATTTGGGCTTTTGGCCCACAAAAATTTCAAGATTTTTAAGTCTCAAAAATCAACTCTGAATTATTGCATGTTTCGGCTTCGGCCCATTTTCTTTCTTCCACCTGTGATCTGCTTCATTATCCTTCATTTCATGGCCATATATATTATGTATAAGCTTGTATACCACATCAAAACAGTCCCTTGGACTTGTATCTTGAAGGCTGAGACTCTGGAAAGAAGTGGGCCTCATTGGCCCAAGGAGGAAATGCAAGGGGAGAAGAGTCCATTTGAACTCCGGGTGAATTTTACATGCAAAGGAAAAGGTAAGGATTAATACATGTGCTAAATTGGTAAAGATACCTGAATTAAAATTAACTTACAAGAATCAAATAAGAAACAACAGAATACATTCATATTGAGCTTGAAAATAACAGTAAAGAATCAAACACTTGAGTAATCCTAAAAATCTCATATTTTAATTGATCAAACTTTTGCATTCCTAAGCATATGGACAAACTTAATAGGAAAAAAAAAGAAGGACACAGTCACAGGAAATATTCTCAAAATTCCTAGTCAATTCAGCAACCATAACAAACAATAGTAATAAATGATAGAAAAAGAAAAAAAGTAACATTTAAAGCATTTAACAGTGGGTAATTTAAGCAAAAAGGATCATAATCATTTTAAATTTTAATTAATATAACAGTTAGAAACAAAAACTACCCAAGGGAAAACAAAATAAATATTAATAGTGAATCTATCAACAAAGAGAAACCTAACAACAATGACAATTAGAGACAGTAACGATAATGTAAATGAAGAGACAAATATACCAAACAAATAACTAAGGTAGGATCATCCTAATAACCATAAGCAGCAATCGAACCCATCCTAAAAAAAAGCTAAAAGACTTGGAATTTTGAGAGAGCGAATTAGCCATCATTTGTAATAGAACAACCTTAATCGACTAAGCTTATTTCATACTTCTCCTCTCTTTGGCAAGTTCGAGAAAACCTTTGCATATCAAGCGGTTCATAGAGGGATTTTTAGATGAAACAACCTTCATTTATGAACCTACCCGCTATTCTCATTGATGTTGTGATCTAAGAAAATTTGGGGAAGGTTCCAACAGTTTAAAGAGAGAGAAACGATTCAAATAACAACCAAAAGGGAAACAAGAGACCCCGAAGCTAGAAAATAAATTTAAAATTATGGCAAACCAAATTCAAGCTAAAACATCAAAACTAAAAGTTGCGTCAAGAAATTTATAGGATAAAATAATGAGCCAAAGAAAACTACAATAAGTAAGTTTTTTTGTTATTATTAACAGAAACCATGAATTCAAACTATAGCTAACAAAATTCCAACCAAAAAGAAACTATGGATTCAAAATAGTGGATTTAAATAGCTAAAGGAAACAAGAACCTTAAAATTTCAATGAAACATCACTTGATCTAAACAGTATATTAAAATCCAAACTGAGAAATTGCCACACCTCAATCCCATTAGGGCGGACTGGCACCCCGAAGCCGTTAAGGCCCGAGAGAACCAACCTATGATCGTACACATTCATATGCATGTCACCAAATGAACAACATTCTGTTATAAATAGATACCAATGATGGAAGTCATGGAAGGACATTCAAATAGAAATGAAACTTGGCCGTTAGGGCCACCACGTCATCTCACAACGTCTACAAAGCCTCTAGCAGATACATAACCACGCCTAAAGGCTAGACAAGTACCCACTTTATACAACTGTTACACAGTGCCCAAACTAATATGTACACATGACTCGAAAAGCCCCGAATCAATCTGGAGCTTACCAACAGTCTGCAGATGACCCGTTTTCTACTGTGGAGGTCTACTAGCTCTTGTGCCTGCAGCAAGTAAGGTAAGTCCCCCTAGGGACGTCAGTACGAAAGAATGTACTGAGTATGTAAGGCTATAAGTAACTGCAAGAAATATAAGAACTCCAATGGAATCAAATACAAGTGAGTGGACAATATTGTTAAACCTCCATAATGTATGTTTGGAACCATGTACATTGCCTTCATTAATTTCTTTGCTTTTACGTTCATATCATTATCATAAATCATATAATGCTCGGGCCCAACTGATCAGTGGGAAAATGACATTGGTATCATCTCTAGCTAGGCTTATGCCCCTTTGAGCTACCACCCATAAATCAATAAAGCAGGTTTAGCTCGAGCAAGGTTTATGCCCCATTGAGCTACCCCCTGTCAGGTTCGGCTCGAGCTAGGCTTTCGCCCCATTGAGCTGCCCCCTGATCCAATACTCTCAGGATCATCTCTAGCTAGGATTTCGCCCCTTTGACCTACCACCCGTACTCAAACAACTATGCATTACTTCATTCTTTTAATTTGGTGAGATTGATACATTAGTGGTCATAACATTATTGTAACTTTGGAACAATAGTCAATGAACATGAGACATGTGAATAACAATTTATAACAAACCTGAAATGAGATACTTTGAAACATTTTGGAGTAGAAACAAGTTTGATAACGATGTGAACAATAGGTGTTGCCAACGGATACGAAAAAGAGTAACCTTACAAACCTTATCCTTCCAACGTGTGACTATAACAGTTTATCTCTTCCTTAAAGCGTTACTCTACAATATGGACACACAATAGAGCTTACATTAACAACTAACTACATTACAAGTGCACAAGACGATAATGAGATATGTAACTGCCATAGAACGTCATTCCACCCTCTTACAATATAAGTTACTACATCACCATACCAACAACACCAAAATATTCCACAATTAATACAATCCAAAATGCCTCCGAACTACCCCCTTAGAGCTTTCCAAAAGGTACCATGAGTTGTTGATTGCATCTAAGAAGGGTAGGGGGCCTTGGAGGGTCCAAGAGAAGCAAAAACAAACTAAAAACAATTCTGGAAGGACCCACGGAGCCACCTGCACCCGCAGGTGGTGAGGTACGGTTGCAGGTGCCCCCTTGGCCCAATCTAGGGCCACTTGCAGTGCCACCTGCGCCAGCAGGTGCATCATCCGCGAGGGCGGATGCCCGTTTTGGCTACTAGGGGTCATTTTTGGGTCCTTCTTTGCAACAAATGGTCCATGGTCCTAAGTAATCTTCTCTTTTCATATTTTAGGTCAACTTTGATGCTAATGAACAATCATGGTTTCAAAATGCACATGAACATCACAAAACTATATTCTCCTTTCAATACACCACCGGTTCCATGCACAATTTCATAACAATAATTCCACAAGTCATACACAAAGATAAAGCAAGTTAGGGACATAACCACATCCTAACATGTTGATATTTAATTCATCAAATTTACTTCCTTCAAGGCCTAAAGTCCCTTTTCAAGTTTGAACCACATAGAAAGCAAGTCCTTTACCGATTAAGCAAAAGTGGACTGTTTTACATATAGTAGACTACTCAACACTTTGTCAACATAACCAACATGATTTACAAACCCTCTTATGCATATAATATATTAAACCATAAGATTAAACACTTACCCAAGCTTGAAAGGAGATGATCCTGTCCAAAGGAGTGGTTGCTTAGGGTTTGAAAGAGAAAAGATATATCTTTTGGAAAATTCTAGAATTGGGAAGTGTATTGTGGTGAATAAAATCTGATTTTATTTGCCTTATATAGTCCTAATGGTCATCCTTAGCCAAACACTTGGTCATAATTAATGTGTTTACTTGGTCAACCTTTGAATGGATCAATTTCCATGTTGGGCCATGCCTTCTTAACTTCATTTTGGGCCTCAATTAAGCCCATTTGCATAACATTAATTTAGCCCAATAAAGTTAGTGTGTAATTCACTAATTATCTCAAGTTTAAATAATTCCATAAATGTTAAGGCAGTCAAACAAGTTCGGAAATGTACGGGGTGTTACATCCTTCCCCTCTTAGGAACATTCGTCCTCGAATGTTAGTAACATTAGCCAATTCAAACAATTTCAAGTCTAAGTTCATTCTTCATGTTATCATAACACATAATGCTAATAGATACTTACTTGTTATTTCTCCAATTACGCATCTTGCACTTTTTCTTTCGGTTGAAATAAATGTGGGTACTTAGACTTCATCATTTCCTCGGCTTCCCATGTGATTTCCTCTACTTGTTGATTTCTACAAAGTACCTTGACAGAAGCTATTTCTTTATTTCTTAACCTCTTAACTTGTCGATCCAGAATAGCAATGGGCACTTCCTTATATGTGAGATCTTCCGTAACTTGCACATCTTCAATGGGAGCAATACGAGATGGATCTCCAATGCACTTTCGAAGTATCGAAACATGAAACACTAGATGAACTGTGGAGAGTTCTTGGGGTAGTGTTAATTCATACGCAACTTGACCAAATCTTTGAGTAATCTTATATGGCTCTATATAATGTGGACTCAACTTTCTTTTCTTTACAAATCTCATTACCCCTTTCATTGGTGATACTTTTAAGAATACCCAATCACCTATGGCAAATTCTAGTCCCCTTCTTCTAATATCGGCGTATGACTTGTGTCGACTTTGAGTCATTTTTAGCCGCTGTTGTATCACCTTAACCTTCCCCATAGCTTGATGAAGAAGATTGAATAAGATCTGGCCCAAATAAGGCAGTTTCACCCACTTCAAACCATTCAATTGGTGATCTACACTTCTTCCATATAAATCTTCATAAGGTGTCATTTTGATACTTGAATGATAGTTATTATTGTAGGCAAATTCAATAAGCGATAGATGATCATCCCAACTACCTTTAAAGTCCAATGTGCAAGCCCTTAGCATATCTTCAAGCGTTTGTATGGTACACTCTGCCTGTCCATCTGTCTGAGGATGAAAAGTTATGCTTAGATTCACTTGGGTACCCAAACTCTTCTAAAAATACTTCCAAAAATTTACAGTAAATTGAGCTCCCCTGTACGATATAATAGAGATTGGAACTCCATGGAATAGAACTATCTCTTTAATATACAACCACACATAATCTTCAGCTGTGTAGGTGATCTTGACCGGTAGAAAATGTGCTGATTTGGTAAGTCCGTCAACTATTACCCATATGGAATCAGATTTTCGAAGTGTACGAGGTAAACCTATGATGAAATCCATGTTGATCATATCCCACTTCCAGACTAGAAGATTTATACATTGCATATAACCTCCAGGATTCTGATGCTCTACTTTTACTTGTTGACAATTTGGACATTGGGCTACAAATTCTGTAATGTTCTTCTTCATGCTACCCCACCAATACATTTCTTTCAAATCATGATACAGTTTGGTGGCTCCCGGATGAATAGAATACTGTGAATGATGTGCCTCTATCATAATCCTTCTCCTTAGCTCATCTACATCAGGTATGCACAATCTACCTTGGCACTGAAGTACTCCCTCTTGCGTAAGATCAAAGGCCTTTGTCAATCCTTGTTGCACATTCTCTTTCAGCTGCAATAACATAGGATTCGCATACTGTTTTTCTTTTACTTCAGCTACTAATGAGGATTCTACCGCATTTTGCACCATAATTTCTTCATTTGGAGTTTCAAGAAGACGAACCCCCAAGCTGGCTAGTTGATGTAGATCCTTAACTATACCTTGCTTTTCCATGAGCTGGCCATCAGTGCTTCCTATTGCTTTGCTGCTTAATGCATCGGCTACCACATTTGATTTTCCTAGATGATATAAGATATCTATATCATAATCTTTTAGTAATTCTAGCCACCTCCGCTGCCTCAAATTGAGATTCTTCTACTTGAAAATATACTGCAAACTCTTATGATCAGTATATATGTCAACATGAACTCCATACAAGTAGTGGCGTCATATCTTTAAAGCAAATATCACAGCTGCTATCTCAAGATCATGCATCGGATAATTCCTCTCATGTGGCCGTAACTGTCTTGAGGCATAAGCTATCACATTACCGCGCTGCATCAACACACATCCTAAGTTGACTCCTGAAGCATCACAATATACTGCATACCCTTCTGTGCCTTCTGGAAGTACCAACACAGGTGTAGAAGTCAATTTATCCTTCAGCTCTTGAAAACTCTTCTCATATGCCTCATTCCACTGAAACTTGGTTGCCTTGTGTGTTAGCTTTGTTAAAGGTGCTGAAATGGAAGAAAACCCTTCAACAAATCTTCTATAATAACCTGCCAACCCGAGAAAACTATGAATCTCTGTAGGCATCGTAGGTATTGGCCAATTCTTCATAGCTTCTATCTTTTGAGTATCAACCCTTATTTCTTCATCAGATACAATATGACCAAAGAATGTTACAGATTTTAACCAATATTCATATTTAGAGAACTTTGCATATAACTTATGATCACGAAGAATCTGTAACACCTGCCGTAAGTGATTAGCATGGTCCTCTTGTGACCTTGAATAAACCAGAATATCATCCATAAACAGGGTCACAAACATATCCAAAAATGGCTTGAACACCCTATTCATCAAATCCATAAAAACTGCTGGTGCATTTGTTAGCCCAAATGACATAACCAAAAATTCACAATGACCATACCGTATTCGGAAAGCTATCCTGGGTATATCTTTTTCTCTAACCCTTATTTGATGATAACCCGATCTTAAGTCAATCTTTGAGAAGCATTTGGCACCCTGTAATTGGTCAAACAAATCATTAATTCTGGGAAGGGGATATTTATTCTTGATTGTTACCTTATTCAGTTGTCGATAATCAATACACATTCTCAACGTGCCATCTTTCTTTCGTACAAATAACACTGGTGCACCCCAAGCCCTTTTCCAGCAAGTCTTTCAATTGCTCCTTCAACTCCCGTAACTCTGCTGGGTCCATCCAATACGGAGGAATAGAGATAGGCTGAGTGCCTGGAATCACATCAATACCAAACTCTATTTCCCGTTCTGGAGGCAAACCTGGAAGATCTTCAAGAAATACATCAAGGAATTCATTTACCAATGGAACCGATTGAAGAGTTGGTGGCTTCACATCGGTAGCATGCACTCTTACTAGGTGACATATGTACCCCTTGGATATCATTTTCCTTGCCTTCAGATAGGAAAGAAATATACCTCTCGGTGCTCCAACATTACCCCTCCATTCAAGGACGGTTTTTTATGGAAAATGGAAATATACCTTCTTAGCTCGGCAATCTACCGTGGCATAACAGGAAGCCAACCAGTCCATACCCATTATAACATCAAAATCCACCATTTCCAGCTCAATAAGATCAGCCAACGTATCATAATCACAAACAGTTACTATACAATTACGATAGACTCTCTTAGCTATAATAGACTCACCAACGGGTGTGGATACTTCAAATGACTTAGCTAATAATTCTGGTGTTCTTTTGAATTTTTCAGCAATCAATGGAGTAACATATGATAGGGTAGACCCCGGATCAATCAATGCATATACATTATGTGAAAATACGGATAAGGTACCTATAACTACATCAGGAGAAGCCTCCAAATTCTGCCGATCTGCTAAGGCATAAGTACTGTTCTGTACTTTACTAGAATTAGCTGCTTGTCTAGCACCTCTACCACGCCCCATAGGCTGTACACCCGATGATGATGATGCGATGGTCGATCCCGTAGGTCGCGCCATACTACTCATGCCTTTTTTTGGGCATTCTCTCACCATGTGCCCCGACATTCCGCACCAAAAACAAATATTCGTCCCAAACCAGCATTCACCTAAATGAAGCTTCCCGCACTGCTGACACGGCTGATGAGAAAATCCCGCTATCTGTGAACCCTGAATTCCACTACTCTGCCCCACGTGGCCGCCTCTAAACCCTCAAAATTGGGATGGAGTACCTGTTGTAGAAGAAGAAAATGATGGCCTAGGCGGTCTATTAATAAACTGAGGCCTAAATTCTCCTTGGGACGCCATGAACCGTCCCATGGACCTAGCCCTCTTCGACGGTCCTCTTTCAAATTTTTCCATCTTTCTCCTTTGCCTCTGATCCTCCATGTTCTGTGCAAAAGCTTGTATCTTGGCTATATCCATATCTCTATTCAAAGCAACAATAGTATAATCCCTAACCAAATATGGGTCCAATCGATCCACATACCGGTGAACTCTATCGGCCATAGTAGCTACCACATTAGGAGCATACCTATCCAAAGAGTTAAACCAAAGACTATACTCTCTGACGCCCATATTCCCTTGACGAAGATTTAAGAATTGGTCTGCACGAGCCTCTCGAGTCTCATATGGAAGATAGTGATCAAGGAATGCCACTTTGAATTCTTCCCAATTAGCTGGAATTGCACCGATACCCCTTGATCGTTTCCAATCTTCGTACCATAAAATAGCCTCTCCTTTTAATCTATATATTGGAAGCTCAATTGTTTCTATACCCGTTACATGCATAACATCTAAAGCCCTTTGAATTTGATCCACAAAGTCTTGTGGGTCCTCATTTAGATCTGACCTGGTGAATGTGGGAGGGTCTAATTTCAAAGAGTCCTGCGTTCGACGACTAGCTGCCCTATCCACACCGTCATTACTTGTTGTTGGACTAACTTGTCCTTGCTTCTGTGCAGCAACTATACGAGTCAACATTTGCACCACATTTCTTAGATCCTGCTCAGTAGCATTAACAGGTGGTTCTGGGGATACTCCTCTCCTTTGTGGCCCCCCTGGAAATGGGAGAGGAGAAGATGCCCGTGATAAAAACTCAGTTTCAGCCCCACCTTGACTAGCTTGGTCAGGTGGTGATTTATTAGTTCCTTCTCCGGCAAGCATGTCTAGAATCTTACCTTTGTCCCTACCTCGTCTTGTAATCGGTATTTTACTATAATGAAAGAAAAACAATTTCAATGGTCAGATATGGTTCCACCTACAACTTTGGCTCTACTGCAAGATCTAGGAAATGAAGAACAGAAACAACTCCTAAATGCCCCATAGCCTCATCCTTATAAATGTGGTGCACAACACATCCATAATCAAGACTCTATTCGGACACGGCTTTGTAGACACCCTAGGACGACCTGCTCTAATACCACTTTTGCCACACCCCAATCCCATTGGGGCGGACTGGCACCCGAAGCCGTTAAGGCCCAAGAGAACCAACCTATGATCTTACACATTTATATGCATGTCACCAAATGAACAACATTCTGTTATAAATAGATACAATATACCAATGACGGAAGTCATGGAAAGACATTCAAATAGAAATGAAACTTGGCCGTTAGGGCCATCACGTCAAAAGAGTATACATTCCTTCGTTCATCTCACAACGTCTACAAAGCCCCTATCTGATACATAACCACGCCTAAAGTCAGGACAAGTCCCTGCTTTATACAACCGTTACACTGTGCCAAAACCAATATGTACACATGACTCGAAAAGCCCCGAATCAATCTGGAGCTCACCAACAGTCTGCAGATGACCCGTATCCTACTGTGGAGGTCGACTAGCTCCTGTACCTGCAGCAAGTAAAGTAAGTCCCCCAAGGGATGTCAGTATAAAAGAATGTACTGAGTATGTAAGGCTATAAGTAACTGCAAGAAATATAAGAACTCCAATGGAATCAAATACAAGTAAGTGGACAATATTGATAAACCACCATAATGTATGTGTGGAACCATGTACATTGCCTTCATTACTTTCTTTGCTTTTACGTTCATATCATTATCATAAATCATATAATACCCGGGCCCAACTGATCAGTGGGAAAATAACATTGGGATCGTCTCTAGCTAGGCTTATGCCCCTTTGAGCCACCACCCATAAATCAATAAAGCAGGTTCAGTTCGAGCTAGGCTTATGCCCCATTGAGCTGCCCCCTGTCAGGTTCGGCTCGAGCTAGGATTTCGCCCCATTGAGCTGGCCCCTGATCCAATAATCTCGGGATCATCTCTAGCTAGGCTTTCGCCCCTTTGAGCTACCCCGTACTCAAACAACTATGCATTACTTCATTCCTTTACTTTGGTGAGATTTATACATTGGTGGTCATAAAATTATTGGAACTTTGGAACAATAGTCAATGAACATGAGACATGTGAATAACAATTTATAACAAACCTGAAATGAGATACTTTGAAACATTTTGGAGTAGAAACAAGTTCGGTAACGATGTGAACAATAGGTGTTGCCAAAGGATACGGAAAAGAGTAACCTTACATACTTTATCCTTCCAACGTGTGACTATAACAGTTTAGCTCTTCCTTAAAGCGTTACTCTACAATATGAACACACAATAGAGCTTACATTAACAACTAACTACATTACAAGTGCACAAGATGATAATGAGATACGTGACTGCCATAGAATATCATTCCACTCTCCTACAATACAAGTTAATGCATCACCATACCAACAACACCAAAAAATTCCACAATTAATACAATCCAAAATGCCTCCATACTACCCGTTTGGTCCGAAATGGCTCCGTTTTGGGTCTTTTAATGCCATGAATGATCCATGATCATAACCAACTTCATTTTAACATATTTTTTATCATTTAACATACCAACCACCAGCCATGATTTCACAACACACCTAACATCACCAAAACGACACTTTATGGCCAACATGCCACCAAAACCATAACCAATTTCTCAATAGAAATTTCCAAACACTATGCACAAGTATAAAACAAGTAAATACTATAATCACATCTCATATATCAATATTGAATCCATCAAGTTCATTTTCATCAAGATCACAAACCCATGTTCAAGTTTTCAAGCCATAAATCATCCTCCGATTTAGCAAATACAAATTGTTTTGCACATAGGGAACTTCTCCCACTTCACCAACATAACCAACATGATATAAACTATATTACATGCATAATATATATTAAACCATGATAGTATATACTTACCAAGTCTTTCTCCAAGGTGAACTTGACCAAAAGGATGAAAGCCTAGGGTTTGAATTGAGAGAAAAATGTTGGAGAAAATTCTAGAAAAGGCTTGGTGGCACAAATGAATAAAAATCTGATTTGCATGCTTTATATAGGACCTCAAGTCTCTTCTTATCCTTTATTTTATGTTGAATGGGTCAAATGGGTCAAAAGATGGAAGAATGGGTAAAAAAGCTTGGGTTGGGCCATGCATTCTTGTTATTTTTGGGCTTTATTTAAGGCCCAATGATACAAGACTTCTTGATGTCCACAAATTAATACATAATTCATCAATTCTCTCATGTTTCCATAAATGCTAAGGTTGCCTACTAGACTTAGACACGTACGGGGTGTTACAGAAATGATCTGGAAAAGCAAGAAAGTAATGCTTGAAACAATGAACTAGGAATCAACAACCATATCAAGATGAAACAGTAAATAAAATAAGAACCATGACACTTAAACAACGAATCAAACAACTAAAGCAAAACCATTGCACGAAGATCCTATGGCTTCTACAGCACACAATCACACCATTACTACGACTACGAAACAAGAAATCGAAATACTATTACGAAAAGAACGAAACAAAAAATAGAAAAAGAAGGAAAAGGGAAGTGAAGGTTCACCTTTCTCAGGGAAGCAACACGGGACTCGAGCCTTCGGAAACCACTCCTACCACTGCGAACACCACTGGAAAATTTTAAACTAGGAAAATTCTTTTTCTGAAATTTTCCTTTTGCTCGAAAATTCTTTAAAAATCTTCAAGGCTTTTTGCTCATAAATTTTTCACCCTTGAGACTTTTGCTCAGAAGTTTTTCACCTTCAAGACTTGGCGATTTCAGCTCTACAGTGAGCTATTTATAGAAAAGGAATGAGGTCGAATTTTTGAAAATGGGCGATATGGGAGGAAGAAATTGAAGGGTGTTTTGGGAAATTTTTTAGGATAATTCAAAATCGGGATGAGGATAGGATTTTTACATCCCATCTTGTACCATTTTCAGATTTTTTTGAAGAATTTTGAAATTGGGTCACCTCATAGAAATTTGGAAAAAAGAAATTCCCCCCAAGAACCAATGAGATTCACCCAGATATGTACGAATTAGTACTATTCTTTTCAAATTTCACGGATTTTGAACGTTGGAATGGCCACCTTGGCTCATTCTAGAACCTTTGGGTGTTTCCCGGGTACAAATTCACGTTTGACTAACATGCTCGTACGAATTGGAGAGGTAGAGGGAGCGGGAAAGAGGATGAAAAAGGGAAATTGGGGCTAGGGTTTATCGGGTTGATGTCGGGTTGCAGTCGACTTTGGGGTTTTGTTGTTGTTGTTGTTGTAGTTGTACGTTGCTTGTTGTTGTTGTTTTATCAGGTGTGTTGGGTGAAGGAAGAAGAGTTATAAGGGGTATTGGGTCGGGTTTGAAGTGGGCTGGGGCGGTGGAGATTGGGCCCGATAGATGGGTTCAGTTAAAAGGGGAAAATGGGCTGAGTAGATTAGGTTAAAAATTGAAAGGCGGAGGGTAGAAATTAGGCCATTTAATAAATGGCAAATTTGTCAAGACTTTAGCCAAATTTGTTTAAACTTTAGCCAAATTAAAAATCACTTAGCCAATTCCATTGCAATTGTGGCCAAGTTGATTTCAATTATAGCCAAATTGGCTAAATTGGCTAAATTGAATCAAAATTTGAAACAAACTAACGATCGATTTAACCCCGAGTTTCTTGCTTTAATAAAATCAAACAAATATTATCCAAATAAAATATTTTTGAGAATAGATTATATTTAAATCAATATTCACCCATTTGAATTATTTTTTCAAGATAGTTCTCGATTAAAATTTAATTTTTGATAAAATAATCATTTAAGTAACAAAAGATTATACGATCTCGCATACACGAATACGAAAATATATAATTCGTCACCTAAATGACAAAATTAACCCAAATAAAAATTTTAGAAAGCATTTATTCGGATAAAATAAATATTTCAATTTTATTTAAAATCGAAGAAACTCAGAATCAAATCTACCCGTGGAGGGAAAAAATTAGGTGTCAACACCTGTGGATCGTCAAGTACGTGAAAGTCGAAAGGTCGATTTACCTCTATTTTATCGAAATTTAGACCTTCATTTCCTATAAATGTATCATTTTTGATACATATGACATACTCACAATCGATGTTGCATGCACAACATCCTATGCTTTCTGGACATGTAGTATCACTTCTGATACAAATGGCGCTCTTGCAATCGATGTTGTGTACCCAACGTACAATTTCATTACATTTCAGATTTGGTACTCGTGTTGACCTCCTTGCTATGACGTTCAATCATTCTAAGATTAGTTCCAGTGTTCCCCTAATGCCCATTTTTCTGTAACTAGTGGTCAATCCCTCCAAATTTTTGCCCTGTCTGGTCAGTCGATCCTCCATTATTCTCAATCTAGTGCCATCCTTCATAGTTAATCTTCACGCGCAGGTCGCAGAACCAAAGCTCTGATACCAATTGTTATGATCTCAATCAAGATCGAAATGGAAATGCGAAAATTAAACAATTAACTCAACACTCTTTTGGGGAATTTTCTATTGTTTATCGAAAAACAGAGAAATGGTACTCAAATGAATAAGGAAATCCTATCTAGAAAAGGAAAATAAATTGATAACGAGCTCCATGTGAGAATTGATCTGCAAGAAATGAGATGAGAGAAAGAGAATCAGATTTAGATGAGGAGAGAAAGAAGAGGGTGAAAATTTATCAAATTTCAGTTATGCGCTTCTCTCTTCTCTGATGTGTATATATAACCACTTTGCCACATGGCATCATCACCGCCCTTGCGCCTTATTTAAACTTGAGTAATCTCGGCCCTTTATTCTCAATCTCATGCGTTTCTATTTGCTTTCTATTCCCGACTTCGAATCCAAACAATTACATTTGGTCGACTATTATTGAGATCATAACAAATTTTTAATTTAAATTTCCGCCCGGGCTAGGTTCAACCAAACTTTTTTTTATCGGAATTTTTTATATGCATTTTAAATATTTTAAGTGATTGATTATTGTGATTTATAATACTTTTTACGTCGTTTACAAATAACTAAATTTTATTTTAAAAAACTTAAACCTTTTATGTCTGAATTCATGATCAAAATTTAGATGTTTGATTCTCAAAATTTCAACTGTGCCACATAAATTCAGACAAAAGGTGTAACACCCCGTACATTTTCAAAACCTATACGATCAACCTAGCATGGATAAAAGTATTTAAACTTGATATAATAAGGACATACTTGAATGTAAAGTTAAAGTTAAGTGGTGGATTAAGGTAGAAGGATTAAGACGTTGGAAAAAGGGGAGAACATAAACGAGGTGCTTCCGTGACTTAATTAAGATAGTAGGTGTATCACCTACTTAACCTATTGGGCTGCATTTGGACCTATGTTAATGGACTGAATTGAGGTCCAAACTAAGTACATAAAATAGGGAAGATGACCAGCCCAACACCTAAATATAACTAAGGCCCAACATGATATGATCCAACTAGAATTAGCCCAAGTAAGTGGACTGTTTTGGACAGCTTATATAGCCAAGTAGGTGCATCACCTACTTGGACTATTTTTGACCAACAATTGGCTATGAATGGACCAAAAAGAGTCGGTTAAAGAGGGAGTATATAGGTCTCATTTCATCTCTTTTTCCATTTATTTCACTGCTGAAAAATTGTCCAGAAAATTAAAACACTCTCTCCTCTCTCAAACCCCAATCAGCCACCCCAAATTTCCCTAGGGTTCTTGGGTTAATCCTCCACTTTGCAAGCCTTGGTAAGTATTTTCCCTTGTATATTAATGTAATATATGTATAATAAAGTGTGGAAGGCAGGTTGGTTATGTTTAAAATGTATAGGGCAGTCCCTTAATTAATTGACAGTCCACTTGTGTTGGTTTTGATGAATTTGTCTTCCTTGTGGTGTGGACTTGTATAGGGGCTTAAGGTGCTGAAGAAATTAAGTTATGATGATGAAATTCCAGTATATTAAAGTGTGGTTCTTCCCCTGAATCATTCCTTTTATGTATGGCTTGATGGAAATGTTTATATGTGTTGGTAAATGGAACGTGTGTTGTAGTGAAAAGAGAACACTCTTTTGTTATGTTAAACTGAATTTTGGAACTGTTGTGGACTGATTTTGGTATGTTACTGTGGAAGGCAGTATGGTGACCTTATGGGGCGAATATATGGAGTTTCGTTGGAGTGGAAATGTAAAGGATAAACTAGGTAGGTAATCCTACCGATTTGTAACGTTTATGTTGGTTTGTGGACTGTTTTGGTGGTGTTGTCTTGGTAAGGCAGTAAGTTATAATGTAAGGGGTTGTAATAAGGATGTATGGCAGTATAAAGAAGGGGGGAGTGATACACCATGTGGTTAGGAGGTTGGGCAGTTTTTACTTCCCGTTAAGTAACTAATTGCCATTTTATAAACTTGAAATATAATTAGCTTTTAATGTTAGCTCCATTACGTACTTGTGTTGTAGAGTAACACATAAGGAAGGAGCTGAATCATTGTATCCACATAGTGAGAAGATAAGGTATGTAAGGTTACTCTCTTTCGTATCCTTTGGCATCATATATTGTCCACCTAACTAATGACTTTGTTTCCGCTCCGAAATGTTCTAAAGTACCTCAATACATATTTACTATCAAATTTCAGATATTCTCTTTTGTTGTTCCAAAAAGGATCCATAATGTTATAACCACCACCATAACAACTTCAAAGATTGAATAAAGTAAGCAACTCAATATGGTTATGTTCGGGTGGCAGCTCGAGGGGGCTTATAGCCCAGCATAGAGACGATCCCGATTTAATATGTATGGGTGGAAGCTCGAGGGGGCTTATAGCCCAGCATAGAGACGATCCCAGATTATGTTACCACTGATCAGTTGGGTATATGTATGGCATGCCTTATACAGACAAGAAAAGTAAAGAAAGGAAAACGGAATTAATGAAAGTAATGTATACGGTTCCACAATTACAGTAAAGGTGGTTTATCAGTATTATCTATTCACTTGTATTTGATTCCATTTGAGTTCCTATATCTCATGCAGTTACTTATAGCCTTACATACTCAGTACATTCTTTCGTACTGACGTCCCTTGGGGGACTTACCTTACTTGATGCAGGCACAGGTGCTAGTAAGCCTCCACAGTAGGATACGAGTCATCCACAGACTATCGGTGAGCTCCAGGTTACTTCGGGGCTTTCCGAGTCATTGTAAATTTGTTTTGGTACTGTGCAATAGTGGTATAAGGCGGGTACTTGTCCCGACCTTAGTTTTGGTTATGTACATCTTTTAGAGGCTTTGTAGACCATGGTAAAGTCAAACGCTGAAGTGTCTTGCCTTCTTACAGTATGGCCCCAACGGCCAAGTCTCGTATCTATTTAGAACGTGTTTACATAATTTCTATCACCAATATATTCTATTTACATGTGGCAGAATTTTTATTCACTTGATGACATGCATACGAATGTACTTGAACGTAGGTTGGTTCTCTCGGGCCTTAACGGTTTTGGGTGCCAGTCCGCCTCAATGGGATTTGAGGCGTGACAGAAGGGGTATTATTAAGTTTTTTCATGATATTGATATGAAAAAATTGTAATAATTTTTGTGTGCAGTTCTTAAATATCTAAAATTTTAATTTTAAATTATTTATTGATTAATCTAATAGTTCCAAAAATTAATTGACTTTCGAAAAATAATACTTGACAAATATTTTGGGATAGAGGGAGTATATTATTTACCCTTATACTCCTTTAATACCACAACAACAACACCAATAACAATAATAATAGATCTAGTGAAATCCCACAAATGAAATATGGGAGGATAAAGTATACACAGACTTTACCAGTACCTTGTGGAGGTAGAGAGACATTTTATACCCCAGCCTCATGAAACTAGTGTATATATCATATATCATATATCATATATCATATATTATATATTATACTAAAAGTGGGAAGAATTTAGAGACAAAGTTGGATTACGAAAATAACCTTTAAAAGTTAATTGACAGTTTTGCCCTATATCACTAAGAAATTACCTCTCATTAAATGATATATTTACTCATGTTAGGACTTTTGATTTCTAATAATAACTTCTGTAGGTGCATTCACCCCACTGTTGTTGTCTGCTCCTTTGAGCTTCCAGCGTTGAATTCATCCGTTAACAACCGTTTCATATGCTTTGTTCTCTTTATAAATTAAAATGCATAATGTGTTGTCTCATTTTATTTTTACTATTGTTTTCTTTATGTCGAGTACTTATCGTAGAGTTAAATCGTTTCTCCCATAAAAAGGTTGGCTCTTTCAGCTTTTATTTTTCTTATTTGGTGATTGGTACATGTTATTTGTTATTGGTAAAATGCATTTTTTTCTATATATAAATACTTTTTATTCGTTTTGTTGTTTTGTTTTACGACTTCAAGGCATTTGATTTATTCTTCAAGGTCTTAATTAATAGTTGTTTTTTATCATGACTTAATTAGTTTATCTTTAGGTCAATTTCAAATTGTTAAATGTTGCACTTTTTTTTTTTTGGTGTAAATTAACTAATATTGTTCCTTCTAATTTATAGATGACACGACTACAATTTTGAGTCAGACAAAAGGTACATGTATATGCAATTAGGGGGGAGTCAGGTAGGGCCGATGGGGTTCTTCTAAACCCCGTTTTCGTAAAAAATTACATTAGTTATATATAATTAAAATTATTTTTTATGTATATATAGTAGATGTTGAACCTCCTTCTAACTTCTTTGTGTTTTTGCTTTTTCAAATTGAATGAAAATATTGGCTCTTGCCACTATATGCAACAATGATTTAAATATCTACCATAACTAACTATTACTTATTTACAGGTGTAAATCATTGAAATTGATAATGAACTACTAATCATTTTAAGGAAGACATATGTCGATCGAGTTACTATACTGCTTCTATAAAATACTACTTTCATCAACAACAACTTCTTTATAAATATGTTGTTATAAAAAGGAGAAGACCACAATTTCTTAAAGACAAAATAGGAACTTTTAGACTTGAAGTATTTGTAAATTGCAATCACAATCAATACTACTCATATTCACATTTAAATTATATAACTGAAATATAAAAGAAAAGAAAATTGTCAAGTTTTATATGTGATATGTTAGAAAAATCATATAATTGAAGTCATTTGGACATACTTTTTTGAGTTTTATTATATAACCTTTGTAATTTCTTAAAATATTTTAAAATCATTACGATACATTTAATAAAAATAATAAAAGTAGTAGCAAAAAGTAAAATAGGAAGAAAGAAAAATGTGTAAGACATTATCCTGACCATAAGTGCGAAAAGGTTTTGGACTTGTTTGCCTTGATAAATTGAGTTAATGATTGGGTTACATTGTTATTATCATGAAAAAAAATAGTTTCAATATAGTCCATCTTTTCCTATTCCTCTCATGCTTACTTCTTGAATTATATATCATCATATTGTTATAAAAGTGAAAATGACAAAAATTTAAAATTAAATTACTAAAATGTTCGTTAAAAGTTTAACCATCTTTTTACCTTTTAAATTCAATTTAGTCCTTACAAGGATTGCCAGATATGTAAGTAATTTCAATTTAAAAAGATACAAAGTAGTAAATTATTCTTTTAAACACAAGAAAGATAGATGCATTGTATCCGAACCAAATAAAAGTCCATTGATATGTAAATCTGTTTAAAGAGGAAGTATCTAAGAAGTCATATATTCAATGGGAAAACAAAAACAGAAGAGTGATGAATTTTCAATAACATATCATATTTATGGTGATAATGATAAGGACAAGGAACCAATTGTAACATAGAAGAAGATGAATTTGTAACTATTGGTGAAAGCGTTATATACTTAGTTAAACAAAGACAATTTAGTAATAGCATTGATAGGTAGTATATTAGGGGGGAAAAAGCAATGAAGACAATCAAGCATCATTTCATGTATTTGAAGAAGTTATGTCACATTGTATCATTTGTATGAGTTTATCCATTTGCTTATCTTCATTAATTCTCTCTGGTGAGAGCTATTCTTGACAATTAGATGGTACTTTCTCATCGATGATTTCTTTGAATTGCTTTTTTTGGGGTTAAAGTTTCTCAATTTCCAGATTAGCTTCTTCAAATTTTCATGCATCTATGTATTATCATTTAAGCTTTAAAGATTGTAAATCTTAATTAATTTATATTCTAACATTCATCTTAATTTGTTTGTTATTTTTGATAATAGTTGGATATCACAGGTTATATGCCTTCATAGCTTCGCGTATCGATATTAAACTTTTTTTTTGTTACTTCTTAGACTTTGCAATTTTTCTTCACTGGTAACTTTTACTATAATGCTAAAAGCATGAGTTGGTTGTTTCATATTTTTTATGGTTTGAATTCGCTGTCAAGGAGAGCAGTGAACTCCATACTTGAAGAGAATTAAGAGTGTTCGGCATGTATATATATAGTATCAAACTTCAAAGAATATTTTTTTTACTTTGATATAATAATTGAATAAAAATTGTTTTAGTTACCAGAGAAATATATTCTAAGAAGTTGCACTTTTGCCTTTTTTTCAGAACTAAAACAAATTTTAATTAAAAACTATATATTTTTTCGAAATACTATTAATATGGGAACACGTGCAACGTGCGTACCCAGAAACTAGTATATATATATATACATACACATCTTCAAACAACGTAAATCTCAATTCGCTCAACCATTCATCAAGCTGTACGTTTTTTCTTTTGTTTTCTTTGGGATGAAATTTTCTACAAAGTTAATTACTCTGTTTATTATTAGCCAACCCCTCTGATATTGGATCCAACAATCAATTAACCAAAAACCTGTAATCTTTTTTTGACCGAAGTCCAAACAGATCCAATTTCTTTTTAAAAAAGTTCAAACCTCTTACTCAAATACACTATTATGTATTATATAGGTACTGTCTAGATAATGTATAAACTATTATGTATTACATGTACACTGTCATATATACATATAGTGTTATAAACCAAATGGGAGAGCGTAACCCAAAAGACTAGTTTGATAGGTAGGAGAAAGTGGGGCCGCGACTCGGAGTGGTGGCCTGTGTGCCAGGAGTGGTGGCCTGGACCCAAGAGGGGTGCCAGCCATGACCAACGAGATCGTTGATTCTCAAGTGGGGGCGATTGTTATGTGTCAATTGCCCCACATCGGATAAATAAAGAAATGCTAATGGGTTTATAGGCTAAATGAGTTCTTCCACCTATCAGACTAGCTTTTTGGGTTGGGCTCTCCCGTTTGATCTATAACATTTGATCTATATCATTTTTCGTGTATGATATCTCAAGCTGATGCATACAGAGAGATCTGGTTCTTACTAAATATTTGCACCAGCATAATTGTACTAGAGCTAGCAGACCCAACTATTTTTGCTCGTACTTTTGTAACTAATGTGCATCTTCTTGATGCCTTCAATGAAACATTCACTTCATCAAAAAAAAAAAAAAAATTATTAACGATTAAGAGTTTGTGCTATTAATTCCTGCTTATTGTTAATTATTATAGTGAATCTTTTTCTTCTATATGTATCATCCAGAGTGAATGCTACGAACTATGTTGCCTTATGCCTGCTTTTCCTTCTGCTGTTGTGTATTGTAAAGTGGTTTCCATGCATAGAAATGGTGTGACGTCAAAATGAAACTCGAAATGGGATACACCATTTCTGGACCGAGTTTAATAGTTGTGATATGGATCATAACATCACCGGCTCATTAACCATTCAATTACATGCTTCAAGGGTACATAATTTATATGTTCAGAAATGGATCAAGGTGAATTAGCACCTTAGGTAGAAGAGGTGCTTATTAAAGGGTGATGTAGACAGTGAAGCCAGTATTGTTTCAATCCCATCAGTGGTATGTTGATCCAATCAGTGGTATGTTGATCCAAAGGAGGAAGAGTCTCAACAGTGGCATATCCTTTAGCATTTTCATACGTGTCAGTCCGTCCAACAGTTGGTGTGGCTGTCCTGTGAACTCCAAAAAGGTGCTGTCAAGGCTGAAGTGTGGATGTAAGATCCTTGTGTGTTGCAAAAAACAGCTGATCCCAGTTCATGCATCTCAGTCATTTCATTGTCAACAACAATAATTGAACCAAAATGAGCCTAATGAAGGGACATGCCAAGCTGCCCAGCTGTAACAAAGGTTGGTTGTTTCTACCATTGACCACGCTGTAATTGCCACTATGTTGTAGGACACTGTTGGCTTCTTGTTAATTTAGGCCTAAAAGGAATGGATAATTGATTGTCATTGAACGATGCTGTTAAAGGTGTTCAATGGAACTCTGCCATTGATTATTATGCTTGGAGAAAGGCGAACTGTTTGCATCAGAATTGACTATGATTGCAGTGAGTACTCTTCCTGAAGGGCTTTCAAGGATGCCATGCATGAAGAAGGAAAATGTATGGTGACAGAACGGATTTGTCAGTGGCACCTGAGATAGCAGTTGTTGGTGTTTCAGTGACGGGCTGTTTTATTGTTAAGTAGCAGGAGGAGTCACTGAGGCAACAACAGGGGCTGAATCTGGTTTAGATTCGGCTGGTAAATCTGCTGGAGGAGCCACTGTGGCAGCAGGGATGGAAGGATCAGCAACAGGCTGTTGTAATCAGTAGATGGTTAGCGTGCGATGTGTCAATTGGTGCCACCACAGTAGGATCATCAATTCATGAAGGATCAGAAAACGTGCACACTTCATCAAGGATTCTTGCTAAGTTGACCCAGCCAAAGCTGAGGGCTAGGAGAAAAATGCAGAAGGTAGCATGAAGTGTTTCCGAGGTGAGTTATACCTTTCTCGGCCTTTTGGCTAAGATCAAGCGTTTCAGAGATGCGTTGGAAAGTCTAGCCATCTTTTTTCTTGAGAAAAGTTTCTAGGATGATAGATGAAAACAAACAAATGAAGAGTTGAGTAAAGTTTGAAAGAATGAAGGCTCAATGGATATATAGTTCCATTATGAGGTGTTTTTGCTAAGGAATGACAGATACCCTTAGGTTCTTATAATTAAGGTGGATGTAGGATGATTTCAATTCCAACACATCAAGACAGAAGTAATGTCCTCCATGGAAAATGAGTTACTATATCACAACTTTGTGTGCAGGTCCAAGCAAACAATTCACGGACCACTGATATCTTCCACAGACCACTGATATTTTTTTACCGTCTTTGAACTAAAGAGAAAGCAAACTGCACTAAAAGCATCTCATCCCAATTCCATCACACACACAATTCCCATATATTGACAGGAAACTCAATTTAAGTTCTACATTGCAAATTGCCAATAGAGGGGACCAAGAAAATGATGTACCCAAACCTACAGAGATTAACAAGTTTCATATTATCAAATGCAAGCACAGTATAAGAAACGGTTTACCTAGTAACAAATAAAAATACAATAGAATTATGTGATGCTGGGACAATATATATGTGCCATGTTTAACTAATGCTAGTTTAATATCGAGTTTCTACAACACATGGATATGGACAGAGATTGACGTACATATTCCCCGGGTCAACACTAAACCGGATTCAACAGCCCATAACTATTAACATTAATGCTTTGCATTTGAATGCCACGGCCCTTCGCGCATCAATGTCGTCAAAAAGATGAGATTTTTTTTAAAGGCATAATATATAAACAAATGCTAAGTAAACACTCTAACTTTGAGTATGCACATCTAGACACTTTAACTCATCTCCAATGTGTCCGTTGAACATTCCAACTTACAAAATGATTATCTAGACACCTCCAAAACTTATGTGTCACAGCGTCGGGTGTCCACGAGCCATAGTGGGGACAGGTTGGAGCATTTAGTTGTCAGTTGAGACCAAGTTGAGTGTCTACATATGCACTCTCAAAGTTGATGTGCTTACTTATCAGTTGAGGTCAAATTTGAATGTCTCTATTTATATTTTATGCCTTTTTTAGATCAATACATATTAAGAAAATGGATTTGTACGGCTAACTCTTTCTAGTTTCTATGTAAAGCATGTAAGTCGTCAACAGGCAGAAGTATCATCTACGTTGCAAGAGGTAAATGCCACTTATAGGAACAACGGTGCTAGTAAATTATGTCAAAAAATCAAATATGAGGGAAGGTTTATGAAATTATTCTTTTAAATATTTAGTTATAATGACTTTGTATATAAAATGTTCTAAACATAAGTGATTGTGATAGATAATTTGTTATATTTGGATGATCATGCAAGATATATTCTCTCATAACAGTCCAGATGCTTTTTTGATTAGCTTCAGAGATTGATCTAGGATTTTAAACTTTGGTAATGTCTGATGGGCTGCTCCAATTAAACCACCACATTTTTTCTTTGGAATAATTATTTTTTTGTAGAGAGACACCTATTTTGGGAAGGAAGGAGCATCTAACTAGTTTAATCGCAAACATTCATATTCCTGAACTACTACTTAAAGTGCGTAAACTTTAATAATGAATAGCACCAAGGGATGCGATGAGATAATTGACATTTCTCCCCCTCTTTAATCCAAGGTATTAAGTTCGTATTATGAGGCAAAAAATAGTGAAAATTAATCACAACTTAGACTCTTAGAGGCCAGCTCATTATGACATTTCTTATGCAGAAATTACAAATAGTGCATGAAATCGTTTATGCAAAATTTACAAATAATAACATATTATTATTTCTAAAGTTTGTGTTTGGGTAAAAATATCAGGTGGGCAATTTAAAACTAGTTAACAACGGGTGAAACTAATGGCACATGCAATGGAGCATTACGATGGAAGTATTTTTTTAATTTTGAATACCACTAATCTATGAAATGGCTTGCTGTAAACGTACTTTCTTTTGAACTATTATCACACTTCATGTTATAGCATTTGAAAGTTTCTTAGATGGTATACTTCTAGAAATTGTTAACCGTGGAGTTTGTACAATGAAGGAAAAATATCAATTGTAAGATGCTATCAATTAGCCAGTTCTGTTTTCAGTAATTTTAGGTCCTATGAGTAATTCTTATGCAAGTAGAAAAAATTGAGAACTTCAAATGCTCTTTAACTAGTATAATGTTGCTCAAACAATCGGTCTCAAGGATGAATAAAGGAAGAGGGTTGTGGTAGGGTTGCCGTAAAACTTGTCAATTGGTGGAAAAATCCTCATATAATGCATATGACATGAATTGAGCTTAAATGGAGAAACATGGTCATTGATGATTCATATAGTTGATTACAACTCATTTAGAAACGAGACATAATTGTTATTGTATAATATTGGTTTGAGATTCAATTTAAATGGAAAAAAATATGATTAGCGAGGATTTATATAATTGATCCTTATTTGAGATTTATGCATAATTGTTAGCAGATGAAATTTGTTGATAATGTACAAAATTAGAAACCAAATAAATGTCTGAGAAATTATGTTTGCCCGGATCCATAAGCGATAAGTAGTAGTAAAAATTTCATCATCAGTAAATACGATAATCTTTTATTAAAGGTCTCATTGGCTCCGTGTCCACCGAAAGTCGGTAACCTTCGTCACCATCACCAATAAATACTCTCAGAGATCTTATCTTCATTTTATATTATATGCCCACTACTAGAAACCTATTGAACAAAGTAAATGTTTTGTTATCTTTGTAAGTCCCACGTCGGAGACTCAAAGCAAATTTTAGTACTATATATTTAGCTGATAAACAATACATGGTCGCTGAGCTCAGTAGCGTGGTCTTGTAACCCAAGTGGGGGCATTATTGTAGTGGAATGTTGGGTTGGCTTAGATGGTTAGTCTTGGTAGGCAAATTTCTGGCTGCCCTGTCCAAGCTTAGAGTTGGATCATGTGACCAATAGAAAGAATGGGCTGCTTGATTCCTAAAGAGGGGCAGACGTGTGAGCTGGTTTTACAGAGCTACGAACAGCTCCCGCTTTATGCAGTGGAAGGATAATGGGTCGGTGCTTACCAAGTATAATGGACTGCTCCAATTAAACCACCACTTTTTCTGTGTCAGTTATGGGCCTTTTCATTTCAATACTTTTTAATTTCTCTCACATTTTTATCTGAAATCAGTAATTTTGGCTCAAACTCTGTATTTGTGTTCAAAAATTCACTTAATATGTATACATAATTTATCAAGAACCCCAATAAGCTGTGTTTTCTAACATCCAGAACTCAAAATTCAAAATCCTAGCTCCACTCTACAGTCTACACCGAAGTAACTCGGAGTGGCGATAAAATTTGCCCGTTATAGCAACTTAGTCCATGAAGTCAAGAATGGGAACATGGAAATCACTAATCTTAACAATAAGGGCGTATCGCTTTTCTCTTCTGGTCTACTTAACTTACCCTTTTCCATAGGTATCTTTGATGTTTCAGCAGATGATTGAGCTGAACTTTCAAATGAACCTGTGCTAGATTCCATTTCTTGATCAAGTTCATCCCACCCTCCATGTTTAGAAACCTCTCGGGCATCCTTACTAATTGAAACGTCATTGTTGGAAACCCATGAGTGATAACCTGTTTTTCTCTTTTGTGTCCTGGAACTTCCTCCTCTTCTCCAAAAGTTTGTCTTGCTTGAGGTGGGAGCACGCACGCTGTCTCTTAGTTTTACTCTTGCGCTTTATTGGTTTGTTTTGTGTCACATCCAGCATCTCTTGGATTGCAAAAGAAAATGTGGATTGTCCAAGAGGAAAGGCTAATGCCATAATAAAAGCTTTAGGTCCTCCTGTTATAAGCAATGCTATTAGAATTGGTGGAAGTGCCCAAGTACCATAGAACCAGAAAACCTGCACTGCTCAAGAATGCTGACTTGTTAGTTATTTGACAAAAATCATCTACCTACACTCCAATTTCTGTTCGAGAACCTTAGAGCATGGCTAGTGATTATCTAATGGATTTTGTGGCTCTCATTCGTGTTGTTAAGCACCAAATATTTAAGAACGTTAGATAGTTTGAAAATGTAGTGAAAAGAAAGCTACTGAAGGCATAGAATAAAATATTCACCAAACAGAGCTCTTAAATGATTATGTAATCGTTTTCTTAAGAAATGTATAATAACAATCAAAGAATCTTTCTAGTCGGAAGCCTCAATCCTGGTTAGTAGTACTGCAGAGTGCAGTCAGATAATACATAAATGCGGCAGAGCCAGGATATTGGACATGGACAATGGTTAGGTGAAACTTTCAGGGTTTGGGAGATTTGATAGGGTAAAAGACGTGAACAAAAGCTTGGACGGGAGGACTTTTGAGAACAACTGGTAATATATTCCATTAACCAACCATTTATAGGAAGAACGCTTAAAACTCAATGAAGATCTCAGAAGAATAATTAGATGTGTATAGGAAATTATTTCAATGTTGAAGTTGTTGAGTTTTGATAGTTCTCTTAAAAAAAAAAAAAAAAGATCCCTTTTTTTACACAAATCTCTTCCGCAACCTATGCCTAAATTATCATGAGCATCTATTGCAAAAGACTGGTTAGAGAGATCCTATTTTCCACTTAATGAAAGTTACTTTGAGGCAGTCTTAGCAAAGCATTCTGATGTACATTGGAAGTTTAAGACACAAGTGGTTAGCTTCTTTGTTGTTGTTTTGGCGATGATCAGTGTATTCCAACACAAGTGACATCATTAAATGTATGTAGAACACGCCATTGGTCTAAGCACGTAAAAAATTTCAGCATAATGGAAAAGCTTGATAAGAAAAATGTTTCATGATAGAAAATCTTGGAATATAGTCAATTATTAGATAGCTTCTTCCAGCTTGGTGGAGTAGATGAAAAAGTTTCTTTGGAGTAATCTAGCTTTCAATTCAAGATTATCATCCCAGCAACTGCTAACCTTCATTAATTTAGAATCATGTACTCCAATTTGAACTCAAAGAACATAACTTATGTGTTGTTTTTCGGGTTTGGTAAAATCTGTATTTTTCAACAATAACTTCAATCACATGTTCAAACTAAATAAGAACAATCACATGAAGTCGTAAGTTTGTATTTCACAACTTTGAACCTTAAAATAGGTTCAACCCAACTCTTCAACATCAACAAAATGAAGTTCAAATTATTTTCTGGAAAATAATAAAACCAAACAACTTCAAACACAAGTTCAACAATTATGAACTATCAGAATGAAGTTTCTACTATTTTCTGAAAAATAGTAAAATCGTAAAAAAAAAGATGAAGACAGAAATGGAGAATCAAGTCCACCGAATTCACGGTGTGTCCTTAAGAAATTTATTCCCCTCAAGTACCCGAGGTTATGGAATCTTTCCTCCCAGGATAAAATGATTCAATTCAGTAGAATAGCGGTACCTCAAATTCTATCGAACAACGAACTCACTCAGCGATTTGATGATCACACTTGAGGTTTTCAAGAAGAAGAGAGTGTTTTTCTTTCACTAAATTCGTCACCATGCCTAAGGAAAAATTCAGGTATTTATAGCCAAAAGGTGGTGCTTCAGAAAAGAAGCAATTGTTCATGAAAAGAGACAACTTTCTGAAATGTCACGACCACCTAAGCCCGCAGGTGCTTAGTTTTACAATTTCCAGAATCTGCCAGCGGCCTGCGTGCCACCTGCGCCCGCAGGTCACTAGGTGCGCGCGCAGGTCGCTTCTCAGCGGCCAACCAGTATGTCTCTTCCTCGAATGGACGCGTCCCTTCGAGATGCGTTGTGACATGCGTCCGCATATAGAGAAAACTTGTCGTATCAGATTTTTTGGATTAAAAACTTCACTAATTATCAAGTTTCAAATGAATTTTGTCCAAAAAGATAATCACTCGATCAATCATTTGACAAATCCAAATCCAAATCCGAAGCCGAAGCCGAATCGAGCGAGCGACAACGACGACGACGCGAGGCTTAACTTGTTCTTGCCTCACTATCCACATGAAGGAATACATCTCAATATATGCACAAGAAAGTTCCTTTCTCCCACCAATGTGGGAGAATCACTCTTTTTTAAAGTGAAAGCACAATTCACTTTTTCCCTTCATTTGTTCCCTCCATTTTCCATAATCATTTCATCACTAGAACTCAGCAATCCCCCACATGAATGGGGAATGGCTATTTCATTTAAAATATTCGGACAAGTGTGTGATCAACAAGCAAAGATTAATTGCATCTGGATAAGTAGGTTTCCCTTTGAACTTTCCGTAGTGAACTTACATCGGATGCACTCGGTCAATCGGTAGATGTGATATCTTTGAATCGTCAAACTTTAATGTACACCTAGATAACCCAAGTCACACAACCAGTCTTTTACCGTTTATGGTTCTCACGGTTTTATTCGTTTCAGCCATGAACACGACCTGGTTTCATGAGAGCATAGAGAATAGGCCTTTATTATCATTCTCCTTGAAGCGGCTTCCACTTCACCCTCACATAGGTGATTCCTAAACGTTTCAATCCTATAGATCAAACTATTTGGTCAAATTTTTCAAACTTAGAAACCATTAAAAGACTACCAACCATAAGTTTTATCCTTGTTTCCTGAACATTATCTTCATTATAAGAATGGATTGACCGTCAGTCACAACTTTGTTTGATCTCTTTAAACCTAGCTCTTGGGATCTCCAGTCCACTAGGTAGAGTTACCGACGTGATGACATGTCCTAGGCCATAAACCCATTTCCTTCGATGATCTCTCAACTCCCTCTCTAGATAGGCCTTTTGTAAGTGGATTCGACACATTATCCTTTGACTTTACATAGTCAATCGTGATAATTCCACTAGAGAGTAGTTGTCTAACGATATTATGTCTCCGTCTTATATGATGAGATTTATCGTTATACATCATGCTCCCTGCCCTACCTATCACAGCTTGACTATCACAGTGTATGCATACTGGTGCCAAAGGTTTGGGCCAATAAGGAATATCTTCCAAGAAATTTCGGAGCCATTCAGCTTCTTCACCGTCTTTATCTAATGCGATAAATTCAGATTCCATTGCAGAGCGGGCAATACATGTCTGTTTGGATGATTTCTAAGAGACTGCTCCTCCACCTAAAGTAAATACATATCCACTCGTGGATTTTCCTTCATTCGATCCGGTGATCTAATTTGCATCATTATATCCTTCAATTACCGCAGGATATTTGTTATAATGCAAAGCATAGTCTTGAGTATGTTTTAGATACCCAAAACTCTTTTCATTGCCATCCAATGAGTTTGATTGGGATTACTCATGTACTGACTCAATTTACTAATAGCGCGTGCTATCTGGTCGCGTACAATTCATGATGTACATCAAACTTCCCAACACTCTTGCATACTTCAATTGTGAGTCACTTTCACCTTCATTCTTTCGAAGTGCATAACTCACATCCAATGGAGTCTTGGCAATATTGAAATCCAAATACTTGAACTTGTCAAGTACCTTTTCAATGTAATGAGACTGTGACAATGCCAACCCTTGTGGAGTTCTATGAATTCTTATACCTAAGATTACATCCGCAACTCCAAGGTCTTTCATATCAAACTTGCTCTCAAGCATTTGTTTCATAGCATTTATGTCAGAAATGTCTCTACTGATGATCAACATGTCATCCATATACAAACAAACAATGACTTTGTGATTCGGAGTGTCTTTAATGTAAACACATTTATCACATTTATTTATCATGAATCCATTTGCCTACATGGTTTGGTCAAACTTTGCATGCCACTATTTAGGTACTTGTTTTAGTCCATAAAGTGACTTAACAAGTTTGCACACTTTCTTTTTTTTTACCAGGAACCACAAAACCCTCGGGTTGTTCCACGTAAATTTCTTCCTCCAATTCTCTATTTAAGAATGCAGTTTTCACATCCATTTGATGGATTTCAAGATCATATACCACAACTAATGCAACCAACATCCGAATGGACGTTATCCTTGTTATTGGCGAGTATGTGTCAAAATAATCAAGGCTTTCTTTTTGTCTAAAGTCTTTCACAACAAGTCTTGCCTTGTATTTGTCAATAGTACCATCAGCTTTCATTTTCCTTTTGAAGATCCATTTAGAACCTAAAGGTTTATTTCTTGGAGGAAGATCAACCAATTCCCAAGTATGGTTGCTCAAGATTGAATCAATCTCACTATTGACAGCTTCTTTCCAAAAGGATGAGTCCGCAGACGACATCGCTTCTTTAAACGTTAGAGGTTCATTTTCAAGAAAAAATGTTACAAAATCTGAACCGAAGAAAGTCGACGTTCTTTGTCGCTTACTATACCTTGGATTCTCTTCATTAAGTATATTCTCCCTTGGTTCATCCCTAGGTCGTTTAGACCCTGCGCTAGACAACTCATGTCTAGTCTTATACGGATAAATGTGTTCAAAGAACTCAGCATTATCAATTACCATATTATCATGGATATCCGGATGGTCATATTTATGAACCAAAAATAGACATGCTTTACTATTTGTAGCATATCTGATGAAAACACAGTCCACTGTCTTTGGTCCTATTTTCACCCTTTTGGGTATAGGAACTTGGACTTTTGCTAGAAACCCCCACACTTTGAAATATTTCAAGTTGGGTTTTCTTCCTTTCCATTTCTCATATGGAATAGATTGTGCCTTTCTATGGGGCACTCGATTGAGTATTCGATTAGCTGTAAGGATAGCTTCCCCCATAAGTTTTGCGGTAAACCTGAACTTATAATAAGGCATTCATCATTTCCTTCAATGTTCGGTTCTTCCTTTCCGCAATCCCATTTGATTGAGGTGAGTATGGGACCGTAGTTTGATGGACAATTCCATTTTTCAAACATATCTCCGCAAAAAGAGATTCATATTCTCCACCCCTATCACCTCTTATCATTTCGATTTTTTTATCCAACTGATTTCCAACTTTAGTTTTATATTTTCTAAATGCATCTATTGCCTCATCCTTACTATTAAGCAAATAGACATAACAGTATCTAGTTCAGTCATTAATAAAAGTTATGAAATACCTTTTCCCACCACGAGATGGTGTCGATTTCATATCACAAATGTATGTATGAATTAAGTCTAAGGGATTAGAATTCCTTTCAACAGACTTATACTGATGCCTAGCATACTTTGATTCAACACATGTTTGACACTTTGATTTACTGCACTCAAAGTTAAGCAAAACTTCCAAGTTAATCAGTTTTCGTAAGGTTTTATAATTGACATATCCCAAACGTTCATGTCATAATTCATTTGACTCAAGCAAGTAAGAAGAAGCCTCAGCTTTATTCTTTTCAACAGCCATTGCATGAAGTTTGAAAAGGCCCTCATTGAGGTATCCCTTTCCTACATACATTTAATTCTTGCTTATTTTAATTTTCTCCGAAACAAACACACATTTAAACCCGTTTTCAATGAGTAGTGTTGTCGACACTAAGTTCTTTCTAATAGTAGGAACATGGAAAACATTGTTGAGGGCCAACACCTTGCCGGAAGTCATTTTTAGGAATATATTTCCACTTCCTTCAACCTTGGATGTTGCATTATTTCCCATAAAGATCACTTCTTTGGGACCGGGACCAGCGGTATCATAAGTAGCAAAAACTTCTTGGTCCGCACAAACATGTCTAGTGGCTCCTGAATCTAACCACCATTCATTTGGATTTCCAACTAGATTATATTTTGTGATCATTGCACACAGATTTTCAATCTTTCCAGTTGCTTCCAACATGTTTATTTTATTTCTTTTCTTGTTCCTTTTCAAAACTTGACAACTTAGAGCTTTATGGCTAACTTTACTACAATTGTAGCACTTGCCTTTGAACTTTTTCTTGTTCTGCTCTTTCTCTTGTCTAGAAGAATTCTTCCTCTTCATATTATGCACAACATTATCTTTAACAAGATTTACACACATCATTGTTGATTTCTCACGCAATTTAATATCCTCTTCTATCTTGAGACGAACCACAAGATCTTCTAAACCAAACACTTGGTTTTCAAACATTTCTTTTTCTGGAACATGAGGATATCTACTTGTGAACATTTGCATTTCAAGTTTGGTTAGCCAAAAGAACATCATTTGCTGCCATTCCTTAAAGTTCACACCAGAATATTTTTTCGGTTTCTCTATCGTTTCCATTGCTTCAGCAATATCTGAACGACTTAATGATGCAACATTGGTTGCCGTTGGGACAACACCAATCACAACCGAATCAATTCGTTGTTTAATTTCATTCGTCATTTCCTTGTCAAGCTTTGACAAACACTTTAGTATTTCAGAATACTAACTATAAAGACTTTAATTTTTAAACACTTGTTTCTAGTCAACAATGAAGTTTTTATGTCTTCAAATTATCAACCTAATGATTTTTGATATCTGACGAAGTTTTTATATCCTTCAAATCAAACACAAATTCAAACAGAGTAAAAATCCATAGATTTTAAACTCCAGAAACTAATACAAAGAGTTCAACGAATCGGTGAAGTTTTTATGTTCTTCGAACCGAATTCACAGTCCAATTTCTCAGCAAAGTTTTTATATTCTTTAAACTGAGGGAGTAGAAATCGAAAGATTTAGTCTCCACAAAATCAAACACTGTACAAATTATCAAGTACTTAATAAATTCCTTAAGATTGTTGTTTTTCGGGTTTGATAAAGTCTATATTTTCCAACAATAACTTCAATCACATGTTCAAACTACATAAGAACAATCACATGAAGTTGTAACTTTGTATTTCACAGCTTTGAACCTCAAAATAGGTTCAACCCAACTCTTCAACATCAACAAAATGAAGTTCAAATTATTTTCTGGAAAACAATAAAACCAAACAACCTCAAACACAAGTTCAACAATTATGAACTATCAGAATGAAGTTTCTACTATTTTCTGGAAAATAGTAAAACCGTAAGAAAAAAAGATGAAGACAGAAATGGAGAATCAAGTCCACCGAATTCACGGTGTGTCCTTAAGGAATTTATTCGCCTCACGTACCTGAGGTTATGGAATCTTTCCTCCCAGGATAAAATGATTCACTTCAGTAGAATAGGGGTACCTCAAATTCTACTGAACAACGAACTCACTCAATGATTTGATGATCACACTTGAGTTTTTCAAGAAGAAGAGAGTGTTTTTCTTTCACTAAATTTGTCACCATACCTGCGGAAAAATTCAGGTATTTATAGCCAAAAGGTGGTGCTTCAGAAAAGAAGCAATGGTTCATAAAAAGAGACAACTTTCTGAAATGTCACGACCACCTGCGTCCGCAAGTGCTTAGTTTGACAATTTCCAAAATCTGTCAGTGGCCTGCGTACCACCTGCGCTGGCACCTGCGCCTGCAGGTCGCCAGGTGCGCGCTCAAGTCGCTTTTCAACGGCCAACCAGTGTGTCTCTTCCTCGAATGGACGCGTCCCTTCGAGATGCGTTGTGACATGCGTCCGCATATGGAGAAAACTTTCCGTATCGGATTTTTTGGATTAAAAACTTCACTAATTATCAAGTTTCAGATGAATTTTGTCCAAAAAGATAATCTCTCAATCATTTGACAAATCCGAAGCCGAAGTCGAGTGAGCGACGACAACACGAGGCTTAACTTGTTATTGTCTCACTATCCACATGAAGGAATGCATCTCAATATATGAACAAGAAAGTTCTTTTCTCCCACCAATGTGGGAGAATCACTCTTCTTTAAGTGAAAAAATAATTCACTTTTTCCGTCCATTTGTTCCTCCATTTTTCATTCACATTTCATCACTAGAACCCAAAACTATGCATTTCAAGAAAACCAAAAGCAATCTGGTCCAGTCTCAGCATCGTTATAGTACAATGCTGGTTTGCGTTTAAATTTAAATGAAAAAAAATGGTTGTTGAGGATTCATATGACTGATACCCTTGCTTTGAGTCTGATGAGTTGTATTATTTTCCTCCGGCATGGTATGGATTCTAAAATTTAAATAATATACATGCATAAAGGGAAACTTAAAGATGATTTTTATTGAGATGTATTTCTTGTCAAGGTGAGTTTTGAATGATATTTTTCCCTTTGTCATTTCATAGAAACTAGATTTGGAGCATTTAACTTGTAGAAGCTATTTCTATGTATCTTAATTTTTCAAAAGTATGGAGGGCTCTGTTATTAAAATCAGCACATTAGATAGCAAGAACTTATTCTTGAGATAAATTTTCTTTAGATTTATCAGTACCCATTTCAAATACAAATACCATCTTGCTTGATCAGCTTTTAGAAGGCCTCTGCCAAAATAAAGTACTACTAGCAGGTGCTGGAAAGGAATACATTATGACTGCATTACATGAAATTTTGAAGAAGGTTTCATACTGAGAAACAAAATACAAAAAGAAAATCTTAGATTTTAATTTATTTAAAAAAAAACGTCGATTAGAAGAAGGTTTATATCCTTAGATTTTAACACTACTATTTTTCTCTTTTTAATTTACTTTCTTTCCGACTTTCTTATTCAAATTCAGACGTAATCATTTAAATGATTACTAGTATTCGTACCCGCGCGATGCGTGAATTTTATTAAAAAAAACTATTAGATTTAATGTCTTTCGAAGGAACGTACGCTTCTCCTCTTTTAAGTGTAAATCAATGCAAATAATGTGTGTATTCTAGTCCTAGTGAGAAAAGAAAATCATTAGAAAAAAGAAAATGAAAACCTCATCTAAGATTGAATATTTCAAAATACGATAATATTTTAGAAAATATTCTATTTTTGTTCTCACATAAGTACTAAATTCTTAAATAAAAAAAGAAAGGAAAATATTTTAACACTACCTTTATGGATCTAACAAAACATATAAATGGTTATCTTTTCTGAAGTGAAAACAATTAATTTTATGAAGTTGTAATAAAATTCGCGTATCATCCATAAAAAAATGTGCAACAGGTTGGTTCAGAAATCAAACTAGACCAAATGATTTATTTAGCAAAAAAATAATCACCTATGCTAAACTACAGATAAAGATTGTTTATACCACATCACATTAGAAAGCAATGATCATTTAAATTATGCTACAACTATTTTGTATTATGGTTGTTTTTGTCAGTGTTATATTCGTTTGATCATAATTTTACTTAGCAGAATCTAATGGAACTCGACATTCCCTGTGGTACGTCAGAGGTTAAACTCAGCCATAACATGAAAAGATGTATTGAGAAAGAATTATTCAGGTTCTAATGAAAAAAAAAATCAGCAATTTGGGCAAAAGTGTTATACAATATTATATTAGTTAATATGGATGTCCACTACTCTTCTCCATAATATATAGTTAATCATCCACTACCCTCACCATTATGGATGTAACTCTTACACCCTTTAACCTCCCCCATAATATTCATGGTTAATGTCATGTTTATGACAACCTTTTATATGCCTCTATGTAATAATATAAATAGAGGCATAAGGATTTGTATTGGATACACTTGAACAATTGGAAGAATAGAAAACTCTCTTCTCTTGAGCTCTCATTTCTTGTCTACTTTCTTCTTTCATATTGTCTCTTTTAACTTAGTTTTAAAACACGTTATCAGCACGAATCTCTAATTAGTTGAATTATAGAATGGAATGACCGAACCAGGTAACATGATCTTATAACCAAGTGGAGCACGTTTGCTTCTGGTAACTTGTCTTTAGTCCATTTTGACAGGAGTGTTATTAAAAAAAAAAATTGTCTATCTCTGTGTGTTTGTTTGTAAAGAAACATGATAGAAAGCATGCTAATGGTTTAGACATGATATGACATCTAATAGATGATAATTTGGGTCTATGAATTCGTAAATTCAAATTTTGATAGTTCATAGTATATATATGCATAATTTTGAAGGCTACTTAAGAGGTTTGTCTGTTTTTGAATTTTTATGATTTTTGCTATTTGGATTTTGTTTCCTAGGTTGTTAGAAAGTTGGTATAGTACTATTTATGCTATTTGTTTCTAATTTAATTATTTTTGTGGTTTAACAATTTTTTCAGTCCAATTACAGAATATTGTAGTGTTAAAGACAACAATTTTGTTATACTACAACAAATAGAAAATTGTAGTGGTAATATGATTAAAGGCTCAAGGGTATGAGTCTCATTACATGTTGGCTTATTATGCCATTGGTTGAGGATAAGATGGTGGATTCAAGTTCCATTGCATCAAAAGAGTAAGATATTGAGTTTGAGGCTCGGTGCACTATGATGATAAAATAATGGGTTCAAGTTTCATTGACTTACAGTCTAAGACGCCTCTTATATGGGTAAGACATTGGGTTTAAATCCTAATGCACCATAGTGACGTTATAATAATGAATAAGGCAAAATAATTGATGAAAAATCATGAAATCTGTCACATTGATTTGCTCCATTTTTTATGTGAATATGGTAGCGGTGCATAACAAGTCTGAAAGAAGACAAGTGGTTTAATATATTGGGTGTGAAGGAACAAAATTGTAATAGTCATCATTATGGTAAAAATGAAGAACATTAATCGTTGTCAAAATGGTCCTTCAAAAGTGAAGGTAATTTTTACCATCAATTTGGTATGAAAGGTATTGTGCACATGGTTATCGTGCAATCTAATATAAAAAGTATTATAAATCCTCCATCAAAATAATGGAATACAAAGTGTTGGTGCACTTGATCTTTCAAAGTGATGTTGAGATGGGTCATATAAATGTGACAAGTGTTTAGGCATGACAATGAGTTTCTAATGAAAATTTTTGAAGCATGTACATATGATTACTGTCCATTCCTTGAAGAGAATGTGACTTGTAATAAGCATTGTAAAATGCTTGGCCATTCTTGAAAATTAATGTGTTTATATATGTTAAAGGCTTGAATAAGAATGTGCTTATGTATGGTTGATAAATACCAAAAACTCACCTCTACGGGAGGTTTGAGAGAAATAAAGAATTTTAATTTGGTATAAAAAGGTCATTGATGTTGTAGTATGTTTTATCATGATCTACCAAAGGGTAAAAGTAAGAATGATTCTTGCCTATAAAAGTTTTGGCCATGACCAAATGGATATTAAGGTGTGGTCGAATGAATTTGTCATTGATCGTGTAAATATGGTATGCCAAAAGGACTTTGCCGAATGTTATAAAAATAAATTATTAAAGGCAAAAGTAAAGCAAGAAAGAGGTCTTGCATATCATGATTTTGACCATAATGACAATAATTTTCTCCCTAAAAGGAGATGACCGCCATACAAATGGTGTTTTGAAATATGAGGTTGTACACAAGTATTTGATAGCTTCGAAAAGGTAATGTGTTACTACATGGAGGAATGAAATTATTCATGATATTGAGATTGTAGTAAGTCTCCAAAAGAAACTTTTCAAGTTTCAAAGGAATTAAAAAAATTATTGCTTTTTTGAGACTATAAATTATGGAATGATATTTATATTCTTCATATTACTACAATCGAAACGGGTTATAAATATGAAAGGTTACCCGTTTTCCTCCTATTTGTTGATATAAATATGGGTATGGTGATGGAATCACATGTGATAGTAAACTTAAAGTTTACAGAAAATATATAAGTTGGCGTGATCGGTTGACCATCTCGGTTCAAATGTGATGCAAAATAATTGAGAATTCATGTGATTATACATTGAAGAAATAAAAGACTCTTCAAGAATTCTCCTATGTTGCTTGTTCTCACGATAAAAGATTATATCGGCTAAGGTTGGGGTTATATCCCTAAATTTTTGGAACATATAACAAGGTGAATATGGGTCCGTTCACCTGCCATGTGGACCGTTTACTATGAAATAAGATGCATCTATGGTTGGTCACATGCTCTTTGTTATCAACTTGCACTTTGATTTTTGGAAGGTTGTTTGATTTTTGCAAGGTTGTTTGCTTAAATTGTTAAATTAAGAGAATGGTTCCAAACTATAAAAGTTGATAATGTTGATTGGTTTAGCAGAAAGTGTGTGCCTCCAATTATAGTTGAACCATTGGTTATGAGAACAAATCTGCCAAAAAGAAAGTTTGGTGTGAGACGAGTTTATTTAAATGTAGCAACATTTGTATGCATCAAGCCAACAAGTTTCCCATATATTGTTGGTTCAGGATCAGGAACCAAATAAATCCATCTAAAAAATTTGAATGTGTAACATCCACCATGCACAAAGATGGATCCCCAAAGTAAGGCTGGGGTGAATGTTAGATTTTCTAACATTAGGGGGAGATATGATTAAAAGCTGAAATGCATGGAATGAATTATCTAGATCCTCGTAAAAAAAAAAGTGAACCTAAAGTTCAAGAGATAATTCATGATTTGCAAAATGTTGCAAGTTCATTGCCAGACTGATCCTATGTTATAATTCAGTTGTAAATGCTCTAATAAAAAGTCCTTGAAGGGCAGAGTCTATGGCACATTTGAAACGTGATAGACCAATTGGTTCCAAATGTAAAACTTCTTAAAGAAGGAGAGGAGCAAATGATCAAGATGGTCTTGATAATGAGGCAAGTTCTTTAAAAGAGCACCATGACATAACTCTTCATAAAACTTGACAAAGGTTCAGGTACCTGAAAATGATGAAAAATGAAGAGATCTCGATAAGTTTTGTCATAACGGAACTGATATCAAATAACCATCGACGATATTTTTTGTATAATGTAAAGCTCAACATTATAAAAGGTGACGACGATCTTGAATTCGAATCTGTCAAATCGTATGGACAGATAAATGATTGGCGAGGAAAAATACGCAATTCAAGTATATTTTATTTCACTTGAAAAGTGATGGTATGGACTTAGTCTATAGACTAAGGTATAATGTCAGTGGGGTACAAATGGATTATTGTGCGAAATGTAAAATCTTAAGATGTAAAGTACGTATTGTGCCTTGAAACACAAAGATTATTCGCAAAAGTCCTGGCATTATTATTTGGAGATGTGCTCTCTTGTGGTGGATGCAATAAGGTTTCTTTAAATCTTGCAATGTATGAAAAACTTGAATGCGTATAATGAATAATTGTCATGTCTAGCTAGACAGAAAATGCTATATGAAAATCCTTGAAGAATTTAAAAGGTTTTAAAGTGATTTGATCCATTGAATACCCTAATGGTTGCGAGATCACTCAACATAAAGAAAGATCAATTTTGATCTCATGAAAATGGTTAGTGTAATTGATGCACTTATGTATCATGTTATTTCTATACATGAGAAAATATTTTTTTGTTAATATGCAGGAAAGACTTCACTTTTATGTGGATTTGAATGAAATCAAATATTGATTGAATTTATTATTTCTAACCAATATTGTCAAGGGATTGTTGATTATGAAAGTGCAGGAAAATTATTTGATTTATATGAAGTTTGATCTCAAGAAAGTAATCTGTTTGCACATGGGAACATTGTCATATCATGTTATTCGACAAGACAGTCCATTCTATAATCTTGCAAATGAAAGTATCCGCAGTTTGGTTATTGCTACAAATAAGTTGAATGAGTTCAACAATGCAACAACTTCATGAATGTGATTTGACCACAAAGACATTGTCAATATCAACATTCGAAAAGCTGACATACAAGATTGGAAGACATCATTACAAGGATTAAGTGATGTTTTAATCAGGGGTAGTATAATACGTGTTGTACTCTTTTTTCCTTGGCCGAGGTTTTGTCCCCATGGGTTTTCCTGGCAAGGTTTTTAATGAGGCAACAAATAATGCGTATTAAAAGATATGTGTACTCTTTTTCCTTCACAAGAATTTTTTCCCACAGGGTTTTTCCTAGTAAGGTTTTAACAAGGCACATTATCTATGGACATTCAAGGGGGAGTGTTATAAAATATTATATTAGTTAATGGATGTCCACTACTCTTCTCCATAATATATAGTTAATCATCCACTACCCTCACCATTATGGATGTAACTCTTACACCCTTTAACCTCCCCCATAATATCCATGGTTAATGTCATGTTTATGACAACCTTTTATATGCCTCTATGTAATAATATAAATAGAGGCATAAGGATTTGTATTGGATACACTTGAACAATTGGAAGAATAGAAAACTCTCTTCTCTTGAGCTCTCATTTCTTGTCTACTTTCTTCTTTCATATTGTCTCTTCAAATTTTATTTAAATAATGCCACCCTATAATTCATGAAAAAGTAGCATCAACTTCCTAATCATTTAATTAAGTTGTTCTATACTTTATCAATTTGTGTGTATACAAAATAGAGCTATCTTAGAGAATTAAAAGGCAGGGAGAAGAACAAAATTGTTCACAATCTTCAAGAATTTTCCTCTATTTTATTAATTCTGTGAAGGTTACAAAGGTAAGTACCAGCGATATAGGCTTTCAGATCACAGTCTCCCGCAATCTCGATTTCCCATCTGTTACCATTCTCAAGAAGCTTCTCTTTCTCATAAAGAAGTACCTAATGGATTAAGCAATACATCAGCTAAGCCATCTAAGTAAGTTATAACCCACACATTCTCACACTTTGAGAAGAAGCTTGATATTGTTAAATCAGAGAAACTCCTAATTTACTTGGGATACAGGTCATGACACAAATATCTGCACATTCAAACAACTATAATTCATCCCTCTACAGAAAAGGAATTTTCTGAGAAACAACATCAATAAAAATATGTGTTATCTATCGTTCATGTAAGAACTTTCTTTGTAGTTTTTCCCACAGGCAAAACCTGAAAATAAAATAAAGAAAAAAGAAATAGATAGCACCAAAGCACCAATGATATATAAAAATCGAATGACACAACCAAAAATGGCTCTTATAAGAATGTATAGAGGAAGAAGAGAAGGTTGAAGAGGAGATTGGTTATAGCAGCTTTTGATCCTGAACTTGTAAAGATGAATATGAGTTTAAGTGTCTATTTGGTCACTCTATAAGTTTATATGTCTATGTTACAAAATATGTCAAGTTTAAGGAGGTATCTAGATTTTAAGCAAAAATTTTATTTATACTAATTTCACTTGGTAAATATAAGTTCAGATAACTCTGTCCTATGGCTTGGACAGATGAAAAAAGTGAAAATTTGTTGAAGTGCAATCAGACTTTTCAATGTAACTCAAAATTTGCGAGCTAGTGATCACTAACCCCATAGGCCGATTCAACTTTTCGATGTCTAATTTCATGATAAACCATCACTAAGTTTGACATTTCTGCTAAAATATCTATAGATTAGGCTATTTCAGTAATGGTGCAGAGAGAATTTGGGAAATTTACTTGTATTGAAAGAAAATGAGCTGATAAGCTAATATTCTTACAAGGCAATGTATTTATACTAATTTCTAGTAACTTCTTAACTTAACTAACTCTAACAAGAAATATCTACATCCAGATGGATAACAAACAGAAACAGAAATATCTAATAACTAACTCCATAACAGCTGAATCCTACTCTATAATCTTGACACCTCAGCTTATGCTGCAACTGCTCCTTCTTTATGTTTAATACCCCCCTTTCAAGCTAGGTGGTATGAAGATGTTCTTCATTCCTAGCTTGGAGATCAAATAAGAATGTTACAACCTTCCCAGGCCTTTAGTCAGTATGTCAGCAGGCTGTTCAGCAGTAGACAAATGCAAAGTGTGCACAAGTCTATTTTGTATCTTCTCTCTAATGAAGTGACAATCAATGTCAATATGCTTAGTTCTTTCATGAAACACAGGGTTAGCTACAATTTGCAAGGCAGCTTTACTGTAACAATGTAAACATACTGGCAACTGCAGTTCCACATCTAACTCTTTGAACAGGCCAATCAACCAAACAATTTCAGCCTTAGTGGAAGCCAAACTCCTATACTCAGCCTCTGCTGAACTTCTAGAAACAGTGGACTATTTCTTAGACTTCCAAGAAATTAATGAACCACCAAACTTGATCATTTATCCAGTAATTGACTTCCTTGTGTTGATGCATGAACCCCAGTCAGCATCACAAAAGCCTTGTATAGAATTGGACTTCTTAGCAGACATCAAGATCCCATAACCTGGTGCTTGCTTGACATATTTCACTACTCTAAGTGTTGCTTCCATGTGAGATAATTTTGGATCATGCATAAATTGACTTAGATTCTGAATAGCAAAAGCAATATCAGGTCTTGTGATTGTGAGATATAGCAATCTCCCAATGAGTCTTTGATACCCTCCTGGATCCAATAGAACAGTGTCATTTTCACTCGCAAAATGAGTATCATAACTTTGCACCACTCAGTACAGAATCTGATATAAGTTCCATTGTATATTTTCTTTGATACATAAGATTACCATCTGAATTTCTTGCAAATTCTATGCCAAGAAAATATCTAAGATCTCCCAAATCCTTAATCTTGAAATTTTCTTTCAACACTTGTTTAGCAGCATCAATCAGTTCCTTGCTACTGCCTGTAATCAGCAAATCATCAACATAGATCAATACTATCACTATCCCTTCAGCCAACTTCTTTGTCATTAAAGAATAATCCAAATGGATTTGATGAAAACCTGTTGTAATCAAGGCAAATGTAACTTTCATATTCCATTGTCTAGAGGCTCGCTTGAGTCCATAGAGGGATTTAAGTAGCCTGCAAACTTTAACACCATCTGTACCATCATCTTTAAATCACTGTGGTAGCTATATATATACTTCTTCATGCAAGTCTCCTTGCAAGAAAGCATTATCTACATCCATCTGTTGAATGCTCCATCCATTTGCAGCAGCTAAAGAGATCACAGTTCTCACTGTCACCATTTTGACAACAGGAGAAAAAGTCTCCTGATAGTCAAGTCCCTCTCTCTAACTATATCCCTTTGCCACCAGTCTGGCCTTGAATCTTTCAATTTGTCCATCAGCTTTGTACTTTATTTTAAACACCCACTTACAGCTAATAGCCTTCTTTCCAGCTGGTAAGTGAACTTCCTGCCAAGTTTCATTGCTTTCTAGTGCTTGTATCTCTGATTTCATTGCTGCAACCCATCTTGCATCGTTGGTAGCTTGAGCATAAGACTGTGCCTCAGTCTCAACAGAGAATTGAGCTATATAACTTTGATAAGGTGCAGATAGATTGGTGTAATCAATATTATTTGCAATAGTATATAAACATGAGTGGGCTGACTTAGTTCTTGTTCCAGTAACAAAGTCCTTCTGCTAGATAGAGGGCCTGCTGGTTCTTACTGATACCCTTCTTCCAAGGGGCAAAAAATGTTGCTCAACATCAGTGGATGAAATCAACTCTTCAGTAGCTTGGTCTTCTGTATGAGACTCACTATTTGTGCTAGCATGCAGGAGATCATGTTGCACCTGTGTTCCAGTGTCCTCAAGTAGAACTTTAGTAGTGTTAGAGGTATGTTGTCCTGCAGTGGTTGTTGTTACAGGCACCTCTTCAATAAATGAAACAGGACAATTAGTAGTAACTGTAAAGATATCTTCTGCTATAGTGTTACTCAAGCCACCTGTGTAACATGACTGAAAAGGAAATATATGCTCATAAAAACAAACATCTCTACTAACAAAAAAACCTCTTGTCTCCAAATCATAAAGTCTATATCCTTTATGGGTAGTCCCATACCCCATCAGAACAGACTTAATGGCCCTGACTCCAAACGTGTCCCCTCCGACTAAATTTGTTGCATAGCAAAGGCAACCAATGACCCTCATGTGTGACAGGTCTTCTTGCTTGTTGTACAACATATAGTAAGGTGTTTTATTTCCTAAAACAGTAGAAGGAGCCCTGTTAATCATATACACAGCTGCAATAATACACTCTCCCCAATATCTGGTAGGCAAGCATCCTTGAAATTTTATTGCCCTGGCAGTCTCAAGGATGTGCCTATGCTTTCTCTCTACCACTTCATTCTGTTGTAGAGTGTGTGGACACAAACTTTGATAAATAATTCCATGTTTAGTGAACAATTCCTTGCATTGTGCATTGAAGAATTCACCACCATTATTAGATCTAAGTATCTTCACCTCTCTTCCAAATTGAATTTTCACCATAATCAGAAAAGTATTAAGTAAAGAACAAACATCAGACTTAAGATGCATCAGAAACACCCAAGTCCATCTAGTGTAGTCATCAACCAAGGTGAGAAAAAAATCTCATTTTATTATATGTAGTAATCTTATATGGTCCCCATACATCCATATGAACCAAATCAAAAACATGAAAAGCTCTACTATCACTGGTGGGAAATGGAAATCTAGTTTGTCTTGCAATTGGACATATATCACAATGTTTCATAGTAAGAGCTTGCTTATTCTTAACTACATCTAACTTTCTGAGCACATCCATGGGGATATGACTTATCCTCTTGTGCCAAAGTGCACCATCTTAACTGCATTCTACTGCACTTAGAGACTTTATTCTACTAGCTTCACCGGTTACCTTGGTTCTGAGAGTATACAGTCCGTCCTGTTCTTCACCAATCCCCTTCACTCTCCCAGTGAAGAGGTCCTGGAAAATGAAGAAATCAGGGAAAAATAGAGCACAACATTGCAACTCTCTTGTCAATTTTGCCACTGACAAGAGATTGAATTTGAACTCAGGCACACATAAAACATTTTTAACTACATCACCTCCTTCTAACTGACAGTTTTCAGATTGATTTATGACAGCTGAATCACCATTGGGTAGCTGTAAATTTCCTGGATTATCAACTGTTAAGCCAGTATGTAATAATGACCTATCACTCACCATGTGATTAGTAGCACCACTATCCACTAACCAATGTGTGTATGTCCTTCCTAAAGTAGGAGATGAAATAGTACCAACAAAAATACCAGCTAGATTCGCAGCTGTTTCATTGAGCAAAGATTTGCTCAACAACCTCAATATCTGATTATATTGATCAATAGTAAAGTATGGTTGCACCATGTGAGAGGATGAGGCAGCAGTACTAGCACCATCATGTTGCACCTATGGCATTGGCATTGCAGCAGCTGCATTTACCTTTTTCTTCCCTTTAAAAGCTGCAGGGTAACATATCAGCTTGTAACAGGTTTCCCTGGTGTGGCCCTTCATGTTGCAATAACTGCACTGCATCAACCTAAAACAAGCATCTTTAGAGTGCCCTCACATGTTACAATTGTCACAGTATGGAGGTGAATTTCATCTAGGCCTCTGGGAAGTACTTGCCCCTGAACTGCCTCCTGAACCACCAAATCCACTAGGAAAACCATTTGAACTAACAGTTCCACCTCCATAGTTGGAACTACTAGATCCACCTCCATAATTGCCACCTGCATTCCCTACATAACCAGAACCTCTAGCTCTGTTAGAAAATAGTGATGTGTGATCGAGGTTACCTATGCCTCCACCTCTGTGAGATAACAGAGTTGTGTGATCAATTGAACCACCACTGTTGCATTGCTCTCCAGATAGTATTTTTTGACTCTCATCTTGAATTATCATTGCAAACACTGATTAGCACTCGGTATTGGATTCATCATAAGGATTTGAATATGCGTTTGACTATAACCATCATTTAACCCCATCAAAAACTGCAATAATTTTTGCTTGGATAAATTTTCTGCATAATCGTTTGAAGTTGGACAATCACAGCAAGACGATGGTGTAATCGAGTCAAATTCATCCCATAGATCCTTCAATTTTGAGAAATAAACAGCAATAGGGGAAACTCTTTGTGTCAAAGTCGCAATGGCCCTGTGGAGATGATAGATTTGCGACATGTTGACTTTGTCAAATCTCTCCTTCAAATCACTCCATACTACGCTTGCATTAGAACAAAAAAGAATTCCGCTAAAAAGTTCCTTACTTACATTATTCACAATCCATGAAATCAGCAACGCATTACATCGATCCCAATCCTGCTTCTCTGATTCTGCAGAAAAATATTGCGCTTGATTATGCCATCGATGAAACCCAATTTGTTCCTAGTGAGCAAGTTCAATCGCATCGCGCGACTCCAGAGTGTGTAATTTTCCATTCCTACCAGTTGTATTCCAAGTTGTATAGCTCCAGAAACGTCTGAGGATGAGAGAAAAAGAGGATTATTGTGATCAGCTTTCATCGTCATTGATGAACGAGCTTCCAGAACTGCTACTACACCTTGATAAATCTCTCAATTCTTCAAAAAATTCACCGGAAAAACCCCTAGATTCACTCAACCTGTAACACCCCGTACATTTCCGATCCTACTTGATTGGTGATTTAGGGAGTATTTATATGCTTTATTGCCAACTTTGAACCATGTTTACCTTACTTTTGAGAGCAATAAGTGCGTATTTTGTATTGGTTTTGATGGACTATTGATATTGTGCTAATGTCCGCAAAGAAAAGTCGAAGAAAGGAAGAAAATCAAATTTTAAGTGTCAGGCGCGCCCAGGGGCGTGCCAGGCCGCTTTTGACAGAATTTTTTTTGGCATGGGCAGCATAGGGGCGCGCCAGGCAGCGTACCAGGCCGGATTTTGCCAAATTTCTTCTCCGACCACTAGTCTCTAATTAGGGCTCTTAGGTTATTGTATCATTATTCCATCTTAGTGGGACTACTCTTGGAAAATTTTGGCATACAAATGAGGGTTAATTCTTCTTCTTTTTTATTTTTATTTTTTTTTATAATTTTTATCAATTTATGATAAATTAAGCCATGAGTGGCTAAAATCGCTTATTCTTGGGGATGGGGCTACGAACATGAATCTCGTGAGTTGGATAATGTCTTCACATTTATGGAATTCTTTAAGGATGAGATAGTTGGTGGATCATGTATTGAATTTGGTGGGCTGAATTAACATGTGTTAATGGGCTCAATTTAAGGCCCAACATTAAGTCATAAGACATGGCCCAAATGGGAAAAAATGACCCATTCTTGTGTTGACCAAGTAAACACAACATTTATGACTAAGTAAGTGGCTAAAGATGACCATGAGGGCCTAAATAAAGGCACAAAAAATCAGATTTTATTCCACAACACACACATGCCATTTCTAGATTTTTCTACAATTTTCTCTCTAATCTCAAACCCTAAGGCAACCATCTCTTGGGACAAGATCATAACTTTGCAAGCTTGGGTAAGTGTTTAATCTTGTTATTTAATATATTATATGCATGAGGGATTGTGTAGATCATGATGGTTATGTCTAAAGGTGTTGAGTGGTGCACTTTTGCTTTTTTGCTAAAAGATGTGTCATCTATGTGACCTGAACTTGAAAGGAGACTTGAGGTTTTGATGGAAGTGAATGGTGTGGATGAAATATCAACATGTATAGTGTGGTTATGTCCCTAACTTGCTTTTTCTATGTGTGTAACTTGTGGGATTGTTGTTATGAAACGTATTGAGGTGACTTGATGGAGTAATTGTGACGTAATGTTAATGAGGAAGCGTAAAGGATAAACTTGGTGTGAAATGCTATTGGTTTATGATGTCTTGGTCAATGTGTGAAATGTTGTGGTATGGTTGGTATGAAAATGTCGTGAATGGTATTGTAAAGGGTGAAATGACGTTATAGGGCAATCATGTAACTCATTGTCGTCTTATGCACTTGTAAGGTAGTTAGTTGTTAATGTGAGCTCCATTATGTACTTGTGTTGTAGAGTAAAACGTAAGGAAGGAGTTGGATTATTGTATTCACATATAGGACTATTTATTCATATTGGGAAGATAAGGTATGTAAGGTTACTCTTTTCGTATCCTTCTGCAGCACATATTGTTCACATTGCCATTGTACTTGTCCCATTCCGAATTGTTCAAAGGTATCTTATTCAGGTTGTCATATATTGTTGTTCACATGTTTCTTATTCATTGACCAATTATTATTCATGTGTCACATAATTGTGAACATGGTTCCAAAGTTCCAATAATGTTACGTTCTAAAGTTCCAATAATGTTATGACCACCGAATGAACTATCTCAAAGATTAAAGAAGTGATGTAATAAAAGTCTTTATTCTTGGGGGTTATCCCAAGGGTTAAAATACCTAGCATGGGTCGATCCCAATATCTCGGGTGGTATCCCAGGGGTGGAAAAGAAAACCTAGCATGGGTCGATCCCACAACTACGGGAGCCTAGCATGGGTCGATCCCGATTGATTATTGTCATGACCCACTGATCAGCTTGGGGCCCGGGCAATATATGAATGAATGATGAATGAAGGATGAAGGAATGAATGAGCGTAAAAGCAAAGAAAGTAATGAATGTAATGTACATGGTTCCACACATACAGAATGGTGGTTTATCCATATTGATTATTCACTTGTATTTGATTCCATTGAAGTTCTTATGTATCATGCAGTTTCTTATAGCCTTACATACTCAGTACATTCTTCGTACTGACGTCCCTTGGGGGACTTACCTTACTTGCTGCAGGCACAGGTACTAGTAGACCTCCTCAGTAGGTTGCGGACCGCTTGAGGGTCATTGGTGAGCTCCAGTTGGTTTGGGGCTTTTCGAGTCACTGTGTACATTTGTTTTGGCATTGTAAATGTTGTATAAAGCGAGGACTTGTCCCTACTTTAGGTTGGCTATATCTATGTATTTTTAGAGGCTTTGTAGACATTGTGGGACAAATGAAATGAATGTAAGGAATGTATGCTTTTGACTTGATGGCCCTAACGGCCAAGTTTCAGATATATCATATGTTCTCCATGATTTTCGCTATTGTCATCTTGTATCTATATGTGATAGAGTGTCGTTTATTTAGTGACATGCTTATGAGTGTATATGAATGAAGGTTGGTTCTCTCGAGCCTTATCGATTTCGAGTGTCAATCTGCCCGTTGGAATACGGGGCGTGACAAAAGTGGCTATGAATTTAAATGAAAAAAAAAATGGTTGTTGAGAATTCATATGACTGATACCCTTGCTTTGAGTCTGATGAGTTGTATTATTTTCCTCCGGCATGGTATGGATTCTAAAATTTAAATAATATACATGCATAAAGAGGAAACTTAAAGATGATTTTTATTGAGATGTATTTCTTGTCAAGGTGAGTTTTGAATGATATTTTTCCCTTTGTCATTTCATAGAAACTGGATTTGGAGCATTTAACTTGTAGAAGCTATTTCTATGTATCTTAATATTTCAAAAGTATGGAGGGCTCTGTTATTAAAATCAGTACATTAGATAACAAGAACTTACTCTTGAGATAAATTTTCTTTAGATTTATCAGTACCCATTTCAAATACAAATACCATCTTGCTTGATCAGCCTTTAGAAGGCCTCTGCCAAAATAAAGTACTACTAGTAAGTGCTGGAAAGGAATACATTAAGGCTGCATTACATGAAACTTTGAAGAAGGTTTCATACTGAGAAACAAAATACAAAAAGAAAAGCTTAGATTTTAATTTATTTAAAAAAAAACGTCGATTAGAAGAAGGTTTATATCCTTAGATTTTAACATTACTATTTTTCTCTTTTTAATTTACTTTCTTTCCGACTTTCTTATTCAAATTCACACGTAATCATTTAAATGATTACTAGTATTCGTACCCGCGCGATGCGTGAATTTTATTAAAAAAACTATTAGATTTAATGTCTTTCGAAGGAACGTACGCTTCTCCTCTTTTAAGTGTAAATCAACGCAAATAATGTGTGTATTCTAGTTCAAGTGAGAAAAGAAAATCATTAGAAAAAAGAAAATGAAAACCTCATCTAAGATTGAATATTTCAAAATACGATAATATTTTAGAAAATATTCTATTTTTGTTCTCACATTAGTACTAAATTCTTAAATAAAAAAAGAAAGGAAAATATTTTAACACTACCTTTATGGATCTAACAAAACATATAAATGGTTATCTTTTCTGAAGTGAAAACAATTAATTTTATGAAGTTGTAATAAAATTCGCGTATCATCCATAAAAAAATGTGCAACAGGTTGGTTCAGAAATCAAACTGGACAAATGCTTTATTTGGCAAAAAAATAATCACCTATGCTAAACTACAGATAAAGATTGTTTATACCACATCACATTAGAAAGCAATGATCATTTAAATTATGCTACAATTATTTTGTATTATGGTTGTTTTTGTCAGTGTTATATTGGTTTATTCATAATTTTACTTAGCAGAATCTAATGGAACTCGACATTCCCTGTGGTACGTCAGAGGTTAAACTCAGCCATAACATGAAAAGATGTATTGAGAAAGAATTATTCAGGTTCTAATGAAAAAAAAAAATCAGCAATTTAGGCAAAAGATCATTGTTAAAATATTCATGTGCTACTTTCACCATTTCCCTTGCATTTCCAAGCTTATCAGTTTCCAGTATATATTATATCATATACTCACTCCTGCTTCAATTTAAAATTCAAGAAAGTCATTAGAAAGGTCTTAAATTATTAAATTGACCAAATACAAATTTTATTTAAATAATGCCACCCTATAATTCATGAAAAAGTAGCATCAACTTCCTAATCATTTAATTAAGTTGTTCTATACTTTATCAATTTGTGTGTATACAAAATAGAGCTATCTTAGAGAATTAAAAGGCAGGGAGAAGAACAAAATTGTTCACAATCTTCAAGAATTTCCTCTATTTTATTAATTCCGTGAAGATTACAAAGGTAAGTACCAGCGATATAGGCTTTCAGATCACAGTCTCCCGCAATCTCGATTTCCCATCTATTACCATTCTCAAGAAGCTTCTCTTTCTCATAAAGAAGTACCTATTGGATTAAGCAATACATCAGCTAAGCCATCTAAGTAAGTTATAACCCACACATTCTCACACTTTGAGAAGAAGCTTGATATTGTTAAATCAGAGAAACTCCTAATTTACTTGGGATACAGGTCATGACACAAATATCTGCACATTCAAACAACTATAATTCATCCCTCTACAGAAAAGGAATTTTCTGAAAAACAACATCAATAAAAATATGTGTTATCTATCGTTCATGTAAGAACTTTCTTTGTAGTTTTTCCCACAGGCAAAACCTGAAAATAAAATAAAGGAAAAAGAAATAGATAGCACCAAAGCACCAATGATATATAAAAATCGGACGACACAATCAAAAATGGCTCTTATAAGAATGTATAGAGGAAGAAGAGAAGGTTGAAGAGGATATTGGCTATAGCAGCTTTGGATCCTGAACTTGTAAAGATGAATATGAGTTTAAGTGTCTATTTGGTCACTCTATAAGTTTATATGTCTATGTTACAAAATATGTCAAGTTTAAGGAGGTATCTAGGTTTTAAGCAAAAATTTTATTTATACTAATTTCACTTGGTAAATATATGTCCAGATAACTCTGTCCTATGGCTTGGACAGATGAAAAAAGTGAAAATTTGTTGAAGTGCAATCAGACTTTTCAATGTAACTCAAAATTTGCGAGCTAGTGATCACTAACCCCATAGGCCGATTCAACTTTCCGATGTCCAAATTCATGATAAACCATTACTAGTTTTGACACTTATGCTAAAATATCTACAGATTAGGCTATTGCAGTAATGGTGCAGAGAGAATTTGGGAAATTTACTTGTATTGAAAGAAAATGAGTTGATAAGCTGATATTCTTACAAGGCAATGTATTTATACTAATTTCTAGTAACTTCTTAACTTAACTAACTCTAACAAGAAATATCTACATCCAGCTGGATAACAAACAGAAACAAACATATCTAATAACAACTCCATGACAGCTGGATCTTACTCTACAATTTTGACACTTCAGCTTATGCTGCAACTGCTCCTTCTCCATGTTTAATAACTTCAACTGAGAAATTAATCAAAGATATAAATTTTTCAACATCTTACACACCACATATGTAAAACCTCATGTGTGAATCTTCAGATAAGTAATTTGCTAAACATAAAGCCAAATTCAAACAGAATCTACCACCAAAGTTGGATAGTTGATTGACTTAAATTTATGTTATCAATGTTGAGACCAGACTAGGACTGTATTTCTCAAGATATTGTAACTTCAACAAGTCTACCTTGCATTGTAATTTATTTTTATACCTGACATGTAAAACTAACGGGTCTAGAGTTTATCTAAAGTCTCTCGATCCAATTAGAAGAATACTACCCTAAATCCTTCTAGCATTTGGAATTGTTGATTTACCTCATCATCGATTTCAAGTTGACTATATTTGTAACAAGTAAGTTATTAGATGAGAGTTGATAGCCTCAATACTTTGTTGCTAACTCTTTTCTCTAATCTTAACCTCTTTTGTCAATCAAGTTTAGCATGAAGGCGAGTTCTTATGTTTGAAACCAAAAAAAAAAATATTTAATTCAAAAGAGTTAGTAATACAAGTGAAGAAACCGCTCTAGATTACTAATTCGGTAGACTCAGTGTTGTTACTCCATCTTGGTTCCCACAACCTTAGCTGTGGGGTTTAGCTACTCATAGTTTGTGCAACAAAAATCATAACTATGAAAAAAAAAATACTCATATAAGATTCAAGAGATGAGCAAAGAGTTGTTCATTACTTTGAATCATTAACCACAAAAGATTTGTATTCAAACTCATGTTCCTTTTCTCCACAAAATATTAGGGTTCTTGGAGGCTACTTTACTTTAAATCCTAGCTTAGAGATTACTTTACCTTAAATCCTAACTCACGCCTATATAAAGAGTGACATATTTCCTTGAAGAGGCATATCGAATATCATATAAACTCTTGGGATATTCATAAAGAGATCAAGGCAACAAATATATTTCCTTTGTCAATTGTCAAAGCCGCTGCCCAATATTCCTCGCGATTAAATATATCGCAAGGAGGTCAAAATCTTCCTATGTTCGATAAAAATACGCTACTAATGGCATTTCAATTATATCATACTAACACCTTACACATTTGAAAATAGAGAAAATACATAAAATTTCTCCTAAACTTGTCCGTGAAATTTACTTTAACACTTTAACTTTACGGATAATTATTTACCACACTAAATCTTTTTGAAGTGAATAAATACCACCTTAAAAATATAACACCAGTCTCACAACGGAGAGTGTATTACACACGCGCCATATCATCACCACATCAGTGCCACATCATTGTCACGTCAAAAATTATTTTTTTTCTAAAAAAAAAAAGTGATCCTACTAAATTGTATATTATATCATAAAATAAGAAGAAAAAAAAAACACCCCGTGCCCCATCCCTTACTTCTTCGAGCCCCACCATCCACCTTTAAAAATATTCCCGCCCAACCCACCCCTTTCTTCTTCGAGCCCCACCACTCCCCTTTCTTCTTCTACAAAACCTCTATTTTTTTTTCTCTTTCTACAATCCAAAAATCTGAAAAGATTCAACTAACACAACTTACAATTCAAAAATTTGAAAGAAAAAAAAGTCAATAGATAGATTCATTGATTGGTTGCAACTACAAGAAAAGCAAACAAGAAACATCGTCGGATTTGAAGAAACTGTAACACCCCGTACCTTTCCGACCCTACTAGCTTGGTGATCTAGGGCGTATTTATATGTCTTATTGCCAACTTTGAACCATGTTTACCTTAGTTTTGAGAGCAATAAGTGCGTATTTTGTATTGGTTTTGATGGACTATTGATATTGTGCTAATGTCCGCAAAGAAAAATCGAAGAAAGGAAAAAAATCAAAATTTTAATGTCAGACGCGCCCAGGGGCGTGCCGGGCCGCTTTTGACAGAAATTTTTTTGGCACAGGCAGCATAGGGGCGTACCAGGCCGCTTTTTGCCAAATTTCTTCTCCGACCATTAGTCTCTAAATAGGGCTCTTGGGTTATGGTATCATTAATCCATCTTAGCAGGACTACTCTTGGGCAATTTTGGCATCCAAATGAGGGTGAATTCTTATTCCTTTTTATTTTTATTTCTTTTTATCAATTTATGATAAATTAAGCCATGAGTGGCTAAAATCGCTTATTCTTGGGGATGAGGCTACGAACATGAATCTCGTGAGTTGAATATTGTCTTCACATTTATGGAATTCTTTAAGCATGAGATAGGTGGTGGATCATGCATTGAATTTGGTGGGCTGAATTAACATGTGTTAATGGGCTCAATTTAAGGCTCAACATTAAGTCATAAGACGTGGCCCAAATGGGGAAAAATGACCCATTCTTGTGTTGACCAAATAAACACAACATTTATGACTAAGTAAGTGGCTAAGGATGACCATGAGGGCCTATATAAAGGCAAAAAAATCAGATTTTATTCCACAACACACACATGCCATTTCTAGATTTTTCTACAATTTTCTCTCTACTCTCAAACCCTAAGGCAACCATCTCTTGGGACAAGATCATCACTTTGCAAGCTTGGGTAAGTGTTTAATCTTGTTATTTAATATATTATATGCATGAGGGATTGTGTAGATCATGATGGTTATGTCTAAAGGTGTTGAGTGGTGCACTTTTGCTTTTTGCTAAAAGATGTGTCATCTATGTGACTTGAACTTGAAAGGAGACTTGAGGTTTTGATGGAAATGAATGGTGTGGATGAAATATCAACATGTATGGTGTGGTTATGTCCTTAACTTGCTTTTTCTATGTGTATAAATTGTGGGATTGTTGTTATCAAATGTATTGAGGTGACTTGATAGAGTAATTATGACGTAGTGTTAATGAGGAAGCGTAAAGGATAAACTTGGTGTGAAATGCTATTGGTTTATGATGTCTTGGTCAATGTGTGGAATGTTGTGGTATTGTTGGTATGACAATGTCGTGAATGGTATTGTAAAGGGTGAAATGACGTTATAGGGCAATCATGTAACTCATTGTCGTCTTATGCACTTGTAAGGTAGTTAGTTGTTAACGTGAGCTCCGTTATGTACTTGTGTTGTAGAGTAAAACGTAAGGAAGGAGATGGATTATTGTATTCACATATAGGACTGAGTATTCATTTTGGGAAGATAAGGTATGTAAGGTTACTCTTTCCGTATCCTTCTGTAGCACATAGTGTTCATATTGACATTGTACTTGTTCCATTCTGAAATGTTCTAAGGTATCTCATTTCAGGTTATCAATTATTTTTAATCACATGTTCCTTATTCATTGATCAATTGTGATTCACATGTCTCATGTTCATTGACTAATATTTCAAAGTTCCAATAATGTACAATCACCAATGTATCAATCTCATAGAAGTAAAGAAATGAAGTAATGTATAATTGTTTGAGTATTCTTGAGTGGCATCCCAGGGGTGGAATAAACACCTAGCTTGGGTCAATCCTAATATCATGGGTGGTATCCCAGGGGTTCAAATACCTAGCATGGGTCGATCCCAATATCACAGTAACATCCCAGGGGCGACATAAAAGCCTAGAATGGGTTAATCTAACATCCCAGGGGCGACAGAAAAGCCTAGCATGGGTTATCACAGTAACATCCCAGGGGCGACAGAAAAGCCTAGCATGGGTCAATCACATCCCAGGGTTAAAATACCTAGCATGGTTTAATCTTATCCCAGGGACGACAGAAAAGCCTAGCATGGGTAGAACGATAAAGATGAATAAACGTAAAGGCAAAAGAAGTAAAGAATGTAATGTACATGGTTCCACATATGTAGACCGGTGGTTTATCTGTACTGACTATTCTCTTATATTTGATTCCATGGAAGTACTTATATATCATGCAGTTTCATATAGCCTTATATACTCAGTACAATCTTCGTACTGACGTCCCTTGGGGGACTTACCTTACTTGCTGCAGGCACAGGTGCTAGTAGACCTCCACAGTAGGTTGCGGGTCATTTCCATTGTAACACCCCGTATACTCCCAACCCTATGTGAAGACGTTGAACAATGGTTACTTAGGTGTTGAGATGCCATGAGTAAGTAATTTGTAGTGTTAGTGATGAGAAAAATCGAAGTTTGGCCTCGTGCATGTGATTAGCCCTTCGTAGGAAGTATTTTGTGATTTTCGTGGAGCATTTGTGGGGTTCAAAATGAGGCTAAGAGGACCTCCAAAAAAGGTATATTAAAGGTAAGAAGTAAGGTAAAGAATAGGACTTGAAGTATCTAACCAAATTCGCGAAGAAAAGTCGAAGAAACGAAAATTTGAAAAAAATTGGAGTGGGGCGCGCCAGAGGGCGTTCCAGGCCGCTCTGGGCCAAATTTTTTAGCCCAGAGGCAGCAAGCTGGCGCGCCCAAGGGCGTGCCAGGCTGGTTTTGGCCACTTTTTAAAAGTTGGAAATTGTCTAAGTCCCAAGGGTGCCCGAGGACGTACCGAGCCGATTTTTGCCACGTTTCTTCTACAACCATGAGAATATAAATGAAATGAGTGAAGTATTATATTGGTATGGTAAAATTACTCGTCAACGAATTTGGCATCAAAATGATGATTTTACCCTTTTGGTCAAAATAGGTCATACGTGGCTAGAATTGCTTGTTTTTGGGATTGAGGCCACGAATATAAATCCCGTGAGTGGGAATATCATTGTAACACGTATGAAATGAGTTAAATATGAGAAATTGTTGATTTTATTGGGTTAAGCGAATTGGGCTCAAAAAGGGCCCAAAATGAGAAAAAGACATGGACTAAAAATGGGTCAAATGACCCATTCTTGCCTTGACCTTCTAGACACCACATTAAATGCCACAAGAGTGGATAAGGATGGAATTAAAGGCCTATAAAAAGGGGCAAAAATCTGATTTTATTCACTTGGAAACTCTCATGCTTTCTAGATATTTCTCAACTTATTTTCTCTCAAACCCTAAGAGTTTAAAGCCAACTTTTGGAGCAAGATCATCATTTTTCAAGCTTGGGTAAGTGATTATTCTTATGGATTAATATATTATATGCATGGGAGAGTATGTAAATCATGTTTGTTATGCTTGGAAGTGTTGAACATGGTACTTTGTGGTTTTGTAAAAGATTTGTTATCCATGGGATTTAAGCTTGAAATATGACTTGTGATTTGGATGAAAGGGCATGGTATGGATGAAATACGAACATGTATGGTGTGATTATGTTATTAAACTTGTTATTTTCATATAAGTGTAAATTATGGAATTTTGGCCGATTTGTTGTTGTGAGGTGTATTGAAGTAATTTGATGGAATAATTATGATGTTGTGGTGATGAAGAATGGAAAGTATGAACTTGGTGTGACATGCTAATGGTTTATGATATTTTGGTCAATGTTGGGAATATTGTGGGATTATTGGTATGATGATTTCATCAATGGTATTGTCAAGGGGGAAATGACATATTAAAGCCAAACATGTAACTTATTGTCATTATATGCCATTGTAAGGTAGTTGGTGGTTAATGTTGGTTCTGTTATGTACTTGTGTTGTAGAGTGAAACATAAGGAAGGAGCGGGACTATTGTATGCACGTCTAAGATTGTATATTCGTATTGAGAATACAAGGTATGTAAGGTTCCTTTTTCCATATCCTTCTGCAACATGTTGTTTACATTGACATTGGACTTGTTTCAATTCCGAGAGGCTTGAAGTATATCAATTTAGGGTGACATATATTGTTATTCATATGTGTCCTATTCTTAGATGACTTATGGTTCATTTATCTCTTGTTCATTGATTGAAGTTCCAAAGATGTCAGAACGTTGTAATGTCTAAAAGAACTATCTCAAAGAAAGTAAGATGTAAGAGAATCTATTTATTCTTGAATAGCATTATCCAATCATGTTATGTTCCAAAGTCCAAGAATATTATAATTATCTTTGTACCAATCTTTCCAAAGTGAGAGTACCAATCTCATAAGAGTAATAAGAGAGGTGGTGTGCAAGTTAGTATAATTATTCCTCATAAGTGAAGATGTCAATCTCATGAGGTAAATGAGTGAAGGAATATATATATATAAGTGTGTGCTTTCATGTCATGATCTTTGACGTGTCATCTCATAACTAAGTAAAGGGTATAAGATGGTAAAGAGGTAATGCGCATAGTTACTATAGGTTTCATTGAGTATGGATCACATTCTAAAGGGTATAAGTTCAATATGGAATAATCTCAATATTATGCTATGTTATTTAGTATAGCCCACCAAAGGTGGAGGCCCGGTATCATATGCTTACTTATATAAGATCTCATAGGATTAGTGAAGGAGGTAAAGTGCGAGCTAATATATATATCCCTCACAAGTTAAGGTGTTAGTCTCATGAAGTATAAGAGTGAGGTAAAGCATATTTGTGTGTTTCAAATAGTGTCATGATCTTCAATATATCAATCTCTCATAAGTAAATAAATCAATCTCTCCCAAGTAATAAATCAAGAAGTGTGTTTGTTATATTAATAACCCACAATGAGAGTGGATGTATGTTAACCCACCATGAGAGTGGATGTATGCTAACCCACCATGAGAGTGGATGTATGTTGCCCCACCATGAGAGTGGATGTATGCTAACCCACCATGAGAGTGGATGTATGTTGCCCCACCATGAGAGTGGATGTATGTTAACCCACCATGAGAGTGGATATATGTTAACCCACCATGAGAGTGGATGTATGTTAACCCACCAATAGAGTGGATGTATGTTAACCCGCCAATAGAGTAGATGTATGTTATATTGTTACCCTATCCCTAGAGTGGATGTATGTGGATGAATGTTATTCTTTAACAACCCACTAACCAAGTAGATGAACAATAGTGGTAATGAACATAGAAGCAAGAAAGAATCTCTTGCATATAGAAGAATCTATTAAAGGCAAGTCTCTTGAGTGAAGGTAATTTCCCTTGAAGGAGAGTAATTATAAAAGATATTATATAAAATGATGGGTTATCCACATTGACTATTCTCTCATATTTTATTCTATTGACATTCTCATGTATGATGCTATTTCTTATGAGCCTTACATACTCAGTACATTCTTCGTACTGACCCCCTCGGGGGATATACCTTACATGTTGCAGGTGCAGGCATTAGTAGACCTCCTCTGTAGACTGGGGATCATTTGCAGAGTTTTGGTGAGCTCCACTTGGTTCGGAGCTTTCTGGGTCATAGTTGTACATTTGTTTTGATATTGTAAATATTGTATAAGGCGGGGACTTGTCCCGACTTTAAGTTGGTCTTGTAGATGCATCTGTTATAGGCTTTTGTAGACATAACATATGTGGGTATATGAATGTAAGATATGTACGTTCAGTTTGACGTAATGGCCCCAACGACCAAGTTTTATTTATATATATATATATGGCATATGTTTTCATATTCATGTCTTCCGCATAGTTGCATGAAGTATAATAAGGTTCATACGAGGATATGCATACGAATGTTCATGAGCAAAGATTGGTTCTCTCGGGCCATATCGGCTTCGGGTGCCAGTCAGGCCCGAATGGGATTTCGGGTCGTGACATGCAGATCTTTGGTGAGCTCCAGTTGGTTTGGGGCTTTCCAAGTCACATGTGTACATTTGTTTTGGTATTGTAAATGTTGTATAAAGCGGGACTTGTCCCGACTTTAGGTTGGTTATGTAAATGCATCTATTAGAGGCTTTGTAGACGTACGTGGTGAGATGAATGAAAGAATGTATGTCCATTTTGACTTGGTGGCCCTAACGGCCAAGTTTCATATATGTATATATCACATGTTTTCATGACTTCCGTCATTAGCATCTTGTATCTATACGTGATAGTGATGTTCCTTGAATGACATGCATATGAATGGACATGAATGAAGATTGGTTCTCTCGAGCCTTATTGGCTTCGGGTGCTAGTCCGCCCCGTTGGAATTCGAGGCGTGACAGAAACACAATTACAATAATTCTTGCAAGAAATTATTTGAGCATCTTCAAAGCAAAAGGATGTTAAAAAATCAAGCTTTTGGAAATTGTAAAAATTGAGAAAATTATTCTTCTTGTGAAAAATTGAATTCAGATTAGAAGAAAATAAATGGTTGTTTCTCTTCAATAATGAGGTTCGTGAAAAATGGTGTCAAAAATCGCTTTTTTTTCATACATATTTTTTTTCATTCTTGGAGAAATTGATGAAGTGTACAGGTGGGGGCTGAGGGTTAGAAGAGGGAGAAAAGGGATGGGGAGTTTGAAGAAAGAAAAATGGAGTAGGTTTGTAGAAGAATTAAGAGAGGGGGGGGGGGGCTTGAAGAAGAAAGAGGACAGGGGTATTTTTTTTAATTTTTTTTTTATTCTATAATAAATGATTTAGTGGGATCATTTTTTATTTTTTTTAAAAAATGTGCCTTTATTTTTATTTTCTTTTTTTATGCCACGTCAGCTTTAAGGGTGGTATTTATTCACTTCAAAAAGATTTAAGGAGGTAAATAATTGCCCGTAAAGTTTAGTAGTTTATTTGGTCAAACTTCTAAAATCAACTTATTTTTAAAAGTGCTTATGAAATGCAATTTGTGTTTGACCAGTAAATTTAAAAAATACTTTTGAGAAACAATTATTATTTGACCAGACTTTTTTTGACTTGTTTGGCCAAACTTATTTTTCCCCAAAAGTGCTTTTTTCTTTTCTTTTCTAAAAGTGCATATTTTAAAAAATTGAGGTGTTTGCCCAAACTTATGGAAGAAAATAAGTGCTTCTGGGTAGTGTAAAAAAAATAGTTTTTCATAAGCTAAAAAAATTAATTTTTCTCTAAAAGCATTTTTTTTTTAAAAACACTGTTGAAAAAAATATACTTAAAAATAGTTTTAAAAGCTTGGTCAAATACTAACTGTTGCTCAAAAGTGCTTTTTAAATTTATTAGCTAAAGACAAATTGCTTTTTACCAAAAATACTTTTTTGAAAAGCACATTTCAAAAAACACTTCTTAAAATAAGCTGATTTTAGAAGATTGACCAAACAGGCTTTTAAGTGTATTTTTCAAAAGTGCTTTTCAAATAAGTGCTTTTAGGAATAAGCTAATTTTTTTAACCTATGAAAAACAGCTTCAGCTACTCCTTAGAAGCACTTATTTTCTCCCAAAAGTTTGGCCTAACAGAGCACATTTTAAAAATAAGCACTTTTAAGAAAAAATTAACACTTTTGAAAAAAATAAAATTGGCCAAACAAGCTAAAAGTGTTAAAGTAAGTTATGCGGACAAGATGATTTTATAAGCTTAGCCAGACAGACTATAAATAATTAATTTTTTACTAATATTAGTTTATATATTTATTTAATATTATAATAATATATATGAATAGTATATGTAACTATACACATCAGAACAATATTCAATCCGTAATTCTTTTACAAACACCAAATATCAAATTTTAAAAAATGCATTCTAAATACCATAATATTAAAATCACAGTATCAAAATTTTTAACATCGATAGGAAATTTGGTATCTATCTATCAAACCCATCCCTAAACATAATAACTAATCATTTTGTTAACTTACAACATCTAAAGGACAAAAACTGCGAAGTATATATTTTAAGGAACTATTTTGAACCTATACATAAACATATAATACATGACCATTAAAAAAATTTCACTTATTACAAAAAAAAAAAAAAAAAAAATATTTGAAAATCAACGTTTGACCATGAAAATTTCAAATATAAGGTTATAGTTGAAATTTGAAAAATAATCCAAACCTAAATAATCAAAACCTTATTTTTACTTTTTAAAGTTCTTTTTTTGTCATAAATAACTCTATTTAAATTATATTTCAGATTTTTTAAAAAATATATTTAAATTTTAAATATTTATTATAAAAAATATGACGAGACACAATTTAAGCTTTTAACTCAAAAAAAATTTGGTTTTCATCACCAAACGCCTACTAATTTTTGCCATTTTCTACATAAAACCCTACACCCAAACTAAATTGAGTGCAGCAGACCGAACGTGGACTTTCATAAGAAATTTGGGAAGGAAGAGAAAATTACCTAAAACCCCTAAATATAAAACCCTAAACCCCAACTAAAATCTTTCATCTGCGATTGCCTTTTTCAATGGAGCATGAAGAACAAACGGACTCAGCAGCAAGAGGACATGACGACGACACAGAAGAAAAAAAGAAAAGAAGTAGCTGTTTTTGGCAATTACAGAAACTACTATGGCTATACAGTACGCCTTTCTCTTCTTGCTCTTTCTCTGTTTTTGCATGAAGTGTTGGATTTGTGGGTGCTAATTGATCTGTTTTGCATCTAATTTAAGGGAATTAATTATCTTGCTTAAGGCTAAATGGGTAGACGGAGTTATTTGATGTGTGTTGGGTGCAGTGGCGGAGCCAGGATTGTCACTAAGGGCCTTTAAAATATGAACAAGTAAAACACAGCAAGGAGCTGAAAGGGGTTCAATATTAATTTTATATATATAAAAATAATTTTAACTATGTATAAATAGTGTAATTTTCCGCTGAAGGGTTTCGGACAACCTCCGGCCCTAGCATGATAAGCGGACATGCCCTTAGGGTAGCCGGTAGGGAGTCATGGTAACCTGGTAACCTTGGAAGAATGTATGTATATGTATTTCTGTGTTGGCATCCCTAGCAACAAAGTTAAACTGGTTCTGTTGGTTGATTTGGGGTGGGTGAATGGACATTTAGTGGTCTCACCTGGGTTTGATTTCCTCTTTGGCATTTTCCCAAATTTTAATTTTTTGACAGTTTAGTATTTACTAGTTTTCGGAGAGTTTCACCCCAAACTTTGAAGTAAGTAATTGGAATGTCTATGTTATTTGAAGAAAAAAATAACATGTCTATATTAAATATAGTGGTGCACGGGCACTTAAAATTCCAGGTTTCGCCTCTGCAGGGTTGGAGTAGTTAAGGTGGGATAACTATTAGGCAATGGCTGATATGATTATGGCTCACGACTATAAGGCAGGGAGAATGCAATCGTGAGTTTGTGTACCGAAAGATAGAGTAAAGTATACAGGACTCGAGGTAATAATACTTGGGGCTGATGAAGAGTTTGAAACAACAATAAGGAGCTTAATTCTAAAGCTAAGATGATTCTTATTCGAAGAAAAGTTAATTTTCTCCTCTTTTACCAGCTGATCTTCTATTTACCAGACGGATTGAAGTTTTTCCGAAGTATCTAGCATCAATGTAGAATGAGAAGGTTAAGTCAATTAGGGGAAAAACTACTTTCCGAAAAGAATGAAACAGAACATTTCGGTGGTGGATGTATGTTCATTGGAGCTCTGTCACGCGACACTGCTTCTCGGGAAAAAAAATTAAATATACATATGAACAATTGTCAAAACAAATATATATAAAAACAAATTTACACCACTTGACAAAACTGTTGCTTGGTTTGGTGGTCTGGAATGATGCTTTGTGTGGCTGAGTTCAACCCTTTGATTCTCGAAGTGTTTGCCTTTTACACAATTGTTTTAAGCTTTTGTAAAAGACGAATTAAAATGGGTTGAACTAGTACAACAATGATTATTTTGTGTTATAATGCTCTCATAAATTGGACCCCACTTGCGGGATTACTGATTACACTGGGTTTGTTGTTGTTGATAATGCTCTCATAAGTAATTAACTTAAACCCAAACTTTGGAAAACCTTACTCCTCCCTTTTCACAAAAAAGAAAAAAAGAAAATTACTCCTTTTTTACTGGTTAACTTGATGAGTTCGATGGGTTCAAAATCTAATATTTGTTGAAATTTTGTTATTTCTAACATACTACCGGGTTCGATGGAACCCGTAGCTCTAAGGCTATATCCACCATTGGTTATATTGTTCTGATAATTACTTCTTTAGATATCGACACTGCTTTCAAGAAATTCTTCTTATGCCACAACTTAAAACCAAACTGATAACTGTGAATCAACCAAAATCAAGCCAAATTTGTTATCTTTTCTTAATTTAGCTTACACTATTGTTTTATTTTTTGTTATTATTATTATTATTACGTAGGAGCCGGGGGGGGGGGGGGGGGGGGAATGGATGTTATCTATGGGATTAGAACCCTCCAACTACAAGGTAGAAGGTGAGTGTGCTCACTAAGTGAGCTGACCCTCGCGAGAAGTTTGCAATGCTTTGTGTTGGGTGTTGTACCACACTCTAAATCCTTGTATGGGGAGGTTTAGCTGATTTTTTGACTCCAAATCTCTTTTTCAGTGTCTTATCAATCCCATTAATAGTATTTTGAATTTTGTTGTATAGCTTTTGGGTCTTTTTGATCCAATTATTCCGTTGCTTGAGATATTCCTTTGCATTTCCTTTAGTTAGAATATCCATCTCCTCCATACACCACTATTTTTCTTAAAGCAAATATCAGCAGTCTAAACAATTACTCCGTTTTATTTAGACAGAAGTAATGAATCAAGTTTTCCCCACACCTAGTAAATTTGTTTTTGTGGCGGGAGATTGAAGATCTTATCTGTTTTCTGCTCACTCCCTACATATTACTATATGGAATAGCATCTGTAAGGCTTGTATGGGTGTATTAACAGAAAGGATTTTATCTCCATAAAATTTAGGTTTCTATCCCTCCAGTGATTTCGATAAAATCTTACTGCTCCCACGTTGAAACACACTGGGAGCAGGAGCAGCTCAGAATTTGTTTTTGTTTGGTTCCCTTTTAGTTGGACTCTCACTGTTTGGTATCTCTCGTGTACAGATAGGTCAGGATATGGAGGAAGATCCAAGATTAAAAGCTATGAAGAAGGAGTGGTTTGAAGGCAAGGATTGTCTTGACATTGGCTGTAACAGTGGAGTGATCACAATTGCCATCGGTACAACTTATTTGTAATTGCATAGCTGATTTATCTGGATATCTGTTTTGCAATGTGATTCTGAATTGGGATTTCACCTTACTCTTATTCGCATGTGGGACTTTTGCTTAATAATCCCTAAAACATTGTCCACCAATAGATATTGTGCATTTCCCTTTTCTCATCTTTTGTTAATATCAGTTACTTTTTTATTAGAGCACAAAAGTTTAACTGCCGGAGCATCCTTGGAGTCGATATAAATGAAGGTAAGTGTTTGAACTTTTCATTTGTCCATATATGTGTTTCACATTAGTTGATTCTTGCATGAAGAAGTGAGAACTGATTAAGATGCTATAATTTTTCATGTAACTTGTAATCTGCATAAATTACTTTCACGGACAAGTCATTATTAGAAACCAATAATTGAAAAAGTAATTGTTATTTGGCTTTGAACAAAGTGCATTTTGTCGCTTTTTTTTGTGCAATTGGCTGGATCAAACAATTGTTTTGTCCAGCATAATAATGTGGGGTTGGATTATTTATGTCATACTGTCACTTATTGCATAAACTTGGTCTCTTGATGACTTGATCTCTTTTTGTGACTTTATTGCCATAGTTGCTGATATTTTCATATTTTGTTATCCAAGTAGTCATCTTAAGTAATGCGTGATCTGATGGATTTAGCATTTGACTTAGAGCTGCTAGAATGTAGTGTATAACTTTGATCATCTCTGTTCACCTCTTCCAGCAAGAATCCAGGATGCCTGTTGGACTCTCAGGAAAACAGTGAGGAGTTCTAGAGCTGTGTCTGCCGGGGTTTCTAAGTCCACTGAATCGAAGAATGTAACTGGTATTGAAAACCATGTGGACGAGTCACCTAAGAATAGGGAAACCAATGATTGTACAGAATCTCATCATGTGCAAGAGGCAAATTTGTTGACATAGTCTCTTTCAAGAAGGGAAATTTTATTCATAATTGGCATCCAGGGGAAAATACATCTTATGATACAAATTTTTGGTAAGTGCTCTTTTCCTTTAGCTACATCTTCTTTGTATGGTTCCAGATATATTATGAAATCCTTCTAGTCATTGCAATCCTTTTCTAAAATGGTAGCGAAGATACGATATGCTTGTAACTTGTGATTCCTTTCCAAATCACCCAAAATATACTAAAAGTTCACCCCTTATGGTGGTATAGGCAAGATACAATATGCTTGTAATTTGTGATTCCTTTCCAAATCACCCAAAATATACTAAAGCTTGTATAGGCAAGTCATGTGATTAGAACAGATAACACAAGAAAGGTGCAGGGCTTTCAATCTTTGGCTTTCCGAAGATCGAACGCTTAAACTAACCCCGAGGTTGCTTACAGAGAAGATTAGACCTGGATTTCTGCTTTTCTATATCCCGTAAGTCATATTATCTGCAGCAAGAGTAATATAAAGTATGTTCGCCTTTACTATTGTGAATTTCTAGAGTATTAGGTGCTAGAAGATTTTGTTTTAATCCCATGTATGTGTGCATGATCAATTGAATTTCTTTTGATGCAGTTTAAGCGTGTTAAAGTGGGTGCAATTAAACTGGGGTGATGAGGGGCTAATAACTTTATTTTCTAAAGTCTGGAGGCTTCTTTCACCGGTAATATTACGTACTATAGGGGAAGCATCTTCTTGTAAACAGAAAAAAAAGAATCATGAAAACGGGTTCTGCTAATCATTTGCTGATTAACATTTGACTGTTTTTTGGTAACAGGCCGGTGTCTCTATTTTGGAGCCTCAGCCTTGGGGTTCATACTACAGTAATCGTCTTGTATCTGAGGTATTCCCTTTCATATTGTTGCTAGCTTCAGATACATCCTTTTTGGTAATAATTTGTACAGCCAATACCTTACTTTGGATCGTTTCCTTAGTGCTCCAAAAGTGGCATGTTAATGTTTCCCTTGTTATGCAGACAACAAGAACTAATTATCAAGAAATTAAGATCCGTCCAGAAGATTTTCAAGATATACTTTTGGACAAGGTACGTCAAAGAGAATCTTTTGTTTATGAAACTTGAAGATAAATATTTTATGACCCGGTTAGGTATGACTGACACGTCAATCTTTAATCGGAATGCAGATTGGATTTAGAATGGTAGAGGACATAACATCTAGTTCATCTGGTCGCAAAGCTGGGTTCAATAGACCTATTTTTGCATTCTGGAAGTGATGCATTAAGGTTATGAAATTGCTTTTTGTCTGATGTGGTGTTGTTTATATATGGGAGTTGTATCTACCTGGTGTAATTCCACAAGTGGGGTCTAGAGGGGGTAGGATGTATACAGACCATACCCTTACCTTTGTAGGGTAGAGAGATCCTTCCCAATAGACCCTTGGCTCAAAAGGAATGTTATCGAACCAGGATATCAAGCGATTGAATTTATTCCAAATCTTTCTCAAGTATTGAGGTTGATGATTTATTTCACCTCACTTGTAATTGAATGTATACTTTGCACAACTGATAATTGCATGCATTGGTAGTTTAGAATTTTGGAACAACTGATCATGAAATACAGGTAGTTGTAGCTACTTATGAATGTTTTAACCATATAAAATACTATTTGAGGAAAAAAGTAAGTGTGCTCAGGAAAAATTGAGAATATGCAGGCTTGACATTGAGAGAATATTGGTTATGGCTCTTGTGATTAGGGCTGTTTATTGCCCGGTTTGGGTAGGTTGTGAAGTTAATCAATTTGACTTATCGGTTTGTAGACATGTTAAATCATTACCGAACCGTCAAGACATGTCAACAAGCATTTTTCAAGCTTCTTTCCTTTAGTATGCTTCAGTTGAAATTCTTACAAGCTGATCAAATTAGCACTAGCGTTATCATATATATAACAGAAGCTTGGTGCAGTTGGCGAACATAGGTAATAGCATCTTCAGTGAAAATTGAAATAATACTGCATTTAGTATACATTGAAATAATACTACATTCAGGTCATGTAATTTTATATATCTAAGGGGAGACTCTAATTTTGCTATCGGGTTATTGATTAACTAGTTAAGAAAAAAATTCTAAACCGTCACAAATTGATAAATCCAATAATAATGAATTTTAAATCATCATAGAACTGTTAAACTAATATCTCAATATCAATAAATCAATTCCATTTATTTGATTTGGGTCATCAATTTTACCTGGAATATGTACACCCCTACTTTTGATAATGGGAAAAAGAGGGGGGAAACGTAAAGAGGAAAAAGTAAAGGAAAATTATCTTTGATCAACTTATTTATGGCAGGTGGCTAAGACTAAACAATGACACATTTAAATCATACATTAATAACTAACGTCTGCATAACTCTAACTAGCTACCAAACGATCTTAATAATATTGGTGGAAGTCTTTCAGATGAAAGGTTTAAGTTCAACTCTCATTGTCCATCTTCCATCTTCCCTCTTCCCCTACCTTAATCACCCTAATGTCACAAAAAGATCGCGTGAAAGAATTAGTTATAAGTTCTTTGATCCCATTATCCAAGTATCAAATTTCTTTAATTTTGTTATTCATTAGCTGGACGTGGCATTTCAATAAAAAATTGTGATTTAATTGTCTCAAACAAGAAAAGATTTTCCTCCAAACTTTCACCAACACAAAGATTTTCCTACAAACTTTAACCGTGAAGAGCGCTCCATCTGAAATGAGTTAAATTTCCATCTGTAGCAGACACTGACTAGTGGTTCTATTATAAGTTTGACATGGGAGCAAGCTTCTGAGATTCTAGATAGGATCACTAAAATCAATCGGGGTTGGCACACTAGAGAGACAGGCACGTCCGCAGACACTCATATAATAGGAGCATCCACAGAACAACGCGTGGTTGATAATTCTGTAGCCCAAGAGTTAGCATAATTGAGGAAAACGAATTTATAAGCAAGTTTCATGTAATCACACATAAATCCTCAACTCCAGTTTTTTGTGAACCGATAAATATTTACCTCAAGATGTCTCCCAAAGTTTAACTTACCAAATTGCAGCCCCATATCATATGGTTGATTTGGACCATCAGAATGCAAGGTGACTTGAACAACATGTACACTCTATAGCGGGAGCAAATGCGTGATATCTTAGAAATGGCATACACATGGATTAAAAACATGCTAACAGCTAACCTTGAAATGGCATACAAAGTGAACAACTTAAAGTAGTAGCATCCTCATAAGTTTCAGCTTTCACTTTGAATATACCTATCAAACAAACCCCCATCACTACAACACAGTACTTAAATTACACAAATTACTCACCCCTGCACTAAATTTTTCTTTGGATACTAATTTTAATAGTTACAACTAAAGTATCAGACCTTTCAGTAGATACAACGTATATGCAGAGAACGAAATACAAAGTACAAACCAAGGAAGAAAATTACAGGCCTACAAACGATAGAAAGTAGATCTCTAGAAAATTCTCAAATCTGCAATGAAGTTTGAAACTTTGTCAAGCATAATTATAAAATTGGAAGGGGAAAAAGTACCACAATAGAAAACTTCTCTGTAAAAACAGAGAACAAAAAAGGAGAGAAACCTCTGCAGCGGTTACTGCAACAGATTGAGGCCAAAAAAAAAAAAAAAAAACTTCAATTGTTACGAATTTCAGGAACAAATATGCTACATGTGGCGGAGTGAACCGAATGACGGAGAGAATACTTTTAAATAGAAAAATATGAGGCAAGCAAAGGAGTCTATTGTGTATTGTGCTGCAAAGTCTATAGTTCTCACCTCCAATTTTTCGGGCATCTCATCCACTTCTTTGTTACTGTTTCGTTGCTTAGGTTTCCTACTGTACATTTTATATTTCAATTCGTTAAATATAAGCAATCTCATTGTTATTGAATATTTGAAGTAATGTTCACTTTTGCTGCTTTCATTGGTCATACTCCATGGCTTACTATGTAGAAGCTTTACAATGTGATCATCCGGCACGTTTATAGTAGAACGTATATGACTATCACCAAATAAGAGGAGCATACAATGAGGAGAAGTCATTACCGGTGACTATAATGTGGTCACTGGAGTTCTCTTGCTAGTTGTACACACTACACATCAAGGAGCTAGACATTCATTGCAATTGAAACTTCTATATGGATTGATCCATTTTTAGGAATCTTCTCTCCTACATTATTAAATATAACCTAACAATGAAACACGAGTCGTGCAATAAGACAACAACATAAGAGTTGATTTTTATTCTCTTCCGGTGCTTGTTGAATCTCCAACGCGAATAAAAAAATTAAACTGTATAAATAAATAAATAAGAAATTAGTATAAATAAAGATTCAAAATCATCTTAAAATAACAACAGAAAGAGATAAAGGAAAAAAGAAACCTTGATAATTCTGTGGAATTTGATGTTATCATAATACAATGTAGAAGCAATATTATCCAGAAAATTAAACTATGAAACAACTAAAATAAAAAGTAGGAGAACGTAGCAGTTAAAGTCGTAAAGTGTAAATGAATAATTGAAAGTTTCAACCAACCGCTTCACTCTCAAATGTATTTTTATTCTGAGACATCTCTTTCAAATTTAGATAATTTCTCATCTTTTTGACCAACAATTTTTTGTTAACTCTCAACAATAGAAGCTTTCTTTGCTAAATTTGGTCTTGATTCCCCAATGGAACGTCGAACAACAAAACAAACAAAGACCCAAAAAGAGATGCACAAAGTAATTGCGTGGCAACTACCAATAGAGTGAAATTTTTTTGACAATCGTTTCAGCCTAGAGAGACATACTCTGGAAAGGGGAAATATTACCAATCAAATCTACCGAGATGGTTGCTGAATATTTTGATTTGTGCCTTTTTGAGTCAAAATCTGAGATATTAAGAAGGAAACTTTAGCAACCACAATGAAAAATTCAAAGACAGAATTCTATATATATATAAATACAACAACAACAACAACATACCCAGTGTATTCCCACCAGGTGGGGTTTGAAGAGGATAAAGTGTACGCAGTCCATACCACTACCTCAGATGAAGTAGAGAGGCTGTTTCCGATAGATCCCCGGCTCAGAATAGGTCACCATAACAGAGAAAACATAATAACAAACAATAAAAAAGAGATAACACATGGCTAGATGCTAAAAGAAACAAGACATCCACAGAGTAATACTATAGACTATTCATTCGGGAATCACAAACATTACCAAAGCCACGCGAACAAGAGTCTGCCAAAAAAGCAACAGGCGCAGATACAAACAAACACTCCTTCCTACTAATACATACGCCTTCCTACTCCCTAACCCTCTACCCTAATCCCCGCCCTCCACACCTTCCTATCGAGGGACATATCCTCTATAAGCTCTAACTGCTCCATGTCATGCCTAATCACCTCCCTCCAATATTTCTTCGACCTACCTCTACCCCGCCTAAAACAATCCACAGTCAGCCTCTCACACCTCCGTACTGAAGCATCCGTGCACCTCCTCAATACATACTCAAACCATCGTAACCTCACTTCTCGCATCTTGTCTTCCACCGAAGCCACTCCCAACTTCTCTCGAATAATCTCATTTCTAACCCTATCAATCCTGGTCAGTCCACACATCCATCGCAACATCCTCATCTCCGCTACCTTCAACTTTTGCATGTGGGAGTTTTTAACTGGCCATCACTCCGCTCCATACAACATAGCCGGACGGATGGCCACTTTGCAAAACTTACCCTTAAGCTTCAGAGGCACCTTCTTATCACAGGCAGCGAAGGACTATAAAAGCAAAATCTATTGACAGCTCACCACAATAAAGGCCAATTGAAATTGCAGGTAGCTCAGGAAAAAGGTTGAAATGATACTGGCATAGGGAAGCAGATGAAAGTACTCAACTACTTCTGTAGTGGACCAACTATCAAAACACCTTCTCACCAATGGACCTTGTCAACTGCTCAGATAAACAGATATCACTTTTCATGTTCTAGTAGCAAAAGATGCCAGAATACATGAATTAATGGTATTGACAAATTATTTAAGCAATTATGTCTTTTTACTTTACGTAGTGAATAATTGGGGCTCGTTCCTTGACTAGGTTTGTTTATCAATGTTAGACTCATAAAAACACTGCACAAAATTATAATCGTCAAATTCGGCATAGTTAACGCCATAAACCTACTTTGAGTTGCTTTCAAAGAACAAGAGTGTATACAAATGAATCATTCTACTGATTCCCATGGTTGTGTCAAAGAAAGTAACATTGATGAACTTGAGAAACCATCATATCATTTCTGAACAAAAAAGTAGCAGTATCATCAAACAAATGAGCTATTCTAAGATTAGAGATACAAGAGTTCTAGTCGAAAAAGTCCATCTCTTACACTACCCTTGATTAAAACAAAACAAGTATTCTCTAAAGCCAAAAGCAGTTAATACGACAAGAACTAACCTCTCAAAAATCTCCTTGAGAGGAGTTTGCATGTCTTGATTGATTGATTTGGTACATTGCATGATGTAAAAGCAAGATGTTGTCTTTTCTTTTGTTAGCGAATATACCACATGCTTCTCCAAAGTCACAAGGTCAGACTTAGAAATATAAATAGTGGAGGAAATTCTCGTCTGCCCAATTGCTATGAATCCTCATTTTTTGTTGTATCGGCCTCAAATTCGTCTGCCCTACAACTGTCACTACTCACTATATATCACAAATAGTGAAGAAACTGTTAATCTGAAGAAGTTACATTCCTGTGAATAATTTGGAGAGAACTATTATTTGAAAGTTGGGGACTTTCTGCCACTATACCCAATTTTTGTCACGGTTAATTGAAGGAGCAGTTATCAATTTTAAATTTTAAATTCTAATTTTGTATTGGAAAGGCTTTTTTTTTTTTGTCCTAATGCAACCATATTTTGTGGGAATCGTGGATATGCCATTATTAAATATATATATTGTAAAAAAAAAAAAATAGAATTCTATTAATTTTTGACAATAAATTTTTAAATTTCAAAATAATAAAACGAATAACTAACCAAACTAATCTTTTCTCAGAAGATGCCAAATGGCTTATTTTAGTAGTTTTGTCCTAGGAATCGTGAAAATTAGATAATTTAAATCAATAGATTTGAACATTACTATTTTTCTGATTTTAATTTACTTTCTTTCCGACTTTCTTATTCAAATTCACACGTAATGATTTAAATGATTATTAAGACAGTAAAATTTATAGCATGTTTGACCCAGCTTACAGAAGTAGCTTATTTTGAGAAGTGCTTTTTAAAAAAATACTTTTAGTTAAAAACAGATTGTGTTTGACCAACAAATTTAAAAAAATACTTTTGAACAGCAATTAGTGTTTGGCCAAACTTTTAAAAGTGTTTTTAAGTGCATTTTTCTCAAAAGTGCTTTTGAGAAGAAGCTATTTTTCTAGCTGATGAAAAACTGTTTCTGCTACTCCCCCAAAAGCACTTATTTTCTCCCAAAAGTTTGACCAAACACCTCAATTTTTTAAAATAAGCACCTTTGAGAAAAAATAAGCACTTTTGAAAAAAAAAATAAGCTTGGCTAAACGGGCTATTAGTTTATCGTAAAAGCTTTGACCAAACACCTCAATTCACTAAAATAAACACTTTTTAAATATATTTTTTTAAAAAAAAAACACTTTCAGCTATCAAGATGCTTGGCCAAACAGGAAATAAATACGTTCTCCGGAAATAGTATGAGGACAAAGACAATTTCGATATCCCATGAATAAAGCGATGGTACCTCGATCTTGATGCTGAAACATACATGGACTCATATAATTGAATGACTTGAATGTCTTATCACCTCAACAATACTTTTGTTTACATAAAATTTAGACAAGAATCAAAGGAAATGGCACCCCGAATGCATACTTCTTTACAGTGTTTGTAAGTAACATGTTCACATCATCTGGAAATCGGTTCTTTCAATCTAAAAATAAACAAGGGGAATCAACATTGTTACCACTTCACAACAGCATCTTGTACTGATTTGCACTGTTTAGCTTAATGGCCTTCATCCATGGGATCACTTCTGTTACACGTTTGAGATCTTAAATCCTTATCATCCTGCCTTGATTCATTAGATCCTGATGCTCGGGAAACAGAATCTTCCAGGGCCTCAAGAAAAGATGGAACCGTCAACTTATCTGCCAGCAACAATATATGAAAATTAACCAAATTTAATACTAAAACAACACCGATAATTAAGTTGTCCCAGCATGATAGAGTGCATCAGAAATGAATTAGAAAGTTCTGGTACTACATCAGCAAGGACCAGTTTAATGCTAAACAGAGGTATAACCAGCTGAACTAGATAAACAGAGTTACACTTCCCATGAGCAGGAGCTCAAGCTGCCAAAAGGGGAAGGTTTCATACTTTACCCAATTATCGCAGGATTACAAAATATAGTACAGCAGTAATTAAAGAATGGCTTAAAATTTACAATATAGAAAAATTTGGATGATATCACATTATATTTGGATCATCAAAGATTACAATTAGTTCAAATTGTTGCAGGGAGAAGAATCTTCCATTAAAGAAAAGGTCAATATCTCTTATGGGCCCAAAGAATGGAAGCAAGTCATGTATTTCAGGTCAGTGATTATAAGCATCATCTCACAAGCAAACTTGATTTAAGTTTTGAAACATACGAAAGAGAGTAGACAAAATATTGAGCATATAAAAGAATTAAGTAACCATTGGAAATTAGTGTATTAGGGTGTTTCATTCCTTTCAGCTACTGAGATGAATTATCACACAATGCTTGCTTACATTGACTTGGATCAATTCCAAATTGAGTCAGATCTATTTGTCCAGTTCGAAGAACCTGCAGTGAGAAGAGTGTCAAATTTACAGACGACCTGCAAGCATACGTAAAAGCTTGATGGAAAAATGAAATTTTGATGACTCACATAAGTAAATGAGTCTAGTTGCTGGCGGAATGGGGGACTCTGTAGCAACTCCATTAATTCATATGGTGTCCAATGACCCTGTAAACATGAGAATTTTCAAGATAACATCAGAACTGTAATCCTTGTAATTCCGGATAACAGGAGCCAACTTTTTACCTCAGGCAAGTGTGAAGCTAGTTGTCCTTCTAGTGGTATTTCCTCAATCAGTGGTAATATGAGCTCAGGCCTCAAAATATCTCCCAATCCCAATCCTGGTACATCAGCAAGATAAGAAGTTACAGTAAATGGTGTATATGCTATATTTTTGTATTACATGAATGACCAGATCTGGGCTTCATTCAAGTGAGTGAGTATTGTTGTACTCATACTTGTTTGGCTTTAAAAATTTTAGATGATGTTTCTCCAATGTCCAGATGGGTTTTGTAGGGATATAAGGTTCGAGGAGGTTACGGAGTTTACACGTAAGATGAGAAGGGGAAGGGAGACCGGAACAGACGAGATCCAGGTGGAATTTTGGAAGAACGCAAATAGAGCAGGTATGGAGTGGCTAATTGGGTTGTTTAATGTCATTTTTAGGACGTCTAAAATGCACGAAGAATGGAGGTGGAATACAATTGATCCTGTTGAACAAGAACAAGGATGATATTCAGAATTGCAAGGACTATAGGTGTATCGGGCAGCTAATCCACACTATGAAAGTTTGGGAGAGGGTGGTGGATATGAGGATGAGGAGGGGTGTGTCTATTACCGAAAACCAATTTGGATTCATGCCGGGGCGTTCAACAACAGGTCATACATCTCGTAAGGAGATTGATGGAGCAGTTCAGAGAGAGGAAGAGGGACTTACATATAGCATACAACAAAGTCCCTAGGGAGGTTCTATGGAAATGCTTGAAAACTAGAGTGTATCTGTAGCTTACATTAGGTCGATTCATGACATGTACAATGGTAAGGGTTTTGGCGTTCGCTTCAGTTCTTTGATTTTCGGACATGGAAAAGTGTGCACCGAATACCGAACCAAATTAGTTCGGTTCAATTCAATTTTTTTCCAAATTCAGTTTGGTATTTCTAAAACTTTTTTTTTTTCGGTGCAAATGAGTGGAATAAAATGAACACCAAATCAAATAGTAAACACTCAACTCTCCAATCTACATGGTGACGTCCCTAAAGCCCAAATAAGAAGAAGAATTACTCAACTCCAATGGTCACAAACTCACAATGTATAGCTTGTGCCTGCAGTAGCAGTACTTAAGAAAAACTTATATGCAGGGACATTTTCAAACTAGCACTAGCAGATCTAGACACGATTTATAGAATTTCGGAAGCATGCATGGATATGCAGATACGTTTATACTTAATAGCTAATGCTGGATCACAGAAGTTCTTGCTAAAGAAGCATGTGGGTGTCACGGTTCAGGTTCGCGTTTGAAGTCTCTCCTGTGTTTATAATTTTAATTTTTTTTTAAAAAAAAGTTCTTGCTAATGGTGAAATTGTTTAGATTTGGAGAAACCAAGACAATAAGTGTATTGGAATTTCATTTATGCTCACATTGCACTGGAAATTAAAATAAGAAATAGGGTGTTGGCTGCTGCTTTGGATAATGGATACAAAATAGGGTATAGTTGAACTGAAAATGAAAATAGGAAATAAATTAGGGATGGATTTGGGCAGTAGGGTTGGATCAGTAATTTTTAGGCCCAAGTCCCGTGTATTAGTATATTTTTTTGAACACAGGTAATACAAGTTCGGTTCTTCGTACCGAAGATCCGGGATCCTTAAACCAAACACGAACTTCTGGAAAAATAAAACAATACCCGAATCGAAGACCGAATTAGTTCGGTTCGTCTTTTCGATTTTTCCGGTATTTATGCCCAGCCCTATATGATGGTGCCCATACCCGAGTGAGGACACTGGGAGGAGACTCGGAGCACTTCCCTTGTCATGATGGGGTTACACCAGGGATAAATCTTAGCACATAGTTATTTGGCTTGGTGACGGATATACTAACGCGGCATATCCAAGGAGAAGTGCCATGGTGTAAGCTATTTGCAGATGACATAGTTTTGGTCGACGAGAACACAACAGAGTCAGCCTGGAGGTTTGGCGACCCTAGAACCCAAAGGGTTCACGTTGAGCAGGACAAAGTCAGAATACTTGGGAGTGCAATTCCTATGACATAGCTCACGTGGAAGATGTGAAAGTGAGGATTAACACACAAGTGATCTCCAAGAGAGGAAGTTTGAAGTATCTGGGGTCATTAAAGAAATGGGGAGATTGATGAGGATGTTACGCATCATATTGGAGCGGGGTGGATGAAATTGAGGCTCGCATTCAGTATTTTGTGTGATAAGAATATTCCAACAAGCGTTAAAGGTAATTTTTATAAGTGGTGGTCAGACCATCTATGTTGTATGGGGCGAAATGTTGGTCGGTTAAGAAGTCGCATGCCCAAAAGATGACAGTAGTGGAAATAGGGATGTTGAGATGGATGGGTGGGCATACTATGAGAGACATGATTAGGAATGAAGACATTCAGGATCCCAAAAAATTCTCTCTCCTACTTTCTAGGAAAGAGAAACTTCTTTTCTAACCCCTTTCCGGCAGCTTCTCTACTGGAAAATCTTCCTTCTTTCTCCTCTCCTCAAAGTTATCATCTATTGTGATAAGTTTCTCTCTTTCAGACCTCTTTTCTGACTTGGAAACATGGGGGTAAATAGGATCTACTTCGTTTAAATCTTTTGATATCACAAGGTGGGACTCCAACAACTCTATGTGGCACGAATGGGTAGAAAGAAGCCGTAAAATGATGAAGAGGTCATCTATGAGCAGCAAAATTATGGAATGGATATGTTTCACTCTCAAAGAAGCCTCGAGAGACCACTCGAAAATGACAGATGGAAAACCTCTGATAGGGATGCTGAGCACTTCTGTACCAGGAAACAGAACAAGCATGGAAGATTTATAAGCATTGTGTCATTGAATTGGGAAGGAAGATCTGTCATTATTATACCAGAGGCAGCTTTGAATGCAGGTTGGTTTGATATAGCACACAAAATTGAGAACTTCATTAAATGCACAAGAAGACAGGGACCAGCAAATCCTCCAAGATTAACTCTTGACAACTACCCATATGCCAAAGTCATACAAGATAGTAAATGGCAAAGAAGGACTATTCGTGAAGCAGAGATGACGAGTAAAGTGGGCAGAGGCGAATCCAGGATTTCAAGGTTGCGGGTGCCACTGTCTTTAACATAAACTTAGCGTGGACATCGAATTAAGGCTTATATTCAGCGAGTTCAATTTATTTTGGGCTAATTCAGGTCGATTTATAAGATTTTTCGATACATAAATAAATATGCAATTATTGAACTAAAATGAGTTTTATACGATTCAATCTAATTCTTTATCAGATTTTATTGAACAAAAATGAGAAAAATATTATCAAGAAAACTAAATTTTTGAATACACAATTACACCCCTTCAATTCAAACATAATATACTTAAATCATGGTAACTAGCAAATAATAACTAATAACGAGTTCTATTAAAAAGAACAACAGTTTCTACAAGGGTTATCATCAACTTGCAAGTAAAAACAATTATTTTCCTAATGAAAATTCACAAATTATCTATACAAATATTAATTAAAATAATTAATTTGCGGATAAAAACTCTTAATAAAGTGCGAAGGGAAGTTAATAAACTAGCATAAAAACGACTCTTGCCCATGTTGCTTTCGTTCAAAAGATCACAAAACAAAAAGTAAATTCAATAGATAAAATACACCTTGAAGGGATAAAAAGGGAAAAGATTAAAATCACATTCAATTAAATATTTGGAGATTTTGAAAAAGAAAAAGAATGAAGAAACAATTTAGAAACAAACTAATAGATGGGTTTCCAGAATGAAAATACAAAAATAAAAAATACAAGGAAATTTAAAAAAGAAGAAAATGCGAAAAAGGGAAATATGAAAAAGAAAACAACCAGTGGCTATTAAACAAAAATCCGTAATGGGATTCGAACCATGGCCTCAGGTATGGCACCCCGTGCATCAACCAACTGAGCAGCAATGACTATAGTGCTGTGGGTGCCAATTTTCTTTTATATATTAAATTTACTAAAATTCCTATGTATAAATAAAAAAATTAGCCGAGCCTCCGGGTGCCGTGGCACCCTCACCCTAACACATAAATCCGCCCCTGAAAGTGGGGGCCTATTGAAGTATCTGCAACATCTGGTGGGCAAGAAGCAGACATGCTAAATAGATGTCTGGTCGAAGGCCTTGGTGTGGAAATTAAGGAGAAACCCACACTGGCGGAGATAAGAAGATGGTCGACAACTACTTGGAAAAACTCATTTGGGGTAAACATATATGAGATGTATGGCGACAGGTTTCTCTTTGAATTCCCAAACAGATTTATGGCGGAACAAATACTCCAAAAACAATGGACCTGGAAAAGTTTCAACTTCAATCTCGAATGGTGGATCCCCATGGTAGGATGTATACCAAAGGCCACTACGATAAAGGAAACATCGATCAGGGCCATCGGAATCCCCCTACATCTGTGGTCACATAAGGTGTTCCATGAATCGGATAAATTTGCGGAGGTTGGGTGGCCACTGAAGAGGAAACTGAATTAAGAAATCATATGAAATGGGCAAGAATTCTAGTAGCTAATGATGGGAGGAGCTTGCCGAAAGAAGTGTCGATTTCTCATAATGGTTTCACCTACTACATTCCGATTTGGGCTGAGTGTAAAACTCAAGTCGAATTCTAGCCGGAATCTTGGCAGGGAGCCACCGGAGAAGAAGACCCGGGGCATCATCCAGCAAAGGTTAATGACCAGCGGATAAAAGAGAGAATGCTCTGCAATCAAGTACAAAAATCCCTTAATACTAGGGATTTGAAAAAAAGAAGACACGTGGGGGAATCTTCATTGACAGCTGGGTCAAACAACATGGAGGGAGCATGTGACATGCACATGGGTCACTTAAATGAAAAATCTGATTTGGGCCATTTAAAACCCAATTCAGAAAATTCTTATTCCACTGAAGATGGGCCGGATTTTGCAGCCCAAGTCATTGCCAATGACTTAAACAACCTGGTCACTTCCCAAAGCGACGGATTCTTCGAAGTTATTGAAACGAACTCATTTCAGAACAGAGCAACTGAAGACATGAGAGGAACAGACAAAACCTTGTCATACGCTGAGGCTATGGTGAGCGTAATTGAGGCAAGAACTGAAGATGCTGACCGATAAATCAAAGAGATGGAACATCAGGTATTGGAGGAATTCAGGAAAAATTCAGGAAGTGACTTGGAGTGTCTAAACGAAATTGTTGTGTCGGAAAATTGGGAAGTTGATGAACCAGAACCCATCCTAATACAATCTCAACTGTTGATTCAAGATAAAGAGAGGGAGACCTCTGCTTGGGTTCAGCAAAATATGGTGAAAATTGGAAAAATTCTTGGGGCAGATTTTCAGGGGCACGAGGAGGAGGCCCTGGAATTATTGTTACAAGTCGACAAGAAAAGAATTAAAAAATTTAGTGGCCTCTGATGTCAAATTCAAAAGTGGAGGGAGTAGAAATATGGGGAGAAACAACCAGAAAGGTATCCAATGAAGTTTAAAATGGTGTCATGGAATGTGAGGGGACTAAACAATAGGAATAAAAGAAGATTGGTGAAAAGCATGGTGTTAGATTGGAATGCACATATATATTGCTTTCAAGAAACTAAACTTGAGGGGGACTTGACAGAAATGGTGAAACATATTTGGGGAGGTAGATGGGTAAGATTTGCTTGTCTGGAGGCAAGTGGAACTAGGGGAGGGATATTGATGATGTGGGATAGCAGGTCTTGGGAAGGTCAAGTCCTAGAAATAGGAGCTTATACCTTAACTTGCAAATTCGAAGCTCAGTTGCAAAAATTCTCATGCCATGTAACGGGTGTGTATGCTCCAAACGGTTATGTAGAAAGAAGAACTGTATGGGAAGAAATAGATGCGGTAAGGGGGTTAATGGAGCGGCCTTGGGCTGTCTGTGGGGACTTTAACACTTGCAGGTTCATCTCAAAGAAAAAGAACGGTAGAATCAGAACTAGAGGCATGAAAGAGTTTTCAGATTTCATTGAAGAAATGAATCTCATTGACTTACCGACGGAGAACACCACTTACACTTGGTTCAAAGGGGACAATCAAAAGGCTGCTTCAAGAATTGATAGGATTCTAATATCTGAAGATTGGGATGACAACTTCAATAATTTGAAGCAAATTCCACTTCAGAGACTTTCATCAGATCACATACCGTTTTCTTTGCAAGGTGGTGCTTGGACCAATAACAAGAGGTATTTCAAATTCGAAAATTGGTGGTTAGGCTCTGAGGGGTTCTTGGAAAGGATAAGGGAATGGTGGAACCCTTTTAGCTTTTCTGGAAAACCTGACTACATATTGGCTTGCAAACTAAAAGCTCTTAAAGATAAGATTAAGGTTTGGAGCAAAGAGGGGCAAGGAAATTTAGGGTGGCAAAGAAAACAACTCCTTAAAATATTGGCAGCAGTGGATGCAGTTTTAGAAGAAAGAGGCTTGAATGAGTTGGAGACAACGAGAAAGACTGAATTGCTATTAGAATATGAGGAGCTCCTTAAAAAGGAGGAAATTGCATGGAGGCAAAGATCAAGATCGCTTTGGTTGAAAGAAGGGGATAGGAACACAGAGTTTTTCCATAAGATGACCAATGCTCATAAGAGATACAATAATATTGATCAGCTTTGTATACAGGGGGAGACTACTCAGAATGCAAGAAGAATTGAAGAAGAGATTGTGGATTACTATACAATCCAATGGAGACCCTCCTTTCATATCTCTAACAGTCCAGTGTTGACAACAACGGAAAAGGAGAGCTTGCAAGGTGTTTTGAGGAAGAGGAAGTCTTGAAATGTCTTAAAATGTGTGCAGCTGATAAAGCTCCAGGACCATATGGCTTTACCATGGGTTTCTTCATCAAATGTTGGGAGGTAGTGAAACAAGACATTATGAATACCCTTCAGAACTTTCATGAGCATGGAATATTTGAAAAAAGTTTCAAATGTCACCTTCATTGCTCTTATCCCAAAGAAGAAAGGTGTTGATGAGTTAAGGGACTTCATGCCTATCAGTCTGATAGGCAGTGTGAACAAGATCCTCTCCAAAGTTCTTACAGAAAGGTTGAAAAGGGTGATGACAAAACTGGTAGATTCACAGCAAATGGACTTCATCAAAGGTAGTCAAATCATGGACGCAGTTCTAGTAGCTAATGAAGCAGTGGGATCCAGAATGAAGCAGAAGAAACCAGGGATCTTGTGTAAATTAGACATTGAGAAAGCTTATGACAATGTCAACTGGGGATACTTGTTAAAGATTCTGAATAGGATGGGATTTGGACAGAAATGGATCCAATGGATCAAATATTGCATCTCAACAGTAAGCTTCTCAGTTCTTATAAATGGGACTCCAATAGGCTTTTTCAGATCACAAAAGGGACTTAGGCAAGGTGATCCACTATCACCTTTCCTGTTTCTATTAGTTATGGAAGGGGTGAACAATTTTAAAACTGCAAATTCTAGTGGTTGGCTTAGAGGTTTTGATGTGGCTAGAGACGGCACGAAAAGTTTGGAGGTGACCCATATGCAGATGACACACTCATCTTTTGTGATGCAATGGAAGAACAACTCAATTTCTGAGGATTATCCTAGTGCTATTTGAAGGAGTTTTTGGACTCCATATTAACTGGAGCAAAAGCTTCCTACACCCGATCAATGAGGTGGAAAACATGGAGGTTCTAAATGCAATATTAGGTGGTGTAGTTGGCTCTTTACCAACCACATACCTTGGAATGCCCTTGGGAGCCAAGTCCAAGTCTTCAGGAATTTGGAACAATGTGATGCAGAAGTGTGAAAGGAAACTTGCCAGGCGGAAGAGACAATACTCATCCTTTGGGGGGGGGGGGGGGAGGAGAGATTGACTCTAATCAACTCAGTCTTGGATGCCATGCCAACATAAATGATGACTCTATTCCCAATACCAAAAAGAGTCATTAAAAGATTAGAAAGCATTAGGAGGAACTTCTTGTGGCAGGAGAACAAAGGAAAAAAAGGCTTCCACTTGGTTAAATAGGAGGAAGTAATTGTAGATTAAAAAAAATGGGGGACTTGGAATTAAAAACCTAAATAACCATAGCAAGGTTTTGAGAATGAAGTGGCTTTGGAAGTTTGCAAAAGAAAAACAATTACCGTGGGGAAAGGTAATCGAAGCAAAGTATGAAGAAGAGAGTAAATGGATGTCCAAGGAAATAAACACTCCTTATGGGGTCAACTTATGGAGAGCAATCAGAGGTCTACGGGAGGAGTTTAAGGTGAACACCAAGATCAAGGTGAACAATGGGGAGATGATTGCTTTTTGGAAAGATGATTGGCATGAGGCAGGGAACCTGTTACAACTCTTTCCTGATATCCACAATTTAGTATTGCATCAACAAAGCACCATAGCAGAGTTATGGTCTCCTGAAGGTTGGAGTTTCACCTTCAGACGACAACTAAATGACTGGGAAGTATAAAGAGTAGCCGAGTTTTTTGGTACAATAGATCAGTTCAGTGGGCTCCAAGATGCAGAGGATGAATTGAGATGGCAGGGTTGTGATGCAGGAAATTTCAAGGTAAACAAGGTCTATAAAATGTTGAATCAACACAACCAGCAACAAGTCAGGTGGCCTTGGAAATGCATTTGGAAAAGTAAAATGCCATGCTTAGTGTGGTTGCTAGCAAGGGAGGCAGTTTTAATACAGGAAAACTTGATGAGGAGAGGGATAACACTAGTCCCGAGGTGTTACTTCTATGGGGAAAAAGCTGAAACTGTCAATCATCTATTCTTACACTGCAGGATTACAGGACAACTATGGAGATTATTCTTAAGCCTCAAAGGTATCTCCTGGACTATGCCTGGGAAGATTACAGACACACTGCAAAGCTGGGATCAACTGGGGTTGTTGGCTAAGGGTAGAAGCAGGTGGAGAATCATCCCTGCTTGCATATGGTGGACAATCTGGAAGGAAAGAAATTCTAGGAGTTTTGAGAATATAGAAAATAGTATGCAACAGGTCAAGCTAAACTGTATCTTAACTCTATGTTTCTGGTGTAATCAGATATATTCTAATGATCCTGTTTCTATTATTAATGTTTTAGACTCACTATAGACATAGGATCATAGTTTTTCTTTTTGGAAGCTCCCTTGTAAATAGGATTTCAGTACTCCTCAAAGTACTGATATATGAAATACACACCGTTACCAGTTTCAAAAAAAAAATATTCAGGATAAGGCGGGAGTGGCCACCGTGGCGGACAAGATGAGGAAGGGGAGGCTAAGATGGTTCTAGCATGTCAAGACTGAAGAGGAGATGCGTAGATGACCTGGTACGGAAATGTGAGAGGTTGGCTATGGTGGTTATAAGGAGAGGTAGAAGTAGGCCGAAGAAGTAGTAGGAAGAGGTGACTAGACAGGAGATGGAACATCTGCACCTTACCAAGAACATGACCCTAGTAGGAAGATATAGAGATAGAGGATTAAGGTAGAAGGTTAGTAGGTAGTTAAGCGTTGTCTGGTTTCCTAGTTAGTATGGTTATTATTACTCCCCTGCTATCTTATTCTTCGATTTTAGCATTACATGGTGTTTCCTTGTCTTTGATTATCATATTATTTGTTCTTGTTACGGTTCTCTTCTCCGTTGTTTTCAATATGACTTCTTCATTACTGTATTTGCTTTACATACTAGATTTGTGTGATGTTTTACTTGAGTCGAGGGTCTATCATAAACAACCTCTCTACCTTTTCTCAAAGTAGGGGTAAGGTTACGTACACACTACCTTCCCAGACCCAACTTGTGACACTTGGTATGTTGTTGTTCTCCAATTGCAAGGATAAAGAAAATAAAAGAGGGGGAAAGGAGAACCCTCATAGGAGAAATAAAAGGCAGCAAAGGAAGCAGATTAGACATCAAGCTTTTAGTCCCTATGCTGGCCAAGCAAGCTACCAACAAAATAGTAAGAGTCAGTAAAATGCCTACCTGCATCAGGATCTACAGCTTCATCTGCACCAACCATAAGAAATAACATTATGTCCACATAAAGATTAAATGTTAGAGACTGTTACACTTAGCAAAATTGAAGGGAAGTAGTCAACTGAACCTGTGGACCCTATGCTACTCAATATTCTTTGAAGATCAGACAACTTTACTGGGCCTGAAGATGTTACATCGCTACTTGCTTCAGTATTCATGCTTGCACTAACCAAATTTCCCGCCCTGGAAGACAGCAGCCAGACATTTAAATGATTATCCAGCCTCTAGCAACAACATAGAAATGAAGATAATAGTGTACTACTACTTAAAAGGAATGCAAGAAAGGAAAAGAAATTAATCAACTATGTCTCAGGACTAAGTTCATCATTGTAGCAGCATGATTAGTGAGGAATAATATAGCCGACCTGGCTTGATTCTGAGTGAGGCTTATTAGTAGTTGGTGTAATCAACTATGACTCAACCTCGAACTAAGTTGCTTGTGTTCTTCACTAAAAGTGAAGTGAGGCAAACCCATTAGCATGAGTTCTTAAAAATCTTTGTTAGCATGTAAATCTCCCCCATTTTTGTAGTCAAAAACAGATCTTATACTTCTCAATGATATTAGTACCTCGATGAAATATCTTCTTCTACTATATCTTCAGAAGTTGGTAATGGAGCTGAAGCTTCAGGCTCATCTTCACCAGGAAACTCTATTCAAACAAGTAAAAATTTACCAAAGTTAAAACAGGTATCTTAAATAAACTTCCACTTTGGGGAATAATAGAAGTTATATAGATGAAACGCCGATTAACATCATCTAAATGTAGTTATATAGATGAAACGCCCATTAACATCATCCAAATGTAGTTTATTAGAACAACATATTAGAGTGCACTTCCGAAAATTAGAATTTCATTTTCAGCTCCTTTATGTTGTTACAACAACTAATCAACTACTACCAAACTAGCCCCTTAAAAGTTCTTAAAGGTAAAAAAAATTCACACTCGATACAGAACTACATATAATCAATAAATTGAAAATGTCGAGAACCAAACATGACACTTGACTCGATGAATAATTTATTGAAAATCAATCTAACAATTTAAAAAACACCATGAAACACATAACCAAGGGTGAAGAAGAGCTTGTTACATTGCAGGTCCGTGACGCAAAAGCTTTGCAAACTATATCAGAAGGAAAAGAAACAAACAAGGGATGGCTAGTCGACAGCTAATACATTCAGGTATGCAGGATCAACAATAGGCAACAACAACAACAGCATACCCAGTGTATTCCCACAAAGTGGGGTCTGGGGAGGGTAAGATGTACGCAGTCCATACCACTACCTCGGAGAAGTAGAGAGGCTGTTTCCGATAGACCCCCGGTTCAGGACAAGGATCAACAATAGGCAGAGAGATAAAAAGGAACTTGAGGCAGAGAGTAAAAACAATACATTGGCCTTGACAACTTGAAAACTCTTAATATTTGTTGAGCTTTCATGCAATTGTAACACCATGCGCGTTCGGAGTATTTAAATTAGACCGCCAAAGACTTACGAGTTTAATCTTATCACTTAACTTCACCTGTCGATGGTCTGTTGGGAAAGTAGTTGTAAATAGGTGATTATACCAAGGAACATTTATATTAAGTCACTTGAAGTGTTAGACTAGGACCTGTTTGACCATAGATATTGCAAGTAGTTTCCGGAAAACATTTTGGCAAAATTTGTTTGGCCATAAAATTTGTAAGTTTTGGCAAAAATCCCAAGATCCAAAATCTAGAGAAAAGAAGTTTTTGGGCCAAATTCTAGTTTTTGGGTTCTTTTAAAATTTTAAAACTTACCCCAAACTTCGATATTTTATTTTAAGAAAACCATCAATTATGTCTCCAACTATAATTCAATCTACCCAACTCCTTGTTAGTAGATTATCAGAAGATTATATTAAAGAATAACTAGTTAGTACCGTTGTTATTATTTATTTTTTTGCACGATAAATATTCATAACTAAGTAGGCGTTTGGCCATGAAAATTAAATTTTTTGGAGTTGGAATTGGAGTTATGTTTGGCCATGAAAATAAATTTGACTTTTTGTGAGAGAAATAGAAGTGAAAAAAGTGAAAACAAGAAAAAGTTGTTTTCACTTTTCCGGAATTTTATTTCACTTTAGTGAAAAAAAAATTCATGGCCAAACGGGCCCTAAGTGTAATTTGACAAATTGTCATAGCTGGTAATTGTATTATTATTAGTTTTATTAAAATATTGTGCTATGATTTTTGGATAATGTATTGTCTAGTTCATTGTAAAAATGATAATTGTGTCAAACTTATGCGTATAAATCATGTTTTTTTAAAAGAAAGAGTGAAACATGTTTTCTCAAAAACTATGACCAAACACATGTTGAAACTTCAAAACTTCACCCAAATTTGGTTTCCCAAAAATATTTGGAAATCTATGGTCAAACGCTAGCTAAAATTTAGAGGTGAGAGCCTTGAAGCGAAAATTCTAGGTGAAGGTTTTATTACGGGAAAGTATTTCAAATAATCTCGTATGTGGTCTGACTTGGAAAGAGCATGTCTCCCAATCTGTAAAGAGTTAGAGGGCCAACTACCTATCAAATTGAAGGTCTATGAGTTTGGTTTCCAACGCATTAAACCGTTAACCAATACGACTACAGAATAAAGAGATATCCGCATTTTTGCGAGATTGGGCAAGCAGGCAGGTGAGGTAGGACCCTAGGTCAGTAAGGAATTATAAAATCTCATCTTCCTCATTTTGATCTCATTTGTTTCGTCCAAAAACCAAAAAAATCAGAGCTCAAAAGACCAAAAATCCTCCATAGATGTTGATGAGTTGACGGAAGTTGTTCTACGCATTGACATTGAGCCCGTCATTTCTAAATAGTTTGCCCCGTCGATTTCATGGTGTTGTAGTAGCGGAGTCTTGGATGCATAGTGAGTTCGGGACAGGGTTCCGGGTGTGTGTAGCGAGGTAAGAACCTCCTTTTACCCGTTTATAGCTATCTTAGACCCTGAATAGTATTTAACAAAGGAAATCTGTATCTTTTGTTGGATTTCCATAGCACTTCTTGTCCTCCTTTGTTGATTGAGTTTCCACCTTGGTTTAGTGGTGTGAAGGTGCGACAGAGGTGTGTTAGCCATGTGGATTCATCAGGAAAAAGGAATGTTAAGACTATTATTCCTTCTCGGCATGTTTCCTTAGGACCTAAGTACGATAAGGCTAGTATATTATTGTCGAGCTACTCGTAGCCATAATTGGTGTGTTGACTACTTGAGCAGGTATGTTTATCCTTCACCGAGACTCTTATTCTATAGATAGCGACCTAGAATTACCCGTATAGGTCACTTATAACTTGCGCACTTACTTCGGGCTACTTGCTTGTCTATTGTTGCTTTTGAGATTCTGGTGGCTGCTTCAGACACCTGGAGTCTTAGGTACAAGATACAAGAGCTTTGCGTGCTCAGATACAAGATACAAAACCTTGTGTGCTCAGATACAGATACAAGAGTCTTGTGTGTTCAGATACAGATAAGGAGCCTTGTGTGCTTAGATACAGATATAGGAGTCTTGTGTGCTCAAATACAGATATAGCGAGCCTTGTCTGCTCAATTACTCAGAGCCTCTGTGTTGTCCAGTTATATAGAGTTGACGAGCTCCTTTGATGGACATAATGCCATATTTTAGTTTGTTCATTCACGGGCTATCCAGATCACCCAAGAAGGCGAGATACAGCGCCTACAGGCTAGACAGATACAAAGCCTCCAAGCTAGACAGACAGAGTCTACGGACTAGCCAGTGATGCAGAGTCTACGGATTAGACAGTATAGATGACCCACAGGCCCAGATGGTGGCCAACTAAGTTGCTCGGACTCTTCAAAAATGTTGTCGCACCCATGCCGGATCCTAGGAAAATGCACTATTTTTGAAGAATCTGACACGCACCTGATTACATTTTTGAAGAATGCGAGCAACATAGGTGGCCAATAGAGGTAGTTAGATTGATGTGTACATGTCGGGCATATGGAGGCTCGAGTAGGTTGTTTGATGGTTGTTTATACTTATCAAGCTTGTAGGGGTCAGGTTAGGTTCTTGTTTGCTTATTAATTGTATAGCATGTAGCAGGTGCAGTTAAGCACGTTCAGATTTTCTATCTACTCTCCTATCTGATTACTTACAATATTTATGACATCAACTTCAGTTTCAACTTTCGGTTGCCTAACATACTCGATATATTATTTTGTACCGACGCCCTGAGTGTGGGGCACTGTGCTCATGCCTACAACTCCTAACAGACAGGGAGATAGGCCTCCTCCGTAGTATTACAAGTTCCAGCAGATTGGCCAGCTCCACTTCTTTCGGAGTTGCCAGATTCAGAGGTTTGCCAATCTTTTGCTGTAAATAGTTGATGGGTAGGTCGTGGCCCTGTCCGAACCAAGTATATTATTCTTAATAGGCATGCAGACTTGGGATTGTATAGTTGTACACTATCGGCCATGTTGGCCTTGTTACTTTTGTACTACCAGCATGGCGTCTTTGTTGTCCTTTGTATATATAGAGCCTTTTGTGATCCTAAATATCATGGTGGCCTTGACGGCCAGTAAAGGGTTCTGTGACTATAGATATCAGTGTGGCCTTGAGGACTGGGGCTGCCACAAAACCCATGAAGCTACACCATCAAAGGGGCAAACTACATAGAAATGGTGGGCTCAACGCGTAGAACTATTATTGTCAAAGGCCCAGTCTAAGATCATCAACATCTATGGAAGATTTCTGGTTTTGAGTTTTTCTGGTTTTAGGACGAAAAAATGAGATCAAAATGAAAAGATGAGATTTTTATAAACCTCCACCGATCTAGAGACCCACCTCACATGCCTTTTTGTGTTGCTTCGCAAAAACACGAATATCACTCTATTCTGAAGTCGTATAGACAAACGATTTAATGCATTGGAAACTAGAGATTTACTTATGTCCTGCTATCAACTTATGGGTCAGCTGAGATATTTGCTACAGGATTTTTTGATTGTGGCTTTGTTGGCCAGGACTTATAATAAGCCGAGAGATACTTGTTTATATTGGTTGAGTGTAGCTGGTGTGCGCCAATAGGATACATGTTCAACAAGGTCAACTCAATGTTATGTGTGGCACTAGGTGCCAATTGCGCCTCCCGATGAAGGGGGTGAGAAACGTGATATCAGAACAACATCGTATCCGAGGGAGTCTGCAAGTCGTGTCTAGTAGAATCTTGTTTATAAATATGTTGTGCAACACATTTTACAAGCAGGGAGCTTCAGGGCACGTTAAAAAGGCTACCCTTCTTTTGCTCAAATCGTGCTATAGAGTTGAATCTTAAGGGTTGAGTTTTCAAACCTACGATTGTTATTTGCATACAGAGAGATGCCTGCTACCAGACAGACCACAACTAGACAGAAGCTAGATACAACTGCATGTGAGGGTACTAGCAGGGTACCACCTCAGGAGATGGCCCAACTTAAGGCAAAAAGGGAGACATCTTCTCAGTCCCCTCCAGCTTCTCCACCACGTCAGGAGCCTCTGAGAGCTGCAGGACCTACAGTACCACCTCCAGCTCCTCCTATTCCATCTGATCAAGATTTCGAGAGCACGGTGTGTATGTTGGCACAGTTAGCAGTTGCACAGTGACATCCAGTGGCACCAGATGTTGTCAGGGACCTGAAATCTCAAGGGTTTGAGAATTTCTTGCCTTGAGTCCTCCACAGCTTACAGGGACAAATCGTAGAGAGGACCATCAACACTTTGTAGATCAGCTTCACAAGATCTTTAGGGTGATGTATGCTTCAGCGATCGAGTCAGTTGAGTTAGCAGCATTCCAGTTGCGAGATATAGCAGTATCATGGTACGAGAGTTGGGAGTTGTACATAGGCAGGGATGCAACTCCACTCACTTGGGATAGCATTACAGAGGCCTTTCTAGATCATGGTGGCCTTGCCGGCCGGGGTTCTAATAAGCTGAGATATACTTGTTTGTATTTGTTGAGTGTAGCTGATGTGAGCATACATGTCCAGCAGGGTCGGCCAGTTGCACCTCCCAAGGTTGGGACGTGACAGTAATCTTAAGCTAGGTTGGTAGTTGAAGTTATTGGTCTTTTAACAAAAAACTTTCAAGTTATCAAGTTTCGGAAAGGAAATAAAGCAAATTAAAAGTGAAGACAAAGGAATACAAAATAGTAAGAATTAAAACCACAAAGACAGGCACAGAATAAATCTTGATTACCCAGTGGTTGATTCAAGTAGAAGTTGACTGAGCTACATATCTGTGCATCATTGTCAGCTGCTGGCTCCTGGCAAGAAATGAAAGCAAAAATTATCACAAACTCAAAGCATGATAACATAACTCAAAAAGCATAAAGTAATATCTATGGCAGCAGATATGACCTGCATCCAAAAGAAAAGCCTTCTATCATCGGTACTGAACTTCAAAATGTAAACCCTTCCAGATGATTGATTGACCTAAAGAGTATCAAAAAACAATGAATTAGCATTAGATATTAATTGAAGTGAGAACCTCTAAACGACAATTTTAATGATTTTTTTTTTACTAGGGAGGAAGTTTGAACCTCGTGCAAGTGAATAATGAATATTTAGATTGGCAATCATGTTTAGAGTCAGTCATTGGTCACTAGACACTATTGATTCTGTATGTTGTGAACTTCATCTTAATCATCACAGAATTTTTTCTGTTGCAACTGAATAGTTTTTCAGTGATCTAAGTAACAAGCAACAGGGAATAGAAATACCTTCTCAAAAACTGCCTCCTCTGGGAAAACAATCTGATCCTATGATTAACTTTTGTCAAGAAACAACTTTCAGATTTTCAGTTTAATCACAGTGGATGGTACCATATCCAGAATAAGAGCAATATCAATAAAATAAAAGTGAAGCAATATTACAGACAAACTTCACTAATATTTGGATGAAACAAGGATACATGTTCAACAATGTTGAGATTACGGTCAAGCCACTGAAAATGGAGTAGTCCCTCTTCACCCTAAGATATCAAAATATCATCTTAATTTCACAATAGAGATTTAGAGAATTGTCAAGCAACAGTTTTGTAAGATCACAACCATGTAAACTAAACGAAATTAGGTGAGCACGAAAAATGATAAACAAAATCAAATATGATTTCTTTTCTCATACCCTGCCTATACGAACAAGTCCTTTCCGAGAATCAGGGATAACCTTTTTTCCCTCCATGAGCATTTTACCGGCACGAAATTCCATCAAAGTTTCCTGAACAAAATAATACCAGTATGTCATCTACATCACCATTAAGAAACAATCAAATGCCAAATGAACAGAAAATAATTTATCATTTCATAAGACAGGATACATGTATGCTGCGGTTGTTTTTGCTAATTTTGATTCTTTTGTAAACGAGGAAAACGATTGAATAATACAGGAAAAACAGCAAAACAATGCTTACTTATCTTTGAAAACTCAGAAAGTGCATATATAGAGTAAGAGAGTTATGCTATAAAGAAAAGAAGAATAAAAAGCAGAGGTCTCTGCGATTGTCATCAAATTTGTGCATACAAATTGGATGTCCTATGGACTCCAAGACGAACAAAAGGTACTTGCATATTTTCCATCAGATTAGTGGCATCCTTGACTTCTTCGAATACCTTCCTATTCAAATCTTTCCACGTGTGGGATGGATCATCTGACGCTTTGTCCCTCTCCTCTCTTCCACCACTCCACTGGTTGTAAGCTCCTTGGCGCATCCAGGAATAACCAAGCTAACTTATTCTACAATACTGATGACACATTACGATGTACCAGAAGGATCCAATATCTCAGCACAAAAGCACCACTTTATGAAGGATCTTCCTCTTTCTTACATTTTCTACTGTTTAAGTTGGGAATCCAAGCAACAATCTATACGAAAAAATGCTAAGTTAAGAACACAAAGTAACCAGACAGACTCTATGAGGAAGTCCACCCCTTCCTGTTCAAAGGCAGATTAAACAAGGATTTTACCAACAACCTGTCCCATGCACGCCAGGCCCCCTTCCAATTTTCCATATGTATAATTGGTATAACCATCAATGTATAATCGGTATTCTCATGACACCCAGTGATGGCGTTATTGTGCTTTTCAACCATTTGACATCCTCTAGATCCATTGCCCATATACTTAGTAAAATGTCATTGCCCATATGTTTTCCTTTCGATTTCTTGCACTTAATTAAAGGAGGGAAAATGTCAGCAGCTGCCACCACAATTTTAAGGGTTTGCAGAATAGGTAGACACGCCAAACCCAAATGCAAAATATTTCTCTCAAATTATGATGTGTGCTACTAACTAAAAGCTGTCACCCACACAAAAGTGTGTTCGTTTTTCAGTACTCAGAATTTTAAAAGAGGGTTTTCTTTAAAAGTACATAATGCTTGCATTCAAACCTTAATATCTCTCCAAATAATAACCTTTAAAACCTGATAACGAAGCTTGACACTTCAGATCTCTGGTTTTATTTAACATCTTCAGATTTCTAGCTCAGCTCTTTCTACTATGACTTTTGGGTTAAGAACAGGAAAAGCGCAACACGGATACCGGTGGCACTTTAGACTAGTTCAAACTATACAATATTCTATATGGAGTTAATGCAAAAGCAAGAACCATAACATCTTGAAACATATTAAAAATTTCAAACCTGACTCTGACAATCTCAAACACTCCAATCCCCCTTAGCCTAAACAGAATATTTACTAAAGAAACTGGTGCATATCCACCATCCAGATTAGCAACTAAACCATAGCTCACTACTTTATTACAAGATCTTCCTTTTCAACCAGCACTAACTATCAAGTCTACAGCAAATGTATTAATATTGGCCTTTAGGCTGATAGTCTAAGCAGGCTTCTATATGAATGTTTAGCAATTTTATTTTTTTGATCAAGTATAAGGGGAGCCTTGGAGTAACTGATAAAGTTACCTCCATGTGACCTGGAGGTCACGGGTTCAAGCTGTGGAAACAGCCTCTTGCAGAAATGCAAGGTAAGGTTGCGTACAATAAACCCTTATGGTTCGGCACTTCCCCGGACCATGCACATAGCGGGAGCTTTAGTGCACCGGGCTGCCCTTTTTTTTTATATATGAATGTTTAGCAATGTGTTTGAAGATACTAAAAAGAAATCCTTTGGAAGCAAGGCAACATAAATAGAGTAGATGATGCAAATTGTTTCATGGACCCAATTTATTCCTCTTTAGTCTACTTCCCTTTCTTAAGATTCTAAGGGTGGGTTATACCACCTATAGGAGCTTCAAATTACCAGTCCTAAGTCTGGATTAAAAAAAGAAGGTTATAGTGGGTAACTGGCCGGCATAAAAATAGTCAAAAATTATGATGATTCCTTATGGTAATCAGTATTGAAATGATATCGCCCAAATACGCCGAAATGAGAAGAGAATCAAAACTAGTCAATTTGGAGGGTGACTTTCCAATTTAACATGAACCGAACCATGCTAATGTCCATTTTAGAGTTGTTGCAATGCACGAAAAGAGAAGGATTCAGCAAGAAATCTCAAAAACATGGAGTACTATATCTCATATCATTTGGTGGGTCATTTAGCTTGAAAGGAATAGCAGAATTTTTTAAGGCAATAGGAGAAATATACATAGCCTTTTTTTTGATAACCAAAAGAGAAAGAAGTATGCATAGCCTAAACATAGTATGCATAGCCTAAACATACATATTTTTTCTTGCTGCCTTTTTGGTGCAATATGGTCACTGTACATGATGCAAACATAATGCTAGACACCACAAGGGAATTACACAATTTACTTACGCCTTAATGACCTGGCTTATTGCAAGTTTGCTATATATATAATCGAACAACAAATGCTCTAATGCTACCTCTGGTTAACTAAGGCAGCTGGAAGAGAAAAGAGTAAGAGAATTGTTCTAACCGAAGCAACAAGGTTACAATTAGCAACTCAGTTTGCAACCTTACAGCTTTATTATTCTGAGTTCTTTTAGAAAAAATATTTAACCTTAGTGCTTTGATTGGTAGATTGAGAATCTGTGACGATTTTAGGCCAGACTAGTTATACTATTTCCTTCAGATGTAAAGAGTCATAAGTGGTTTTTTGACCCAAAAAAAATAGACATAGTTGTTTCTAACAAAGTAAATGAAATTCATTAATGATGGGAAAAAGCACTTGTATATAAATAGGATACCAAAAAGTAGAAAACCTCCTCAAAAGATAGGGTTTCCTACGAGTGGCACCCAATCAAAATATATATTGGAATAATGCAGGTTCAACAAAAAGAAATAAGGGATAAGAAGTTATTCCTCAAGTGTACAAAATCATTTTCTAATCCAAAAATTCTCCTATTTCTCTCTCTCCATATGGTACACATGTCAGCTCGTGGAGCAACATTCCATCCCAAGCCCCGCATCTTCTCTTCCAGCTGCTAAAGATCCAGCTAAACATCACTTCTTTAATAGTGTCTAGCATCACCCACCGGAGTCCAAAGCATGTCAATATTTCCCATCACAAGACGCTAGCTGGAAATGTAGAAGGAGATGTCCACATCTCCACTCAAGCTTTTACACATAAAACACAACTGAAATAACTAATCTTCCTCTTGCTCAAGTTCTCAACCGTTAAGATCATCCCCCTTATCTGTACCCTAGGAATTGATACCGAGAGATATGGAGAAACAGTCTCTTCCCCTACCAGAAGCTTCTCATAGAAGAAATTAAAAACTCACAATTTCCCCCCTCACCCCTCCCCTGATATATATATATCATGGTTACCCTATGAAGTGTTTTGTTTTGAAGCAACTCAATCAAACTTTGTAATTTTGCACCTTGTAGCCTCCATACCCATTGGATCGGCATTTCCTTTTGGCATGAAGTTGTGTCCATGTTACGAAATGGTATCCCCAAAATCATCACCCACCCCTGAATGAAACATTCCCATTGAACTATTATTAACCCTTCAAAATATTTCTCCATACCGTACCCATAAGAAAGAGTGACATTTTTAAACCTCCATTCCCCTTTTGATGCCCCTCTTTCCAAAGAGCATTCTCTTCTATCCTAAATCTCCATGCTTTCCTAGTAGAGCCTTGTTAAAAACCTTTAGATCTTTGACTAAGCTCGCCCCAAGATTACGGTATCGTAACTAGGGGTGTTCAAAGGAAATTGAAAAAATGCACCAAACCAAAAATCAAATCAAACCGACTAGATAAACCAATGTATTTCTTGGTTTGGTTTGGAATTAATTTTTAAAAAAAAAAAAAAAAAAACTGGCAGCATATAGTTTGGTTTGGTATTAAACGAAAAAACTGACTAAAAGGAAATCAAACTGACAAAACATATATACCTATTTATAATTTTTCTATATATCAATAAATACTTTTTAAATGTTGAAAAGATATTATTTTAAGGATATGATATATTTTTCTTTCATAATCTCCTTTTGGGTTTTGCTTTGAAGTTGACTTGGCTTTACAGTCCTTCACCTGACGCTCCAAATTGCTCTTTTTTGGCCTTTGGCCCTTTGAGGACTTACGGATTTGTCAATTGTAAATTTGTTACTGAGTTTCTGTTTTGTAGATTTAATAAGAGATAAGGCACAAGTATCCCCCCCCCCAAACAAACAAACTATACCCGAAATCCCAGTGACACACCTCAACTTTACGGTGGTCCTATTACCCCCTAAACTCATTTTTTCTATATTTTTGTTCTCCTTTTATGCTGACATGGCTGTCAAGTCAGCACAAAAGGAGCACAAAAATATTCACTAAGGGTCATAGATGTTTGTGTGGTTGGAAATCATTTCATTAAGCGTAAAGTGGTTATATTAAAGTTAAATTGTTACTAAATATAGAAATGTGTCATTCTTTTTGGGACCGACTAAAAAGGAAAGTATGTCATATAAATTGGGACAGAGGGAGTAATATTTAGGCCCCTGAGACCACGTGGAACCATGCTAGCACTTGTCTCAAGTTTAACAACTAAATCCAATCAGCATCATAAAAACTTAAGTATCATATGTTGTTCGCGGATATGACACCCTCGCAGTACTTTGCCCTCCAACCGCTGCAGGGAAGCCCCTCAATTATTCACTTGCCACAATTCTATCAATCAACCTACTCGATGCTTCCATCACTAGTATGAACAATACAGGAGACTCAACCTCCCCGCACCCCCAAGGAAAAAAAAAATCAAAGAAAACGTACTGGCTGCCTTAAACAAGGACAGAACACATGACTATTCAAATGCAAAATCTGATTCACTTTCTCCATCTAACTCCACAACCCATGTTCAGCATAGTGAAGCCAAATTAACATGATCATTTCTCTTCTTAAGATCTAATTTACACAGAATACCCAATTCTCCTTGCTTTCACATGAAATCAGGCACTTCATTTGCAAGAAGTGTTGTGAGGACAGGGAGGCAACACCTTCATATTTTAAATTGGAAAACATGTGGTTGCACTCTGATTGTTTCTAGATATGGTGAAGCAATGGTGGAACTCTTACACAATCTTGGGCACCCCTGATTTTGTGCTCACACAAAAGCTAAGGAACTTAAAAAGGGACACTAGGCAGATGGAACAGAGAGGTGTACCGCAAACTTGAAAATCAAATAAGCAAGGCTCTGCTAGAGAATATTTAGAGCAGATTGCAGAACATAGAGTTCACGCAACAGAGGAGAAACTGAAATCTTAAAGTTCGACGTTGGAGCAGAAGCAGATAGCAATTGCAGAAGAAATTTCATGGAGGCAAAAAATCCAGATGCCTTTGGTTGAAGGAGGGTGACAAGAACACAAAGTTCTTTCAAAGAATGGCTAACTAACACGATAAGGGGCTGATCAAGGAAGGCATTCTGGATTTTTACCAGAAGCTATACAAAAAGACAGAACCCTGGAGGCCTTCGGCTGACTTTGGAATCTTTCTACCCTAATCTCTGAGGAAATAGTGGAACTGGAACTACCTTTTAGTGAACTTGAGATCTCCACAACACTCGAGTCTTGTGCCCCAGATAAATCAGCAGATCCTGATGGATTTAACACGACCTTTTTTTCCACAAATCCTGGAGTTCTATCAAAGCAGACACACGACCTTTTTTTTCCACAAATCCTGGAGTTCTATCAAAGCAAACATGATGGGAGCTCTCAGCTTGTCACCAAAATTGCCAAATGGTAAGGTCCTGCAATGCCTCTTTCATTGCTCTAATTCCAAAGATGAAAGGTGCCTTAGAGCTTAGAGATTTCAGGCTAATAAGCCTAATAGGCAAGGCTAAAAGAGGTGAGCAAGTTGGTTTCAGGTCAACAAAGTGCATTCATGAAAAACACTCAAATTACTGATGCCTTCAAGATTGTTGATGAGGTCCTTGACCGGAAGCTCAAAAGTGGGGAAACTGGCATTCTATGTAAGTTGAACATACAAAGGCTTTTGAATAGTTAAATTGGACGGACTTGATAGAATTATTGAAGAAGATGAGTTTTGGAGATAGACGAATAAGGTGGATCTTTTTCTGTATCTCAATTGTTAAGTTCCCAGTGTTGATTAACAGAAGTCCGGTTAGTTTTTCTCTCCTCAAAAAGGTCTCAGCCAGGGAGATCCACTCTCCCCCCTTTTTTTTAAGTTTTAGCAATGGAAGGACTCACTTAGTTGTTGGCAAGGTCAAAGAAGTCCAATAGATCCAAGGGCTTCAGGTGGGCCGAAATCCCTCTACTGCTGTCACTATATCTCATCTGCTGTATGCAGATGATACTGATTTTTTTTAGGAGCAGAGAACCAGCAAGTTCATTATCCCAACATCACCTTGATGGTTTTTGAATCTATTTATGGCTTGCATATCAACATGCTTAACAGTTAAATTTATCCGTTAATGAAGTTCCCAAATTACGAGTGTTGGCACACATCCTCAGTTGCAAAACTGACTCACTACCTAGTACTTGAGATTACCACTAGGTGCTAAATTCAAGTCAACTGAGATCTGGAATGGAGGCGTTGAAAGAATGGAGAAGAAACTTGCAACATGGAAAATTCAATACCTCTCTCTAGGTGGCCGCCTCGCATTAATCAACAGTGTACTTGATAGGACTCTCACCTACATCATGTCCCTCTTTTCTATCCCAAGTTCAGTCACTAAGCAGATTAACAGTCTGAAAAGGAAGTTCCTTTAGGAAGGAAACAGTCAATCTCACAAATTCTCACTGGTTAAATGGAAAAAGTGACTTTCCAAGTCTCGAGGAGGCTTGGGGATCAAAAGCTTGAAGCTGCACAACAAAGAATTGCTAATGAAATGGCTCTAGACATATGGCCAACCTGAGGCTGGTTACTGGAAATACATCATTTTAGCCAAGGATAGGCCTCAGAATCATTGGAGTCCCGTCAGAAATAGAGAGCCCCGTGGTGTTGGGTTTCTGGAACATATTAGCAGCCTTCAAGATGAGTTCAATCATAAGGTATCCTTCAAGGCATGCAATGGACTCTTTATCAACTTCTGGAAAGACTTATGGCATGGGGACACTACTTTGAAGGTTGCTTCTCCAAGTCAAATAGCAAGCAACAAAGATGCAACAATTTCTCAATACTGAGATGGCACTAGTTGGAGCCCTATTTTCAGAAGAAATCTTCAGGATTGGGAAGTAAATGACCCCCTTCACCACTTAGGGATCTTTAGAGCACTACTGCAATCTGGATGAAAATGCCCTAGATAGGATCATGTGGGGCAACTCAAACAAGGGTGAGTTCACTCTGAAATACAGTTACAAACTTGGATGCTCTCAAAATGATATGCTTGAGGAGTGGCCTTGGAGACATGTTTGGAGGACTAGACAGCCTTCAAAAGCCAGTTGCTTTACTTGTACAGCTCCAAAAGGGCATGTTGCATGCCTGAATCAAGATAATCTCAGAAACAGAGGCTTAATTCTAGTCAACCGATGCTATCTATGTCAACAGAACAATGAGTATGTCAACCATCTCTTTTTGCACTGCCCAGTAACATTTGATGTATAGCATTTTTTCTTCTCCGTGTTTGTTCTCCAATGAGTAATGCGCTTCTCTATTAGAAGTACTTAAGAGAACTGACAATAATAAGTGACGAGAAATATATATATCCATCAAAAGGATTTGGAGTATAATCCCAGCAGCTATTCTTTGGTGTATTTGGACCATATGTTTAGTAAGTCACCCCGGTAAACAGTGCTAATAAACTTTTTAGATTTTGTCAGCTCCTTACTCTCGTTTAGCAGAGTTTGGCCACACTGGTGCTACCTTTTGCAAGTACTTTTTCCATTTTATCCATCTTTTTAACCTAATACTCACCTTTGTAGAGGCTATATCTCCACCTCGCTAACGAAATACCTTATAGCATATGTAGCGACTTGCACAATGAGAAAAAGGTGTTACGGGACAATAGAAACATAATTAGAGGGTACCTGAATTGGGGGAAAAGCATCCGTCGACGGAGAACCCATGATGCTCCTATGTATAAACACAACGAACTAAAAACAAAATTGGTAATGTGAGAAAAAATTAATTGACTTATATATTCAGAGGAAGTACATAAAAACCAATAGATCAAGCCGTAATACCCAATTTGTGAAAAAGCACGCTGTGACGAGAGAGGAGAAAAGGATTTGTAGATTATTACAACAGTAAACTTGTTACCGCCACCGAGTTTGCCTCCTTGGGCTGCGCATTTTATACTATCCGGATTTAGGCCTATTTAGTTGCTCTTAGGGACTGCTTGTTTCGTGGCCACAACCAATATTTCGAGAATTTACACCACGTAGCCACTTTTGTGGGTTCTATTTAACATTTAATCATATGTTGCAAGCTTAACTAAATATCTATTGTTTCATGTACCTTTATTACTATGATTCAGGGGAATGGCGAGATCGACGAGGATATCACGCACCATATTGGTGCAGGATGGTTGAAATGGAGGCTTGCTTCGGGAGTTTTGTGTGATAAGAAGGTGCCTCCGAAGCTTAAAGGTAAGTTCTACAGAGTGGCTGTCTGTCCGACTATGTTATATGGAGCGGAGTGTTGGCCAGTTAAAAACTCTCACATCCAAAAGTTTAAGGTAGCGAAGATGAGAATGTTGTGATGAATGTGTGGACTTACTAGGAGTGATAGGGTTAGAAATGAGATTATTCGAGAGAAATTGGGAGTGGCTTCGGTGGAAGACAAGATGCGGGAAGTGAGGTTGCGATGATTCGGGCATGTGATGAGGAGGTGCATGGATGCCCCAGTACGGAGGTGTGAAAGGTTAACTGTGAATGGTTTTAGGCGGGGTAGAGGTAGGCCGAAGAAATATTGAAGGGAGGTGATTAGGCATGACATGGAGAAGTTACAGCTTACAGAGGACATGACCCTCGATAGGAAGGTGTGGAGGACGCGGATTAGGGTAGAGGGTTAGTGGGTAGGAAGGCGTCCGTATTAGTAGGAAGGAGTGTTTGTTTGTTTCTATGTTTGTTGCTTTTTTGGCAGATTCTTGTTCGTGTTGTTTTGGTGATGTTTGTGATTCCGAATGAATAGGCTATAGTATTACTCTGTAGGTGTCTGGCTTCTTTTATTCTCTAGCGATGTGTTATCTCCTTTTGTTGTTTGTTTTTATGTTTTTGTTTGTTATTATTATTTGTTCTGAGCCGGGGGTCTATCGGAAACAGCCTTTCTACTCCATTTGAGGTAGTGGTATGGACTGCGTACACTCTACCCTCCCCAGACCCCACCAGGTGGGAATACACTGGGTATGTTGTTGTTGTTGTTGTTGCATATGTTATTCCTTGTACTTCTGTTTTGAGACTGTATTTTCTTGAGCTAAGGGTCTATCAGAAACAGTCTCTCTACTTGTAGGGGTAAAGTATGTGTATACATTATCCTCTCTAGACCCTGCTTATGAAATTGCACGAGGTATGTTATTGTTGTTACAACCTTAGCCAAAAGAAAGCATACAAATGTTTCTTTTATGAATTCTTCTCGATGTTGGCTCTTTCTCCTCCTCTCCATCTTCATCTTCTTAAGAAGAATTATATTTTCATTCTTGTTTAGATAAATATATTTAATCCTAATTATTAAGAAAGTAATACATATATTTAAGGAACAAAACAAAAATTATAAAAAAATAATGGTAGGGTCTCTAGTAATAAATATATGTGAATCACAAAATATTCATAATTTAGAATGTTAGGATATGTGTGTCATCAAGCACTTTCTAAAAGCTTATAGTATTTTGGCTTAAGTCATCGACAGACCCTTAAACTTGTTTCGAGATTTTACTTGGACCCCTCAACTGACTATTGTACCTATTGGATACCTAACTCATCCGACATTTGATCCACTTAAGCCTTTTTTTACCCTATATCATCAGTCCTTTAGCGCGTGTTCATAAGCGTTGCTTATGTGGAAATTAAGTCCATTCATCATTTTCCACGTGTATTTAACTTATCCACGTGTATTTTATAATTATTTTTAAAGGAGAAATTTAAAAGGGCAAAAGTCCTAAATGTCGTCAAATGTGACAAATATTTTCTCTCTGCCCGACCCTTCACTCTCTCTATCTTCTCTCTTGTGAATTTTGCCCGAATTCTTGTCAAGTCAAAGAAGAAAGTTAAGGTTTGTGCTTTCATTTTCCTCGTGTAAGTGTTTTTATGGTTTTTATTCGTTTAGTTTGTTAAATTTTAGCTTAATTTAGTTTTAGGGTTTGAAATTTCACTGTACATGATGTTTTTTAGGGAATATTCCGTCACTTTCTTCATATGCATTAAAAGTTGTGTCTTTTAGATTTTTGGTGTGTTCTTTGAATATATTCCGTTAACTAACTTGGTATTTGTTCCATTTGTTACAGGGTGACCTAACAATTCACCATGGAACAGATTATATGGGGGAGTCTTTTCCGACATTCCTGTCCCTACATATGTTGGAAACTGCGTGCCAACACTAAGGTATATTAATAAGGACCACTTTTCATTACTGGAGTTGTTATATTATACTAGAGAATTAGGGTATGAAACTGTTGGGGGGGTTTATCACCAAGATTTAGTAACTTAACAGTTCAACTTGGTTCCAAATGACCGATATATCCTAGACCTAGTTAAAGACTTAAAACATGAGGATTATATTGACTTTTATGTCCAACATGTTTTAGATGAACCACTACTTGACCTTGCTGAACCTGTTGGTTATTTAATTGGACCAGAAGTTACAAATAGTAAGAGGGTGTCAGTAAATGATGTTGGTGATAGTATTAACTTAGAGAGGGAGTCTGCAGAAGTTACAGATAGTGAAAAGGTATCTGTAAATGGTGTTGGTGAGAGTGTTAACTTAGAAAGGGAGTCTGTTAACTTAGGTGAAGAGAGGGAGTCTGCTAACCTAGCTGGAAAGAGGGATAATGTTAACATAAGTCAAGAGAGAGAGCCTTCTAATAGAGTAGATGACGCAGATTTAAAAGATGTTAACCTAGAAGATATTGATCTAGAAGATGTTAACATAGAAGGTGTTGATCTTGGAGGTGAGGTATCAGATTACTTGAGTAGTGATTCAGATCTTGGAGACATTCCTCCAGAATATGGCTCAGATGTTTATAAGGAGTTGAGGGCTTTGAGACAAGAAAGAAGAAACAACAAACAAAGGAACAAAAAACCAAGAAAAAAGGCTTTTGAAACTGAAGAAATACCTGTGGAAGTTGTTGGTTGTGTAGATAGAGGCTTTGAGGATATTGGAAAAGATAAGGCTAGCAAATATGCTGGAAAATTGGGTGGAGATAAGGAGTATCTTGATAGTTCTGACTTTTGAAGTGATGATAGTAAGGAGGAGCTTGATGTAGATGCTGTTAGAGGAGTAAATCTACCTAGAAGAAGGAGAAGCAAAAAAGTTAGGTATGATGAAGATTGTGAAGTGGCTGTGTTTGAGCTTGGAATGGTTTTTTAGGGTGCAAAATAGTTTAGAAAAGTTGTTGCAGATTATGCTATAGAGTATAAGAGGCAGTTGAAGTTGAAACCTAATAAAAAATATAGAGTGAGGGTGAAGTGCAAAATACCTAATTACAAGTGGTTCTTGTTTACTTCTATTGATAGGGACTCATATGATTTTATTGTTAAGAACTATCACCCTATTCACAAGTGTATTCCTTTAAACAAGAACAAGATATATGATTCAAAGTTGATTGCTAGAAAATTTAAGGACAAAATTGTTTCTCAACCATACATAAGGGTCTGGGAAATTCAAGATTTAGTAAGAGAGGTGTTGGGTCTTTATGTTGGTAAAATTGTGTTACAGGGATAAACAGATTGTTATGAGGGAAAACATGGGTGATTGGAATCTGGAATTTGCCAAATTATGTGACTATGCAGATATGATAAAGCAAACAAATCCTGGAATCTCTTGTTGGGTAAAAATTGATAAGGAAACTGAACCAGGGAAGAATCTCTTTGTTTATTTCTATGTGTGCTTTCATGCATTCAAGCAAGGGTGATTAGATGGGTGTAGAAAAATTATTGATTTTGATGGATGCTTTCTCAAAGGAGCTTGTAAGGGTAAGTTGTTGGTTGTTGTTGGGAAGAGTGAAAACAATCAAATGCATCCTATTGCATGGGCAGTTATGGATACAAAGACAAAACATAGCTGGGATTGGTTCATAAGGTATTTGATTGCTAATCTAAATCTAGAAACTGGTGAAGGATTGACTGTTATGTCAGACCAGCAAAAGGTACCACTATTTAACTATTGTTCCTTATTATTTGACTTTAATTAGCATTAAAATTGTTGATGTAATTATAATTATACTTTTTACAGGGTCTTGTTCCTGTTTTGATGGAGTTGTTACCAAATCTTGAGAAAAGAATGTGTGTTAGACATATTTGGAGTAGTTGTCATGTGCACTGGAAAGGAGAAGAAAAAAGGAAGCAGTTTTGGAGATATGCAAAAGCAAGCTTTGAAATCAAGTTTAGAGAGGAGATGCAGACAATGTCAACACTAGGTAAGAAGGAAATAACTGAGGACATGTTGGTTAATCCTCCTTCTTCTTGGTGTAGGGCATATTTCAAAACCCATTCTAAACGTGATATTATAGAAAATAACATATGTAAGACTTTCAATTCTTGGATCTTAGCTGCTAGACATAAGTCCATAATCACCATGTTAGAGGATATCATACATAAAATGATGAATATACATGTATATATGATCATATTTGCTGAAACATGGATATCAAACATTGCACCTATGGCAAGAACTATTTTGGAAGATAACAAGGAATATTCAAATAAGTGTAGAGTTCAATGGAATGGAATTAATGGTTTTGAAATTGGGGATGGAGGGTACACATTTGTTGTTCACTTGGACAAGAAGTATTGTGACTGTAGGTTATGGATGTTAAGAGGTATTCCTTGTCCTCATGTTATTTATGCTTATTATCACTTGAATAAAGATCCTGATCAACATGTAGAGCACTGGTATAGGAAAGAAACCTTTCTTAAGGCTTATAACCATTTCATTCAACCAATCCCCAATATGAGAATGTGGCCTGAAACCACAAACCCATCAATTGAGCCTCCAAAGCCAAGAAAGATGCCTGACAGACCTAGCAAGAACATAATAAAGAGCAAGGATGAGCCAAAAAAGTGGGGTAAACTGTCAAAAAAAGGTGTCAAGATGACCTGTTCAATATGCAAGCAAGTTGGCCATAACAAGACTGTGTGTGCAAAAAGAGTAAGCCTTAAATCAGTTTCATAATAGTTAACATTTATTGAAAGATTATTATATTATTCTACTTTTGATATTTTTATTTGTCTGCTAGAATGGGATGGGGAGCAGTAGCAGTACTCAGCCTAGTACTTATCAGCCTGCACCCTCAAGGAATCCACCTCAGCCAAGTTCTATTTGTAATGATGCCAGTACAATGCCAAGAGATACCCACAGTGAAAGTCTGGCAACAGTAAGTGCTAAATGTTCAGCCTTTATATTACTATTATTGAAATTGTTGGTAAAATTGTTTTGCATTTATTGAATTCCAATATCTTTCAATTTATGTTATATAGTTTAGGATGGGGTATCCTTCACAGTCAAGCACCACCTTTCAAACATATGTACCTACACAATTCAGCCAACCAGGATCTATTTGTGCCGATACAGATGTTGTGCTAAGAGCACCTCAAAGAAAGGTGTCAAGTGGTGTTGGTAGAGATAGAGGTGGTGCTGGTAGAGGTAAGAGTGGGGTTGGTAGAGGTACATGTGGTGCTGGTAGAGGTACATGTGGTGCTGGTAGAGGTACATGTGGGGCTGGTAGAGGTAGAGGTGAAGTTGGAACTAGTAGAGGTCAAGGTGGGGCTGGTAGAGGAGGTGAAGTTGGAACTGGTAGAGGTCAAGTGGGGACTGGTAGAGGATTGGGAAGAAAGATAGCCAATGCTAGAGGAATCCCATTTGAAAGTGCAAGAGATGCTTCTTCTAGTCAAGTACCACCTTTGCCAACCAAGAAGGGGCCATACAGTACTGCCTCATTTGCTGCTTCTACTGGATACAAAAGGCCTACAACTGGTTTTAGTGTTTACTCTGATGCAACAACTGGAACCCAAGTGTACAATGTATGTTGTCTCTGTCTCATGCTTTATCTATAACTTTTTTTCATTTAAATTTTCAATGTTTATTGGCTTACATTTTTTTGTTTGATTTGACAGCCTGGTACATCAAGTAAGAGGGTTCTTTATGGAGGTACAAATTTGAAGAGTGCTTCACCAACCAATATAGATATTGGTTTTAAACCTCGTGGCCTGAAGTCGAATAGAAAAGATGTAGTCACTACCTCACAGTTGCAACAAATGAAAGCAAATAAGAGAAACAAAGTGGATGCAACCAAGTCTTCCTCATCAGTTGGATCCTCCAAGAAGTATTTCATCTAGGAAGTGTGTCCTATTCTGTGGTTTGTAATATGCTATTGTAATGAGGGTTATGCTCTCATTTTAAACAACTTTTGTTACTTGTTTTTTGAACAACTTTTGTTAGGCAGCAACTATGGTTTTGTGGTATGCTGTAGTAGTACTATTATGCTCAATGTTGAGCCTTTTTATGCAGTTTTATGATTTATTGTTGAACAACTTATTCAGTGGCACTTTTTAGCTCAACTTTGTGCAGTTAATATAATGTGTTTGTGAAGTGTTTTCATTTCAATTTGATTGCATTATTATTTTGTATTGTGGTGCATTTTCTAGCTATACTTTGAGCAGTTAGTAATATGTATTTATGCCTATTTGGTTTGATGCATTTTTACCTCAACAAAGTCTGATTGACACTACTACTGGACATAAAGAAATTAACAATCTTATTGTGATACAAAATTGGGCAATTCATTCACATTCAACATATCAAAATGATACAAAATAAACACTGCCCTAACAACTCTATTAAATACTAACTACTCAAATTTAACATACAAGCTTACACCATACTAAAGATGCATTTTACAGTCAAAACACAAAGAACAAGCAGAACAAGTCTGTTAAATTTGAGTTTTGCACATTCCCTCTGAAGTTTAACTTCCTTGAGTTTTTGCTTCAATGCAATCAACTTCTCTTCACTTTCATTCAATTTTAATGACAAAGTGTCTCTCTCATATTCAACCTCTTTAAGCTTCTCCTTCAGTAGATCACACAGATTTTCACCATCTTTGAACCTATTCATTAAACAAGACACCACACTAGAAGGTTGATGATCACCAGTCACAGGTGATAGATCAATCCATCTAAAATAGCCACATCCACCATTTTCCTAAAATGCAGAAACAGTAACATTATCAAAAAATCACCATAAAATTCCAAATTTAAATCTTTGGAAACGTTACAAACCTTTGAAACTTTGCATCCAAAAAATCTACTACCTGGATTTAATGGAGTCCTTGAAGTTCTTATATGACAAAAATCGCCACACTTACACATATCTGCCACATCAAGATTAACTGAATTTTGTGACATTCTTGAAAAAAAAATTGGGGTTTAATTTCGAACAAGTTTAATTTGGAAAATTTGGGGGTTTTAACTTGGGAAAAAAATTAAAAGAGAAAGATGAGAAAAAAGGGTAGCCCGGTGCACTAAAGCTACCGCTATGCGCGGTGTCCGGGGAAGGGCCCCACCACAAGGGTGTATTGTACGCAACCTTACCTTGCATTTCTGCCAGAGGCTGTTTCCAAGGCTTGAACCCATGACCTCCTGGTCACATGGCAACAACTTTACCAGTTACTCCAAGAAAGAAAGAAATAATAATGGGGAATTTAGGATTTAGGGTTTTTATTTTGGGGGTGGGGGGTAAAGTTAACGTTATTTAACGTTAGGGGCCATTAATATTGGCCACGTCAGTTACTTTTTCACGTTCACGTGCACACCATGCATTATTGTCATGCAATATGCCATGTAGGCAAAAAAGGCTTAAGTGGATCAAATGTCAGGTGGGTTAGGTGTCCAATAAGCATAACGATCAGTTGAGGGGTCCAAGTGAAATCTCAAAATAAGTTTAAGGGTTTGTCGATGACTTAAGCCTAGTATTTTTATATTACATGTGATGAACTGTTTCAAAACACGAAAAGTTCATAATTCTTTAATAGTAAAAAAAAAAAGAAGATATCGAGATTAGCTTTGTGCATTTGAAAAGTGAGCTCCCAAGCATATTAAGTTCCAAGTATGAGATTATTTTTTAAATTATTTCTCCATTTATTTTTACTTAAGTTCATCGCTACATATGAGACTTAATTTTTCGAACAATCGATTTTTTTATTTTGGAGTTAAACAAATATTGTACTATACTTTAGATCACTGATATGAAATTCAAGTTACAAGAATTCAAACTCTTGACCAGTAGCCTTAAATTAAAATTCAGCAATTCAAAATTCGTCCCAGTAACCTGAAATTGAGTTTCAGTATTTCGAACTTCAAGCTACTAGATTAAAGTTGGAATTGCCACAACGAAACTCGGGCCACTGATCTTTTGAGATATCACAATAAAATTCATGACATAACTCTTAAATTTGAACTAGGTGAAGAGAGAGAGAGAGAGATTTTAGTAGCACAACCTTATCATTATTGATCCAATTCAAGTACATTTTGGACATCTCATTTTTAAATGTAGTCAAAAAAAATTACGTAAACATCATCCCTAAAATTTAACTACTTTGTAGATTTTGTTTTTAACATCAACTCTAAAAGTGGCTTATTGCGCCCTTCCCTAAAAACATAATTTCCATTCAAAATATTGTAGTTAGTGTTGGGTTCGAAATCGAGAGGGCGTCATGCGAAAGCTAATTGTTGCAAACTATGTAGACAATAAATCGGATGACAAATAAAAACATACTAAAAACATATTATTGATAGGGTTTGGCCAATTGACCTACATATGAAAATCTAATATTGAAAAAGCATAAAAATCTATTGGGAGAAATCTCCCCCTAAACAAGACTCTTTGATGACTACATTATAGATGATATTGTGTTGTAATTTGAGAAGAAGTGTATTCTATCTGTAGAGGTTTAAAATCTTTCCTCCAAGAAAGAGGTTAACTAATTATGGAAGAGATCTTTTCCTACAAGAAAACCTTTTCCACAAAGAAAACCTTTTTGAAGTAAAACACAATTATGGTAAAATTTAAGTAAACTAGGAAATTCAGGACAAATCCTAACAAATCTCCCTTTGGCCTGAATTTTCTGGAAAAATTGATCTTCTTCTTCTTCTTCACATAATCTTCATATATCACTGCTGCTTACCATGATTAAAAGTTGATATGGATTAAAAATTGGAGCCCTATGCATTAAAAATAAAAGCATGGGTTCATATTATTGGAGCCTTGTGTTATAAGTGAACAGGGCTAAAAGTAGAGCCTTGTGCATTGAAAGTTAGCAAGGGTTGAAAGTGGAGCACATGCGTTGAAGCAAGTATGGGTTGAAAATATATTTTGATTTTAAAGATGGATTAGCAGCAGGATTGTTGAAAATTTGTTTGAAACTTCTTGCCCACATGTAGTATCTTGACTTTTTTTTTTTGAAAAAAAACCTCTTCATTATCATCAACTTGGTTGCAACTTGCTTTGAACCTTCAATCTTGATGAACCATTGGACTCATAGGATCGTTAGCTCTGATACCACTTGTTGGGTTCGAAATCGAGAGGGCGTCATGCGGAAGCTAATTATTGCAAACTATGTAGACGATAAATCGGATGACAAATAAAAACATACTAAAAACATATTATTGATAGGGTTTGACCAATTGACCTACATATACATATGAAAATCTAATATTGAAAAAGCATAAAAATCTATTGGGAGAAATCTCCCCTAAACAAGACTCTTTGATGACTACATTGTAGATGCTATTGTGTTGTGATTTGAGAAGAAGTGTATTCTATTTATAGAGGTTCAAAACCTTTCCTCCAAGAAAGAGGTTAACTAATTATGGAAGAGATCTTTTCCTACAAGGAAACTTTTTCCACAAAAAAAACCTTTTTGAAGTAAAACACAATTGTGGTAAAATTTAAGTAAACTAGGAAATTCAGGACAAATCCTAACAGTTAGAAGATTGAAAAAAAGTATTATAAGTATTTTCTTTACTTTTTATTATTATTCTCACTATTTGAAAATCTGATTTGAAATAAACATTCAGACATAAACATTCTAGAAACTACAAAGAATATGCTTAATTATTTTCCTCAAGTTCCAAATGGATTCTACAAGGCAATTTTCAAGATAAAATGAAATACAAAAATGAGTATGTTATGTCAATCTAAAATCTTTGAATCAGACATATTGACATTTATGACTTATGGATAATTTATATTTTCAAGAAATATTATAAATTAAGGGGTCGTTTGGTTGCGACCAAGTTATCCCGAGATAATTAATCTCCGAATTAGTTATCCCATCATGTATTTGGAATAACTTATCCCATTATCTATATATATTATAAAGCATAGGATGAAGCACCATAATTAGCCAAGTGACAGCGTAAAATCTTGCCAAGTGAAAAAATTTAGGACAAGGCTAATAATATTGTAATAAAAATTTTGAATTAAAAGATTAGAGATATTTACATTTGAACATATTAGGCTTTTTTTTTAAAAAAAAAAAGCTTATCATTAGCTTGAAACTAGAAACCTAATTGAAGAGTTCTAAATGAACTCTTAATTAGTATATGTATTAGTTGTAGTAACAATAATAATAATAATAACAATAATAATAATAATAATAATAATAATAATAATATATATATATATATATATATATATATATATATATATATATATAATTATTTATATATTTAAATAAATATTGATTTGTAGTGTGGACCCAAACCCCCCCTACTTCCAATATTTTAAATTTGTTAATATAATTCATATATTTAAGTCGTTATTAAAATTTATAAGAAAATTACTTTTTTAACAAACAAATAAAAGAAATGAAGATAAACAAAAAAGAAAAAGAGAAAAAAAACGTAGGAAAAAAGTTTAAACAAAGTCTATATATAATAATAATTTTAAAAAATGACCTACTCGTCCCTTACCCCCAATTACGTGATAAAGATTACTATTAAATTTGAATTGAAAATCGGTTGTTTGGTTGTGACTACTCCTTTTTTATAGGACATTTTTGCGGCAGAAAAATTGTAGTCCTCTTTAGACTCCTCCTTATTAGCAACTATAAGTTTTTTTTTCCTTTATTTTTAAAATTTATATTTATCCAAATCAATATCCTAATCAATTAGTTTTTGAATTTAAATTTAAATGAAATTTGAGTTGGAATGAAGTTCTAGCTTCTTAGCTTCTCCTATATATACTTCTACAATGAAATTTGTTATTGATCATTAGCTTTATTTATGAATTAATTTACTGCATTCTTCATATTCTTCATTTTTTATGAAACTTTTTTTTTTTTAACATTTTCCTTTTTTTTTTATGCAGATGAGTGATGATGAAATTGTACGCTAATCTATTTTTCTATTATATCTAGACCTGAATTCAAGTAAGCAATATTTTTCATTATGAGTTTGTTCGTTTGATTTTTGATAAAAAACAAATACATTCAATTACGTAAATAAAAAGCTTGGGGTGGCATTTGATTAGTATCCCCACAAATGTACCGATTGGGGCTTTCCTTTTTTCTTTGTAATCACAACAACCTGTATCAAGAAGACAAATTGGACTTGAGATTAAGTATTATTTGACTTCCAATTAACAGATCTGTTGGTGGTATCAACTTCAATTGAAGTTCAGTCCATCAATTTGAAAAGAGGAAGTGGATGACGTGAGGATTCGATAGATACTTAGCTTGGAGTGCTTGAATGGAGTGTTGCAGTTGGATTGAAGCCTAAAAGCTTCAATATCAACCATGGATTTGCTTTGCCGAATACAAAGAAATCTCCATCGACCATTTGAAGAAGAAAACTAGAACTTTCCTAATTGTACTTAGGCTTGTCTCTGTTTTTTATCAGGTTTAGTTTTATTTTTTTTTGGGTCATTTTTAATGGACTAGGCCACTTTTGGGCCTGGTTGTACAACCTTTTTAATTTATGAATGGGCTTTTGCCCTGCTTTAGCCCCCCCCAAAACCAAACAAGTTGATTCTTTTTGTTACTACTTTTATATTATTATGTATAATTAAAATAAATGCTCATATTTATTATATGTGTTTCTATTTTTTGTGATAATTTATTTATTTAATCTGATGTTTTAAGATTTTTTGTGTACTTGTGGACTGGAAACAAAATGAACTAAATTCTAAACACCAATTGAACTTGGTGCTACTCCCACTGATAAATTGATAAATTTCAACAGGGGATCACTTATGACTTACATTTCCTTATTTCTTATATATTTCAATAATCTTTTTATCTTTATCATATCTGCACTAAATCTTTACACTATTTCATTTCTCCTAAGGCAGAAAAGAAGGTATACGAGAAGAACCCGGCATCAAAAAGTATTTTGACGATAAAGCTTCGATCGAGAAGAAGCCAAATCAGTAAAACAATTTCGATTAAGTGTTAATGTCAATATAATATAATGTTAAAGTATAATTTTTACTAAGAAAAAAAAAGTACAATTCTTTTTAGTTTTTTGTTCTTTATTTACATCAGTTTATTTTTCATAGTGTTTAATTTGTTGTGTTTCTTATTTAATATTAATTTTATAATTATGATATGATAATCAATGTGAATTATGTGTTGAATATTCAATAATAGGACCCAACAAGTTCTTCTTGATGTATTTTCAATTTTTAATTGAGTGATCATTTTCGTTATATAAGATCAAGAATTTACTCTAATTTTCTTATAATATTTTTTACTAAATTTTTTTTTTGGGATCCAAAATTTTAACTTTAAAAAAATTATATGAATTAAACTAGCTTGAAACTGTCAATATTTTATTTTTCAAAGTAATTATATTATTTTAATAATTTCTCTCATAATTGCTAATTTAATATTAGATTGAATTAATATATACAATTACATGTTCAATTAAATATAATATTTTCAAAAAATGATCGTATATAGAATACATCTCAATCAATATATAGTTCTCACGAGTATTTTATCAAAAAGATTTTCAACAAATTATCCTAAATATATCAAAAGAAATATGTCATAGAAAAAATAAATAAATATATATATATATATAAAGCAAATTCACGAATTGAAATTTTCAAAGAAAAATACAAATTGATGTAACATATTTTTGCGTAATTTGAATTTAAATGTGAAAAAAATCTTATTTGAATATGAGATGGGAAAATTTTAAATTATGAAAAATAAAGTCATAATATGGGTAAGATTATAAATCATATATATAACTAAAATCTTAATAAAATAAATAAAAAGCCAAAATTTTAAGTAATGAAATTACTATAAAGGTAATGTGAGGGTTTTTATACTTTATTGCATCCATATATTTATTCTCTTTTAGGAAGATTACAAAATAAATTTTGCAGACATTTAGATATTTTAATTGATTTATTCATTCTTGACTTTAATTATTTAATTACAATTTGTAACAATTTATGTTTTTTATCGTAATAGATTTCATCCATAAATAAAAAGATTATAGGTCATGGACATGAGACTTCTTTGTATAATTGTCAAGATATATGTTGTTTATGCTTAATTTAATCTCTTAATTAATTAGTATATTTATCTTTTGTCACAGATGTGGCTAAGGAATCTAAAATTTTGACTGATCTAATATATATAGATATCTTAAAAATGCAAAATAAATATTTAGAAAATAAACAAATAGAATGAAGAATCAAAATATATAAAGGAGATTTATCAGATTATTCGTGCAAAGAAAATTTCTATATTTTGAGATAAGAGAGAAGAAAACTCAGTTGCTTATGCACGTACCACAAATAAACGATTTAACTCAAAAGTCAGGTTAGAAAAAAATGTACATCCATGGTGGGGGGCATTGGGGGAAGGGGGGGGGGTTTACTAATTTTAAGAATATAATAAAGTAATTAGATAATACACATATTACTGTTTATAAATTTAAAAGAAAGAGATGAGGAACAATAGAATAAAAATTTAAATGTAAGAACAATCAATATTAACAATCAGAAATCTTTAAATTGTAAATATTATAATTAAAAAAATATGAAATATAAAAAACTTCGATATAGAATTGGTTAGCGGTAGGGGGGCGAGGGATTATCTTTAAATTATGAACAATATAATAAAGAAAAATATGAAACATAAAAGTTTTTTTACAATTACATATTTATTTTTATTCATATAAATTTGGTTAAGGGTGAAGGGAGGAGTATTAACAATCGAACAATATTATAAAGAAAAATATGAAACATAAAAGCTTTTTTACAATTACATTATCAATTTTTACTCATATAGATTAGGGGTGAATTTCATGGACAAATAATATGATACTTGAACTTTTTTAAAGTTAATATGATTTAACATACTCGAACAAGACATCCCACTATGAAATAATTAGAAACAATACTTTAATTTATCCGCGCATCGTGCGGGTACGTATACTAGTTATGGTATAAATGGTGGGATAAATAATCTGGGGACTAACTAATACCTCCAACCAAACGCAAAATAAAATAATCTTGCATTTAATCCCAAGACTATTATATCTTATACCTCACACCAAACAACCCCTAACAATCTAGTGAGTATTATATTCATATTTTATTTATTTATATGTCACATAATGTATATTTAAAATTATCATATAACTAAAGTTGAGAAAATAGTCAAAAGCCCCCCACCCCCCAAACCTATACCCGAATTTTCAACCACACACTCCAACTTCACGGGGGTCCTATCACCCCCCTAAACCTTTTATTTTCTATATTAAGCAACCATTAAGTGTTGACATGTCATAGAAGGTGAGAACACCTCCTCTAGGCACGTAAGAGTTATATAAAACATTCCAAAAGCTTTAAAAAAAAATCCACATGTTACTTCAAGTCATAACTCCTTCTCCACCACTTAAGTATCTGACTCTTCTCCATCATTTTTCTCCCAAGAAGGCTTTTATCTTCTTCCTATTTTTTTGTCACTTTTTCTTTTAAAAAAACTAGGGTTTAGTTGTTAACATTAACTTCCACTTCAAATCTTGAAGTTAGGGTTCATAATCTGCTCTAATTCACATTTAGGATATGTTTGGAAAGTCACCTGGTAATTGAAATTAGTGTAATTATTAGGGTAGTAATTACTAGCCTAATAATTACACAACCTAGTAATTACACCGACCTATTTGTTTGTTACAGTATAATTACAAGTGTACTGTTTGGTTGCACAAGTGTAATCATGGTTATATTAAATTTTTAAAATAAAAGTTAATTATCAAAAAATAAAAATTACTAATATTTGACAAATAAGGGCCTCTATAAAGGATATCACATTAGGTATTTAAGATATATATTGTCTTTTGAAAATACATTAATTAACAAGCATATGTTCTTAACTAATATATTTATATACTAGTCTTTATGAACGTGCTTTGCACGTTATATCCAATCAACCTCAATCATCGCAAAAAATATTGGATAATTATTAATAACTATATGAATTTATTTTATGAGGTACAAAATATACTCCCGACCCTGACATTAGATCCCTACCTCGACTCAGGTCTTGACTCCCGATTCCGACTCGACACATGACTTGAGATCTTGATTTTTGACCTGACATGGGACCCGAATCAGCACCCCAAATCATGACTCGACTCTTGACCCAAATCCAAACCCTAAAACCCAATTCCTGACCTCGACTCAACACATGACCTGAGATCCTGATTCTTGACTTGATATGGGACCCAAATCTGTACCCTGACTCGTAACTTGACTCTTGACCCAATTCCAAACCTTGAAATTGGACTCCCGAATCTGGACCCCGAACCAAACACGAGGCCCTAGACCTGGGATCAAACCTCGATATGAACCTGACTATAGACTCGACCTCGATATCCAAACTCAACATCCGACCGGAGATCCCGGCTGGGGACCTGACTTTCGGCCTCGATTCGAGATCCAATTCTCGATTCTGACCCCGTCATTTTCCTTACATTTGAGGAAAATAAGTATATTTGAAAAACATTTCCCAAACACATTTAAGCCAAACAAACATGAAAATCGAAAGACATTTTCTGAAAAATATTTTCCTTTTTACCAAATACACCCTTAATGGTGAATGTAATTTGGAATTGAAGTTTATCATATTCAAGCAGCCTTCTTAAACATGTCATTGTACTTTAGGATTTTAATTTTTTAATTTAAAATAATATTTATGCCAAATCTGATTCTATTGCCATTTTTCAAAACACCTGTAATAACGAAAACTGCAAAACTATATCTTTTTTTGTTGTTGTTAAGCAAAACTATATCTACTCTAAAGTTGATTCACTTGTTTTAGAGTAAATGTCTAATAATATTTTAATAAAGACTGGCAACTTCTGATGGCAATAGCTACTAATAATATTGAATCAAGAATTAAAGATAAATAAATAGAAAGTAAGGTATAAAGCAATAATCTCGTATCATTTGGTTATGCTAATTTTGGGGCAAAAAAAGTCTCGTAAAGCTTTTGGGCTACGTAGTCCTAATAGAAAAGTGTTTTGTTTAGTTCTAAAACAAAATTACATTTATATCCATGAGTAAGTTTTAGATGGAGGAAAATATAACTTAAAAGGATAAATAAGTCAATCAACTTTTAGTGGATATTTTGGTCAACCAACATTATTATTCATGCTTTTATAATAAATAGTCTCTATGTACGTGCCTCACACGTAAATCTTCAGTGATTATTTTGTAATGACCTTCCCGGTTATTTCTCTCGTTTTCGTGTGTTCTCGGTGTTTAGAGCTTTTCTATAATTGCCCCAAGTTATTTATGACTTGCTGGGACTGACAGTTCGGTTCCCGGCCAGTTCGTCTGAGAATATTATTTAGACCGAGCACGTTGTAAAATATTAAATTAAATTTGAATTTGGTAAAATGACATAGGTAATTACCTTTCGAAAATATTTTTGAAATTTATACAATTCTTTAGGTATGATATATCTATACTATTTTATAATAGTTTTATAACCTATTAATAATTTAAGCGGAGATAGTGAATTTAAATATGTTAAAATAATATTTTTATTCTATATAGGGTTTTATTAGAAATAATTTTCTATTTATTATGGTATATTCAAAATATTATATTTATGTTATCACGAACCTATGCAATACCCATATATATATATATAATGGGATAAATATTATATTGGGGTGCCACCTCCACCACCACGTGGAAAGTGAGGAGGGGCACACATAATAACGTCTGTAAGTGGTGGCAGCCACTTGGCATAATAGCAAATGAAATATATATATATGCATGCAGTATGTTATGAATTAGAATAAAACATATGACATAACATTTTACTCTATTTTCATTTAATTCCTCCACCATTTCTGATCATATTAGCTCAATATTGAGCTAATCCATGACGGTTTGAGCTTAGAAGTTTATATATTTGAGTCTGTGGACTCGCCCTCGTCATTTCTATGGTATGTTTTCTTATTTTTACGATAATTCTCATTTACACGGTGATACTGTTGCGATTGGTGTTGATGTTTGAGCTATATTTTGAGCTCAAATTGAGGAGTGTTAGTTGTGACTATTGGTCACGGAGTGATTTGGGACGCTGTGATGATTTTGGTTTTGCGATTTCGCAAGCGGGCCCCACGTGGGATTTTCGGGCATTTTCTGAACTAATGCAATATGGGTATTAATAGTCATATTTTGACATGTAGTTTATTATTTTGGTAGCTTGGCAACAGTCGGAGGCCTCTCAAAAGGGAAAGGCTCCTATTTAGCTGGCTTTAGCAAGCGTTCGACGGCGTCCAGGTAGGCTAGGTTTACCTTCCTTTGCACTTAGATTGGGCTTATGCGTGATATATGTATACTATTGTGCTGGTGTTGTAGGCTGGTATTATAGACTTGGTGGTGCTGGTTTGCTATGATTTAGGCCTTCTAGGCCGGATAGGGCTATTCGAATATATTCCAGGCCCGTTATCCTCGTGGTACACCACAAATGACCTATTTGGGGTCGGACAGTATTGTTGTTGTTGTTGCTAGTCTGGGAATATTATTATTGTACCTTAGTCCAGGCTTAGATAGACTTATCCCAAACTTAGATAAGTATAACCAAACTTGGTTTTCGGGACCCAGTAGCGGGCCCCGTTACCCTTCTTGTCGACCTGTCAGAACTTTGACATCTTTGGGCTCAGTTAAGCCCTATATGACCTGTTAGGGTTGTGACGGGATTGAGTCACCCCAATTATACTCGGTTGGCCTGTTTAGCCCTGTTAGTCCCTGATAGCACCGTATTTGACCGGGGTTGGCTAGTTTGACTTAGAATGCGGACCATCCTTTCCATAAATTATAATATATACCCAGACTTGTATATACATATTGTTATAGTAGGTAGTGGACCTAGAAGGACCCCGAGATTTACTTGTAGCATGTTGTGGGATTAGCTTCTGTACTTATATACTAGTATTGACTTGGTACTAGGGCGTTCCCCATTTATATGATATGATATGAAATTTGATTCTGTTCTGGTTACTGACTATGATGAATCCGGTTCGATTTCGGCTACTGATTCAGGTATGATGATTCTGGTTATTAACTATTGGGTGTTCCGGTTCGAGTCCGGCCCCGAATTGTGGTACACTATGAGTTCTGGTACTGGGTACCGAGATTATGATACTATTGCCCTCTGAGTTCCGGTTCGAGTCCGGCATCTGGTTATGATATGATTGGAGAGTTTTGGTATCGGGTACCGTGGTTACTGGATACTGATACAGCTTCGAGACACTGGTGACTATGCATTTACTTTTCTTGTGTGTCCCGCTGGTTTATGGGGGCCAGACTGGGTTATTGTTTTCTTTCGTGTTCCTATTGGGTTTATGGGGGCCCAGATAGGTTATGTTTGACTTGTGTGTTTACTTACGCAGTTATTTACTCATTAATCTGTATCACATTTATTTATTTCCTCTAAGCATATCTATACGCCTCAGCAGTTACGTATACATTTATTACTTATACCCTGGACATTAGCATGCACCCTCGCATTTTAGCTTGCTTATATTACATTAAGCTCAGTCGGCCGATGATGCCTACTGAGTACCCATTGCCCTGGTACTCATACTGCACTTCTGCATCTTTTTCTCCGATGCAGATCCAGGCACTAGTCGACGATTTTGACGTGACTCTTTTCTCAGCATTGACTCCGGAGCAGGGTGAGCTTACTGACGTCCGAGGCAGATCCTACTCCATCTTCTATTGTATAGTCTTTTGCTCTCGATACTATTGTACTTGTTATACATATTTGGTTTCTGTCTTGTATTTTGGGTATGTTAGTAATGGCTCCTATACTGACCTCACCAGGTCTTGGGAAGTGTTCTTGACTTCCTTCTCAGTCTTGGCATATATACATATTTTGATTCTGTCTGTAGCGTTATAGCATGTTTATAATTATGGTTACTTCCACTTCTTCTCTGTTTTATGAGATTCCGCCCGTTAGCCCGTCGCTTGTCGCTACGGGCTAGGGTTTGGCTTGCCTATTGGTGGGTTACGATAGGCGCCATCATGACTCAAATATTGGGTCGTGACAGTTTGGTATCAGAGCTTAGGTTGTACGGGTAGTGTCGGTACATGAGCCAGTGTGTAGTAGAGTCCTGCGGATCGGTGCGGGGACGCCTGTATCCTATCCTCGAGAGGCTACGGAGCATTCTTAGGGGAGTCTCTCATTTTCTTGACTCATGTCCGTACGTTAAGTTTATGTTGGTTTCTAATTTTCATTTGATTTACTCTTTACGCTGATGGCAAGGACGCATGGTACGAGAGCCGAGGGTCAGGACCCCGAGCCTACAGCGAGGGCTCCTGTTAGGGGCCGAGGTCGACCTAGAGGTCGGGAGAGGGGCAGAGCAGCAGCCCCATTCCGAGCTCATGCTAGGGATCAGTTACCCGATCCCGTTATAGCTCCAGATGTTCCGCCTCTACAGCAGCTGGTGGGCCAGGGATCAGCCCAGGCTCCACCTGGATTTATAGATGCTTCTTTGCTCCGAGGTACATTGCTTCAGTTGTTGGGGATAGTTGGAGGTTCGTCAGTCGAGGGAGCCCAACCACCAGTACAGGGAGATGGTGTTGGGGCGCAGCCTACAGCTGCAGCACCCAGAGTTGAGATTCCACTAGCGCCGGTAGCTCCACAGCCGGTTACAGATCAACCGGCTATGTCTGTCGATGAGCAGAAGATGTTGGGGCATTTCTTGAGGTTGACTCCACCGAGATTTGCTGGTATTCCGGGTGAGGATGCATATGAGTTCTTGCCCAGCTGCGAGGATAGACTGAGGAATTTGGGATTGGTACAGTCTCGTGGTGTTGATTTCGTGGCATATCAGTTTGATACTGCAGCCAAGAGATGGTGGAGGGGATATCTTGACTTCAGGCCAGCAGGATCTCCGCCGGTTACCTGGACCCAGTTCTCTGAGATTTTCTTGGGAAAGTATATGCCCCGTACTATGCGGGAGCGACTCAGGGATGAGTTCTCCAGATTGACTCAGGGTTCATTATCTGTCGCCGAGTATGAGGCGAGGTTTCATGATCTTGCTAGGCATGCTACTTCTATTTTGCCTGATGAGTATGAGAGAGTTAGATGTTTTGTCAGGGGACTGAGATTGCCAGTCCGCAGGGCTACCCAGAGTTTAGTGACTTCAGGAAAGTCATTCGCAGAGATTATTGAGCATGTATACTCTATTGAGGAGATGGATCACGAGGCCCAAGGGGGCAGCGATAAGAGACCTCGTGTCCAGGGTAGTTTCAGTGGGAGCCTTAGTGGTTCGCAGTTCAGAGGTCGTGGGTTCCAGTTTCAGGGTAGGTACCCACAGCAGCAGCAGCAGTTTTTCCAGCGACAGGGTCAGCCCAGTAGGCCCGTACAGTCAGCTTTGCAAATATCTGATAGAGGTCAGCCCGCCTATAGTGGTTCTGTTAGACAGCCTCAGGAACGTGGTCAGTCCAGTTCATCGACTAGAGGGGGTCATACCAGATCAGCCGAACCTTCTAGGCCGAGCAGGGATCCAGGAGCATACTATACTTGTGGGGTTGTCGGTCATTTTGCGCGTGAGTCCTCAGCGCATGGCGATTGAGCCTTCAGTTCAGACAGCATAGCCCCTCAGATCTATACCGCCATCAGGTAGAGGTGGTGAACAGGGTCGTCGGGGTGATCCCCATGGTTCTCTAGGTGGAGCGTGGGGAGGTAGAACTGGTAGTCAGGTCGGATCTCAGACTAGTGGTAGCCAGTGTCAGTTGTATGCCGTGTCGGCTAGGCCAGAGGCTGAGGCTTCGGATGATGTGATTACAGGTACGATTTCCGTATGCCATCGGCCAACTTCTGCATTATTTGATCCTGGATCCACGTTTTCTTATGTATCTACTTATTATGCACCACAGTTGGGTTTATGTTCTGAGTTATTTTCTGTACCCTTACTTGTGTCTACCCCCGTTGGTGATTCCTTAGTAGTGGATCGGGTATATAAATCTTGTCTGGTGACTGTTCGGGAGTTTGAGACTCGGGTTGATTTTATTGTATTGACCATGGTAGACTTTGATGTGATTCTGGGCATGGACTGATTGTCTATCCATCATGCAGTCTTGGATTGCTTTGCCAAGACTGTGACCTTAGCCATGCCTGGCGTACCACCGGTGGTATGGCAGGGTTCTGTTAGCCGCACACCAACTGGGATTATTTCATATGTTCGGGCTCGTAGATTGATGTCGAGGGGATGTGATTCCTTCCTTCCTTATGTTCGGGATGCTAGTATTGAGAGTCCATCGCTTGACTCCGTCCCTGTTGTTCGTGAGTTTTTTGATGTATTCCAGACTGACTTACCTGGCCTTCCTCCTGAGCGTGATATAGAGTTCATTATTGACCTCGAGCAGGGCACCCGACCTATTTCTATGGCTCCGTATCGTATGGCTCCTGCTGAATTGAGGGAGCTGAGTTGCCAGCTCCAGGACCTTCTGGGGAAGGGTTTTATCAGGCCGAGTGTGTCGTCGCGGGGTGCTCTAGTTCTGTTTGTAAAAAAGAAGGATGGATCTATGCGCATGTGTATTGATTACAGGCAGTTGAATAAGGTAACCGTGAAGAATAAGTATCCTATGCCTCGTATCGATGATTTGTTTGATCAACTTCAGGGTGCAGCAGTATTCTCAAAAATAGATTTGAGATCTGGATACCATCAGTTGAGAGTTAGGGCTGAGGACATCCCAAAGACAACCTTTAGGAGTCGGTACGATCATTATGAGTTCCTGGTGATGTCTTTTGGGTTGACTAATGCCCCAGCAGCTTTCATGGATTTGATGAATCGTGTATTCAGGCCATACTTGGATTCCTTTGTGATTGTGTTTATTGACGACATCTTGGTTTATTCGAGGAGTAACGAGGAGCATGAGCAGCATTTGAGGATTGTGCTTCACACTTTGAGAGATCATCGACTTTATACCAAGTTCTCAAAATGTGAGTTCTGACTTGAGTCTGTAGTTTTCTTAGGACATGTTGTGTCTAGATACGATATCATGGTAGACCCAGGGAAGATTGAGGCTATTCGAGGTTGGGCTAGGCCCACGTCACCTACTGAAGTTCGCAGTTTCGTTGGGTTGGCAGGGTACTACAGGCGATTTGTTGAGGGCTTCTCGTCTATTGCATCTCCTATGACCAGACTAACCAGGAAGGAGGTTCTGTTTCAATGGTCTGAGGATTGCGAGGCGAGCTTTCTGAAGCTCAAGAATCGTCTTACTTCTGCCCCTGTGTTGACTCTTCCAGTTGAGGGCGAGGGTTTTATCTTATATTGTGATGCGTCTCGTGTTGGTTTGGGATGTGTTTTGATGCAACAGGGTCGTGTCATTGCTTATGCATCGAGGCAGCTGAAGGTGCACGAGCGTAATTATCCCACTTATGATTTGGAGTTAGCAGCAGTTGTGTTTGCACTACGAATTTGGAGGCATTATCTCTACGGTGTTCATTGTGAAAATTTTACAGATCACCATAGTCTTTAGCATATTATGACTCAGAGGGATCTTAATTCGAGACAGCGTAGGTGGATTGAGTTGCTAAAGGACTATGATATCTCTATTCTCTATCATCCGGGCAAGGCGAATGTGGTAGCGGACGCCTTGAGTCGGAAGACAGTGAGTATGGGTAGCTTAGCCTTCATTCCAGTCTCTCAGCGACCATTGGCTTTGGACATTCAGTCCTTAGCTAACTCGAAGGTGGGTTTAGATATTTCTGACCCCTAAAGGGTTATTGCTTATGTTGGTGCGAGATCTACTTTGCTGGAGCAGATTCAGAGTCGTCAGTTTGAGGATAGCGGTCTCCGTAGCATTCGAGATCAGGTATTGAAGGGTAAGTCTGAGAGAGAGGTTTGACGACCGTATTTGTGTTCCGAGGGTTGGAGATTTGATTTAGTTTATGTTACGCGAGGCATACAGTTCCAGATATTCTATTCACCCTGGGACAGCTAAGATGTATCGGGATCTAAGGCAGCACTATGGGTGGAGTGGTATGCGAAGAGATGTAGTAGGGTTTGTAGCTCGATGCCTTTGTTGTCAGCAGGTAAAGGCCAAACATCAGAGACCCGGTGGTTTACTTCAGCAATTACCCATCCCCGAGTGAAAATGGGAGCGGGTCACTATGGATTTCATTGTTGGATTGCCTCGCACCTCCCGTGGTTTTGATAGTATTTGGGTTATTGTAGATTGGTTGACTAAGTCTGCACACTTTATCCCTGTTTGAGTTTCCTACAGTGCTGAGAGATTAGCTCGTGTATATATTCAGGAGGTGGTTCGCCTACATGAAGTGCCAATATCTATTATCTCAGACCGAGGGTCTCAGTTTACCTCCAATTTCTGGCAGACTTTCCAGGAAGAGTTGGGTACCCAGGTGGACCTCAGCACTGCATTTCATCCTCAAACCAATGGGCAGTCTGAACGAACTATTCAGGTATTGGAGGATATGCTCCGCTCTTGTGTGTTAGACTTTGGGGGTCAATGGGATCAATTTTTGCCTTTAGCAGAGTTCGCATATAATAATAGCTTTCATTCCAGCATTCAAATGGCTCCGTTTGAGGCTTTATATGGCAGACGGTGTCGATCTCCAGTTGGCTGGTTCGAAACTTCAGAAATCAGTCCTCGTGTCACAGATTTGCTTCGAGAATCTTTGGACCGAGTTCGAGTGATTCAAGATAGGCTACGGACAGCTCAGAGTAGACAGAGGATTTATACTGACCGTAGACGTCGACCGTTGAAATTCAGGGTGGGTGATAGGGTCTTCTTACGAGTATCACCCATGAAGGGCGTGATGCGGTTTGGTAGGAAGGGTAAGCTTAGCCCCAGATATATTAGACCCTTTGAGATTTTGCGAACAGTTGGAGAGGTGGCTTATGTGTTAGCTTTACCTCCGGCATTTTCAGCTATCCACCCAGTATTTCATGTTTCTATGCTACGACAATATATTCCAAATGAGTCGCATGTGCTTCAGTAGGACTCGGTTAAGTTAGACGAGAAACTAATATTTGTGGAGGAACCTGTGTCCATTTTAGCCAGTGATGTCAGACGGTTACGCTCCCGGGACATTCCAGTGGTTAAGGTACAGTGGCATCACCGTCCGGTTGAGGAGGCTACTTGGGAGCTTGAACGTGATATGCGAGCCCAGTATCCCTACTTGTTCACGTCCTCAGGTATGTGCTTCTTCTTAACTTTCGCGACGAAAGTCCTTTTTAATAGTGGATATTGTAATGACCTTCCCGATTATTTCTCTCGTTTTCGTGTGTTCTCGGTGTTTAGAGCTTTTCTATAACTGCCCCAAGTTATTTATGACTTGCTGGGACTGACAGTTCGGTTCCCGGGCAGTTTGTCTGAGAATATTATTTTAGACCGAGCACGTTGTAAAATATTAAATTAAATTTGAATTTGGTAAAATGACATAGGTAATTACCTTTCGAAAATATTTTTGAAATTTCTACAATTCTTTAGGTATGATATATCTATACTATTTTATAATAGTTTTACAACCTATTAATAATTTAAGCGGAGATAGTGAATTTAAATATGTTAAAATAATATTTTTATTCTATATAGGGTTTTATTAGAAATAATTTTCTATTTATTATGGTATATTCAAAATATTATATTTATGTTATCACGAACCTATGCAATACCCAAATATATATATATATAATGGGATAAATATTATATTGGGGTGCCACCTCCACCACCACGTGGAAAGTGAGGAGGGGCACACATAATAACGTCTGTAAGTGGTGGCAGCCACTTGGCATAATAGCAAATGAAATATATATATATGCTTGCAGTATGTTATGAATTAGAATAAAACATATGACATAACATTTTACTCTATTTTCATTTAATTCCTCCACCATTTCTGATCATATTAGCTCAATATTGAGCTAATCCATGACGGTTTGAGCTTAGGAGTTTATATATTTGAGTCTGTGGACTCGCCCTCGTCATTTCTATGGTATGTTTTCTTATTTTTACGATAATTTTCATTTACACGGTGATACTGTTGCGATTGGTGTTGATGTTTGAGCTATATTTTGAGCTCAAATTGAGGAGTGTTAGTTGTGACTATTGGTCACGGAGTGATTTGGGACGCTGTGATGATTTTGGTTTTGCGATTTCACAAGCGGGCCCCACGTGGGATTTTTGGGCATTTTCTGAACTAATGCAATATGGGTATTAATAGTCATATTTTGACATGTAGTTTATTATTTTGGTAGCTTGGCAACAGTCGGAGGCCTCTCAAAAGGGAAAGGCTCCTATTTAGCTGGCTATAGCAAGCGTTCGGCGGCGTCCAGGTAGGCTAGGTTTACCTCCCTTTGCACTTAGATTGGGCTTATGTGTGATATATGTATGCTATTGTGCTGGTGTTGTAGGCTGGTATTATAGACTTGGTGGTGCTGGTTTGCTATGATTTAGGCCTTCTAGGCCGGATTGGGCTATTCGGATATATTCCAGGCCCGTTATCCTCGTGGTACACCACAAATGACCTATTTGGGGTCGGACAGTATTGTTGTTGTTGTTGCTAGTCTGGGAATATTATTATTGTACCTTAGTCCAGGCTTAGATAGACTTATCCCAAACTTAGATAAGTATAACCAAACCTGGTTTTCGGGACCCAGTAGCGGGCCCCGTTACCCTTCTTGTCGACCTGTCAGAACTTTGACATCTTTGGGCTCAGTTAAGCCCTATATGACCTGTTAGGGTTGTGACGGGATTGAGTCACCCCAATTATACTCGGTTGGCCTGTTTAGCCCTGTTAGTCCCTGATAGCACCGTATTTGACCGGGGTTGGCTAGTTTGACTTAGAATGCGGACCATCCTTTCCATAAATTATAATATATACCCAGACTTGTATATACATATTGTTATAGTAGGTAGTGGACCTAGAAGGACCCCGAGATTTACTTGTAGCATGTTGTGGGATTAGCTTCTGTACTTATATACTAGTATTGACTTGGTACTAGGGCGTTCCCCGTTTATATGATATGATATGACATTTGATTCTGTTCTGGTTACTGACTATGATGAATCCGGTTCGATTTCGGCTACTGATTCAGGTATGATGATTCTGGTTATTAACTATTGGGTGTTCCGGTTCGAGTCCGACCCCGGATTGTGGTACACTATGAGTTCCGGTACTGGGTACCGAGATTATGATACTATTGCTCTCTGAGTTCCGGTTCGAGTCCGGCCACCGATTATTATGAGTTCCGGTTCGAGTCCGGCCACTGATTATTATGAGTTCCGGTTCGAGTCTGGCCACTGATTATTATGAATTCCGGTTCGAGTCTGGCATCTGGTTATGATATGATTGGAGAGTTTTGGTACCGGGTACCGTGGTTACTGGATACTGATACAGCTTCGAGACACTGGTGACTATGCATTTACTTTTCTTGTGTGTCCCGCTGGTTTATGGGGGCCAGACTGGGTTATTGTTTTCTTTCGTGTGCCTATCGGGTTTATGGAGGCCCAGATAGGTTATGTTTGACTTGTGTTTTTACTTACGCAGTTATTTACTCATTAATCTGTATCACATTTATTTATTTCCTCTAAGCATATCTATACGCCTCAGCAGTTACGTATACATTTATTACTTATACCCTGGACATTAGCATGCACCCTCGCATTTTAGCTTGCTTATATTACATTAAGCTCAGTCGGCCGATGATGCCTACTGAGTACCCATTGCCTTGGTACTCATACTGCACTTCTGCATCTTTTTCCCCGATGCAGATCCAGGCACTAGTCGACGGTTTTGACGTGTCTCTTTTCTCAGCATTGACTCCGGAGCAGGGTGAGCTTACTGACGTCCGAGGCAAATCCTACTCCATCTTCTACTGTATAGTCTTTTGCTCTCGATACTATTGTACTTGTTATACATATTTGGTTTCTGTCTTGTATTTTGGGTATGTTAGTAATGACTCCTGTACTGACCTCACCAGGTCTTGGGAAGTGTTCTTGACTTCCTTCTCAGTCTTGGCATATATACATATTCTGATTCTGTCTGTTGCATTGTAGCATGTTTATAAATATGGTTACTTCCACTTCTTCTCTGTTTTATGAGATTCCGCCCGTTAGCCCGTCGCTTGTCGCTCCGGGCTAGGGTTTGGCTTGCCTATTGGTGGGTTACGATAGGCGCCATCATGACTCAAATATTGGGTCATGACATATTTATACGAAAGGACAAAAAGTTAATTTATACAAAATAAATGCTACGACAGGTTTTGTATATATAAGTATATTGCCCCATCTTTGTCAGCTAGCTTACCCAACAAGGCCGCAACTCTACGATCATACCTAAAATATTCAATCAGATGATGAATTAGTTGCAGGAAATAAGTAAACCCTCTCATGTATTGTTAGTTACTTAAGATGACTATGAAATAACTTAACAAATTTTTACTTACCTTTCATCTGTAGCTATTATTTATAGCCACTTATTATTATTTATAAATATAAATATAATAATTGGTCCCTTTGCTTTTATTGGAATACCAATTAAGTCTGAAAAAAATATTAAGCGATTAAATTAAACAATGCAACTATATATTCAACCTATTATCAAAAGATAGAATTTTTTTTAACCAAAATAATAACTTACATTAACTATGTTTGCATGGATTGTTTTTCTTTCTTTAAATACTTTTCATTTTCTTGTTTTGAGGCAGAGTTTTAGGAACTCCCTCTCTCTCTTCTTTCACTTGCTCCTCCTTCTCTCTTAGTTTGTAATAAGTTTTGTAAAGTTTTTATTAATAAAAATCAGAAAAGGTCCAACCTTTGAACACCACATACTAGCCCTTGCATACCGGGCACTGACCCTTGCTTTCGGGTCCTTAAGGTGACACCCCTTTTTCTCTTTTTCTCTCCTAGCCAGGACTATGTCCGGCTAAATTCCATATCTATGTTAAATATCTAGCTTCTCTTACATTTTAATCTTAAACATCATGGCTTTGATACCAAGTTGGCAGATTCTCTGAGGCGGGTGGTAGTCCGCGCGGCCAGACAGATCTAGCTAATTTAGCACCTTTATGTTGGGACATAAAAACCAAAATATAAGAAAATTTTCATATAACGTATGACTGTATGGAAGGATCTTCTCACCTTTTACCCAAGCAAGGGGTCTGTCAGGATCTAATACATATTCTTAATGAGCCCGTGTGTCTGGAGGTTCTAACCGGTAAAAGATCGCCCTTTTTCAACATCTTTTAACGGGCTATTAGACCTGCTTACCAGACATAGTCACTAAGACAAAGCCACTAAGAATAGTACTAGATTCGACTGTACCACCATCTCAAAACCAAGTCAGCTGGCTATATAATAATTTCTTTATATTTTGATAAAGCCAGATCTTTAAGATTAAAATGTAAGAGAAGCTAGATATTTAACATAGATATGAAATTTAGCCAGACATAGTCCTGGCTAGGAGAGAAAGAGAGAAAAAGGGGTGTCATCTTAAGGACCCGGAAGCAAGGGTCAGTGCCCGGTATGCAAGGGCTAGTATGTGGTGTCCAAAGGTTGGACCTTTTCTGATTTTTATTAATAAATACTTTACAAAACTTATTACGAGCTAAGAGAGAAGGAGGAGCAAGTGAAAGAAGAGAGAGAGGGAGTTCCTAAAACTCTGCCTCAAAACAAGAAAATGAAACGTATTTAAAGAAAAAAAAAAATCTATGCATAGTAGAAATGGGTCCCAAGTGGATCCCAATGTATAGTAAAAGTGGGACCTATCTGTCCCCTAAACAGTAAATCTCCTGTTACTGTGGTCCCCGGCGGCTACACTATTCATGTGGGTCCCGGGAGGCTATCTCCGTTAATTTATATTTTTCTTTTTTCTTGTATTTTGTCCAACTCTTTCATTCGTCGTACAAATTCTTCAGCATTTTCAATGCCTTCCTCAGAGTGTATTATCTCGGGCTCTATTGGTTGTGAGTCTTCAATATCATCACCATTGTGACTGCTGCTACTCTTCATAGAGGAGTCAGACTTTTCTATCTGTAGAAGAGAGTTGAGTAGATTCCTCTTCATTTCTTCCAAATAATTCTGAATCATGGCCTCTTTATTGCCAATTTGCCATCTTGGAACATAATTTTTCGAGCAATTTGTCGAATAGAAGGATCATCCATCTTTCCTTCTTCTGCAGTTGATTCATATTCTCTGATTTTTTTATCCAATTTGATCTAAGAGTTCTTGTCCATGAAGAATCTTTGTTTTGGGATCAAACTTCATCAACTTGTCCCAAAAATTATTATAAAAAAGTCTATAAAGACATGGAACCTGTTCTTCGGTATAACCCAGTTCAGGTGCCCATTTATGAATCAAGGGAATGGAAAATTCAATGAAAAAGTAGATATTATCAACTTTTTTCGAAAAACAGATATGATCTGCTTTATATAAATCATTGAGGTTCAGGGAAACAGTTTTCCATTTTTTGTATAAAATCAAAAATGGTTCCGACTATATTTTAATTGTCGGCCCGTGGTATGACCACCAATTTATAAACCAATTTGGAATATTATTATCAAAAAATTTTGAACATACCTTTATGAACCAAGTATGCTTGTGTCGATCATTATTATAATAAAGGACCTTATCAAAAGCTGTGATATAATCCCAGTAAGTAAAATTTATTTTAGTATTATTAAGGCTTATCTGCCTTTCTCTCATTGTGGTCATTCCCCAATCTTCGACAGATATAATCTGTTTGATAATTATTTTTGAAAAATTATAAATCGTTTGTCCTTCAGGAAAATGCTGAATATCAGCACTGCCTGTGTCAGTAAGAATAGCTTCATAATATGCTCGGGTCTTGTAAGACTCGCCTGGAAAAATATAATCCTTGAATTAAGTACCTTTGAAATATTTTCCAAGGGTTATTTTTGCGTATAATTTTTGCATTTTTCACAAGAAATATCATTTCTTGTTTAGGTAATTTCTCATGGGACTTGATATCATCATTGCCCTCTTTAATTACTGAAGCAAAAGTATCACTTTGTTTTTGAGAAGCCAAATATGCTTGCATTTGTGCGTATAACGGATGATCTTCTAGAATATCTTCCAGGTGAATAGAGTTTTTTTAGGAGGATTCTCTTTGAGATATCTTAGAGTTTATCAAACCCTTTTTCCCATGTTATATTATTGGAGAATTTGAAGAAGATCCATATGAAGATCTTGATCCTTGGCTATTAGCCTGAGATCTTGCTGGCGAGTAGGGTAATCTCCCTCTGCCACGTCCTCTACCTCGAACAACATTGGTCCAAGGATGATCCATCCTGCAAATATTCACGAGATAAGAAATCTGGCAAGGAATTATAAATTTCCTTTTTATATTGAATTTCAAAATCAAAAGGGGCTAATTGAGCCTGCCACCTCGCAAATATAATTTTAGAGGCATCATGTTTAAAATCTTTGTCAAACATATATTTGACAGATTGAGCATCAGTTTTTATTAAAAACTTTTGATTATATAAATCATCCTGAAATTTTAAAACACACTTAACAATAGTAAGCATTTCATGGGCCACGGTAGCATATTTTCTCTAGGCTTCGGTCCGTTTACCGGAATGAAAGCGAATTAAATATTCACATTTATCATTGGGATTTATTTGTTTGAGAATTCCTCCAAAACCAATATTGGATGCATCTGTTTCAATAATTTTTTGCCAAACAGGGTTAGCAAGAGTTAAAACAGGAAGATTTTTAACTCGTTTTTTTTATATCTTGAACAATAGCCATGTGTTTATCATTCCACGATTCTTTATAATTCTTTTTTAGCCTATCGTATAACGGGGCTGAATCTCGAGAAAGATTTTTGTAAAAAGGAGAAATATAATTAAAACTTCCTAAAAATCTTTGTAATTGAGACCTATCAGTTTTAATATCAGAAAATTTGTCAGCAAAAATTGATTGCTCGTTGAATAGGAGTTATCTTTCCTTGACAAATATTATGTCCTAAAAATTTGACATTAGTTTGAAAAAGACTCATTTTTGATTTAGATATAACCAAACCATTTTGTATAACAATTTTCTTAAAAATGTCCAAATACTTAATATGCATTTCTGTGGTTTTTGAAAAAACAAGAATATCATCAATATAGACAGTTATAAAATCCATATAAGGATTAAAAATATAATTCATGATGTTCTAAAATTCAAAAGGTGCATTTTTTAAGCCAAACGGCATGACATTCCATTCATATTGTCCAAATGAGACATTAAAAGCAGTACGATAAGTATGCTCTTTTAAAATCTGTATTTTCCAATAACCTGATTTTAAATCAAATTTTGAAAAGATATTGACATCATATAATCTGAACAATAAATCTTTTTTGTTTGGAATCGGATACCGAATCCATTTTAAAAATTTGTTAAGAGGTTTGTAATTAATAACCAATCTGGGCACACCTCTTTCTTTTTCAGCAGCGTTATTAACATAAAAAGTTGTACATGACCAAGGAGATTGGACGATTTTATCAAACCTTTTTTGCAGTAAATTATCAATTTCTTTTTTGCAGAATTCAACCAGTTCAGTATTCATCTGACATGGTCTCGATTTTATAGGAACATTATCCTCAGAAAAATCATCTTCATATGGAAGAGTTACGATGTGCTTTTTCCTGTTCCAGAAAACAGTTGGATGGTCAACATAGATATCAATAACAATTTGTTCAGAAATCAGTTTAATTTTTTCCTGAACTTTCTGAGATTTCAATGTATCATTAATATTCATGCTAAATATCTCTAGCTGCAAAGAATCGACATGTCTTTGTTTCATATCAATTAATGCATGTACATCTCGAGTAACTGGAGCTGTGACAAATGTATAGCTAATTTCCTTCTTATTAAAGGTAGCTTTAAATCCTTTAGCATCAATATGTGTATAAGGATAAATAAAATTTATAAAAGGTGTACCAAGTATAATTGGCGGAGAAAGCTGGGTTTTTACCAAAAAGAAAAAATGAGGAATACAAACTTTATTCTGGCAGATATGGGCATTAGGCAATTTATACTTAATGTCTAATGCGTGACCTGATGCTGATCGAACTAAATGCGTATTTTTTTGAAAATATTTCGTGGCTATTAACCCTTCCTAGATGCAACTAACATCGACACCGCTATCAATCATGGCAATTTCATTAATAGAAAAATTGTTATCAATTAATATTGTACATTTAATGTACCACTTATGAGCAGTAACAATTTGCATCATTCCTAAAAACATATCATGTTTAGGATCCAAATTAATTTGTTTGGACATATCATTTTCTTCTAAAACCTTTTTTCCATTATTAGAAGACTCAGGTGTAGAAATATTTTTCTCTATCTGATTTAATCGGTGATCAGAAATCATCTGATTTTGTTTTAAAGATTTAATCTCTTTTTTCAAAAGTTCAATTTCTATTTTCAAATCATCAAGTGAGGTATCTCTCACAGGTTTTTGATTTTCAAGAAGTATTTTGTTAACTTCTGATAATGTATAAGGAGCAGCTAATAAATCATTCTTTTGGCTGGTTTGGTTCGAAGTATTCGAACTACTGGCCAAATTAATAATTTTTTTACGAAGGTTATTATCAGTAACCTCCTTTAATAGCTCTATAATATTATCAGAGGTAATAATCTTAATATTCAAATCTTGAAATTGAGATTGAAGCTTATAAAACTCATCATTTTCACAAGAACAAATATCACCTTTTCAAGTATTACATGCAGTAAGATTATCATGCTGATTTTCATTATCAGAAAAATCAAGTAAATCTACTTCTTCTTCAGAGTCAGAGTAATGAGAGTTATAATCGGATTCTGAACCGGACGTGTATAACATACTGTAGACTTTATCATAAACAATGTCATCTAATTCTAAAGCTTTAAGCTTTTCTAACTTACAATTGGGAGCAATATGCCCAAATTTTCCACATCCATAACATTTAACCTTAGAAAGATCTCGTTTGGATCTATCTTTCGTAAATCTCTTAGACTTACGAGCACTTTTTCGTGCATCTCGTTCTTCTCTGGTTCTATATCTAGAACGCCTTTTTCTATAAGAACCATCGGGGGTAGGGTTTCTATGAAATCTACCCTTTTTCTTTCTTGTAGAACTCGAAGGTTGATCTACACCAAATTGGGCACAGAAATCTCCTAGTTGAGATTTTTCCTTTAGCTTATCCATCTTAAGCTGTCTAGATAATTTCAATTCGTTACACAAGTTTAATCCTTCTTGTGTACAAATTCCTACAAGTTTTCCATAAGTATAATCTTTATACGGAATTTCACCGTAACTAGCTTGAAGAGTTTTTCTAACCCTTTCAGCAAATAATGAAGGAAGACCGTCTATAAACTTGGCTTTCCAATGATCAGTCTTATTTTCGGGTAATTCCATAACCCAACTAAGGAAAGTATCTTTATACCACCAAAAATCACTTAAAGTCCTACATCGAAGACTGTTAATGAGTGTTCTAATGGATTCATAATTGCTGGTAAATCTACCATTAAAATGTTCTAATATGGTCGTAACTAATGTATAAACTGCGTCTTCACGACCACTAGGTAAGGTATGACCTAAATTATTAGTAGCTGCTTCTGGATTTACAGCATTAATAATTGCAGTCTTATGATCGGTAGGCATATAATTATCCCACCATCCTCTAAGCTGACCAGTAAATCTAGCAATAATCATTTTGCAAATCACTTTATCAGTGTTTTTTGCACTAGTAGCTCTACAAATAGTTGCGTACATCAACATCCTATGTACTAAAATGGTCATTTACCTATCAGTAAGACCATCTAAATTCCACTCATAAATTTCGTTACCACTATAAGACGTATTAGTCTGATTCCAATCCCTTTCTTCTATAAGAACATCTTGGGGAGTTGGTCTAGGGTAGTAATGAGTTCTCATTCTAGGCTTATCAACAAAATGAGGGTGATGGACACTACCATGAAGCTTATTAAGCTCAGATAAAGTTTCATAACGTACTTCATTAATATTAGAAGTAGAAGCTATATTATCAGCAAATTGATGAGATAAATCAATCGATTTAATTGTTAAATCTGAGAATTTCTTATCAAGAATTTCTTCTAAATCAGAATAGGTTTTTATTTGAAAATCCTGAATATCAGGAGGTCTTTGAATAGAAGCAGTGACAATCTTTGATGATGAAGCTGTTTCGGAAGTACCTGTTATTTTAGAAATATTGTTGTTATAAATTTGTTTAATCAAAACAGTTAAATCATCTAATTTTTTATTGAGTGAACTAATATGTTCACCTAAAACTTTAACATATAAACCCATGTAATTATTTTGGGTAAATAATTTATTTATTTCAGAAATAGTAATTTTACCGACATCATAATCAACAAATCTTTGAAAAGCGGTAAAAGTAATACCTGTATTATTCGGTAAAACAAAAGACGATTGTGGTGGATAAATTGCTTTATCAACTTCCCCACTACCATCTTGGTAAGATCTTTCAATAACCTTAACATATAAAGGCAAATAAGTGGTTATAAACCAAGGAACAAAATACATAATTTGATTATGTAAAGCACAAGTTTCATAAAATTCTTGTGAAATACTATGCATATCTTCTGCACTATAAGTGTCGAAAAACCAAGTTCTAAACTGGTTTCATTTATTATCAAAAAATTATTTTTGAATATGTTTTTGTGCCGGTGATCCCAGACTAAAATTAATTATTTGAGGAATCATTAAAGATCATTTGGGTTGAAATCCATTTCGGATGCAGAAGGAATATCCTTATCAGAAATATTATAACATGCCTGAATAATATTAGTTCTAGGATCTATTTTTAATTTATTTACTAGACAATCAGTCGAAGGAATGGTATGCAAAGAAGCAATTTTATTAACTCTAGCTGGACCGTAAATCGATTCAACTGGAGCTATCATAGAAGGCACAAAAGTTAATAATCTATTAATACTTCGATCGGAAAATGACTGCATGAATACTTATCATCAAACTGAATACAAACTTGCCCATCTGGAGTTTGCGTAATATGAGAATACTCAGTATTAGTAACCTTATCGGCTAGCTGATTCTGCGGTATAACCAAATCTAAAACCCAAGTAGTCGAAAAATTAATTTCTTCCCACCTAATAGGTCTTCTAGTCGTAATTTTTGATTTTATAAAATTAGTTTCAAACAAAATAGTCTAATTAGATGTATCATATAATTTACATCTAGGATTCAAAGTTGATAGCAACTTATAATAAATCCTATAAGGTAAACAAATAAGTTCAGAATCGAGTACATAATTATAACCATGCATTTTAACCTTTAATGTTAAAGCATCTAAAATATTAACATCAGTTAAAGATAACTGCAAATTAGGCTGAGTATTAAAATATACTGGACCATAGGCCAAAGTGGATTCTATCGATCCCATTTAAGACTGTCGGAAATTTAGATTTCTCGCATCTCTTAGAGCTGCTAGAAATGTTTTCGGTAATCCTTTAAGAGTTAAAGGCTTGAATGTGATCTGAACCATGCCTATATGAAGAAAATTATATTTATTTTTATAAACATCAATATCACGTTTATTTAATAAACGTATAGTTTGTTCAGACGAATTTAACGCCAAAGAAGTTTCAGTTGTTTTAATTAACTGAGTTGAAGAGATTTTATCAAAAAATCCATAATCATAAATGTTTCTAAACGGAATCTTTGGAATAGTTCATTTATTTAATAAATCCAATGCAACTATGTATTCAACCTATTATCAAAAGATAGAATTTTTTTAAACCAAAATAATAACTTACATTAACTATGTTTCACTTATTAGAAAATTCTGATCAATTGGCAATGGACTAAATTCATTCTTATTCTAATTTGTCTGTTTGAGTATAGCACCACTAAACCTTATGCATATCATTTGTAGTAGATACTCCTATTTGTACTAGATGCAATTTTGAATATAACGAATATATTTTAGTAGATCGTCCCTTTTGCCTTCTCTACCCTCTTTATGCTTTTGCTGTGTAGATATTTGAGATATATTCTATGCCAATAACATACATATCATTATAAGCAAGTTTTTGTGTATGATAAACCTATAAAATCATAGCTTATCGAATTACCTGTAAAACATAGAATGGATTAGAATTTAGAAATTTCAAATAATTATCAAGTAAGAGAAACTTTCAGCATCACTGTTTATCTAATTAGATGCAAAACATGACACGAGTGATCAGAAACTTCTAATAGTTTAAGGCCATGCCATCAACTATTTGCCTATTTACCTACAAAATATAACACGAATAAGAAATTTTGAATAATTTAAGATCATAAACCCAAAACCTATACTTTACGGAAAAAGTTGATCAGATACAAAAATAATGTGATTCGATTCGATATCTATCTCAATCTCGATGCAAGAAATTGGAACCATTAAGTCAAAAATATACATATACATTAAACTAAAGCGTTGAAAAGTATTACTGATACCTCCTTTCGAATTTTCATCTAATATAAAAGATGTCATGGAATCAGCTTCTTCATAACCATGTTATGGATGTTGTTTTCAACAACCTCATGTAAATAAATATTAAACCAATGACATATGGAACTGTACTTTAAGACCAAATAGGTTTTATCTCTCAAAGTGCAGGAAATTGAAAGTGCTCTGAACCAATAATTTTATATTTACAATCCTTTGGCCTTATTTATTTTTCCGCTAGAAAGTGAGTTCTTGGAAAAAGTTTTAAGGCTATTGTCCAATTTGAATTAGTATAGGACTATAGAAATTCAATTGTCCATAGTATAGGACTATGGAATTACGTACCAATAAACCATACAAAATCAATTGTTAGTGGGTTTCAGGTTAAATATTAGGTTAATAAAATTACAATTGTATCCACTACATAATTATCTTCTTGACAAAAATTTTAATTTTTGAAGGGCATAAAAGTCGATCAATATTTGAAGGATATTTTGATCGTTCAACATTTAGCAAAAATTATTCGTACTTTTATAATAGGTAGTTAGATAGATAGATAAATAGATAGATAGATAGATATAGATAGAGATAGATAGATAGATAGATAAAGGAGGGTTATAGGCAAACTGATGTGCCGGAAACCTATTTCTCAATTTTTGGGTTTTATTATCCATTTATTATATAAAAACAAGCTCAAATTACATAAAACTACATCTTAACTTATGTATATTACTCAAAATACCAAATTCCCAAACTAATTACAAAATATCCCATATCTCACTTTATCTCTCCTTGTTCCATATACATTACTCAACCCACCCCATGCTCCCACTATTTACACCTAATGCAACAAAAGAAAAACCTATTTTCAAGGCAACTATCAAGCGGTTTACCATTTCTGAATTAAAGTCCTCTTCATCTCCAACTCTTCAACATCAACTGACAGTCTCCATTAACTTTCTTCTTGAATTTCTTTAGGAGGTTAGTATAATTTCATCTTTTTCACTTTACTAAATCTAAAATAAACATTGTGTAGTTAGTGTTCATTGAAAAGAATAAGCATATTAATGGATGTAGGACCTTCGTTTAGTGTTGGACTAACACAATTAGAGAATAATCCCCAAACAACAAATATTGTTGTTGGGTTTGTTCCTACCAATTTTGATAAAGATGATCCTGGTTTCCGTGAAAACAGATCTAAACATAGAAACGATCCCGTTATGATGAAAAAGTTAAGGGAAATTGCTGGTACCCGAAATAAAAAGGCTGTTGCGTCATCTTCAAGGAGGAAGAAATCTGAATATACATCACGCCCTCGTCTACCAAAGGTATTTTGCTTTGTTCTTGGTGATGTATATGCTCGCAGAAAAAACATATTGTAGTGTATTTAATTATTTATATACATATACCCAATGTATATGTGGGTTTCTGGTAATGTACATACATATACATATGCATACGGGTTTCTGATACTGCATATACATTTACAATTTTAGCGATGTATATGTGGGTTTATGTTACTACATATACATAGATCTAATGTATATGTGGGATTCTTGTACTGCATATACATAGATCTAATCTATAAGTGGGATTCTATTATTGCATAAACATAGATCTAGTGTATATGTTGGTTTTTGATACTGCACATATGTATACAATTTTGGTGATGTATCTGCTCGCGGAAAAAAGATAATATTTGTTTATTCTGATACATATATCTAATGTACATATAACAAATATGTATATGAAGTATATGGAATATACATACAAGATAATCCATAAATGTCTTAACTAATGTATTGGAGTAGACTTATGTATTTGAATAACATAGGCAATGCATATACATGGAAGAGAATGTTGCTTATTTTATTGTTAATTTAGGTATTGGATTTGAACTATATTTTAATACTTATGTATATAATTATAGGGTATAAAATATGTAATCAAAGACATTCCAAGACACCTTTTGCATATTGGCACTTCATCTAATCGAAATTTTGGGGATGATATTAAGGCATTTGCTGGTGAAGAAGTTCTTGAGTTGTTTCGCCAATCATTCTTCGGGGTATATCTTGATATGCCTCAAAGCAATTTCCAAGGCCAAATAACTAAATGTCTGCTGATGCTTGAGATAGAGCAGGAGAATCCCGAAGAGCTTTATGTATTTGTCAAGGGCACGGTGCTCAGATTTTCAATATTTGAATTTGCTATCATCACCGGTCTTAAATGCACTGGTAGTGAGCATGATTTTGTTTATCCAGAGTCGACCTCATCCAATTTGATGAAAAAGTATTTTCCAAAGGCGACTGCCGGAATAAGCAAACACACTCTAGTACAACGATTCAAAATAGGAGATTTTGATAATAATACAGATACCTTGCACATGGCAATACTGTATTTCATAAACACATATTTGTTATCACAACTACGTGATGCACCAATTAGTGTTGCACAATTCAAAATGGTGTAGGATGGAACCTATGAACATTTTCCTTGGGGAAAGTTAATATTCAGTAAGTTGATGAGTTCTTTGCGTCAAGATTTCTTTATAGAAAAGCAACTATACACAATCAGAGGTATGCCATACTCATTGAATGTGTGGATGTACGAATGCTGTTCTGAAGTCGATGAAGGCATAACTGTCCATGTGAATAATGTTATTTCGAGGCTGTTTAATTGGTCCTTAGTGGGAATCAAGCCTAAATATGAGAAGTTCATGGCTGGGATGTTTAGAAAGGTAAATCTGATTCACAATCTTTTTTTTTTTTTTTAACTTTTTTCTTATCTGTTTTGTTACATAAGCATATCATATACATCAGAAATTACACTTATACATATCACTCTTTCCAACAGTTTGTTTACACCAACATACGCGCAACAACTGAAGAATTGGAGAATCTTGATTTGCCAAATCAGTTGGTTAGTGGTACATCTGATCCGGCTGTATTTTCTGTACCAACCACATCAGACAATCGTCAAGGAAAAATTATTTCAGATGCTAAGCTGAAAGTTACCGAATCAGAAACAGACAATTCGATGATTTTAGCACAAAATCACCTACTGAACTACTGATCAGGGCAAAGCAGATTTCCTATACATCAGATGCACCCCCGTCAAAAAGGAGGAGGACAGTCAATGTTCCTAGTAAATCTGTAACAGAACAAGATTCCAAGAAAACAATAAAATATGAGGCAAAACAAAAAGTACCCAACTTGACACCAATCAAGGAGGATGAACCCATATTTGAAGCAACTACAAATGCACCTTCTGCTGTTGATCACGAACAACAACCTGAGTCTGAAAAGATATTTCATGGGTCTTCAAGCGTGCATCAAGATCAGTTTTTGTTGAAAACGGATATAGAAGTGATAAAGTCATATGTCCAGTCTTATGTAAGTACAACTTCTGATTTTCTATGTAAATTAAACAACTAATTGAGAATACTGAAATTATGTCAACTTCTGATAAGGTTGACAAGAAATTCAATGACCTTCAATCATTACTGACTACACAACATGCTGAAATGTTGAAAGCTTTGAAACAAAAGCATGATGCAGATCTAAAGGTATTTTTTTATGGTTAAAAAATTTATTTTGCTTGCACTTACCTTCTATTTATGTGACAATTTCTCTTTATCAGGTTGATGATGGCCCCAAAAATCCAAATGAAGATGACTCCAATAAAGAATGTTGATGCTAGTAGCTCTTGGAAATTGGCCAGTCCAAAGTCTACAGTGTATAAGGTTAAGTTCACGTTACATACCTCTTAAATATGTTGACTTTATTAGTTAAATTCTCATAATTTGTACTTTCAATCTCAGTCTGACAATGCAAACACCAGTCAAATTGGAGAAGACCCAATGGATTCACAACGCGATGTTGAACAATCTCCAAAAAATATACAATCAGTTCAAATTTTTGTCGAGGATAATGTCCACACCAATCTCGTAAAGGCGGAGTTCAGTGATGGCCATAATGTTCAGAAGGTAAACACATATTTATAAGCAAATTTAAATCATAGGATAGCCAATTACACAATTATAAATATTAGTCAATAGCAATTTATCTGACTAGCAATGTATAAGATATCATTTACATTCCGATGTATATGATTACGCAAAAGATATCTTATACATTACTGAATAGTTGAATGTAAGATTACATATATAATCTTTTGTATTTGTATATGTTTTGTTATTCATATTAATGTATAAGATTAAATAAGAAGCCATGTACATTAATGATTATCCTATAAATTCAGAAAACTGTTATGTATAGGATAGTCAATTACACAATTATGAATATTAGTCAATAGCAATTTATCTGAGTAGCAATATATAGGATTACATCTACAAAATATCATAGATATTTGTGATTTTCACAGATTTTGGTATGATGTTAATTATAGGATGAAAAAACTAAACAATTATGAACCACGATAAATACACAGTTAAGTAGCAGTGCACTATCAGTTGTTGTGTTAATTTCTCATGGAGGCATGTACACGTTTTCTGCAATGTACGCAGTTAAATTGCAGTAAAAAATAAGGACATAACACTAAATCATAATTCCATTAGAGAAACTGATAGCTTTCAATTATTGTTAAAGAAGTTTTAGCACTACTCAAAATATAAAAAAAATTTCATCATGAACCAATAACTTATTCTTCAGAAAAGATATGTTTACGACATCACAAATTTCAATTCTCCTTTGGAAAAAAAATCACAACTCTGTCTGTTGTGACCTGCACGACCGCATCTGTCACAATGATTTGTACTTGATGACAGAGTTTCACTGGACTTTTTATGCCTTCCTTTCTTCGGTCTTCCCGATGGTCTACGATATTTGGGTGGTACGACCACTTCCTCTTCAACACATTTAGGCACCTACCAATCCTTCATATCGGGCATCGAAAAAATAGGAATTTCATACGTCCTGGCTATTGTTGCAGGCTTATAGTAATCAGAGCAGCAGGGACCCATATCAACTACATTTTTGCTCTTTAAAACTGCAATTGCTTGAGGACACGGTATCTCATCAAGTTGAAAACGTCCACAGTTGCAAGATTATTTCTCAAGGTGCACAATGTACCTTCTACCAGATTCGTATACAGTGTACACATATTCTGACAAAGGCTTAACCTATGATAAATAGAAGAAGTCATAAATATGATACATACATATAAACTTATTCATAGAAATTGGCATAATACTGAAATATATAGAAAAAATATATGTATAACATACCGTCATGCGAGAAGATTTTGCTCTATTAAGAGTTAGAATTTCTTCAAACATTTTCCCTAATGTTGTCTTTGTATATGATGCTATTTCTCTATTTTTGCAGTTCCATGACCCAAACAAAATTCTTGCTTCTTCCAGAAAACCTAAAATATGAAGTTCCCGCGCATCTACCAAGCAACCGTTGATACATTCGGCTATATTAGATGTCATCGTTCTACCTCTATTTATAGGTGCATGAAATCTTGACCATTTTTCATAACCGGCTTCATATAGGTAATCCTTTACCCTAAAATCCACCTGACTCACCTTAGCCATAAAGTAATCGAAATCATCTTTTCTATAAGCCCTAGCCATAGAATAGTATAAGTCACTAAGTCTTGACTTGCTATTCCGAAAGTATCCACAAACTTTCTTCCAGAGATGCCAAATGCAGGCAAAATGAGAAATATTGGGATACATGATGCTTACACTTTTGATTATGATTTCGTGTCGATCCGATACAACAAACATGTTCTCATGTTCTCCATAAACATCTCTAAACTGCTGAAAAAACCATGTCTATGAAGAGTCATTTTCTGTATCTACCACACCATAAGCGATCGACAGAATGCACCCTATGTCAGAAAAAATCATGTTTGTAAATGAGTAACATATACATAAATGTCTTAATGTATAAGTAAACTATAGAACATATTAAAATTTAATGATATGAAATGTATTGCAACATATAGAGCTCTTGCCGGAAAAAAAATTTGTAAATAAGACAAACATCAGTTTTCATACCTGTACCATCTAGAGTGTTTGCCGATAGAAAAGTTCCTTTGTATGGTCCACTCAAATGAGCCCCATCCACCACAACTACTGGTCTACAAAACTTGAAACCATTTATCATTGGATGTAGTGCTATAAACAAATACATGAATTCATTTTCTCTTGACTTATGCATCCTAATATGAGACTTAGGATACACGGTGTTTAGGATATGAATGTATCTCGGCATTTTTCTATAGCCATCAGCTGGTCCACCCCTTAGCATCTCAATAGCACGTTCCTTGGCTCTCCATGCCTTCATATAGTTAATATCCACTCCATATACATCTTTAATTTCTTCAATTATGTCTCCCGGAGTGTGTTTTCTCTTATGATTAACCAACTTCTGCGGGGTAAAGTTACTAATAAAGGCTGTCGTTGCTTGCAACTATTTTAGAACTCTATCACTCATTATACATGTTTGTTCATTCTTGAATGTACGAACCATAAACACATCAGAATTACTCAGGTAAGAAGCTTTCATGATCCAATCACAATCCTCATTATAACAAATTAGCACATTGCTGTAAAAAAAAGTGTGTTCAGCATATATGAGAACAACTGGATGTATAGGATAAACATATTACAACTTTGCAATGTATATAATTGAAAACAGGTTATGTATACATACAAAAACCTTAACATATAATGTATATGAATGCCACCAATAGCTCATATATAGGATTGCCAACAACATATACTTATGTATAGTATTTCCAATAATTTATGTATACAATTACAAATTTTATGTACTTTTGTATATTTATTTAACCTTCATAAAACATTATACAAAAGTATATGAGTAAAAAAAGTGTGTTCAGCATATATGAGAACAACTGAATGTATAGGATAAATATATTACAGCTTTGCAATGTATATAATTGAAAACAGGTTATGTATACATAAAAAAACCTTAACATATAATGTATATGAATGCCACCAATATGTCAGCTATAGGATTGCCAACAACATATACTTATGTATAGGATTTCCAATAATTTATGTATACGATTTCAAATTTTATATACTTTTGTATATTTATTCAACCTTCATAAAACAGATGCAGATCCTATAAATATGAAGTAATTTATATGGTCAAATCATTCTCCAGAAAAACGATTTCAACAATTATAATCAGCATAAATAAGTACGAAACTATATAACAGATTTATACATTCTAATCATACCTCTGTTTGTCGAATCGGTTAGCTCTAACATTAAAGCAATGATCTAACGCATACTTCGCCATTACGCTTACAAGTGTAGCTTTATCCTTGTAAAGTTGCTTCTCCTTCACTTCTTTATTCTTACAATTTATTATGAAGTTGTCAATTTCCAATTCAGGTACATATAATGAGTCCTCATTTTTTGACTCAACAACAGAAAGTCCTAGTGCATCTGATTCTATTCCTTCTACGCAGACTATTGCTCCAGTTTCACTATCAAACGTTACCTCTTCGGTAGATTTATCCATACTTGTTATGACTAAAGGATACATTACAAATGATGGAGAAATTTTCTTTAATTCAACATACAGCTTCACTCCATTGTCATTATGAATCACCATTGCTGATGAATTGCCTTCAACTATGTATCGGATGTCAATTTTTTTCCTTGACTCCTCAATCTCTAATTCTGCCGCAATTGCCGAAATCAATCTTACATATGCAGTATTTTCTGCAACAACAATTCCATCACTTTTGTATCTTTAATAAACTAATTCAGATTGCCAGACACCAGAATGCCTCAAGAGAATAGAGATGTTCATCTTGTATAGGAACTAAAAAAAATGAGCAAAACAAAAATCTAAAAAACACAGCAAAGCGAAGTTGATAGTTTTTGATCATAGGAATTTGGATGCTTTGGACAAAAGAAGATGATTTGGTAATTCAAAACTTCAAAATTTGAAGCTATTACTGAATTTAAGGGATTCAACAGACAATAAATATCACACCGATTATGCTTAAATCACGTTAAAGCCATTTTTTCCCTTTTATATCGTTAATTAGTTTTGCAGTTATGTATATATTAGTGATGCATATGGTGGTTTAGTTATGTATATGCAACGTAAAGGTAAGGGATTTGATGTAATTTAGGCAAATGTCGGGAGAGAGTGTAATTAGCTAGTAAACTATTGGTATTTATATTATTTATACTAAAAACAAAATATTAATCTACTAACTAATTTTTCCATTATTAATTAATAAAAGCCTAACCCACGTAGCACTTGTAAATTAAGCCCAAGAAATCGTTTGTCTAAACTGTTCATCTCTCAACCCACGTATCAACAAATATAATACCATCTTTAATTTTACTGATAATTGCATTAAATCAACGGACATTTCTTTTCCTTCCAAAAGATGCTCGCTTCTTCTCCTTAAAATATAGCTCCACTTTCTTTCAATCCACCTCTCTTCCTGGAAAATCCTCTTTCCTTATATTACCTTTTTCTTTTCTTCTTCTTCGTACACTCAACAACAACAATAATCACAACATACTCAGTATATTATATAATATCACAAGTGAAGTCTGGGAAATATAGTGAGTACAAAGTCTGGGAAAGATAGTGCATATACGGACCTTTGTTTTGGTAAAATCAATGCGGTAAGAGTTGTATTTCAAATTTATGTCTATTAGCAGGAGTCTGCACAATCTGAATAAAAGCAGTGCCTTGGAATTTTGCTATATTAATGATATATTGTTCTTGAACTTCTCAAGGTTTACGACGCAAATACTCTCCCCGATTGAAAGTAAACTTTGTTTTGATTATATTCAATTCACAACATATTATTTAGTACGTAGTAGGTTTTTTGGATGTTCTTGAATATTTATTTTGTACCAATGTTGCACTATGTTTCTGTTAGCAGTAGTGCCTGAAGGATATAGCCCTTTAGTTTTTTGAATTTAATTTTTTGTGGCTACTATTACAACTATTTCATGAAAATTTATTCTGTTTATTAATGGCACTATTTTCCTACTGTTTAAAATTTATTTGTTAGAAATTTTGTTGTTTTATTTTGTAGAAACGAGACATTCATATGGTGTAGGCACAAGACAAAAGAAAGTCTATCTGGACTGCAACTTAACCAGACTAAATTTCATAAATTTTGGTCGACTGATCTAGAAGCCATTTAGATGTCGGAAAGGCCAACATATGTTGCCTATCAACTTGAATCACAACAAAGTGGTTACGTAGTAAGATGCCAACGAGGACACAAGCTCATTCCTCCACTTTATTATATGGAGCTATGTTAATATACGTACGTTTGAATGTAAATTAAATACACATAGCTGCACAACTCATAAAAGTGCACAGTCATATTTGATTGACAAACTTATTATAAAAACATTGGTCAATGGGGCACAACTTAAAAGTATACAATTTTAGTTGATTGACAAACTGATTTTGAAGACATTGGCCATAGTCATATCACATTCTCTAACCACAACTTTGTGATAACTTAAAGGTTTGATTTGTTTAGCTCATAGAAAAGATTAGTTTACCGGTATGTTGGGATGGTCTGATTTGGTAGATACTTAATTGGCTTTTGTATTGTTGCCTTAGCTGTTACGATCCTAGACTACCCCCTAGTCGTAAAACAGTGCCTAGGGCCACAAGTGACCCCAAGCTAACCCATGACCTGACATGACACTATAATTACTGAAATACTGATATAAACACTGTACGAAAGCTGAATTGAATGATGAAATAATAATCAAAACCAACAACAATCTCTGAGTTTAAAACCACAAGGTTGAACATCTAACTGTATGTATGAAAATCTCTACTAAGACGAGTTGCTGGGACAAGCCCTCAACCAACTCTAACTGTCTGAAAAATAAAAGGGGCATAAATGAAAGATGCTACTAATTATCCCTCAAATGATGATGACTCACCAAAGTACTGTTGATGATGTAGTAGGAGGTCGTACTATGCGCGATCCGGATGCTAAACGTTAGAACCTATATTATAAGACAATATAGCACAAAAGAAAGTATACGATCAGTACTTTGAATGTACTGAGTATGTGAAATAGGAAATATCTAACATAGGCTGACCATTATACATGTAACATGATATCTGATGCAAGACTAAGTAATAAACATGTGTTGTATGATATGCTGAATAACTGAGTACAAGGTCATTGATCTGTCTGAATCTGAACCGTGGACTGTGGGAGCTACTGGTAACCGACATACACTAATATGAACTAACCGAGGTCTAACCTATAACCCAAGATAGAAGGGTGCTCTGTACCTTGCCAAGGGTATGAACACTGACTGTTGTGGATCTACTAAACTAATGTCCGAAAGGACTAAGGTGTCAAACCTGGTCTGACCGGTGACCCTTTAGAACCTATGGTGGCGCCGTAGTTCTAGAACTTAGGGAATTCTACTAAAGGTCCTAGCCTAGCTAACGGTGAGCCTTTATCCCTGCGTCCGCTCGGTGCTAAGTACTGCTCGGTGCTAAGTACTACTCCCAATTGAATAACAACTGATAATTGGAATGCTTAATAATATTTATATTCTAAAGATTGAAAATAAGCACTTTATCTGAAAGCATTCAATCATGAAAACTGAAGGATTGAATATTTATAAACATATGAATGAAATCCTAGGTCATTGGGTGTTCATAACCGCCATCTCTGTAGAATGCAACTACTATGACAATTCCCATAAATTGAATAAAATAAGGAATTTTATAACTCAAGTCTGAGAATCACGAATTTCATAATATAATGAGGGATTTCAATTATATACATGCAATGATACTAAAATTCATGGTAAAACATGGGTTTGTATTCAATGATAACAAGGGATTGAATTATCAAGGAATTCACAATATTCATGAACCCTAGGCTCTAAGGAAGGAATTAAACTGAGGATTTGGGTTAACTTTGGGACTCAATGGGTGAAAGGAAACCCATTTATGAAATCCCACATACCTGAAGATGGAACCCTTGAAGAATTTCTTGAAATTGGGGCCTGAAAGTGAAAAACCCTTCTTCTTGCTTTATGGGAGGAAATCGCCTCCTCTCTTATTTTTGCTAAGTGTAATTCTAGACTTAATAACCAGCCTTGGAATGACTTAATCGAGGTAGTTTAGGGGTTTAAATAGTGGGAAAAGTCTAGAATACCCCTCTAAAAATGTTGCTGAAAAATTATAGTAGGAGTCATGGGTTGGACCATACGGCTCGTGTCTCTGACACATGGTTCGTATGATTGACACATGGTCCATATGATTGACACATGGTTCATATGATTGACATATGATCCGTATGACAACTCGTGTCTGTATGATTGACACATGGTTCGTATGACAGCTCGTGTGCTCGGACATCCTGACAGTGCTTTACTAAAATGGCCATAATTTCTTACTTCGATACCGAATTTGCAAATGGTTAGTGGAGTTGGAAAGAAGATTCAAAGACCTTTCATTTGATTGGTTTTGAGCTAAAAACACCTCAGAATCTAGGAGTTATGCTAATTTGTTGTTGACTATTGAAAGATCCTTCACAAGAATTTAATCGGCAAGGGAGGTTTCAACTTGGGTATGAGCTAGGAGTTACTTGAGGCCTTAATACATGTCTAAATTACTTATCATAATACCAAAACATGGTGTTTGGTTTCATATGTACTTTAAACATGGTTCTAACCTTAGCTGAGATTTTCGGGGTGTTACAATATCTCCCCTTTGGGGTCATTCGTCCCCGAATGAATACTAACTAAGCTGAAATGTTAGGGAAAGAGCTGAAATTCAAACACTGAATTTTTTAAGAGCTGAATACTGACATTATAACTGCGTCTGTAACTGATACATGGACTAAACTGGACCCATGAATGCATGTTGTGATATGAGATTAACTAAGTGACATGAGACGGAGAGAATTAATCAACGGGAAACTCTTACCTCATGCTGAAACTGAGTTCGAAGGGAAGAGATGAGGGTACTTGGTCATCATATCTGCCTTTGCTTCCCAAGTAGCTCCCTCAAATGACTGATTCCGCCAAAAAACCTTTACCAAAGCGACCTCTTTATTTCTCAACTTACAAACCTGACGATCAAGGATCTCAACTGGGACCTCCTCGTAAGAAAGACTATCTTTCACACCCATACACTCTAAGTCACAATATATGTAGGATCACCAATGCATTTCTTTAGCAAGGACACGCGAAAAACTGGATGCGCTGATGCTAAGTCTATAGGTAACTCTAACTCATAGGCTACATTGCCAAAATGACTTACAATCCTATAAGGACCAACTTAGCGGGGACTGAGCTTCCCTTTCTTGCCAAATCTCTTCACCCCTTTCATGGGTGAAACTTTTAAATAGACAAAATCACCAATAACAAACTCAAGTTCCCTTCTCCTCACATCTGTATAGGACTTTTGATCGCTCTGAGCTATTTTCAGCCTTTCTTTAATCAACTAAACTTTCTCCATAGCCTCATGAACTGAATTTGGCCCTATCATGTTAGCTTCACCAACTTCAAAGCAACCAATAGGAGATCTACACTTCCTACCATAAAGTGCTTCAAACAGGGCCATCTGAATACTGGAGTGATAGCAGTTATTATAAGCAAACTCAATCAAAGGCAAATGATCATCCCAATTACCCTTGAAATCGATCACACAAGCTCTCATTATATCCTCTAAAATCTGAATGGTCCGCTCTGCCTGACCATCCATCCATGGATGAAAAGTCATACTAAGATGAACTTGGGTACCAAGACCCTTCTGAACAGTCTTCCAGAATCGAGAGGTAAACTGAGTAATCCTATCAAAAATGATAGACAAGGGGACTCCATGGAATTTCACCAACTCCCTAAGGTAGAGTCTACCATAATCCTCGGCTGAATTTGAAGTGTTAATAGGAAGGAAATGGGCCGACTTAGTCATTCGATCCATGATAACCCAAATAGAATCATGCTGTCGACGAATACGAAGTAACTCTGTAACGAAGTCCATGTTCACCATTTCCCACTTCCAAATAGGAATACTGATATCCTTAAGCATACCACTAGATCTCTGGTGCTCAACCTAAACCTGCTGGTAATTTGGACACTTAGCCACAAATTTTGAGATATCCTTCTTCATGCCCTTCCATCAATAGACTTTTCGTAGATCATGGTACATCTTAGTGGCCCCTGGATGAATAGAATATCGATAATTATGAGCTTTTGCTAACATCCGCTGTCTCAAATCATCCATATCTGGAACACATAGTCTGCCTTGACAATGAAGAACACCATCTTCCCCTGACTCTGGACTGCTTCTTTCAACTTAAGCAAAATAGGATCACTATCTTGCTTTTCTTTCACTTCAGCAAGCAATGAAGATTTCGAACCATTCTGAACCACGATATTACCTTCGGCTGAATCAACCAACTAAACTCCCAGTCTAGAAAGTCAGTGAACCTCAGAAAATTAACTCTTTCTTCTCATCCTCAGTATGAGCAACACTTTTCATAGACAATCTACTAAGAGCATCAGCCACAACATTGGCTCTACCTGGATGGTACAAGACACTCATATCATAATCCTTCAACAACTCTAGCCATCTCTTCTTATGAAGATTTAGATCTTTCAGCCTGAACACATACTGAAGGCTCTTGTGATCAGTGAATACATCAACATGAACCCCATAGAGATATTGCCTCTAAATCTTTAAGGCAAAAACTACTGCTGCCAACTCAAGATCATGAGTCGGGTAATTCTTCTATGAGGCTTAAGCTGTCTAGAGGCATATGCTATAACTTTGCCATGCTACATCAACAAACAACCAAGAACAACTCTGGAGGCATCACAATAAACCACGAACCCATCTGAACCCTCTAGCAGAGTCAAAACTGAAGCGGAGGTGAGTCGAGTCTTCAACTCTTGAAAACTCTTCTCGCAATAATCGGACCACTGAAACTTGACTTTTTTCTGAGTCAATCTGGATATAAGGGAAGCAATAGAGGAAAATCCCTCAACAAACAACATGTAGTAACCAGCTAAACCTAAGAAACTCCTGATATCTGATGGAGAGATGGGTCTAGGCCAATTTCTAACTGCTTTGATCTTTTGAGGATCAACTTGAATGCATTCACTGGAAATTATATGACCAAAAAATGCTACCAATTTCAACTAGAATTCACACTTGCTGAACTTAGCGAATAACTGGCGATCTTGAGAGTCTGAAAGACATTCTTCAAATGGTCTACATGTTCATCCTCGCTTCGAGAATGAACGAGGATGTCATCAATAAAAATAATGATGAGTATGTCCAAGTACTGCTTGAACACCCTGTTCATCAAGTCCATAAAATTTGTAGGAGCATTTGTTATTCCAAAAGACATAACAACAAATTCAAAGTGACCATACCGAGTTTTAAAGGCTGTCTTCGAAATGTCACATTCTCTGACTCTAAGCTGATGATAGCCGAATCTGAGGTCTATCTTAGAGAAGCAATTGGCACCCTGAAGTTGGTCGAACAAGTCATCAATCATGGGAATGGGATACTTATTCTTAACTGTGACTTCGTTCAACTAATGGTAGTCGATGCACATTCTAAGAGAACCGTCTTTCTTGTGCACAAAAAGAACTGGAGCACCCCATGGAGAGATGCTAGCCTGATAAAACCCTTGTCTATGAGGTCTTTCAACTGCTCATTTAGTTCCTTAAACTCAGCTGGAGCCATTCTGTAGGGTGGAATGGAGATAGGCTGGGTATGTAGAAGGATGTCTATTCTGAAGTCAATTTCTCACTCAGGAGGAACACCTGGTAAATCTTTGGAAAATACTTTTGGGAACTCATTAACCACAAGAAATAACTCAAGAGTTTGGGTTTCAGAATTTGAATCCTTAACCCGAATGAGATGATAGATGCACTCTTTGGAAATTATTTTTCTAACTTTATGATAAGAGATAAATTGATCTATAGGCACTGAGGTACTACCCTTCCACTCTATGACTGGCTCATTTGGAAACTATGACTAGAATACTCTATTTCTATAATTAATTGAGGCATAGCAAGAGTGGAGCCAATCCATGCCAAGAATAACGTCAAAATCGATCATATCTAACTCTATAAGATCAACTGAGGTGACTTTCTGAGAAACTGTGACTGGGAAATTTCTTTATACCCATCTAGCTATGATTGAATCACCGAATGGAGTAGAGACTGAGAAAGGTTCTGAAAGAGTTTTGGGACTAACACCAAAGTCTACTGCTATATAGGGATTATAAAATAAAGTGTGGCTCTAGGATCTAATAATGTATAAACATGAATATTGAATACCTGTAACGTACCAGTGACTACATCGTGAGAACCTTCCTAATATTGTCGGGTCTAAAGGGTATAGAACCTATTCTAACGCTGCCCCCAGCTGCACTGGATGAAGCACCCTGCTGAGTCGGGTGACCTGCTAGAGCTGCTGAAGAGTTAGACTGACTTTGCTGAAGAACATCCCTACCTCTCTGTGAAGCCACCAGACACTCTCTCAATTTGTGACCTGGCTTGGCACAGCCAAAACAAACATCACTACCAGCCATACACTCACCCTTGTGGTTCTTACCACATTTCTTGCAAATCGAGTTAGTACGACCACTATTCATACTTCCTTAGGACTTAGAGCCTGGTACTCTTTCTCAATTATATTGCCTGAACTTGGGCACTAGAAGAAGATAGGGATGGAGTTGAGAACCTCTGCTGAAACTGAGAGCAATTACCACCGCCTGATTTTTGCTGAGAATAATCAAAGTTTCTTGTTTTAGATCTCTTATTCATATTCTCCCTTTCTTTCTCCTTGATTTTCTCTCCTTCAATCTATTGAGCATGAACCATCAACCTGGATATGTCCATCTCCTTGACCAACATAGTAGTCCTACACTTTTTAACCACATCCTCAGAAACACCAGACACAAACTTACTCATACGGGCACTGGAGCCAGTAACCATTATCGGAGCATCCTTTGTAAGTTGAGTAAACTTGAGAGAATTTTCTTCACACTCATATTGCCCTGTTTCAGATTTATGAACTCCTGAACCTTGGCTTTCCTTAGCTCAAGCGGGAAGAACCTATCCAATAAAGTAGCAACAAACTCACCCCACTCTACTGGACTAGCATCAACACCTCTATCCTTCTTCCACTGCTGGAACTAAGTATGAACCACTCCCTTTAACTGATAAGCGGCAAAGCCAACACTCTTAATCGGAGTGACCCCTATAATCTCAGTTAGCTTCTAAATATCATCAAGAAACTCCCGTGGGTCCTCTTCTACCTTAGAACTAATGAAATCAGGAGGATTCATCCCAGTGAACTTTCGGACTCTATCTGCTGTCGTATTAGCTGCATGGTGGACTGGTGCTACAGCTTGTTAGTTAGTCTGGGTATTCATGGCCTGAATAAGCACCGTGAAAGCAGCTTTGAACTCAGCATGGGAGGTTGTTCATTCAGAGGGTCTATTAGAGATGGTGGTGCTTGCTGATTTTTATTTCCATTTCTGTTTCTCCTTCCGTTAGTTCTATTAGGAGGCATTTTTTGTAAATATATTGAGCACGAATTAGAAGAATGTTTTAATAGAGTTCATACTCTATTGCACGACATGAACATGAAAGAAGTGAAACTTTTCCTAAAATGTTTCATAGCCTCTCACTCATAAGTGTGGCACACTTCACACCCATTAATAAGACTCTACTTAACATGGGTTTTAGACACCCTAGGGCACTTTAAACCTGATGCTCTAATACCAAATTTATCAAGACCCGAGACTACCCCATAGTCATAACATAGTGCCTAGGGTCACAAGTGACTCCAAGCTAACCCATGACCTGACATGACACTATAAATACTGAAATATTGATATAAACACTGTGCAGAAGTTGAATTGAATGATGAAATAATAAACAAAACCAATAACAATATCTGAGTTTAAAACCACAAAGATGAATATCTAACTGTATGTCGGAAAGCCTCTACTAAGACGAGTTGCCGGGATATGCCCCCAACTAACTTTAACTGTCATAAAACTGAAAGGGGCATAAACAAAAATGCTGCTAATTAGCCCTCGAATGATGAGGACTCACCATAGTACTACTGCTGATGTAGTAGGAGGTCGTACTATACACAATCCGGATACTGAACGTCAGAACCTATATTATAAGACTATATAGCGCAAAGAAAAGTATGCGATCAGTACTTTGAATGTACTGAGTATGTGAAATAGGAAATATCTGACATAGGTTGACCATGATGTATGTAACATGATATCTGATGCAAGACCAAGTAATAAACATGTGCTGTATGATATGCAGAATAACTGAGTACGAGGTCATGCAACTATCTTGTCACGACCTAATTTCTTAGGTCATGATGGCACCTACTATAACCCACCAATAGGTAAGCCAACCCATAGTCCGGAATAGCTAGTAACGGACTACCAATAGAAATAAAGGAAACAATGAAATAAATATGATAGCAAGGCTAATAGAATCCCAAAACCTGGTAGAGCCAGTACAAGAGCTTCTAATATAACAGGAATACAAGTGAAATACAGGAAAAGTGAATATATATACAAGTCGTCTCTAATACAACAAAGAGAACAATCTACAATAAGATGGAGAGTAGGGATACTCCAAAAAGGCAGGAGCTATCCCCAAGTCTCCGATCCATAGCTGCTCCGCATGATATACAAACATCAACGGCGATAACTCGTACTATAACCTGCAGGCTGCAGAAGTGTAGTATGAATACCAAACACGTGGTACTCAGTAGGAAATGGCCGACTGAGCTCCAGAAATAATGTAAGCATAAATAACATGAAGGCATGAATGTAACTATAGGCAATTACCCAAGAAACTAAACAAGATGGGCTAATGGAGCTATAAGGATTCTCTATCCTATCCTAACAGTAATCCGAGACTAAAGTATAATACCGTATATCACTAGCCAATATACAAATAAAGAGGAAGAAAGTGTATATATAATAGTATGCAAGGCCAAGGATATATATACAACCTGAAGGAGTCAATCTAACCTTTCGAGGTCCATAGCCAAGAAAAGGAGCCGACACTAGCCTCATTAAGCCTCTACCCAAGAAGGGGTGACTAATCCAGGGATAAACAATATAACTCATCGAGAAGATAAAGGAATCAGGAATATATCTCCAATCTCAGGTACCAATCCACAACTAACCTTCCACGAACTAACCATAATAATCAATAATAAAGTAACCGGCTAGTTCGGGCAAACAAGTACCTAACCGGGCCCCTATAAGCCCGGAAGGTTCACGAAAACATTAAGCAAACAACAACCATAACCTGTACTTATACAGCCCCCCATAAGACCAATAGATACAGACACCAAAAAACTATACTGGTGATAAGCAATGCACATGAATGAATGCACGTAAATTGATAGTAAACCATATCCAATCTGAGTGCCATAATGTACCAAATATCATAATATACCAAGTATATACACCTCTCTAGCTCACCTTGCTCGCAAAGGAAGGACCTATGGCGACCATCCTTCTCCGGCACAACTGCTCTCGGACGAAGGGCCCTCCTAGGGGATTCGAGAAATCCGTATACATTGCCTGGTCCCGATGCAGGTCTTCCTATAATTATCATAATCCATCTACTCTATCCAGTACCGGATATATATATATATATATATATATATATATATAATATATATATATATATATATATATATATATATATATAATATATATATATATAATCAGTGCACTGACTCGAACCTCGACTAAAATGATATAAATCCATTGCCCTAGATCATGCTCGGGACTAAATCATCATAATCATGCACAAAGGGTCGAAATATCTCTCGACTGAAGTAAATAGTAGTGGTAAAATGAGTGGATAAATAATGGACCAAAATTATCCTCGGTCAAAGTTCTAAAACATCATTTTTGGTTTCAAAAGCTCATAATCCAGTAATTAAGGTGGTACGATTCCCGTTATAAAACAATCCATATTTAAAGTGAAAAATGGGAATAAATCCCTTTTTGTAAATAGTAGTAAAATCAAGGTTTTGGTTGGAATAGTACCACTAAGTGGGTATGAATGCGCCTAAAAGTATGTATTCCATCACCAGTATCTAACAGTACCACTATAAGCGCCTAAGCATCTGTAATCTAGAATCATGTCCCCTTTAGGGATAAAATACTCACCTGAAGTCCAACTAGCATCGTAACCACGGCCTCGGGCCCCATAATACATAATCGACAAAATAACGCCTCATAACTCGGGAAACTACGGTAAATGAGGGCGTAAAGTCACTAAAGGATTTAATTGGGGAAAATACTACCCAATTCACTAAGTCGAATGGTAATCCTTATACTAAAGGATCTTTAATCATCAACTATGGTTATCATGCTTATAATCAAGGGTAATAGGATTCTATGGCCATAAAAAGCAACCTGTGCCAAGGTTCGGGTCACACTTATACCCCCAATTCCCTAAATAGGCTAAGTCATGATTTACTAGCCATAATTATATCCTATAATCCCTACCTAGCATGTAATCTACACTATACACAATCTCATAGAGGAAAATACACCGAAGGCTACCACGATTTCGAACTGCAATACTTGAATCATCCATAATTCATCCATCCTTGCTCCACGATCCCGTATCAACGACACACTATCAAAATAAAATGATACCCATATTGTAATATAAAACTTTGGGCCTAAAATCGTGTAAAAAATGGGCCCGTGGAGCCCTCTAATAGAATCCCTAAATTTAATCAGTCACGAGGTCCCTCGGATGATAAGGAATGTGTGCTCAAAAGTTCAGCACAAATGGAGCGTAAATCGGGGCTTAAATCAGTCCCCAAAGTTAAGAATTCGAAGATCTAATTTCTAAGAATTTACAATGAAATGGAACAGAATTCAACAGGTAAAATGATGAATAAGGACCAAAAAGAGTAGAGATAACTTACCTTAGCTTCAATGGATGTTTTCCCCCATTTTCCCGTCCCATGATCTCAAAAATTAAGGAAAAGGTTTGAGAAATGAGTGACAAAACGGGTGAAGAAGGGAGATATAAAAACCCCAGGTACCGCTAAAGAGGTCACTTTGCCGCTAAAGCGGCTACTGACCACTAAAGCGGCCAGTGCCAAAGGAGTGGCCACTAAAGCGGCATCCCCGTCGCTAAATGGACGTCTGCTTAAGGGAACAAGGGGAGCTTAAGCGGCTCTCAGCTAAACAGCCAAGGCAAGTGGCTCGATATCGCTAAAGCAGCTTCCGCTTAAGCGGTCATTTGGCCGCTTATGTGGCTACACCAGCAACTTTGAGGCATCTGATTTTCTAAGTTTAAATTGGACTATGACTGGATGCTCTAGATTCATTCGAAACCCCGTGCACGCAAACGAATTATCTACCATACCAAATTAGACATTCCAAACTCAATGGAACCATCAAAATTTCCATCCGAGGTCATTTTGATTACATGTGGGGCCCACACCTATAGTTCTATTTTTCACCAAATCTGCCCAATAGCCCAAAACGAGTTCGAAAGCCCCGGGGCCGGACCAACGGTCCCCCTAACCTAAAATCAATGTTCCGGAGCTGATGGGGTGGTCAGAATTTCCATCTGAGATCATTTACTAGCAATTTTGGTCCGAGACTAAATCCTTAATAGTGAAAGCTGCAAAATAAGGAAATGAGTCTAAAACCCAAACGAACTGCCCGATAACCGAACCGGCAGTTCCGACTAGTCATAAATGACCTGTAGCCTCTATGGGAAGGCTCAAAACATTAGAAATGCGTGAAAAATAAGAAAATGACCTGGAGGGTCATTAAAATATTCACTATTAAAAGGACTTTCGTCTGCAAAAGTCAATGGATAGAGAAAAGCCCAAAAGCTCGAGAGGATAAGGTACTGGGCCAGCATGCCTCGAGCATGACTCCCCAAGTAACCTCTAAGCAGAATCAGTGGTTTAAAGGGATTTAACCCAAGGTATCCCTTTATCCCTCACATCCTTACTTCACTTTTCCAAAATAATCACAAATCCAAACTCAGCGACCCACTGGCCTCCAACTGGACTGAATACGACTGAAGCATATCAACCCAAAACCATAACACGCAGACATCACACCGATACAAGCACAATCAAGCAGAAACTCAGCAAGGCCATCCAAGGCCAGAATCATACTACAACTCCAACATCCAAACTTAACTTTCTTTTGCCTTTTCAAACCTGCTATCTATTCTAAACCACTCAAAAATATCATCCGAGTCCTGTCTGTGCAAACATAACACACCGTCCTCAAAAGGCTGAAGCTGACTCACCATAAATCCATAATGGCAAGCGCAAGAATAAGCCCATAAGGTTCTACCTAAACACACAAATGGAGATGATCTAAGCCTACAATCATTAGCCAAAGCTACAACTGGTTCGGATGTCCCTCAAAACTGATAGCCATGAGTCCGAGGCACTAATCTTATAAAACTGAACAATTCGCTCCAGGATGTCCCACTAACTGTGGATGAAGCCATGCTAAGCCCAACTTAAGCACACTTCTCCCGTTGAGAAGATAATCCACTATTCTGACCAAACTGAGAATCGATGTCAGAAGCAGAAGAAATCAATATCATATATCGATGGACCATCTTTTGAACATCTAACAAGCACGGTCTATCAGAACAAGAGGAACCTAAACCATTATACAAAGAGTAGGCTTAGCCAGCCTATATATGAATGCCCAACTGAGATGAATCTGGAAACGGGGATGCAACTAAGTCATGCAATCCCTAGCAAAAATCCCAACACTAAAGCTGAACTGCTCGCCCTCAACTATCCAACTGATCCTATTAAAGAGTAGGCATCCACAAACTGAAATCTATCACAACTCCTAAGCCGTCATCTAAAAGGTCAAAAACCATAACTGGGGCCAACAAGACTTCACTAAGGTCAAACACCTAAATCGACCTTACTATTAGATTTAGCCAAACAGTCTCCGCAAGACTAAAATTAAAATATCATCGAAGAACATAACCACAATGGAGGGAAACTACCGACTAAAGAGGCAAGCAATCAAATCCACAACTACTGGAGGGCATAATGCACCAAGGCATAACCAAGAACTGGCCGACGCTGTAAATAGTACTAGTGATAGCCAGAACTTAACCAGCTCAGAATGTACAACTTAACCGTCATTTGGCCAATCCAATAGCCAATCTACGACAATAAATGCTCACTCCCAAAGACGCCCGCTTTGGTAACCAACAACTAATAACCAAGAATATACCACTGAGTAGAAGCATCCCACTAAGCCATAATAGGCCGAACAAGAGTCGAAATGGGAATTTCCAAAATCACCTATTTACCCCATTTTTGACTCGGCTGAAACATGAACCACATAGTAGGAAGAGCGGAGTATCCAACTCCACACCAATACCAAGATCAAATCGATCACCAGGAGACGAACTTAACAGTCAGAAGGTAAGCCTCAGGCCTCCCAATCATCAGAGACAGGCAATAGAACCGAAATACCAATACCAACTAAACATCAATCACCAAGATCAAGGCCAACCCCGGGCAATGAACTATCCAAATCGGTAGAGTCAAATCTCAATGTATCATCAATAGAAATGGGCCAGGGAAGAAGACTACCAATGCTTAAGTCATAATAGAGACCTGGAAGGTCGAACTTACCTTCATTTCCACAATCTACTCTACAACTAACCTTGCTAACAAAAAGGGGAGGCTAACAAACCAAAGTAGCCATCTAAGCCAACGGAATCAGAATCGCAAGGAAGGGGAACCTCTTACTAGGTAACGCTAGACTATCCGTCTATCAAATGGGACTCAGTCAACACCTAGTAATAATAGTAGTAACAACTACAATAGTGACCTCAAAATACGTTACAGGTGGTACCAAAATGAAAATCAATAGAAGTACCACTCTAGGGTCACAACAAAGCCAAAATGCCAAGAAAATAGGACTTTAACCCAAATGTCATACCCCAAGGGAAACATGATACTGATCCACTCTATAGCCACAACAAGGCCAAAATGCCAAGGAAAATGGGACTTTAACCCAAATGCTACACCCCTAGAAAAATAAGAGACTGATATACTAAAATCATCTACGGGGGGTGGGTGGGGGTGTAGTCATATATGCATAAACCTACACAAAGGCCGCCTACATCAACTGCTATGAAAACATCAAGACATACAACAGTCAATATACAAGTTTCAAGGCATATAACCACCGATGGGTATGAAAACCCCAACACAACTCAAATAGAAACTAAAGGCAGAGAATCAAAGGCGCACCTATCATGGTGGAAATCTGAAATCATAAGTCTGGTGTGCTCAAAGGATTATGAGTCTGAGCATGTCTGAACTAGGGTTGAACGTCTGAATCACCAACTGAGGCACTAAGTGCACTACCTCTAACTGAAGGTGCAGCAATACTGTGAGACTGATCTGTATGAATTGAATGACTAATAATCCCACGTCGGGGACACTCTCTAGACTAGTGACCAATTTATCTACAGTCATAACAAACTCTTGAAGCTCTAACCTGGTGGGAAACACGAGTTAACCCCAACTGGCTGACTGACTCATGCCTGGGACACTTTTTTGACCAATGACCAATCCCTCCACAATCGAAACATGCTCCTGGAATACTCTGAGGTACTGCACCCACTGCTCCAAAATAGCTGCCACGGCCTGGCAACGTAGACCAAATAACATGTACTGCCTGACCAGAACTCTGTCCACTGATATCACCACGATCTACTTGAGAGCTACCCATAAACTGAGGTGCTATCTATACCGGCCTAATAGGCTGAAAATGATGCTGACCTCTGCTGGGAAGATTTCGACCTTCAGACAGAATACCCATAACACTGAACTGCTGACATGGACTCTTACTGCCACCTCCTTATGCCTCAAAGCAAGCCCTCTCTGTAGCCCTCACGTGATCAAAAACCTCAGAGAAATAAGACCCAGATACTATCAAATGCTTCGAAGCCAAACGGAGTGGTAAAGTCAACCTTCTGATAATCTCTGCACCATCTCATTCTCAGTAGGAAATAACATAGGAGTATGTCTAGCCCACTCTAAAAACCCAATCTCATACTCTGAAATAGACAGAGAACCCTGCTAAACACCAATAAATCCAACTCTAGTCTGTGAACTACTCGATGGACTCGACATTACCTCTAGTTGGGAGGTATCCAGAAACAGACTCAAAACCCTTAACCCTAAATCCTGAAAAGCTGAGGCAGTCACCAACTCTATTGGAACCTGGGATGACCCTACACCCTCTGGCTGATGCTGAAGATCCTCGCTATTAATCTCTAATTCTCTAACCCGATGCTGAGCTAAAACTCTGGTAACACGCACCGAAATACCCTCTATATCTATCGATGACCTCGTGCTATCCCTCTGAATCAGAATGGAGTCAAAAGAAGTACTTAAAGATTCATAGAAGTATGGACACACGACAAGGAGTCAAGAATAGAATTTCCTAAGAATGCCCTGTACGCTCTTGAAGATAGGATATAGATATCTTCGCACCGATCCAGAAGACTCTACTAAACACTTAGCTCTTGTACCAACAACACCGGTAAACCTATGCTCTGATACCAATTTGTCATGACCCAATTTTTTTGGTCATGATGGCACCTACTATAACCCACCAGTAGGTAAGCCAACCTGTAGTCCGGAATAGCTAGTAACGGACTACCATTAGAAATAAAGGAAACAACAAAATAAATATGATAGCAAGGCTAATAGAATCCCAAAACCTGATGGAGCTAGTACAAGAGCTTCTAATACAATAGAAATACAAGTGAAATACAGGAAAAGTGTATATATATACAAGTCATTTTTGATACAACATAAAGAGTAGTCTATAATAAGAGAGAGAGTAGGGATACTCTAAAACTTCAGGAGCTCACCCCAAGTCTTCGATCCATAGCCGCTCTGCACGATATACACACATTAACGGCGATAGCTTGTACTATAACCTGCAGGCTACAGTAGTATAGTATGAATACCAAACACGTAGTACTCAGTAGGCAACGACCGACTGAGCTCCAGAAATAATGTAAGCATAAATAACATGAAGGCTTGAATGTAACTACAGGCAATTGCCCAAGCGACTAAACATGATGGGCTAATAAAGCTATATGGATACACTATCCCATCCTAACAGTAATTCAGGACTAAAGTATAATACCGTATATCACTAGCCAATATACAAATAAAGAGGAAGGAAGTGTATATTTAATAGTATGCAAGGCCAAGGATATATATATATATACAATATGGATAGACCAAGGCTAACTCAAAGGTAACTACCTGAGGGAGTCAACCTAACCTCCCGAGGTCCAAAGCCAAGTAAATGACTAACACTAGCCTCATCAAGCCTCTACCCAACAAGGGGTAACTAATCTAGGGATAAATAATATAACTCACCGAGAAGATAAAGGAATCAAGAATGTACCTCCAATATCAGGTACCAGTCCACAACCAACCTGCCACGAACTAACCATAATAATCAATAATAAAGTAACCGGCTAGTCCGGGCAAACAAGTACCTAATCGGACCCCCATAAGCCCAGAAGGTTCACGAAAACACTCAGCAAACAACAACCATAACCTGTACCTATACAACACCCCATAAGACCGATAGATACAATGCCAAACAACTATATTGGTGATAGGCAATGCACATGAATGAATGCACATAAATTGTTAGTAAACCATATCAGATCTGAGTGCCATAATGTACCAAGTACCATAATATACCAAGTCTATACACCTCCTCCAGCTCACCTAGCTCGCAAAGGCAGGACCTATGGCGACCATCCTTCTCCGGTACGCCGACTCTTGGACGAAGGGCCCCCCTAGGGGATTCGAGAAATCCTTATACACTGCTTGATCCCGATTCAGGACTTCCAATATTCATCATAATCCATCTAATCCATCCAGTACCATATATATATATATATATAAAATCAGTGCACGGATTCGAACCTCGACTAAAAGGATATAAATTCGTAAATTCATTACCCGAGATCATGCTCGGGACTAAATCATCATAATCATGCACAAAGGGTTGGAATATCCCTCGACTGAAGTAAATAGTAGTGGTAAAATGAGTGGATAAATAATGGACCAAAATCATCCTCGATCGAAGTTCTAAAACATCATTTTTAGTTCCAAAAGCTCATAATCCAGTAATTAAGGTGGTATGATTCCCGTTATAAAATAATCCATATTTAAAGTGAAAAGTGGGAATAAATTCCTTTTTAGAAATAGTAGTAAAATCAAGGTTTTGGTTGGAATCGTACCACTAAGTGAGCATGAATGCGTCTAGAAGTATGCATGCCATCACCAGTATCCAAACAGTACCACTATAAATGCCTAAGCGTCTACAATATAGAATCATATCCCCTTTGGGTATAAAATACTCACCTGGAGTCCAACTTGCATCGTAACCATGGCCTCGGGCCCAATAATACATAATCGACAAAATAACGCCTCATAACTTAGAAAACTATAGTAAATGAGGGCGTAAAGTTACAAAAGGATTTAATCGGAGAAAATACTACCCAATTCATTAAGTCGAATGTTAAACCTTATACTAAAGGATCTTTAATCATCAACTATGCTTATCATGCTTATAATCAAGGGTAGTAGGATTCTATGGCCATAACAAGCAACCTATGCAAAGTTTCGGGTCACACTTATACCTCGAATTCTCTTAATAGGCTAAGTCATGATTTACTAGCCATAAGCATATCCTATAATCCCTACCTAGCATGCAATCTACACTATACACAATTTCATAGAGTAAAGTAGATCGAAGCCTACCTCGATGCCGAACCGCAATACTTGAATCATCCACAATTCTTCCATTCTTACTCCATGATCCTACATCAACGTCACACTATCAAAATGGTAACCTACATGTCATTACCAGTAAAACGATACCTATATTATAACATAAAACTCTGAGCACAAAATCTGGTAAAAATGGGCCCGTGGGGTCCACTAATGGAATTTCAAAATTGAATCCATCACGAGGTCCTTCGAATGATAAGGAATGTGTGCTCAAAAGTTGAGCACAAATGGAGCGTAAATTGGGGCTCAAATCAGTCCCCAAAGTTAAGGATTCGAAGACCTAATTTCTAAGAATTTACAATGAAATGGAACGGAATTCAACGGGTAAAATGATGAATAAGGGCCAAGGAGCATAAAGATAACTTACCTTATCTTTAATGGATGTTTTCCCCCATTTTCCCATGTCCCATGCTCTCAAATATTAAGGAAAAGGGTTGATAAATAAGGGAGAAAGGGTGAAGAAGGGAGATATAAAACCCCAACGTACCGCTAAAGCGGTCACTTGGCCGCTAAAGTGGCTACTGACCGCTAAAGCAGCTAGTGCCAAAGGTGTGTGGCCGTTAAAGCGACATCCCCGTTTCTAAAGCGACGTCCGCTTTAGCGAACAAGGGGTGCTTAAGCGGCCCTCAGCTAAACAACCAAGGCCGCTAAAATGGCTCGATGTCGCTAAAACGGCTTCCGCTTAAGCGGTAATTTGTCCACTTGACCGGCTACACCAACAACTTTGAGGCATCAGATTTTCTAAGTCTAAATTGGACTCCGATCGGACGCTCGAGATTCATTCGGAACCCCATGCACACAAATGGATTATGCTACCATACCAAATTCGACATTTCAGACTCAATAGAATCATCAAAATTTCCATTCGAGGTCATTTTGATTAAGTGTAGGGCCCACACCTATAGTTTTATTTTTTACCAAATCTACCCAATAGTTCAAAATGAGTTCGAAAGCCTTGGATCTCAGACCAAGGGTCCCCCTAGCCTAAAATCAATGTTCCAGAGCTGATGGAGCCGTTAGAATTTCCATCTGAGATCATTTACTAGCAGTTTTGGTCTGAGACTAAATCCTTAACAACAAAAGCTCCAAAACAGGAAAATAAATAACTTGTCGCCGCTATGGGAAGGCTCAAAATACTGGAAATGTGTGGAAAATGAGAAAATGACCTGGAGGGTCATTAAATATCTGAATCTAAATTGTGGACCGTGGGGAGCTACTGGTAACCAACATACCCTAATCTGAGCTAACCAGGGTCCAACTTGTAATCCAACTGGAAGGGTACTCTGTACCTTACCAAGGGTACGAACACTAACTGACATGGATCCACTAAATTGATGTTTGAAAGGACTAAGGTATCAAGCCTAGTCTGAAGGGTGACCCTTTAGAACCTACGGTGGTGCTGTAGTTCAGGGACTTAGGGACTACTACTAAAGGTCTCAGCCTAGCTGACGGGTGAGCCTTCATCCTTGTATCTGCTCGGTGCTAAGTGCTACTCTCAACTGAATAACAACTAATAACTGGAATGCTCAATAATATTTATATTCTGAAGATTGAAAATAATCACTTTATCTGAAAGCATTCAATCATGAAAATTGAAGGATTTAATATTCATAAAATATATATGAAATCCTAGGTCATCTGGTGTTCATAATTCATCATCTCTGAAGAATGCAACTACTATGACAATTCCCATAAATTGAATAAAATAAGGAATTTTATAACTCAAGTCTGAGAATTATGGATTTCATAATATAATGAGGGATTTCAATTATAGACATGCAATGATACTAAAATTCATGGTAAAACATGAGTTTATATCTCAATGATAAAAGGGACTGAATTATAAAGGAATTCATAATATTCATGAACCCTAGACTCTGAGAAAGGAATTAAACTGAGAAATTGAGTTAACTTTGGGACTCAATGGGTGAAAGTAAACCCATTGATGAAATCCCACATACCTGAAGATAGAACCTTTGAAGAATTTCTTGAAATTGGGGCCTGAAAGTGAAAAACCCTACTTCTTGCCTTTTAGGATAAAATCACCTCTTCTTTCTTATTTTTGCTAAGTTTTGAATGATTTTTGAGTAATGAGAAACTTAGGGTATTTCTATACTTAATAACCAACCTTGAAATAACTTAAACGACGTAGTTTAGGGGTTTAAATAGTGGAAAAAGACTGGAATACCCCTCTAAAAACATTGCTAAAAAATGGTAGTAGGAGTCGTGGGTTGGACTATATAGATCATGTCTATTACACATAGTCCTTATGATTGACACATGATCTGTATTACAGCTCGTGTGTTCGAACAACCTGACAGTGCTTTACTAAAATGGCCATAACCTTTTACTCCTATACCGGATTTACAAAAGGTCGGTGACGTTGGAAAGAAGATTCAAAGACCTTTCATTTGGTGGGTATTGAGCTAAAAAGAACCTCATAATCTAGGAGTTATGCTCGTTTGAAGTTGACTATCGAAAGATCCTTTACAAGAATTCAATCGACAAGGGAGGTTTCAACTTGAGTATGAGCCAGGAGTTACTTGAGGCCTTAATACATGTCTAAATTACTTCTCATACTACTAAAGTATGATGTTTGGTATAATATGTACTTGACACATGGTTCTAACCTTAGCTGGGATTTTTGGGGTGTTACATTAGCTATATCACAGTTAGATATTATGTAGTTTTTTTTCGTATCCTTTTTAATGGTTCATTTAATTAATTTTAACCACTACATATTGCCTAAACACTGAATTTAGTTTAAAAAACAGGAAACTTTTACTAATGCAGTTTCCTGGCATAGTATTGAAAAATAAACATTTGAGGTTCCTAATGTTTGGAGGATGATATTGCTATCTATCTTAAAATGAATAGTATTTAAAACACACTAACAACCATACTGTAAGCTTAATTATTTAGGTCATATACAAAAATTTTGTAAATTTATTTATATTTTTATAATCGCGTGAAGCGCGAACATATTAACTAGTATTATAAAAAATCAATGTATATTTTTTAAATTATTATATTTTAATTAAATTAATCATAAAATCTAAAACTACATGATTTTTAAGAACATCATGAAATGCATGTTTGAAAAAAAAGATTAATATTATAGATATAAAGTCATAAAATTATTAAAATATTTGACAAAAAGATTATCAATTCTAACTACTAAAAAATATGAAATATCAAGTCACTACTACTAAAACAAATAAATTGAAACCGAAAATATAACATAAGTTCAAAATTCAAAACCAAAAAAATTAGCATAATACTCTTATGTTAAATTTCAACATAACGTATATAAATATAATTCAAAATTAAAAGGGAAACGTAAGTCTATAACCTTATTCAATAATGAAGTCTACTTTAATTTAAAAATTAGAATACTAAAATAATTATGCTAAATAAAGAAAATAAATAATAAATAATACGAACAATGCCAAGTTGGCAGGATCTCTAAGGCGGGCGGTAGTCCGCGCGGCCAGACAGATCTAGCTAAATTAGCACCTTTATATTGGGACATAAAAATTGAAATATATAGGAATTTTTGCATATCGTTTAACTATATGGAAGGCTTATGCCATTTTATCTAAGCAAGGGACCTGTCAGGATCTAATACATATTCATAATGAGCCCGTGTGTCTGGAGGTTCTAACCAGAAAAGATCGTCCTTTTATCTCATTCGGACTAGTAAACTGGCTTACCAGACGTAGTCACTAAGACAAAGCCATTATGAATAGTACCAGATCTGCCTGTATCACCATATCAGAACCAAGTCAAAGCGATAGATAAAAATTTCTTTATACTTTGATAAAGCCAGATCTTTAAGATTAAAATGAAAAAGAAGTTAGGTACTCAACATAGAAAAGAAATTTAGCCGGACATAGTCACGGCTGAAAGAAGACAGGAGTAAAGGGGTGTCACCTTTTAGACCCGGTGGCAAGGGTCACTGCCCGAAAGCAAGGGCTTAATTAAGAAGGACCGTATAAGCATGGCCTAGATTTGTGTCCAAAAGTTTGGACGTTTTTGATTTTTTATTACTTACAACATATGAAAACTTTACAACTCAAATTGAAAGTAAGAAAAGAAAACTAGAGAGAAGGAAGAGAAGAATAGACCAGAGAGAGAGGGGGCTTCTAATGCCTGCCTTTGAAATGAAAAACTTAAACGTATAAATAGAAAAGAAAAAGAATCTTGTACAGTAAAATGGATCCCAAGTGGGTCCCATGTATAGTAAAAATGGGACCTATTTGTCCCCTAAACAGTAAATCTATTGTGTAGTGCTTCCAGCGACTGATCTGCGCAATGGACTGAGCCTTTAGATTTTCTTTTTTCCTTGGGCTTTGTCCATGGCCTTCATACGCTGAATGAAGGCTTAGGCATTCTCAATATCTTCTTCTGAAATTATACTTTTAGGTTCTGGAGGATGAGCATCCGTAATATCATCTTCATTATTATTCCCACTGTTTATAGAGGAGTCTGTTTCAATTTGTAGAAGAGAGTGGAGTAAATTTTTCTTCATCTCTTCAAGATAGGCTTGGACCATAGTCTCTTTATCTCCATCTTGGAACATTATTTTGTGAGCAAGCTATCGAATGGACGGATCATCCATTTTGCATTGTTCGGCAGTAGCTTCATACTCTTGAACTTTGGATCCAATCTGATCTAGTAAAGCTTGACCATTAAGAATTTTGGTTTGGGGGTCAAACTTCATTAATCTGTCCCACAAAATATTAAAGAAGGTGCTATATAAGCACGGGATTTGTTCCTCTGTTTATCCTATTTCTGGAGTCCATTTGTGAATCCAAGGAATGAAAAATTCCAAAAAGAAATAAATTTGATCAATATGATCGGGGTAGCAGATATGATCTGCTCGATATAAATTGTTTAAATCTGGGGAAACTATTTTCCACTTTTGATATAACTGGAAAAAGGGTTCTGGTAAAATTTTTACAGTAACCACCAGTCTAAAAACCAATTTGGAATGGTAGTGTCAAAAATCTTTGACCAAATTTTTATAAACAAAGTATGTTTTTGCTTGGTATTGTTATAATATAGGACTTTAGAAAATGATTTAATATAGTCCCAAAAGGTGACATTCATGGAAATATTTTTGAAGCTTTTCTGCCTCTCACGCATTGTAGTAACGCCCCAATCTTCTACAGAAATAATCTGTTTAACAATAATTTTAGAATAACTATGTTCAGATTGTCCGACAGGAAAATGCTGAATCTCAGCACTGCCGGTTTCCTTTAAAATGGCTTCATAGTAAGCTCGAGTCTTATAAGACTGACTGGGAAAATATAATCCCTGAATTAAATATCATTGGAAAATCTTTCAAGGGTCATGTTTACGCAATATCTCAAAATTTTTGACAAGAAATATCATTTCCTATTTAGGTACCTTTTCATAGGGTTTGAGATCATCATTCCCTTCTTTAGTGATGGAAGCAAAAGAATCTTTTTGATTTTGGGAGGCCAAGTATGCCTGCATCTGTTCATATAGCGGATGGTCTGCTGGAATATCATCCAGATGTATAGAATTATTGGAGGAAGATTCTCCCTGTGATATGCGAAAGTTTATCAAACTCTTTTTGCCCATCTGTATAATAGGGGAATTTGTAGATGATCCTTGGCTATAAACCCTGGAAGTTGTAGGTGAAGAGGGTAATCTCCCTCTACCTCTGCCTCAGCCGCAATCCCGACCTCGGCCATGGACCACATGAGTCCAGGGATCAACCATCCTGTATGTATTCACGAGACAAAAAGTCAGGAAAAGAATTATCAATTCCTTTTTGGTATTGAATCTCAAAATCAAAAGGAGCCAATTGAGCTTGCCAGCGGGCAAATATCATTTTTGAAGCATCATGCTTAAAACTTTATTAAATATGTATTTAACTGATTGTGCATCAGTTTTAATTAAAATTTTTTGATTATATAAATCATCTTGAAATTTTAAAACACATTTAACAATTGTTAACATTTCATGAGCCACAGTAGCATATTTTTTCTAGGCTTTGGTCCATTTACCTGAGTGAAATCGAATAAGATATTCACATTTATCATTGGGATTTACCTGTTTTAGTATCCCACCAAAACCAGTGTTAGACGCATCGGTCTCTATTATTTTTTGCCAAGCAGGGTTAGCAAGAGTTAAAACAGGAAGAGCCTTAACTCGTTTTTTAATTTGTTGAACAATGGCTGTGTGTTTTGCAGACCAAGGTTCTTTATAATTCTTTTTTAGCCTATCGTATAATGGGGCTAAATCGCGAGAAAGATTTTTATAAAAAGGAGCAATATAATTTAGACTGCCCAAAAATCGTTGCAACTGAGTTTAATCAGTAATGACATCAGAGAATTTATCAGCAAAATTAATCGCTCTTTGTATAGGAATAATTTTGCCTTGACAAATGGTATGTCCTAAAAATCGGACTTCTGTCTGAAAAAGACTCATTTTGGGTTTAGAAATCACCAAACCATTTTGAATAACAATTTTCTTAAAAATGTCTAAGTGCTTGATATGTAATTCAAGCGTTTTGGAAAATACCAAAATATCGTCTATATAGACAATAATGAATTCCATGTAAGGATTGAAAATATCATCCATAGTTTTTTGAAATTCAGAAGGTGCATTTTTTAATCCAAAAGGCATAACATTTCATTCATATTGTCCAAATGGGACATTAAAAGCAGTTCGATAAGTATGATCTTTCGAAATTTGTATCTGCCAGTAATCAGATTTTAAATCAAATTTAGAAAAGATATTGGCATCATATAAACGGAAAAGTAGATCCCTTTTGTTTGGAATCGGATACCGAATCCATTTTAAAAATTTATTAAGAGGTTTGTAGTTAATGACCAATCTGGACACACCTCTTTCTTTTTCGGCTGCATTGTTTACATAAAAAGCAGTGTAAGACCAAGGAGATTTAGAGGGTTTAATCAAACCCTTTTGCAATAAATTATCAATTTCTTTTTTGCAAAAATCTACTAACTCTGCGTTCATTTGGCAGGGTCTGGATTTTGTAGGAATATTATCCTCAGAAAAGTCATCCTCATAAGGAAGAGTAACAATATGCTTTTTCCTGTTCCAAAAGGCACTAGGATGGTCAACATAGACATTAATTGCAAGCTGTTTGGAAATCAATTTGATTTTTTCTTGAATCTTTGGGGATTGCAAAGTATCAGTAATATTCATGCTGAAGATTTCTAATTGTAGAGAATTAACATGTTTTTGCTTCATATTAATTAAGGCATTAATATCTTTTGTTACCGGATCCGTAACAAATGTATAGCTAATTGGCTTGCTATTATAAGTAGCACAAAATCCCTTAGCATCAATATGCGTATATGGGTAAATAGCATTTATAAAAGGAGTTCCAAGTATAATTGGAGGATAAAGTAGATTTTTAACCAAAAAGAAGAAATGTGGAATGCAAACTTTATCTTGGCAAATATGCATGTTTGACAGTTTATATTCTATATCAAGGGAAAGTCCTGATGCAGACTTAACCATGTGAGTTGTCTTTTGAAAATATTTTGAAGGCACTAATCCTTCTTGAATGCAACTAATATCAGCACCACTATCTATCATAGCAATGTTATTAACATAGAAATGATTATCAATCAGGATAGTACATTTAATATACCATCGATGAGCAGTTACTATTTGCATCATACCTAAAAATGTATCAGTCTTAGGACCTGAGGAAGATTCGATTAGTTCATAAGATTCTATATCCTCATTTGGTTGGTCAAAAACTTTCTTTTTACCATGAGGATCAGTAACAAGAGAATTGAAATTTTCAATTTGAGTGATCCTATGATCACAAATCATTTGATTTTGTTTGAGAGTTTTAATCTCATTTTTTAAGGCTTCAATTTCTACCTTCAAATCGGCAAAATTGGTTTCTCTAGAAGGAGAATATTTTTTCAAAAGTCGTTTTTGAACTTCTGATAAAGAATAAAGACTAGAATATTTAAAATCAGTCATTGGACTGGGTTTTGAAATTGGGATGTCGGGACTGGAAGTAGAACCGACTGATAAATTAATAATTTTTTTACGAAGATTATTATCAGTGACTTTTTTTAGAAGTTCAATCACATTTTCAGAAGTAATAGTCTGAACATTCAAATCTTGAAATTGAGATTGAATTTGGTAAAAAATATCATTTTCACAGACACAAGTATCACCTGTGCACTTAGTACAAGCAGAAATATTATTTCCGATATCATCGTCAGAAAAATCAAGTAAATCAACTTCTACTTCGGAGTCGGACTGAATATCTCCATAATCATAGTCAGAACCAGAAGTATATAGCATACCATAATTTTTCTCATAGCATACCATAACGTATATAAATATAATTCAAAATTAAATGGGAAACGTAAGTCTATAACCTTATTTAATAATGAAGTCTACTTTAATTTAAAAATTAGAATACTAAAATAATCATGCTAAATAAAGAAAATAAATAATAAATAATACGAACAATTGCATGGAATCAAAAGAAGTAAAAGCAGGGAAATAAGAAGTAAGAAAATGAAATACAAATAATGTAAAGTAATATATATATATATATATATATTTTAAAATATTAGAATAATAAAAATAAAAAAGAAGTTAAAATAATAGAAATTAAAAATGAATTAAAATAAAAATAAAAGAATGAAATTAAGAAGCAACACACCATGTAATTACCAGCATTTCACATCCCCCTCTGAGAATTGGAGAGTGCAATTATCCCCTACCAATTATACCCAATTACCTGGCCAACCAAATAGGTCAAACAGTGTAATTACACCCAATTATGTCAAATCCAATTTTCAGGGTAACTTTCCAAACATGCCCTTAGGGCTCATAGTTTTTTCTTCAATTTTCTCAAAATTTGCTCCAATGACAAATGCGACTTGAATAAACTTTGTATGGAAGAATCAGACCTAATGCTCAAAGCTGTAGTCCAATGCGAACATAAATTTTTTGCTGAATATGTAAACTTCTTGGTCGAAATCAAATTTGGGAAGAACAATGTGGTCTTGCCCCTGCTATGGTGTATGTGTTTCCCTTGTATTGTTGATTTACTTGGGTTCAATTAATGCTAATGTACTGTTTTTCTCTATTTTCATCCTAGAAATTGCAACTTTTTTCAATGGAGAGAAAAAAGAAGTGGATCCAAGATCAAAATTTATCCTTCAAGATTGATGAATAAAATCAAAGAGTTGGAATAAGAATTATGGAGTAGGCAGATTCATATTGATAAATTGAGTAACACTGATTTGACAATGGAGAGGAAGTTCAATGAAAGGTGGAAATGGTGTAGGTTAAATTGGAAGATTGTTTTGTGTATTTTAATTTGTGCTATTGCTCTGTTCATAAGCAACTTGTTCCAAAATAGAGATCAAGTTTAGAACTAATTGAATTGCCATAGTAATGTGGCAAATTTTGTATCTCTCTCTCTCTCTCTATCAATGAATGTTGTTGATTGAAGCTTGTGTGAATTGGTTACTGCTCTTCTAAATTTATTGAAGCAATTGAATATACACAACATTATATGTAAACACAACTGAATAGCCAAAATAATCAAAAACAAAAACAAAGCCAAAACAAAACTTGTGTAACATCACCATTAGCTTCAACATTACTTCATCATTTCATTCATACTTCAACATTACTATTCAGGTATAACACAACTGAATATCCAAAACAAAGTCAATTTCATAAGGCCTCACATATGGAAGAATTTACCAACAATAAAAAACAAAAACAGTAGACCCTTTAATATTTCAACATCACCATTCTAAAGACAAGTGAGAAACATTTTGCATGTCTACAGAATAACTTAAAATAATGCTTAAAGCAGTGTAGAACTACAATTTTCATGGCATCTTGAATTGTGAAGAAGTACTATTTTGGCTTGGGTTGTTTGAACTACTTCCCAATATTTTTTTCTTTGCTTTTCTCTAAGCTCTTGAAGTTTTCTTGTTAAGATTGTTGCTTTGCTATTTCATTTCAGCTTGGTTGCCGTACTTGGTTTAAAGTCAGTGTCACCAGTTACATCAGTTGATCTTGTCACCTTGGCTGGACCAGTAAAGAAAATCTTACTACTTGACATGCTGCACTCAAATTATGAAAATAATTCAGGATTCAAACTATCTAAATTTAGAAAAGAATTCATAATACTTTAAGATCTAGCAAAGAATCACATTTATGACTGTGAAGTTATTCTCAGCTTGAAACACACTCATTCCCATGATTTTTGGCCTTTCGTATGGAGTTGTGTTTCCCATGCCCCTACCCATTCCTCTTTTACTAGTACCAACTACTAAAGATGATGTATGATACTCAGGAGGTGCAAAAGAGAATGCCGGTGTAGTAGGTGTTGCATATTGTCATGACCCAAAAGTTAAGGTCATGAAGGAACCTACCTCGACCCAACCTTGGTAGGTAAGTCGAAACCCCAAAATAGAAAAGAAAAACAAAATATGAAAGATAATGACATAAATACGAGACTTCTAGAATGAAGTCAGGCCATAGTACTAAGAAAAACTGAAATATCCAAATAAATACATCAATTCCCAAGACCTTGTGTCATAAGTGTGAAGAGTATCTAATATATGCTGGAAATCTGAAATACATGAGTCTGTCTTTAAAAGTAAATAAAGATAAGATAAGATAGGAGGAGGTCCAAAATCTGCCCCGAACACTGAAGCTGACCAGTACCTCAAAGTCGGTCTCTCACAACACAAAGTCAGCCATCACTGACCGCACTCGTACTAAGATCTGCACCGAAAGGGCACAAAAGTTTGAGTGAGTATGGTCCACCTGTACTCAACAGGTATCATAGGCCGACTGAGCAAAGAAAAAAACTAAACAAGTAAAGAATACTTTAAGCTTGCCTCCACCTACATATAGAAAAGTTTCCAAGCGGTAGCTCGCACCGTATCTTCTAACAGTTTCTACAATATATTATCTGAATAAGAATAGATACACACTAAAATGTAAGGTAAGCTAAGTACGCGACAACAAACACATAAGGAAAGTATAATGATGCAATGCAATTATGGTGGGATAATGATGATATAAGCCATCACATGACTTTTATATACACCTTCCAAGCCTAAACGCTTTAGGATAGGACCATAAGGGGTTCACAACCCATATACTTCCACAATCTCAATCTCATATCTCAATTACCTTGCCAGTATGTCCCTCGATCAAGGGTTTTGTAAAGTGTTTCATTTTTTTTTCAAAAATTAGTGTTTCTCAGTGGTACCAATCTCATGAATATGTATAGATGAAATGAGGATATAATTCTCACAACCAAACCAGTATGAAGATAATGGTCAATTCAATACAGGTATAAATGAGCTCGAAATCAACTCAATATGATGATAGTTCAAGATATAATCCCTGCATGGCACTACTGGAATAAATAGTCATGTAACACATCAATAATCTCATATCAAACCCCTCACTCGGGCATCACTATAATGATAGAGGCAAATAATGCTCAAATAAGGCCTATATTATCATATAAAGCCCCCACATGGGCATCATAATAAATATAATCTATCAAGTCAATAACAATATGCATATAGGCCCCCACACGGGCTACACAATAATAATAACCTCAAAATATAATTCCCACGACTAATTCCCCAACCCATAGCATGCTTTACATGAATGGTTAACTACCCAATCTTGTCTGAAGAAAGTTAAGCCATAACCTACCTCAAAAAGTGGAAATCCAAGATTAGACCTGTCACGACCCAATTTCTCAGGTCATGATGGCACCTACTATAACCCGCCAATAGGTTAGCCAACCCATAATCCGAAACAACGAGTAATGGACTATCAAGATAAGAGGAGAAAGCAATGAAAATGAATTCAATAAAGATATTAATATAGAGAAACAACCCCAAAACCTGGTGAAGTCAGTATAAGAGCTACTGACAAGACAAGAGTACAAAGTAAGCATAATGTAAATATATATACAAAACTGTCTCTGAAACACAAAATAAAGGCCAGTCCAGCAAAAGAGGAAGAACAGGAACAACTCAAAAAGTTAGGAGCTCACCCCAAATCTTCAATCCATGGCAGTTCTGCATTATACAGACGTCAACAACGAGAACTCATACTATGATCTGCAGGTTGCAGAAGTGTAGTTTGAGTACCACACATGAGGTACTCAGTAGGCATCGACCGACTGAGCTCCGAACATAATGTAAGTATAAATATCATGTAAAGCAAGAATATAAACTACATGTAACTATTTAAGAAACGAAACATAATAATACTAATGGAAAAGTAAAGATGAACTACCATACCTTACAAGTAATTCAGGACGAAGGTGCAATACTGTAAGTAACTAGTCAATCTACGATAGTAGGGTGAAGAAAAAGATATACAATATATAATAGTAGTAGAAAAAAAGGAAATAATATACAAATAATAGTTAGAGAATAGTGGATATATAATCGCGCTATACGAATAACCAAATACAAAGGTACTACACTGAGGGAGTCAGTCAAACATCATAGGGATCATAAATAATAGTAGTTAGAGAATAGTTGATATACTACCGCTCTATACGAATAACCAAATATGAGGGTACTACCTTAAGGGATAGAGTCTAACATCATAGGGATCATAAATAATAAGGGGCTAACTCATGCATAATCAGGGTCTCTAACAGAAATGTGAATAATCATAAGGTAATAAAACAATGATAGTATCTTGCCATAATAAGAAGTAAGGGAACTCGATAGCATACCTACAACCTCGGGTACCAATCCGTAACCAACCTTTTATGAACTATACAATAATAACTAAATAATAATGTATCCTGCTAGTCGGCACAATCAATAACCTAACCAGGTCCCCATAAGCCCGGAAGGCATAAAAAAACACTCAGTAAATAGTAAGGATCAGAGTCTCTTTCGACCAAAGTGAATAAGTAGTGGTAAGAAAGAGTGGATCAAGAATGGACCAGAATCAACGTCGGTCTAAGTTTCCAAAGTAAGTTGCTAAATTTAAAAGATCGAAATCCAATTATAAGGGTGGTATGACTTCCATTTTAGAAGAATCAATTTTAAAGTGAAAAAGTGAGAATAGATCCCGTTTTATAAAACAGTAGTAAAACCAAGATTTTAGTTGGAATCGTACCACTAAATAAGCGTAAATGCATATATATGTATGCATGCCATCACCAGTATCCAAATAATACTACCATAAGAGTCTAAACGTCTATAAACTAGAACCACATCCTTTTAAAGGATAGAGTACTAACCTGATGTCCAACTGGTATTGTAACCACGACCTCAGACCCAACAATATATAAATTAACAAGATATCAGCACCATAATTTGGGAAATTATGGTAAACGAGGGCATGAAGTTACTAGAAGGATCTAATAGAGGGATATCGTCTAATTCACTAAGTAACATGGTAAGACTTATACTAAAGGATCCTTCATGTCAATCTACTGTTAAACAAGTCTATAATCAGGTGTAATAGGATCTTATAATCACAACAGGTATTCTAGGTTGAGGCTCGAGTTACATTTCCAATCGAAATCCCCTAAATAGGTCAAGTCATGATACAACTAGATATAAACCTATCCTATAATACTTACCTAGCATGCAATCTATACAATACACAATCTCATAGAGAAGAGTAGACCGTAGCCTACCTCATTGCCAAACCGCAGACTCAAACTTGAACTGCCAACTAACCACTTGTCTCTACTCTACGATCTTCGAATTATGTCATGCTATCCAAATCATAATCTACAAGTTAATACGAGAAAAATTGTCACAACCCAATTTCTTAGTCATGATGGCACGTACTACGTCCCACCAGTAGGTAAGCCAAACCGTTGTCTAGAACGACAAGTCATGGGCTAAATGGCGAAAGATAAAGAAATTACCAGAAAATATCATATACATAGATAAATTAGGGAGGGAGTAAAAGAATATCCCATGACCTAGTCAGGCCGGTACAAGATCCACTAACCAAAAGAATAAGAGTACTAGTAGTATCGATATACAAATAGTCTCGAGTGTAAAGACAGTCCAAAATAAAGGAAGGAGAGGGGATCAGCTCTGGCTTCGAAAGCTCACCCTATCTCTGAAAACTATAAGCATGCTGGCTGGAATGTTAACTACGTCGGCTAGTACTCGGATCTATACCAGAAAAGATGCAAAAGTGTAGTATGAGTACCAAAAATAATGGGTACTCAGTAGACATCATTGCCGACCGAGCTAAATCATAATAAAAGTATAATAAAAATACGAGGATGTAAAATAAGTCAAGAGAGAGGGGCAAACCTGAGAGAATGCACTAACATAGGTAAATAAATAAAGAAACACGCGACACCGAAATTAAAGTAACTAACTACAACCCAACTAGGCCCCCATAAGCCTAGAGAGTACAAACAAGAGAAGACTAATCCAAATGAACCCCCATAAGCTCGATGGATGCAATCAAGGAATATATCATTACCATACTTATGAACCCTTTCGTACAACAACTCACTAGACTCGAACCGGTACGATAATACCATGAAATAACCCATAAGCACCAGACTTAAATTGGATTTCCATCTTCATAACTCACCGCAAGTGCCAAACTAGAATTGGTCTTTAAATGCCATAAATTAATAGAATATGTTGGACTCGAACCGATTTTTAAATGTCATAAATCAAGACCAATTACCTAGCCCCAAACTAGGTATATGCTATGTAGCCTAAGGCTCAAGATTAAGGATAATGTCGTAAAAGAAGGCCTCCTAAGTCTACAAGGAGCTAAGTGCGATATCACAACCCCAAAGCATCAATTTACCTAAGGGAAGGGTAGATGGGTCGATTCTACCTTCGATTTTACTAAATAAGCAACCAACCGTAAATTCCAACCCAAAACTAGCATAATATCATATTAATACCATAATTAAGCTCAATCTATAAGTAGGGTAAGTCTAGCCTACCTGGATGCCGAAGAAAGCTAGATAAAGTCTGCTAAAGTGGGGCCTTTACCTTTCGAGAAACCTCCGCACAATGCCACACTATCAAAATAATAATCTACTCATCAATACTAGAACAACAATACCCATGTTGCATATAATTACAGCAGGTTCAAAATGGAGTCAAAAATCCCATGAGAGGCCCACTTACAGAATCCCAAGTTTGAAACCGACAAAACATCCCCCAAGTCTCAAGGATCATTTATTCTCAAGAATAGATAAATTTCGAGAACAATAACATTCAAAATCAACCCATCAATGAACTAGGGTTACAACTTTAAAATGGGAAATTTACCGATAAATTAATGAAAACTTATGATAATATTAATGAGGAAGCATTCCCACGCACTCTCCTACTCACTCCGAACACCCACGTATCGACCCTCTCACTCTCTTAGCTTTTTAGGGCATTTAATGGGGTTTGGGACTTATGAAAATGAATGAAAATCGGGTTTGGCATGTATTTATACTGCCAGGGGTCCCTTCATCGCGAACGCGGAACCCTATCGCAAACGTGACCGGGGACCAGAAGGACCCTTCGCGAACGCGGACGGTCGACTGCAAATGCGAAGGACAAAGCTGAGCTGGCCAGACTTGCTTACCCTTCGTGAATGCGAAGGCCGGCTCGCGAACGCGATTGCCTTAAGGCTTGGCCTTCGCGAACGCGGCTAAAGCCTCGCGAATATGAAGGCCATTCTTTCCCTGCACCAGCTGATGCTGCATCAGCTTAACTTGGCAATTCATTCTTGGCCTGCGCCAGCTGATGCTGCATCAACTTAACTTGGCAATTGCCAAGTTTTCGATCAGACCCTTGAGATTCGTTTGGAATCCCGTGAATGCAAATGAACTATGATATCCTATCAAATTTGACATTCCAGACTCAACGACACAATCGAAATTTCAATCCGGGGTTGTTTCGATGAAATGTGGGTCCCACACACAAATGGCCATTTTAGTCAATTTCTACACAAAAGCCCAAAACGAGTTCGGAAGCCTCGGGTCCCCAACCAAAGGTCCCCCTAACCTAAAATCGACATTTGAGAGCTGATGGAACTGTTAAAACTAGCATACAAGGACGTCTACCTGATGTTTAGGCTCGGTAGCCAAATTTAAGAAGTGTCAATTTTAAAATAGGGAAATGGCTCTAAAAACTAAATGAGCTGCCCGGTAACCAAACTGTCAGTTCCTGCAAGTCATAAATGAGTTGGGGCAGCTATGGGAAAGCCCTAAATACTGAGATAATATGGAGAAGTAGAAAATTACCAGGAGGGTCATTACAACATCTGCTACTAAAAAGACTTTCGTCCGCAAAAGTAAAATATCAAGAAGTACTTGAAGGCTCAAACAGATGGGGATACTGGGTTCGCATCTTACTCTCGACCTCCCAAGTAGAGTCCTGAACTGGATGGTGCTTCCACTGGACCTTAACCACTGGAATCTCTCTAAAGCGCAATCACCTGACATCCTTGGCTAAAATAAGGACTGGTTCCTCTACGAATCTCAACCTCTCGTCCAACTGAACCGAGTCCCATCGAAGCATGTGAGACTCATCTGAGATGTAACGCCATAATATAGAGACATGGAAAATTGGATGAACAACTGAGAAATCTTGGGGCAAGGCCAACTCATAAGCTACCTCTCCAACTATCTAGAGTATATCGAATGGACCAACATACCAGGGGCTGAGCTTACCCTTCCTCCCGAATCTCATCACGCCCTTCATGGGCAATATGTAGAGGAAAACTTGATCACCAATCCTAAATCTCAAGGCACAAAGTCTATGATCAGCATAACTCTTCTGCCTACTCTGAGCTGCGCTCAACCTTTCCTGAATCACCCGCACCCAATTCAAGGACTCACAAAGCAAGTCAGTGCCACAAGGGATAATATCTGAAGTCTCAAACCAACCATTCAGAGACTGACAACACCTACCATTTAATGCCTCAAATTGTGCCATCTTAATGCTCGAATGGTAGCTATTATTATAAGTGAACTCCGCTAAGGCTAAGTGCTGTTCTTACTGACCTCCAAAATCCATCACACATGTGTGGAGCATATCCTCAAGAACCTGAATGGTCCGCTCCAACTGACCATCGATCTGAGGATGGAATGCAGTGCTAAGATCAACCTGAGTACCCAACTCCTCCTGACAAGTCCTCCAGAAGCTAGAAGTAAACAATGAGCCACTATCAGAAATAATGGACACGGGTACTCTATGAAGGCGAACTATCTCTTGAATGTAGATATGGGCTAACCTCTCGGCACTGAAGGAAATCTGAATCTGGATGAAATAAGCCAACTTGGTCAACTGATCTATGATGACCCAAATACTATCAGAACCACGCGAAGAACGAGGTAGACTAGTCACGAAGTCCATAGTAATTCGCTCCCACTTCCACTCGAGAATGGGTTGCGTCTGAAGCAACCCACCTAGTCACTGATGCTCGGCCTTTACCTACTGACAACAATGGCAAAGAGCTACGAAGTCTGCAATATCTCTCTTCATGCCACTCCACTAGTAAAGCTGCCTCAAATCTCTATACATCTTGGCTGTCTCGAGGTGAATAAAATATCTGGAGCTATGAGCCTCCCACAATATCAACTGGATCAAGTCTCCAACCCTTGTATTACAAATTCGACCATCAAACTTTATAATGCCCTCTTAATCTAGGGTAACCCAACCGGACTCACCCCTCTAGACCTGATCACAAATGTCACAAAGTTTACTATCCCCAAATTGGCGACTCTCAATCTTCTCAAATAAGGTAGACCTAGCCTTAACACTCGCAAGGATCCTTCTGGAGTCCGAAATATCGAGTCAAACCAACAAGTTGGCTAAGAACTGAATCTCTAAAGCCAATGGCCGCTTTGAAGCTGAAATAGAAGCCAGACTACCCATACTCATGGCCCTCCGACTTAAGATGTCCGCCACCTCGTTCGCCGTACTCGGATGGTATAAGATAGAGATATCATAGTCCTTTAACAACTCAAACCATCTACACTGTCTAAAATTAAGCTTTATCTGAGTCATAAGGTGCTGAAGATTATGATGGTCAACGTAGATCTCGCAATAAACACCATAAAAGTAGTGTTTCCAAATCTTAACTGCAAAAACTATTGACGCCAACTCCAAGTCAAGAGTGGGGTAGTTGCACTTGTGAACCTTAAGCTGCCTCGATGCATAAGTAATAACTCGGCCCTGCTGCATTAGAACACAACCCAAACAAACACCAGAAGCATCACAATAAACTGTAACCCCCCCTCCCCCCCCAACAACAAGAAGAGTCAATATTGGAGCTGAAGCGAGAAAGCTCTTGAGCTTCAAAAAGCTCAACTCACAATCCTTGAACCACTAAAATGAAACCTCTTTCCTAGTCAGTCGGGTCATAGGCGATGTAATAGAAGCAAAACCCTCACCAAATCGTCTGTAGTAACCTGCCAAACCAATAAAGCTATGAACCTTAGTCGAAGATATAGGTCTGGCCTAATCACGAATAGACTCAATCTTTGCTGGATCTACCATAATCCCATCCTTCGACCCCACGTGTCCTAGGAATGTAACAAAATCGAGCCAAAACTCACACTTTAAGAATTTGGCATAAAGCCTATGATCTCTCAAAGTCTGGAGCACAATCCACAAATGCTGCTTGTGCTCCTCCCCAATCCTCAAATTTACAAGAATATCATCAATGAAAACAATCACAAAGGAGTCCAAATAGGGCCTGAAAACTTGATTCATCAAATCCATAAACGCTGTTGGGGCATTGGTCAATCCAAAAAACATCACCAAGAACTCATAATGGCTGTACCGAGTCCTGAAAGCTGTCTTAGGGATCTCCTCAGCTCGAATCCTCAACTGATAGTAGCTTGATCTCAAGTCAATCTTAGAGAACACTGCCGCACCCTGAAGCTGGTCAAATAAATAATCGATGCGATGCATAGGATACTTATTCTTCACTTTTACCTTATTCAGCTACCTGTAGTCAATACACATATGCATAGAGCCATCATTTTTTTTCACGAACAAGATAGGAGCACCCCAAGGCAATACACTAGGCCGAATAAAACCCTTACCCAAAAGATTCTGAGGCTGAGAATTCAGCTCCTTAAGCTCTGTAGGAGGCATGCGGTAAGGTGCCATAGAAATAGGTCGGGTGCGCAGCTCAAGATCAATAGCAAACTCAATATCATGATCAAGAGGAAGGCCATGCAGGTCAGTAGGAAAAACATCGGTGAACTCACGGACAATAGGAATAGAATCAAGTGAGGGACTCTCAGTACGAACATCACGAACATAAGCGAGGTAAGACTCGCAACCCCTCGACACCAATCTTCTAGCCTGAACATAAGAAATAATACCCATCGGTGTGCCGCCGTAAGAACCCTACCACATAATCGAGGGTATGACAGGCATGGCTAAGGTAACAGTCTTGGCAAAGCAATCCAAGACCGCATGATAAGGGGATAACCAGTCCATGCCCAGAATCACATCAAAGTCCACCATATCTAACCTAATAAGATCGGCTCGAGTATCAAACGCTCGAACGGTCACCACACATGATCTATAAATCTGATCCACTACTAAAGAATCACTCATGGGAGTAGATACACATAATGACACATATAAAGGCTCCCAAGACAACTCTAATCATGGTACATAATAAGCAAAAATATATGAGTAAGTGGATCCCTGATCAAATAAAGCAATAGCCGGCTGGCGGCACATGAGAATCATACCTATAATAACAACATCCAAAGACTCTGCCTCTGGTCTACCAGATACCGCATATAAATGACCTCGCCCCCTACCTAGCTGGGCGTCTTACCTAGCACTCATCCTACCTACTTGAGAACCTCCTCGAGAACTATGGGGACCACCCCTGTGACCCTGAACACCACTTCTAGCTGGAGGAGGCACTGAATAGATTGGCTGAATACTGTGCACTGTCGGCTGAATCATCCCACACAGGGGACACTCTCTAGAGATATGGCCAAATACTCCACAAGTATAGCAAGGGCCTAAATCACCACTCGATCCAGAAGATCCGATTGACCCAAAATAGCCACCATGGCTAGAAGACCAAAAATATGCACCACTCGGAGACTGGCCACTGCTTTGTCCATAAGAATCACTAAGACTGGACTGATCTACGTCAAAAATCTGAAGTGCTGCCTGAACAGGCCTACTGGACTGACCCTGGTGCCGATATGACTAACATGGAGGTACCTACCCTGAGAACCTCTGCCTCTGAACTGTGAGCCTCTATGGCACCCATTGAAACTACCCTGATGATGTGGTCTCTTATCGCTTCCCCCTTGGGCTCGCGATACATCTCCTCCATAGTCCGGGCATAATAAGAAATCTCAATAAAAGACCTACTAGCAGTAACCAAACTCTGAGTAACCATGTGAAGAGGAAGTTTAGTCCCCTAACATAACACCGAATCCTCTCATATTCGATAGGCAAGATCGCAGTAGCATGTCTGGCTAACTTGTGAAATCGTGCCTCATGCTCGAGAACTGTCATAGAACCCTACTATAACCCTATAAACTGATCTCTCAAGCACTCACAAAGACTCCGGGGCATATACTTCTCCAAGAAGAGCTCAGAGAACTGAGTCCATATCAAAAGGGGACATCCAGCTGGTCTGGAATTAAGAAAACCTCTCCACCAATGTCTAGAAGCCAAGTCCAACTGAAAAGTAGTGTAATCGACCCCAAGAGCCTCAACTAGGCCCCAATTATGGAGCCTAACCTCGTAAGCAGCTAGCAACTCAAATGCATCCTTTCCTGGAGCCCCTGTAAAGCTCAGAGGAGTCAATCTTAGAAATCTACCCAATATCTTCTGCTCCTTAACAGACATAGCAGGTTGGGTAACTACCGGCTGAGCAACTACTGGCGTTGGGGGAACCTGATCTCTGGGTGCAGCAGGTACAAGATGTAGCCCTACATCAATACTACTAATCCACAGACTGTTCACCATCTGATGGTGCACAATTAACTAGTCCCAATAACTAGATCAAGGCATCTCTGAACAATGACGAAGAAATAAACCCTGGTGGAGCCTGGACTGCCCCCTGGTCCACCAATAGCTGGGGTGGATGAACTTATGGAGAAATCTCTGCCTCGGGAGCAATATCTGGATCTGGCGAAGGCTCTCTATCCCTGCCCCAGGCTGGGACTGCAACTCTAGCATGGCTGCGACCTCTGGGACGACCACGACATCTAGCCGGTGCCCTAGCAATCGGCTTGGGGTCATCATCACCCGTTATCATAGCTCGCGTCCTAGCCATGTGTGAAAGAGTGAAATAATGAGAACCTTAGAAACCAACACATAATTTATGCACAAAATGAATAAAGAAAGTGAAGTCATCCTAAGAATATCTTATAGCCTCCCAAAGATATGATACAGATGTCATCGTTCTGATATGCGGGACTCTACTATACACTTGCTCTTGTACCAATAATACCAGTGAACCTAGGCACTCTGATACCAATTTGTCACGACCTAAATTCTGAGTCATGATGGCACCTACTATGTCCCACCAGTAGGTAAGTCAAATCGTAGTTCGGAACAACAAGTAATGGGCTAAATGGTGGAAGATAAAAAAATTACCAGAAAATATCATATACATAGATAAAGTAGGGAGGGAGCAAAAGAATATCCCATGACCTAGTAAGGCCAGTACAAGAGCCACTAACCAAAAGAATAAGAGTACTAGTAGTATTGATATACAAATAATCTCGAGTGTAAAGACTATCCAAAATAAAGGAAGGAGAGGGGATCAACTCCGGCTCCAAAAGCTCACCGTATCTTTAGAACCTGTAAGCAAGCTGGCTGGAATGTCAACGACGTCTGCTAGTACTCGGATCTGCACCAGAAAAGATGCAGAAGTGTACTATGAGCACCAAAAACAACGGGTACTCAGTAGACATCATCGGGCGACTGGGCTAAATCATAATAAAAGTATAATAAAAATGTGAGGATGTAAAATAAGTCAAGGGAAAGGGGCAAACCTGGGAACATGCACTAACATAAGTAAATAATAAAGAAACACATGATACCAAAATTAAAGTAACTAAATACAACCCAACTAGGCCCCCATAAGCCTAGAGGGTACAAACAAAAGAAGACTAATCCAAACGAACCCACCCCTATAAGCCCGATGGATGCAATCAAGGAATATATCATTACCATACTTATGAACCCTTCCATACCATAACTCACCGGACTCGAACCGGTACCATAATACCATGAAATAATCCATAAGCACTGAATTTGAATCGGATTTCCCTCCTCATTACTCACCATGAGTGTAGGACTTGAATCGGTCTTTAAATGCCATAAATCAAGAGAATATGACGGAGTCAAACAAGTCTTTAAATTCCATAAATTAATAGAATATGTCAGACTCAAACCGATCTTTAAATGCCATAAATCAAGACCATTAACCTAGCCCCTAACTAGGTATATGCTATGTAATCTAAGGCTCAAGATTAAGGATAATGTCGCGAAAGAAGACCTCCTAAGTCTACAAGGAGCTATGTAATCTAAGGCTCAAGATTAAGGATAATGTCGCAAAAGAAGACCTCCTAAGTCTACAAGGAGCTATGTGCGATATCACAACCCCAAAGCATCAATTTACCTAAGGGAAGGGTAAATTGGTCGATTCTACATCCGATTTTACTAACTAAGCAACCAACCATAAATTCCAACCCAAAACTAGCATAATATCATACTAATACCATAATTAAGATCAATCTATAAGTAGGGTAAGCCTAGCTTACCTGGACGCCGAAGAAAGCTCGATAAAGTCCGCTAAAGTGGGCCTTTCCCTTCCAAGAAACCTCCGCATAATGCCACGCTATCAAAATAACAATCTACTCATCAATACGAGAACAACAATACCCATATTGCATATAAATTCATCGATTCCAAAATTGAGTCAAAAATCCCATGTGTGGTCCACTTACAGAATCACAAGTTTGAAACCGTCAAAACATCCCTCAATAACATTCAAAATCACAATAACATTCAAAATCAACTTATCAATGAACTAGCGTTATAAATTTAAAATGGGGAATTTATCGATAAATTAATGAAAACTTACGATTATATTGATGAGGAAATGTTTCCACGCACTCTCCAACTCACCCCGAACACCCACGTATCTACCCTCTCACTCTCTTAGCTCTTTAGGGCATTTAATAGGATTTGGGACTTGTGGAAATGAATGAAAATCGATTTTCATGTATTTATACTACTAGGTGTCCCTTCATCGTAAACGCAGGGACCCTATCCTGAATGCGACCCTAGACCAGAAGGACCCTTCGCGAATGCGGCCGATCGACCGCAAACGCGAAGGACAAAGCTGAGCCGGCCAGGTCGACTTACCCTTTGCAAACGCGAAGGCCTAAAGGCTTGGCCTTTGTTAACGTAGCCAAGGCCTCGTGAATGCAAAGGCCATTCTTGGCCTGCACCAGTTGATGCTGCATCAGCTAAACTTGGCAATTGCTAAGTTTTCGATCGGACCCTTGGGATTCGTTCGAAATCCCGTGAACGTAAATGAACTATGCTACCCCATGAAATTCGACATTCCGAACTCAAAGTCCCAATCAAAATTTCCATCCGGGATTATTTTGATGAAATGTGGGTCCCACACTCAAATGTCCATTTTAGTCAATATCTACACAATAGACCAAAATGAGTTTGGAAGCCTCGGGACCCGAACCAAAGGTCCCCCCAACCTAAAATTTATGTTCCAGAGTTGATGGAACTATAAAAATTCTACTGGATGTTTAGGCCTGGTAGCCAAATTTGAAAAGCGCCGATTTAAAAATAGGAAAATGACTCTAAAAACCAAATGAACTGTTTGGTAACCGAACTGTCAGTTCCAGCAAGTCATAAATGACTTGGGGAAGATATGGGAAATATCTAAATTCCAAGATAATATGGAGAAGTAGAAAATGACTGGGAGGGTCATTATAAAAATGATACCCATATTGCAATATAAAGTTTCAGGTCTAAAATCTGGTAAAAAATTGACCATTGGGCCCGTAAATGGAATTCCATAATTGAATCTGTCACGTGGTCCTTTAAAGGACAAGGAATGCGCGCTCAAAATTTGAGCACAATGATGTGCCATGATTTCATGGCACTTTCGATGCTTAAAACAAGAAAAATATGCAATAACTTGGGTATGTTTGGTAGGTATGATGTATTTTCTATTCTATCTTATAGGAAAAAATAGGTTTTGGAGCCAAAATGGAGAAGACAAGAAGAAGCATGCACTAGAATGAAGTTTTTGAAGACAAAAGAGCGGAGTTGAATTTCACCAAGTGACCCACGGTCATGACTCACAGACTGTAGGTGGACCTACAGACCGTAGGTCAAGTCCGTGAGTCAAGTTCTGCAGTTTTATATGGAGGCCTGATTCCTATGACTTGGACCCACGGTCCATGGTTTGAGTCCACGACCTCAAGTCACGGTCCGTGGAAAGTTGCTGACTTTTTTCTCCTACATGTTTTAGGATAGGATTCGTTTTGTATCTATAAACACTCCTATGTTGTCCTATGTTAGGGAGGCAATTATTACATTATTTGAGTTGACTATTATATTTTTTTGAGGTTCATAAACACATTGATCTTGTAATCTCAAACATCGATTCTACGGTTTTTATTTATATTGAGATTTCAGAATTTTATTCTTCTTATAAGTTCATAATTATGTTTTCATAATTGAGTTCTTCTTGTGTTATTGCAATCATGAGTAGCTAAATCTCTCAACTAAGGTTGTGTGAACCATGAGGAATTAACGAAATAGGTTAAGTGCAAAGCAATTCTGAATCGGTGTGACTGCATGCATTGTTATTTCCTTCGTTATAATTAATCTACTAATGGTTGAAAATGTTGGAAACTCGCCTGTATTCTAAACTTGCTCGAGAGAGAAGTAGAGATTGGGAAAAGGGAATAACAACTGAGAATTGAAGCTATCAACCTTCATTTAATAACTTGAGCCATAACAGGGATAGTTATCTAAGATTAAGAACAAGGGTTAGTAGCACGACACTCAGACACCGAGAGGAGAAGAGTGAAATTCATCTAACCAAGGTCGAGAGACGTTTAGATGAACCTATATTGATAGATTTTGCATGCAACGCAGCGGGACAGTTTGCCTGCACAAGTACCCGACGGAGTTAAGGAATCTTAGGGATCTCGGTCCTAGTGTCTTTCTCGTATTGGTCATAAATCTGACAATCAACAATTGTCAAGTACCCGACGGAGTTAAGGAATCTTAGGGATCTTGGTCCTAGTGTATTTATTGTATTGGTCATAAATCTGACAATCAACAATTGTTACTTTTACTATTTGTTTACAAAACCCCCCCTTTTACTTACTTGCCAATTACTCAGACAAATACTCGATAGAATTTCATCTTATTCTATGTGGGATCAACCCCAACCTATTTGGGTTCTATATTTGATTCAACAACCACGTTATACTTTCCTGGAGGTATAGTTTGGACAACATCAAATTTTGGCGCCGTTACCGGGGAATACGGTTACGGAGTTGATTGATCGTGTTTATTCAAGTGTTGGTTTGTTGAAATTGTTATTTTCCTACTATTCGTAGGGTGGACACCGGTGTATACCTAACATTAGGAGTCAAGGCAATCCCTTGATTCCACTTGATATGGAAATAGAAAGAATGCTAAGGAATAATAGAAGAATGGTGAATCACCTAAGTTGAGGGTGGCTATCATAGGGGTGCGTAGCTTGATATGGGTATGAAGAAGGGGTTAGTAAAAGAAAGGAGAACAAAGTTGGGTGTGAAGAAGAAAGAAAAGAAGTGAAAAAAATAGAGTCTGCAAAAGGAAAAAAAGAAAAATAAAATATTGAAATAGTAAAGAAAATTACACCCAAAATCTGAAAACAAATAAAAGAGAATTAGGGAGAATAAATTGAGTATGGTTAGAAAGTGGAGCCAAAAATAATGTAGTGTCTAGGAGGGTTGTGTCACCGTATCCATATGTACCACACCTATCTCCAAACCTACATTACAAGCCGATGAAAGTCCTATAGTGATCCTAGTCTAACTGTCCGAAAAACTCCTATAGTGATCCTAGTCCAATTGTCCGAAAAACTCCTATAGTGATCCTAGTCCAACTGTCTGAAAAACTAAGGCACAAAAAATAAGGGCAAACCTATGGTATTTCATACACATTGTTTGAACTTCTTTGTGTGAGAGAGTGTTTTGACCCAGTCCCTACTTTGATATTCATTGGTATAATGTGAGTGTATGGGACTTCTTTGTTGTGAGACTACATGGGTTGCATTGTTAGCTCCTATTTGTTCGAATAATGTCATTTGCATATATGCTTAGTTGTTTGTTCATAATCTGATGCCATCACTTGATCCCTTCTATGTCATGATAATATGCTGCATGTATACACACAATGGTTTTGACTTGTAAATAGGAGGGGGTCCAAATTTTTGGTATCGAAAGAAATGAGTCAACTGCCATAGGTATCTTAGGTTTCTCTTAGTTAAGCATCAAATGTGTTTGTTTTGTTTTGTTTACCTGAGGACATGCAAACGTTCTAAGTTGAGGGTGTTGATGTGCCATGATTTCATGGCACTTTCAATGCTTAAAACAAGGAAAATATGCAATAACTTGGGTATGTTTGGTAGGTATGATGTATTTTCTGTTCTATCTTGCAGGAAAATAGGTTTTGGAGGCAAACTGGAGAAGACGGGGAATAAGCATGCACTGGAATGAAGATTTTGAAGACAAAAGAGCGGAGTTGAATTTCACGAAGTGACCTATGGTCATGACTTACATACTGTAGGTGGACCTAAGGACCGTAGGTCAAGTCCGTGAGTCAACTTTTGCAGTTGTGCATGGACGCTTAATTCCTACGACCTGGACCCACTGTCCTTGGGTTAAGTCTACGATCTTAAGTCACGGTCCGTGGAAAGTTGCTGACTTTTTTCTCCTACATATTTTAGGATAGGATTCTTTTTGTATCTATAAATACTCCTACGTGTCCTATGTTAGGGAGGCAATTATTACATTATTTGAGTTGTCTATTACGTTGTTTTGAGGTTCATAAATACATTGATCTTGTTATCTCAAACATCGATTCTAGGGTTTTGATTTATATTGAGATTTCAGAGTTTTATTCTTCTTGTGAGTTCATAATTATGTTTTCATCATTGAATTCTTCTTGTGTTCTTTCAATCATGTGTTGCTAAATCTCTCAACTAAGGTTGTGTGAACCATGAGGAATTAACGAAATGGGTTAAGTGCGAAGCAATTCTGAACCAGTGTGACTACATGCGTTGTTATTTCCTTCGTTATAATTAATCTACTAACGGTTGCAAATATTGGAAACTCGCATGTATTCTAAACTTGCTCGAGAGAGAAGTAGAGATTGGGAAAAGGAAATAACAACAGAGATTTGAAGCTATCAACCTTTATCTAATAAGTTGAGCCGTAACATGGATAGTTATCTGAGATCAAGAATAAGGGTTAGTAGCGCGACACTCGGAGACCGAGAAGAGAAGAGTGAAATTCATCTAACCAAGGTCGAGAGATGTTTAGATAAACCTATCTTGTTAGATTTTGCATGCAATGTAGCGGGACAGTTTGCCAGCACAAGTACCCAGTGGAGTTAAGGAATCTTGGGGATCACAGTTCTAGTGTCTTTCTCATATTGGTCACAAATTCGACAATCAACAATTGTTACTGTTTCTATTTGTTTACAAAACCCCATCTGTTTACTTACTTGCCAATTACTCGGATAAACACTTGATAGAATGTTGTCCTATTCCCTGTGTGATTGACCCCAACCTAGTTGGGTTCTATATTTGATTCAACGATCGCTTTATACTTTTCTGGAGGTATAGTTTTGGCGACATCACACAGCGGGAGCTTGAATCGAGACCCAAATGGATGATTTCCCATAATTTCCCACATCCAAAGCTCCAACAATGGAGGAAAAAGCCCTAGAAAATGAAGGAAAATCAGGGGAAGAGAAAGATTTAACATTAGCAGTGACCGCTTAAGAGGCCAGCTGACCGCTAAAGCAGCGACAAAAGAGGGGTAAGGGGTCGCTAAAGTGGTGCCCTAGTTGCTTAAGTGGCGTCCGCTAAAGCGGACATGGACCGCTAAAGCGACCCTTAGTTGGTCGATAATGCTACTAAAGCGGCACAAGGCCACTAAAGTGACCACTGCTAAAGCGGCTCCCCGATTGCTTTAGTGGTTGCACCAAATATCAGCAACTAGCAAAATCACCAAGTCCTAACGGACTCTGATTGGAGGTTCGAGATTCATTCAGAACCCAACGTCCGCAAATAAACTATACTACGATACCAAATTCGATAGTTTGGACTCAATGGAACCATCAAAATTTCCATTCAAGGTCGTTTTGATAAAATCCCACACCCGCTATTCTATTTTTACCAATTTCCAACCAATAGCCTAAAATGAGTCTGAAAGCCTCGGGATTGGGACCAAGGGTCCCCCTAGCCTAAAATCCACATTTCGGAGCTAACGGCGCTGCTAGAATTCTCATCCGAGGGTGTTTACTAAAAGTTTTGGTCTAAGATCAATTTATCAATTTTAAAAGCTCCAAAATAGGGAAATGTTCTTAAAATCCAAACAAACTGCCCAAAAATCAAATCGACGGCCCCGATAAGTTATAAATGACCTGTAGCCGCTATGGAAAGGCACGAAACACTGAAAATAAGTGGAAACAGAGAAAATGACCTTAAGGGTCATTACAATATCCACTATTAACAGGACTTTCGTTCTCTAAAGTCAATGGATAGAAAGAGCCCAAAAGCTCGAAAGGATGAGGTATAGGGCTCACATGCTCCATGCAAGGCTCCCACATTAACCTCTAAGACTAACCAATCTTCCAAGGAATTTCGCTAAAGGTATCCTTTTTTCATTCACAACCTTACTTTGTTTTCCAAGTAACCAAAAACTTATCCTCAACAACCAACTAAATCAGACACGACTGAAGCACACAAACCTAAACCACAACATACTGATATCACATTGATACAGTACAACCAAGTGGATACTCAACTAGGCCAAAGACAACCCAAGACATGAATCATACGGCCAACTCCAAACTCAAATCTAACATTTTCTTGCCTTTCTAAGCCTGTTGCCCACTCTAAACAGCACAAAATCTCTCCGGCATCATCCGAGGCCTTCCGGCGTAGTAGCTTCACATTAACCTCAAAAGACTGAAGCTGACCCATAGAAAATTCACACGGACTAGCATATGAATAAAGCTTCACAAGGTTCTACCTGAACTCAAATGATTGTGACCAAAGTCTGCAATCTCTGCCAAGGCCACTAACTGGTCCCGATGACCCTCAAAACCAATAGTCATGAGTCCGAAGCACAATCTGTCAAAACCAAATGATCCGCTCCAGAATTCCCCACCAACTATAGGTGAAACCATGTTAAGCCCAATTAGAGTATACCTCTTCAGTTGAGTAGAAAATAACATTCTGATGAAAAATGAGGACCAAGGTCAAAAGTAGTAGAAACCAATCCCATGTGCCAATGGACTATCCCTCAGGTATCTATAAAAGTCAATCTATGTAAACTGAAGAAAACTAAACCTGTAGGTAATGAGTAAGCTTAGTCAGCCTGTCAATAAATGCTCAACTGAATCAACACCTTGAAGCAGGGATGCAACTAAGTTACGCAATCCATAGCTATAAACTTAACACCGGAGCTGAACCACTTGGCCTCAACTATCCAAACCAATCCTGCTGACGAGTAAGCATCCACACACCAAAATCTATCACAACTCTCAAGCCGTCATCTAACAGAGTCAAAATCAAAACTGGAACCAATGAGTCTTCACTATGTTTAAATACCCAAATCAATTTCACTACCAGAAATCAAGCATATACGTCAAACCAATATCACCTTCAGACACTAAGTGTATATACAATGGTCCCCGTAAGGGCGAAAGCTGAAATATTACCAAAGAACATTATCACAAATAAGAAAAACCACAAGCTAAGGATAAGAACAATCAAATCCATATCCGCTGAGGGCATAACATATCAAAGCATAACCAATAACTCACTAGGGCTATAACGAGTACTACTGGTAGCGAAATCTCGAGCAATTCAGAAAAAATATGATCTTAACCTGCATCTGGTCAAACTAATACTCAATCTAAGGCAACAAAAACTCACTCCCAAAATATATCCACTTTAGTTACCGACAACTGATGCACAAGCACATATCACCAAGCAGAAGCATTCCACAAAGTCAATTTAGGCCGAATAATACTGAAATAAGAAATTTCAGAATTCACCCCTTTACACCAACCTTAACTCAACTGAACCATGAACCAAATCGTAGAAAGAATGGAGTAACCAACTCAACACCAACACCAAGGTCAAGTCTACTACCAGGTGATAAACCAACCAAATCGAAAAAAACAACCTCAACTAACTAATCTTAGGAATGGGCCATAAAATAAGGGTCGCTATTACTAGAATCACAACCAAACCATGGAATGCCAAACCTTTTCTTCCCATAACCCTCTCAACAATCGATCCAACCTTGCTGACAGCAGGGAAAACCAACCAACCAAGGTTCTACCCCAAATGGAGAAGAATCATAAGAAGGGATACTAACCAGATAACACTAGTCTAGCCGTCTATCAAGTAAGGATCAATCAAAGTTAAAACAACAACCATAATAACAATAATATAAAGTGCAGGTGGCATAAAATAAAAAACAACCAGTGCCACTCTAGGATCATATCAATGCCAATATGCCAAAGGAAATAAGATTTACCCAAGTGCTAATACCCAAATCACGCACAATACCAATCCACTTCTAACAGAAAATATCTGTGGGGGTAGTCATGTATGCATAAGTTTACATTAATGATTACAACAATCAATGTAGTAATATCAAGGAATAAGAACACCGATGGGTATGAAAACCCCTACTCAATTCAAATTGAAACTAAAAGATAGTAAATCAAAATTGCACCTATATTGATGGAATCTGAAGCCATGGTCCCTAACCTGCTCGAAGAAGTACGAATCTAAATGTGTCATAAGCTAAGCATTTGAATGACCAACTAAAATACCAAGGGCTCCACCTCTAACCGAAGGTGCCACAACCCTATGAGACTGATCTGACTAACAACTAATCCGTCACTGGGGTCACTCTATAGACTAATGACCGATCTCTCTACAGTCGTAACAAATCCCTGAAACTCTAACCTAGCGAGAAACATGAGCTAACCCTAACTAGATGACCTACTCATGCCTGAGGCACTCTCTAGACCAATGACCAATCTCCCTATAGTCAAAACATGCCCCTGGAACTCTCTGATGCAATGTACCTACTGACGCAGAACGACCGCCACGGCCTGAAGACCTAGACTAAGAACCCCATAATACCTGTCAGGAACTCCACCTACTATGACCACCACGACCTATATGAGAGTCATCTATAATCTGAGGTGCTACCTCAATTGACCTGATAGACTACAAGTGATGCTGACTTCTGCTAGGAGGACCCTTACCTTCAGACGGGATACCACTAACACTATACTGCTGACATGAACTCTTACTGCTACCTCCATATGTCTCAAGACATGCCCTCTCCATAGTCCTCGCATGATCCACAACTTGAAGGAAAGTAGACCCAACTATTATCAAATGCTCCAACACCAAGCGGAGTGTTAAAATCAATCCTCTGATAAATCCACACACCATTTCATGCTCTGTAGAAAATAACATAGGATTATGTTTGGCCCACTCAAGAAACTCAATCTCATACTCTAAAACTGATAAAGAGCTCTGCAGTACACCAACAAACCTAACTCTGGCCTAAGAACCACTCGATGTACCAGCACCACCACTGACTGTGAAGTATCCATAAAAGGCTCTAAATCTCTAACATGGTATCCTAAAAAGATGAGGCAGCCACAAACTCTACCAGAGCTTGGGCTCGCCCCAGACCTACTGGCTGATGCTAAAGATTCTCAATATCAATCTCTAACTCCCTAGCCTGACTCTGAGCTAAAACTATCGAAGCACGCATAGAAGTCCCATCTGCATCTATTGACAATCTCGTGATGTCCATCTGAGAAGGAATGGAGCCAAAAGAAGTGCTTAGAGCTTTATAGAAGTACGAACACATGATAAGGAGTCAGGAATTGGGATTTCTAAAGAATGCCTAGTAGCTTCCAAAAGATAGGATACAGATGCCTCCGTACCAATTCGCAGGACTCTACTAGGCACTTTGCTCTTGTACCAACAACAACGGTGAACCTATGCTCTGATATCAATTTGTCACAACTCAATTTCTCAGGTTATGATGACACCTACTATAACCCACCAGTAGGTAAGCCAACCCATAGTCCGGAACAATGAGTAATGGACTATCAAGAGAAGAAGAGAATAGAACGAAAAATGAATTCAATAAAGAGACGAATATAGAGAAATAACTCCAAAACCTGGTGAAGTCAGTACAATAGCTACAAATAAGAAAAAAAGTACAAATTAAGCATAATGTAAATATATATACAGAAATGTCTCTGAAACATAAAATAAAGATCAGGAACAACTATGAATGTCAGGAGCTCACCCAAAATCTCCGATCTATGGCAGTTTCGCATTATGCATATGTCAACGGAGAGAACTCGTACTATGATCTGTAGGGTGCAAAAGTATAGTATGAGTACCAAACATAAGGTACTCAGTAGGCATCGACTGATTGAGCTCCAAAGATAATGCAAGTATAAATAACATGTAAAGCAGGAATATAAACTATAGGCAATTTTTAAGAAATAAAACATAATAATACTAATGGAAAAGTAAAGATAAACTACCATAGCCAACAAGTAATCAGGGACAAAGGTGCAATACTGTAAGTAACTAGTAAATATACGATAGTAGGGTGAAGAAAGAGATATACAATATACAATAGTAGTAGGAAAAAAGGAAATAATATACAAATAGTAGTTAGAGAAGAGTGGATATGCAACCACGCTATACAGATTACCAAATACGAAGGTACTACCCTGAGGGAGCTAGTCTAATATCATAGGGATCATAAATAATAAGGGGCTAACTCTAGCATAATCAGGGTCTCTAACCGAAATATGAATAATTATAAGGTAATCTAACAACGATAGTATCTTTCCATAATAAGAAGTAAGGGAACTCGAAAGCGAACCTACTACCTCGGGTACCAATCTGTAACCAACCTGCTATGAACTATACAATAGTAACCAAATAATAATGTAACTTACTAGCCCAGACAACCAATAATCTAAATGGGCCCCCATAAGCCCGGAAGGTATAAGAAAACACTCAGCAAATAGTAACCATAACCTGTATCTATACAACCCCCCATAAGACCGATAGATACAAACGCCAAATAATTATACTAGTGATAGGCAACACACATGAACGAATGAATGCAACGCAAACTAGTACTACCATACTGCCTGAGTTCCAAATCGTACCAAGTATATACACCTCCTTTGGCTCGTCGGCTCGCAAGGCAGGACCTAGGAATATTACCCTTTTTGATAAGTGGTCCCCAAACAGAGGAATCCATAGAGGACTTGGGATATCCGTATATACTGCCTGGTCCTAAACTAGTTCAATAACCATCATTACAAATCTACTCTATCCAATACCAGAGAGAAATAAGAGTATAGTAAGTGCTTGGAATCGAACCGAGACTAAACAAATATAAATCTGTAAATCCATTATCCAAGATCGAATTTGGGACTAAAATGGTATAATCATGTGGAAAGGGTCAGAGTCTCCCTCGACCAAAGTGAATAAGTAGTGGTAAAAAAGAGTGGATCAAGAATGGACCAGAATCAGCCTCGGTCTAAGTTTCCAAAGTAAGTTGCTTAATTTAAAAGATCAAAATCCAATTATAAGGGTGGTACGACTTCCATTTTAGAAGAATCAATTTTAAAGTGAAAAAGTGAGAATAGATCCCTTTTTATAAAACAGTAGTAAAACCAAGCTTTTAGTTGGAATCGTACCACTAAATAAGCGTAAATGCATATATATGTATGCATGCCATCACCAGTATCCAAATAATACAACCATACTAGTCTAAACATCTATAAACTAGAACCACATCCTTTTAAAGGATAGAGTACTAACCTGATGTCCAACTGGTATTGTAACCACGACCTCAGACCCAACAATATATAAATTAACAGGATATCAGCACCATAATTTGGGAAATTATGGTAAACGAGGGCATGAAGTTACTAGAAGGATCTAATAGAGGGATATCGTCTAATTCACTAAGTAACATGGTAAGACTTATACTAAAGGATCCTTCATGTCAATCTACTGTTAAACAAGTCTATAATCAGGTGTAATAGGATCTTATAATCACAACAGGTATTCTAGGTTGAGGCTCGAGTTACATTTCCAATCGAAATCCCCTAAATAGGTCAAGTCATGATACAACTAGATATAAACCTATCCTATAATACTTACCTAGCATGCAATCTATACAATACACAATCTCATAGAGAAGAGTAGACCGTAGCCTACCTCATTGCCAAACCGCAGACTCAAACTTGAACCGCCAACTAACCACTTGTCTCTACTCTACGATCTTCGAATTATGTCACGCTATCCAAATCATAATCTATAAGTTAATACGAGAAGAGTAGAAGAGTAGACTGTAGCCCACCTCGTTGTCAAACCACAGACTCGAACTGCCCACGAATTACTTATCTCCACTCTACGATCTTCGAATGATGTTGCCCTATCAAAATCATAATCTATACGTTAATATGAGAAAAATAATACCCATGATGCAATATAATGTTTCGAGTATAAAATTGGGTCAAAAATAGACATGTGGGGCCCATAAATGGAATTCCAAAATCGATTCCATCACGAGGTCCCTCGAAGGACAAGGAATGCATGCTCAAAATTTGAGCACAACAGAAGCTTGCATCGAGACCCAAATCAGCCCACAAGTTAAGGAATTTAATACCTAATTTCTAGGAATTTACAAGGAAAAGGATGGAATTTGACGGGGAAAAACAATGGAAAATGATCAAGGGGTGTTGGATTAGCTTACCTTAACCCCAATGGATGATTTCCCACAATTTCCCTCACTCCAAACTCCAACAATGGAGGAAAAAACCCTAGAAAATGAACAAAAATTGGGGGAAGCGATAGATTTAACACCAGCAGTGACCGCTTAAGCTGCCACTTAGCTGCTAAAATGGCTACCGCTAAAGTGGCTTCCACTAAAACGACAGCTGACCTCTAAAGCGACGAGTAAAGAGGGGTAATAGGTGGCTAATGCGGCGCCCTGGTCTCTTAAGCGGCGTCCGCTAAAGCACACATGGACCACTAAAGTGACCCTCAGTTGGTCGATAATGCTACTAAAGTGGCACAAGGTAGCTAAAGCGGCTCCCCGATCGCTTAAGCGATTACACCAGATATCAGCAACTAGTAAAATCACCAAGTCCTAACTCCAACTGTGGGTTCAGGATTAGTTCGGACCCCGTGCACACAAATGAACTATGCTACATACCAAATTTGACATTCCAGACTCAACAGAACCATCAAAATTTCCATTCAAGGTAGTATAGATAAAAAGTAGTCCCCACATCCACTGTTTTATTTTTACAATTTCCAACCAATAACCCAAAATGAGTCTGAAAGCCTTGGAACCTGAACCAAGGGCGTCCCTAGCCTAAAATCTACATTCCAGAGCTAATGACGCTGTCGAACTTCTCATCTGAGGCAGTTTATTAGAAGTTGTGGTCCAAGATTAATTTTTCAACTTCAAAAGCTCCAAAATAGGAAAATGGTCTAAAAACTCAAACGAACTGCTCAAAAACCAAACTGATGGCCCTGATAAGTTATAAATGACCTGTAGCTGCTATGGATATACAAAAAACACCAAAAACAAGCAGAAACGGAGAAAATAACCTACAGGATCATTACAAGACCCTTTAATATGGAGCCTTTATTTTCACGAGCAGTCTTAGAATGAACTAAATCTATTAAAAACATAATCTACAAGGGAACTAACAATACCCATGTTGACTATATTTGATTTGGGTCCAAAAATAGTTCAAAAATTGGCTCAAAATAAAAAATGATAAATCTAGAATTTTATTTAAGAGTCACATTTCCCATAAAAAGAGGAGTCTAAATCTGAAAATCCAACTAAAAACAAGTTGCAATCGGACTTTAAATCGAAGAAAAACCAATTTTATACTTTACCGAGTATAAACCCGTTTGAAATCAAAGATTTGAAGTTATTTTGAGATGAAATCATTAGGAAATGATGAAAATAGGAGTTTAGAGATTAACCAAGCAAGATTTATGAAAAAACCTTCCTAAAATCGCCTTTCCCGAGGTCTCAAGGTCCAAAAATGGTGAAAATTGAGAAAATGGGGAATTTGTACTGTTCAAGTGAACAGTACCTCACAAACGTGGTCCACCCTTCGCATTCGCGAGGGTCAATATTGACCAGAATTAAGTTTGTTCTTTGCGTTCATGGTCAACCCTTCTGCATTCATAAAGTTAACCTGGACCCATCGCGATAGAGAAGGTCCAGTCGCGAATGTGATGACTACGACCCGACCTGACTCCCGGAGTTACCTTTCACGAATGCAAATCCAGCATCACATTTGTGATGAAGGATATTTTCATTCTTCGATTTCATGTATAAAGGCCTGCTTTCACAGCAAATGTCTCATGTTCGTAGCTAATTACCCGTGTTCGCAGCCAAAGTCCCACATTGGCGAAGAAGGATTTAGCTGCACTAGATTGCAAAAAACCCAGCAATCTCATAAGTGTTGAAATATCTTTGAACGGACCCTCGGTGTTTGTTCGAGACTCCACCGAAATAAACCAGATATGCTACTAGGTTAATTTTGATGTTTCATACTTAATAAAACCATTAAATTTTTGAAAAAGATCATTTACAACAAATTTGCCCCCGGGACCTCTTCTAAGCTTATTTTAACTATTTTCTATTTAAGACATCAAAATGTCAAATAAAGGCTCGGGGCCCGAATTAACTATCCCACTAATATAAAATTGGCTTTCGGATCTAATGGAAATGTCCAAATCACCATCCAACGTTCGGATCACAAAATATTGGCCAAACTAAAACTAACCTCTTTTAAAAGCCGCTAAGGGTCTGGTCTCAACTCACTCAAATCACTTTCGAACACATCAGGAACCGTGCCACCCAACCCCTAAACTCACAAAATAGCATATAGGAACTACGGGGAAGGGAAAATAATCAAAACACAGAAAAAGGTAAAATTTACAACTACGATCGTTACAAATATACAAGAGGTGAATTCGATGGAGGAGGTACACTAGGTGCTGTTGATGGTGTTTTTGTTGGTCTTTATTGATATGCCGCAAAATTATGGCACTTTCAATGCTTAAAACGGTGAATTTTTACAAGTATGAGGGTATTTTTTCATGAGGATATAATGGTCTTTTTCTAGTGTTTGTAGGTTAAATAGGTTTAGAGAAGGAAAGTGCTGAATATCGGATAAAATGGCATCAGACGACCATTATCACAACTGTGGGATCTGACCACGATCGTACCAGGACTGTTGTAACATGAATCAGAGAAGGGTTCTCAGGAATCAATCAGATGAAAGCCTCCCATAGTCGTAGGAGCTTACCACGATTGTATATCCTTATCGTGGGAAGGAAACATGAAATCAATACTGTAAGAGTTAAGTGTGATGATGATCAGACGAGTTTCCCCCATGATTGTACCTAGAAGTCATGAATCCATGAGATCGTAGAAAGGAACTCCAGATTTGAAGTTTGTAAAAATTTGAAGTGATGACGATCAGATGAGTGCGAAGCACGGTCGTACTAGTAACCACGGATCATACTAAGAGCCTCGGACCATCCAAGACCTGAGAGATCACAAGTCCAGTGCTAACTACGAGCCCCAAAGGACGATCGTGGTATCCAATCACGATCGTACCTTTTTCTCATCTGACGTGATCGACTCAAATTTTCTGTTATGTTTAGGATAGGTTTTGTTTTGTCTATAAATACTCTTATTCATTTTTTTTGTTTTTTATGCTCTATTACATTCTTGTAAGGTTCTAAGGCATACTTTTGGCTTTGAAATTTCACAAACATCGATTTTAGGATTTTAATTCGAAGTGGGGATTTGGAGTTTATTATTTCATTATTGTAAGTGCATGATTATGTTTTCATTTCAGATTTCTTCTTGTGTTCTTGCAATTATGAGTGGTTAAGCACCACAACTAGGGTTGTGGCAACTATGATGGATTAACAAAGTAGGATTCATAGTAGGGAGTAATCTTCAATTGGTGTTCATACATGTATTGATTGGTTCCTTGGGTTTGAATGCTTTCTAATGGTGCACAATGTTAGAACTCACCTAATCTGTATTATGGATGAAAGGATGAGTATGGATGTGAAGAAGGGAATAACCAACAAAGACTTGGAGCTATCAACCTCCACTTTATAGCTTGAGCCGATAGTACGGGATAACTAATTTGGGATCTAAGGTAGGGGTTAGCAACGCAAGTTCAGGAAAAGGGAAAACTTACTTGAGGATATTGCTTAGACAAGAGCGTAAAGCTGTTCTAAGTATACATAACCTACCGATTCTGCATACTGGACACCGGGAGAAGTTACCAAAAAACTGCAGAACAAATCATGGCTCGGTTGATGGCTGAGGAGAATGCTAGACAGAAGCTGCCAGAAGAGTAGCTAGGGAGGAAAGAGCTAGACAAGATAAAGCAAACCTTCTAGCTGCACTTGATGAATGAGAGAGATAGAGAAGGCATAGGGGACAACAACTTTCTAACAGTCTCTGCCTCAATAAGAGGTTTCGGAGGTGGATTTGGACTATTTGGAACCTATGTAAACTGATGCTATCATTCCACCAGAATTACCTCCAGGGACTAAGTTTGATATCACGAGTGCCATGATTCACTTGCTGAACTTAAAAGGGGTGTTCGCAGGCCTCCCCACTAATGACGCAAATATGAATGTAATGAATTTTATTAGGATTTGCATATCTTATAATCTGGCTGGATTGACCAAGAGGCAGTCATACTGTGTCTCTTTCTATTCTCTTTAAAGAGAGAGGCCACACCATATCTAGCATAGCTACCACGGGGCTCGATCACTACTTGGAGTGAATTGCAGACTCAGTTCTTAGAAAGATTCTTCCCAACTTTTAAAATGTTACAGTTGAAGGATGAGATCTAAAATTTCAGACAGTTGCATTTAGAGGAGTTGTATGAAACTTGATTGAGGTTCAAGAAGAAGCTGCAGAGTGTTCCAAATCATAGGATGACTGGTAGGAACTTACTTAAGATCTTCTATAGAGCTCTAATTACTAACACCAAGGTTGTAGCAGACATTATTAGAGGTGAAGCATTCACGAGTCTGCGTTGGGAACATGCATGTGGGATTCTAGATTAGATCATAAAAACCAACCAAAATTGTCACACTCGGGATGTCGACAGACCAACAGGTACATATGCAATGGAGCATCCACAGAGCAGAGAGCATTAAATAAGACGGTAGCTTAAGAGGTAGCACAACTGAGAACTGAAATTGGGTTGTTGACTAAATAATTTGCAGCAGTTGGAGCTGAAAAGGTATATGCAATCGATTTACAAGGCAAGGCACCTAGGTATGAAGATTTGGATTCTGAAGAGGAGGCAAAATATCTAAACAGAGAGGTGGCGGGTTTTCGTGCCAAGGGCCAAGCGTCTAACTAAGACACTTGGAACTCGAGGTAAGGGAATCAAGGTTGGAACTACTATATAAACAACAATTACAATAAGTCTAGGTACAGAGATAGGGATCGAGATGGTGCTTGGAGGAGAAAGGACGACTACAAGGATAAGAGCGGCCTTTATGTTCCGCATGGGAACCGTGATGGTGGTTCAAGCAGTTTGAGGATGGAAGACATGCTTTATAAGGTTGTGAAAGGGGTAGATAAGATGAAAGACTACCTTAATAAGAAGATTAAGGCCTCATTTGTTTGCACTTAATGGAGGTCTGAATCTGAATGGTTCAAACCTTAGACCATTAAGTGCATTTGTTTTTATGAAGATTTTAGCTCTTAATAGGTTTGAATAGGTCTTAATTAATCAGATCTGAAATCAAGTCTTAACATCATTAAGAGGTATTTTGTGTTGGATAATATTCACCACCACTCTATCCACAATCAACATTCATCACCACTAATCACCTCTGCCACCGCCACCATTGTCAACCACAACCCACCTCTACCACCACCACCATTGTCCACCACCACCCACCTCCACCATTACAACCACTATTGACAACCAACATTGCTACAAATCATTACTATAAGCCGCTACCACACCTACCACCTTCATTATTCTAATTATTTCCACCGCCCTACCATCGCCAATACCAACGCCACCATTAATGCCAATGCCAACGCCACCACCACTATCAATAGCTACCTGCCAATCCCTACTACCAACCAACTCATCTATCACAACTGGTACCACCGCTAACTAACACTAACACATCATTAACCTTTACACATGCTTTGTCCACCACCACCACTATTGTCATTGGTGTCGCTACTTCTACCACCACTATCAAACACTACTATCGCTGCAGTCTATCTCTACTAACAACCATCTACACTATCAAAACTAACATCATCTCCAACTACCACCAACACATCATCAACCATCATGCATACATTTTTTAGCCCCCACAATCAACACCTCCAACTACTAACATCAACCAACTTCACATCACAACCACCACCACCACTACCAATCACCACCATCATGACAGTCACTACAATACCAAACATGTCTACCATTACAACTATCACCACTAATATTACTAGCCACTAACATTAATTATTACCACCACCATTACAAACCATCTCCATTATCACTAACAACTATAAGTGTTTCTTTTTTTTAATCAAGTAATAATTTTATTGTATTAAATTAAATATTTTTCTAATATATAATTAATTTTTTATTTGAATTGTATTTTTATTATATTTACAAATAAATAAATTTTGCACATTCAGAATTCAGATGTTGAAAAACAAATAGTCTTAATCATTCAATTTTCAGATCTAGAGACAATATCTTAATCATTCAGACATGCATTCAGATTTAGACGTCTGAATCTTAATAAAAATAAATGCAGCCTAAGGTGGATATTTTGAGGATAAATCTGAAAGTTGAATCACACGCTACCGCCAAAAAATTGCTTGAGCAATAATTTGGTCAGATTTCTGCGGCTTTGAATCAGTTTCAGCAAGGTACATTTCTGAGCAACACCATACAGAATCCGAAGAACGATAGTCATTGCTTGGTAATTACGACTCAGAGTGGTAAGATGACCACTAATCCACCTATGCCTTTATATGTCGAGAATGAGGACCGATAATTATTGATAATGAGAAGGTTGCTGAACCTGAAGACTTGGTGGTGGATGATAATATACGTGCAAAACACCAAGTTGATGAGCATGATGTAAGGGAAAGAAAAGGGAATGACAAAGAGGTCTCGAAAGTATTGACTTCTATTCCAAGACCTCCTTCTCCTTTTCCACAGAGACTGAAAAAGAAAACTGAAGAGGAAAAATACCAAAAGTTTATATCTATGATAAAAGAGTTGTCAGTGAATATCCCTCTAGTTCAAGCCCTTGAGCAAATGCCATGTTACGCAAAGTTTATGAAGGATTTAGTGACTAAGAAGAGGACGATGAGTTTTGAGCCTGTTGACAATGTGCACCATTATAGTGTAATAGCGTCTAGATCTTTGGTTGATAAAAGGATGACCTTGGAGCATTCACGATTCCATGTACTATTGGGTGTTTCAACTTTGCAAATGCTTTGTGTGACTTGGGTGCAAGCTTAAATCTGGTGCCGCTAGCAGTTTATAAATAGTTGGAGTTGGGGTCACCCAAACTGACTTTGATAATACTTCTCATGACGGATATAATGATGATGAAGTCGGTGGGAATTTTGTGTGATGTTTTTGTAAGGGTTGCATCCTTCATCTTTCCAGCTAATTTTATCATCCTTAACTATGAGGTTGAATTTGAGGTTCCCATTATTTTAAGAAGACCGTTCCTCGTGACTCAACGTGCATTGGTTTATATAGAGACTGGGCAAATAAAGTTTTAGTTGAATAGTAAACCGGTCACCTTTAATGTATACCATTCCATGAAGCAGCCAAAGGATATGCGGGTGATTTTTGTGATTGATACAGTTGACAAGGATAACTTAGTTGATTCTATTGAGGAGAGGCTTGGAATCGAGGCCCTCGTAGCATCAATCATGAATTTTGAGGGTGATGATATTAAGAGTTATGATAATATGGTGAGCGCATTTAATGGAAGGGGTTCATACAATTATGCACCAAAAAAGCTAGATCTTGACTTAAAGAATAGAGTGACCCTACCAGATCAACCTTCTATTGAGGAGCCTCCAATATTACAGCTCAAAGCTCTTCCATCTCACCTTTGTTATGCATTCTTAGGAGCCAACAACACCTTACCGATTATTATTGCAACAAATTTGGTAGATTGGCAAGTTGAAGCATTGGTGTCAGTGTTAAAGAGGTTTAAGAGGGTTATTGGATGGTCCATTGATAATATCATTGGGATTCCATTTGGGATTTGCACGCACAAAATCCAACTTGAACCAGATTGTGCGTTGAGTATTAAACATCAACGTAGATTGAATCTGCCTATGGAAGAGGTGGTGAAGAAATAAATCATCAAGTGGTTGGATGCGGGTGTGGTTTATCCAATTACAAACATCAAATGGGTGAGTCCAGTCCAGTGTGTGCCAAAGAAGGGTGGAATTACTGTGGTTCCAAATGAGAAGAATGATCTTATTCCTTTGCGGCCAGTCACTGGTTGGCGTGTGTGCATAGACTACAAAAAGTTAAATGCATAGATTAAGAATGATCACTTTTCTATGCCCTTCATGGATCAGATGTTAGACCGTCTTACTGGTAGAGGATGATATTATTTTCTTGACGGTTATTTGGGGTATAACTAGATTTCTATTACTCCCCGAAGACTTAAGAGAAAACCACTTTCACTTGTCCGTATGGGACTTTTGTGTTCAAAAGAATGCCTTTCGGTTTGTGTAATGCACTTGTAACTTTTCAACGTTGCATGATGGCGATATTTTCTGACATAGTTGAGGATACTATTGAGGTGTTCATGGAAAACTTCTTGGTTGTGGGAGATTCTTTTGAAGATTGTTTGGCACATCTCGCTAATGTTTTGAGGAGATGTAACTTGGTACTAAATTGGGAGAAGTGCCACTTCATGGTTAAAGAAGGAATAGAGCTTGGTCACAAGATTTCAAAGAACGGGATTGAAGTTGACAAGGCAAAAATTGAGGTGATTGAAAAATTATCTCCACTAATTTCTGTGAAGGGTATTCGTAGCTTCTTGGGGAATACAGGTTTCTATAGAAGATTCATCATGGACTTCTATAAAATTGCTAGTCTGTTGTGCAAATTATTAGAGAAGGAGGTAAAGTTTGTGTTTGATAATGCATGTCTAAAGGCGTTTGAGTGCCTGAAAGAGAAGTTGATTTCAGCCCCTATTATTATGTCGCCTGATTGGTCTATACCATTCGAGGTTATGTGTGATGCTAGTGGCATGACTCTAGGTGCAATCCTAGTCCAAAGGTTATATATGATCTTACATCCCATGTACTATGCTAGAAAAGTACTTAACCCCGCGCTGAAAAATTACACTGTGACTGAACAAGAGCTACTTGATGTGGTGTTTGCGTTTGAGAAATTTAGGTTTTATTTGCTTGGCATGAAAGTGATTATTCATACTGACCACCCAACTCTTAGGTACCTTATGGAAAAAAAGGATGCAAAACCAAGATTGATTCGTTGGGTACTTTTATTGCAGGAATTCAAATTTGAGATCAAGGACTGAAAGGGGACCGAGAATCAAGTGGTTTACTTATCATGCCTTGAGAAGAAGGCCATGCTGAAGCTAAAAGATGAGTATGATTGATGATACTTTCCTGGATGAGCAGGTACTAGCCGCATCGCAAGATTTGATTCCATGGTATGCAGATTTTGCAAATTATTTGTTGAGTGATGTGGTTCTTGAAGACTTGTCATTTCACCAAAGCAAGAAATTTATGTATGATATAAGAAAGTTCTTCTGGGATGAGCCATACTTATTCTGAAGTTGTGCCGATGGAGTGGTTCAGAGATATGTTCCTGAAGTTGAGATGATGAGTATCTTAGAGGCATGTCATTCATCTCCAGTTGAGGGTCATCATAGTGGTGCACTGACTACACACAAGATCTTGCAATGTGGATACTCCTAGCCCACCATTTACAAATATGCACACAATTATGCTGCTACACTAAAGAACATGACTCCCATCGAAAAAGACAAAGACATAAAGAAGTAGCCCCGATTGGATATGGTGGTTGTACGGGGTAAGGAAGTAGATATCTTCATTAAGGCCGCTTCTAAAGACTTGTTTGGAGATGCATTTGATCCTGTAGAAGAGACTCCAAAATATAATTTCTGGATGAACGATTTGAAGAGGGTGAAGATGTTTACCTTTGATGACAAGCTGATGCATTATAAGTAGTTGGCGGGCCACATTATGAAAGCTGGAGAGAATGCACCATGGGTCAACGGGGCAACAATATATAAGCATACATTGAAGTTCACTAGCAAACCTTGGTGGTTAATTGTGAGGCAACACATAACACCCACGGCCTATGACATTACATTGGGTGCCACAAATTCTTTTCTCGTAATAGCTTTCATGGAAAAATTGGAGCTGAATATCCCGCGGATCATTATGGAGGAGATCTGAAAAGGGTGCTACAGTTTAGCACCACTTTGCCATTCCCGTGCTTGATCACACAGTTGCTATAAGATTTAGGTATGCCCTCCATCCTGGTAGTTGATAGATTTCAGCATCCAAACAAAGACGACAAATTTGGCTATGATAAAAAACTTGTGGAACCCGGCGGTTTCATCCCGGGGGCCTTTTCTATATTTACCACCAGAGGTTGATGGGGGTGCCCTTGCTAGTGAGATCCCGACATCAGAAGCCTGTGCCACTTCATCTTCTTTGAGTCGGCTACAGCACCCTTCGGTGCCCATCCATATGCTCCAACCTGATGCACTTTGATTCCCACTGCTTAGATGGAGTATATTACGAGGACGCAAATATTGCATGATGCTCGGCTACAAAAGTTAGAGGTAAGGGTAAAGCCCTATGTAGTTGGCGAGATTAAGGTAGGTGTGCAAGTGGTTTACACCCATTTTGATAGATTCAAGAATCGGATAACAACTAAGATTTTGGAGGTACAGGCTCCAGATATGAGTGCTATTACTACTGACTTGACCGCGTTGAAGGAAGCGGTCAAGGATCTTACTGAGCGAACCATCCTAGTTGCACCTTCTTCACCTCTAGCCATGCCATCCTTGGTGGAGTTAGCAGTTGATGTGGACTCCTTAGTCCTATATTTTTACAGCAGGGTCCCGATAGGTGGGGGAAAGGATTCAGAGATTGACAAGATGGGCGAGGATTTGCAGCCCCAGAGGAAGAGAAGGAGAGGTAAGAATAGTGAGAAAAAAAAAAGAGAGCAAATGACAGTGCACAAACCTCCGAGGAAATAATTCCGAAGGGTGTTGAGATCCCACATACTACGGAGGTGGTAGTCCAGACTGATGGGGGTACAGAGATAGCCCCGTGACATCATTGAGTGAACCGGCCGCCACCGGTGCCCACACATGAGAGAGTGACCCAGCCACAGCCTAGGCCACGAGAGTTGCAGATACCGGAGAGGTCCTATCTCAGACCCTAGCAGGACACAGTACGATGAGCGTCTAGTGCAGCCCAGGTATGTTCCTTGCCTTAGTTTTCCATTTTCTACATTTCGTGTAATGAGGATGTTGCATGAATTCCAAGTTGGGGGTGCAGGTACACCACAACTAAGGGTTTTTGCTGTCATGTTTCTTTTCCATCGGTTGTGCTATCTTAGTTAGAACCAACATGTTTAGGTGTTTATTTGTGTGTTTTTGTTATCATATATGTTTTGTGAGGAACTAAGAGGAAAATAAAGAAACTTGGTGTAATCAAAATAAAATGCGCATCCAAAACTGTTTTGAATGATTTAAATAATGCCCGTCCTAAATTTTTTTGGATTTTATGCTATGTTGTGTGCTTACCTGAACTATTACCAATGTTTGGATCTCGTCATGGCATTAGAATTATGAATGTGATAATCTAGCATAACTTTGCATAAACTGAATAGGTAGTAACTGAATATATAGCCTTGAGCCAAGTGAGTGTGAGGTTTACTGAGTAGGCGTGTGTGTGAGGTATAGAACTTGTCTGGTTAGTCTCGCTGATGTGTAGGATAGGAGGTTAGGAAAAGATCATATGCCATTCTTCAATTAAGTCCACTAAAAGCTTAAAAGCCTACCGAATGAGTGCAATCTCCCTTGATCCTGATTTTGAGCCTAAGTAGACCTTTTCTTTGAACTTGGCTATTCATCTTCTCAATTTTTACAATGAACCTGCCTCAGCCCTGGTCCCTCCTTGGACACTGTGTACCTCAACTCAGGCAAATCGCCTAAATTGAGGGTGATTATTATAGGGGTGCGTAAGAATATTGGGTATGAAGAGCAAGTTAGTAAAATGAAAAAGGATACGGGTGCAATGAAAGAAAAAAGTTTGAAAAGAAAAAAAGAAGAAAAAGCAAGAGAAAAAGAGAAATTGAGAAAATAAAACCACACCTGGTGTTCGAAAAGTTAGAAAAAGGGAAAAGAAGAAAAGAAAAGTGGGAAAAATGGAGCCAAAGAGAGTGTATTGCCAAGGAGGAATAATTCATTGTACCCATACTACCCCCGAGCCTACATTACAAGCCCAGAAAAGTCATATAGTGATCCTAATCCAACCTTCTGAAAACTAAGGTAGAAAATAAGGTCAAGCCTATGGTATCAAACGCACACAACCTGACTTCTTTGTGAGAGTGAGAGATTTGTTTCCATTTCTGTGTTGTCAATTATTGCATATTCTGAGTGATAAGGACTTCTCTATTGTGAGGGCATAGGGGTTGTATTATGGTTGCTGCTTGTTCGGGTAGTGTCATTAGTTTAAATGCCGGGTTGTCCATTGATAATGTGATGCCATCTCTTGATCCCTTTGTGTTATGGTGATTGGTTTGTATATACACTTCACTTGTTGATTTTAAGGGTATTGGAGGGTGTTGAACTATGTTTTGATTGTTGCATGTTGAGGGTTTTTGGTGAAAATTTGGCTGCCGTAGTATTCTTAGTTTTCTCTTAGTTAAGCATCGTGATAGTAGAGTGTTTTTGTTTACTTGAGCACATGCAAACAGTCTAAGTTGAGGGTGTTGATGTGCCATAAAATTACGACACTTTTGACGCTTAAAATGGTGAATATTTACAAGTGCGAGGGTATTTCCATGTGGATATAATGGTCTTTTTCTGGTGTTTGCAGGTTAAATAGGTTTGGAGAAGGGAAGTGATGCATATTGGATAAAAAGGCATCAGGCGACCATTACCATGACCGTGGGATTTGACCACGGTCGTACCAGGACTGTCGTGACATGATTCAGAGGAGGATCCTTACGAATCAATCAGACGAAAGACTCCCACGGCCGTAGGAGCTTACCATGATCGTACACCTTTATCGTGGGAAGGAGACATGAAATAAATGCTGCAGGAGTTAAGTGTGATGATGATTAGATGAGTGTTCCCCACGATCATGCCTAGAAGTCACGATCGTACCATGAGATCGTGGGAAGGAACTCCAGATTTGAAGTTTATAGAAATTTGAAGTGATGACGATCAAACGAGTGAAACACGTTCGTAACTAGTAACCACGAGATGGTACTAAGAGTCGTACCATCCAAGACCTAAGAGATCACAAGTCCAGTGCTAACCACAAGCCTCAAAGGACGATCGTGGTATCCAACCACGATCGTACCTTCTTCTCGTCTGACGTGACCGACTCAGATTTCCTGTTATGTTTAGGATAGGTTTTGTTTTGTTTGTGAACAAACTTATTCATTTTATTGTTTTTTTATGTTCTATTACATTCTTGTAAGGTTCTAAGGCATACTTTTGGATTTGGAATTTCACAAACATCGATTTTAGGGTTTTAATTCGAAGTGGGGATTTGGAGTTTATTATTTTATTATTGTACCTGTATGATTATGTTTTCATATCAGATTTCTTCTTGTGTTCTTGCAATTATGAGTGGCTACACACCACAACTAGGTTTGTGGGAACTATGACAGATTAACAAAGTAGGATTCATAGTACGGAGTAATCTTTAATCGGTGTTCATATGTGTATTGATTGTTTCCTTGGGTTTGAATGCTTTTTGATGGTGCGCAATGTTAGAACTCACCCAATCTGTATTCTGGACGAAAGGATGAGTACGGATGGGAAGAAAGGATTAACCAACAGAGACTTGGAGTTATCAACCTCTACTTAATAACTTGAGCCAATAATATGGGATAGCTAATCTGGGATCTAAGGTAAGGGTTAGCAACACAAGCTCAGGAAAAGAGAAAACTTACTTGAGGATATTGCTTAGACAAGAGCGTAAAGCTGTTCTAAGTATACACAACCTACCGATTCTGTATACCGGTCACCGGGAGGAGTTACAAAGTATAAAGAACCTGTGGAGTTATGAAGTTATTGGGGAACACAATCCTAGTGCTTTTCCCATATTGTCACAAATCTGACAAACCAACAACTGTTACTATTGAAGTCTTTATTTACATAAACCCCCCTTTTTATTGGAGATCATTATTGATTGACTCAACTGCTTCTTGTTTGATATTTCAACCTATTCCATGTGGGATCGATCCCAACCTTGGTTAGGTTCTATATTTGACAACGACCACTTTATACTTTAGTTTGAGGTGTAATTTAGGTGACATCATTTATCTTCCTCTTTTTACTGGAGGCTCACCTTCTGATGGTGCTGGTGGTGGTTACTATAGATATAACTAGACGCAAAGTCCCCGTGCCAGCACGGGCCCAATATGTGTTACTTTATTTGTCTTAATTTATGTGGCATGGATAAAATTTAGAGTCAACTAAAATTTTTTATATGTTTTTTTAAATATTTTAAGTTTTTAATTATTGAGATTTACGTAATTTTCACGTAATACATGTTATTCCTTCTGTTTCAATTTGTATGACACAAATGAAATTTCGAGAGTTGTAAATTCAGATGGCACAAATGAATTTTTCTACCAATTTTTGAAATTGTCAATCAAAGTATAATTTAAAATATTTTTAAAAAACTTAGAGAAAAATTCTAACAAATAAATTAAATCAAACATACTTCTATCCATCCCTCATAGAAATGAACAAGTTTTCATATTAAAAAAGGTTGAAACTTGATAAGCAAAAACTTAGGAAAAGAAATAAAATGGGGTTCACATATTTATGTTAAAGAAAATCTGAACAAATAATGCATAGGGAAATCAGGGAAAACATGTAAAGAGGAAAAGTAAATGGGGCCCACATCATAGGAAGTTAAGTAAAACTTTTGGACTGAGTCAAAGTAAAAAAGCAAAATATGCCTTGGTTTTCTTGTCCCGTAATGAAAAAGTACAACCATAATACAAGCAAATACAACATGATTTAAGCATTATAGTGATAAACTACCTAAATTACCCTCGAATTCATTAAAAATTCCAAGAAGCACACATGATGACCATCACCTGTGTGCTCATTCACATTTCTACTAAGTAGTAAAAAGTGAAAGAAGTGATTTAGTTAGAAAATATCAATTCAAGTTAAAATAATACCTTTGGTCCGCATCTTTCCCTGCTTGAACCTGATGATTATGCCCTTACTGATGGTGTTGAACTTGTTGATGACGCAACACCTTGTCTTTGTGGAAACCCTCTCTTGTTGTGGCCTCTAGCATGGCAAATACTCCATGTCATGGCAAGTCCAGTTCTAGATAACTTTTCATATTTCTTAGTTTCACCAGCTTCTTTCCTTCTAACCTTAGATTGAATGCCAGACATATTTGTGATTTTTGGTGGTGCAACTATGGGGTTTGTATATCTAGGCCACATTATCATGTTTGTGAGTAGTTCAAGAACATAGACATAAGTTCGCAAGTAAATTTCCTTATTGTACCAGCTGTCAATGTAGTCAAGAAGATCATACTTCTTAAAAAATATTGCAGCTACATCATGTGCAGATGGTATGCCCTTTAACTACCATGCCCTGCAACTACACGTTCCCATGATAAGATTTTTTGTGTGTTGTTCTTTCACCTCAAACCCAGCAACTCCATTAAATTCAATTGTATAATTTATAAACCTATTAATGTTCTCTTCTAATAGCATCAAAGCATTGGAGAGAAATCACACTTTCACTATCATAAAAATATGAATTACCTGGAGATTTATCCACAGAAATTTCCTGAAAATTTTCATGCAAAACTCTAAAATTCCTATATTTTAGTATATTTTACCTGCGAAAGGTATTATCTCAAGAAAAGTCATAGAAAATTTTTGACGTCATTGCGCAAAATATTACCTGGGGAATTATGAGAGAAATTAATTCCCAAGAATCTTTTTCATGGTAAATTTACAGGTAAATGACTAAAATAAATTTATTTATTAATTCACAAAAAATCCCCAGGCAAACTATTTATGGATTTAGTTAGGGATAGTTATCTAGTACCTGGGAATTTTCTTATTTGAAAAATTAACTATAGATAACAATTCTGCGGATTTTATTACCTGGAGAATTTTTGGGAATATTTTATTACGAATTTAGCTGAGATCTTTTCTTGGAGATTTACATTGAAAATTTATTCCATACCCAATCCAAAGAAAACAACAAAAAACAACTAATCTAGAAAAAGAAAGTGGAAAAAGGAAAGTAAGCATAAAAAAAAAATTAGCATGTCTCGAAGCTTCTTTTCCGACTGTTGAGCTTCTCTTTCCCATCTATGCTGATGAATCCAGCTGCGAAAGGCTAGATCTACTGTTTTGCCAGGTATATTTAGCTAAAAGTATTGGTTGAATATTTACGTGAAAATTTTAATACATGATTTTTTGGGGGGATGTTGAGTCCGTAAATTTAACTAAGTATTTAATTTAGAAAATTTATTTGTGGACTTTATTACTAGAAAAGTATTTGCAAAGCTTAGCGTGCGGATTTTGAAAAGTTGTTTAAAACTTTTTTATTTAGTTTTAAGTAATATCAATAGTTCACTTGAAAAGGCAGTTTTTGATAAGTTTTTAAAGTAATATTAAAATTGAAAAAAGTAATATTCTGATTCAATATGCTCATTCTAATAAGGTCTTAAAAAGAAAATGTTTAAAGTAATAATTTAGACATATTTATTAATAACATCATCATATTTAGTTAATTATTTTAGTTAAAAATTATTTACATTCTCATCTGTACTTTAGAAATCAAACTCTCACTCAACTTTGAACATATTATCCTCTTCGTATGTCAATTATATTCTTTTAATGCTTATTTTGATCTTGTATTATCAGCCTTTGTCTTTTTCTTAGCTTCTTTAAAATTATGATTTTTTTAAATATATATGTAACAAAACCATCTATAGAATAAATAAATATTTTTTTCAAGACGAAAAAAGTAATTGCGTACAAGTTAATGATGTTTTGTATGAAACAAATGCTTAGAATAAGAAAACATAATTTTATTAATAACAATCAAAACTCTAATATCTATTTACATAGTGAAAGTAATATAGAGTGATAACTTTATAAACATATTTCAATGCGATGCATAGTCAATAAAAATAGAGATAAATTTTACAATAAATTCATAAGATTTTACAATTAATACCTAAGTTAGAAAATAAAATATCACACATAGTACGAGAATATGTTTTATAGATGAAATATTGATAATATCAAGGATGAAATAGATATTTCTCGTATAAGGGGTAGAATCTCTATTATTAAAAAATAAGGGAGGATTTAATTTTAGAAGCAAAGTCTAGAAATATAAATAATTTTCAACCTTTTTTTTATTGATAACAATGACATTAATATTTATTAATTTACTCAATTTTATGTCAAGATTTTATTAGATGAAAATTTAGGAGAACTTTCACCCAGTCTTTTGTGCTACGCTGGTCGAAAGCAACAATTTGGCTTTATAATGAGCAAATAATGTGCGCTTAAACAAATGACACGTGAGATCTTGAGTGGAAGCTAAGCCTTAGGAAATGAGGTAGTGTAATGACCCTTCCGGTCATTTTCCTTGGTTTTATGCATTTTCGACGTTTAGAGCTTTCCTATAACTGTCCCAGATTATTTATGACTTGCTGGGACTGACAATTCGATTTTCGGGCAATTCGTTTAAGAGTTTTATTACTACCGAACACGTTGTGGAGAATTTAAATTAAATTAAAATTTGTTAACAAGATATAGTTAATTACCTTTCGAAAATATTTTGATATTTATAAAATTCTTTAGTTATGATATATCTATGTTGCTTTATAATAGCTTTGTAACCTATTAATATTTTAAGCGGAGATAGTAAAACTAGATATGTTATAATAATCTTATTATTTTATAGAGGTTTTATTCAAAATATTTTTCTATTAATTATGATATATTCAAAATGTGAAATTTATTTTACCACGGACCTATGCAATACCCGAAAATACACATAGTGGATAAATAATTGAAGGGGAGGGGTGTTGCCACCTCCACTTTCACGTGGAAGTGGAGGGAGGTATATAACAAGGTATAGTAAATAGGTGGCATCAAATCACATTATGGGTATAACTTAAGAAACTTTGCATCAATCTTATCTTATCCAAAAATAATAGTTTACTTCATTGTTGTTGTCTGCTAATTGAAATTACATAGTTGCAGCATGTCTTCTCTATATGTATATTAACGTAATGAGCAAATTGTGGAGAAAAAATAATATATTTTGATACTATATTCGACCCCCGAGGGTAAAATTATCTACATAAAGTTATTCAAGCTCGGATTCTAGTGAGAGAAGGTTGGGATTGAGTGGGGAAGTGTCCGTGGACGTGTAATCATCGTTATTACGATAAGTTTTGTCCTTTTACGGTATATTTTTGTGTAGTGTTGGCGGGATTGCTGTTGGTGCTGTTTTGGATCTACATTTGAGCTTGGATTTGATAATATCTCTTGTGATTATTGGTCACTGAGCTATTTGGGACGTTGTGACGGGTTCAGTTTTGTGATTCTGCAAGCGAGACCCACGCGAGATTTTAGGTCGTTTTTCGATCTAGGGCAATATGGATATCATTTTTCATGTTTTGATGCATAGCTTACTATTTTGATAGTGTGACAGCAGTCTGAGGCCTCTCGAAAAGGGGAAGGCTCCTGTTTAGCAAGCTTTGGTAGGCGTTCGGCGGCGTCCAGGTAGGCTAGGCTTACCTTATACCTAAATTGAGTTTATTTATAGTATTTGCATGCTATTATGCTAGTGTTTGGGATGGTAGTTGTAGATTGACGTTGGCTTGCTATGATTAGGCCTTTAGGGTCTATTAGGGCCCTGTTCGGGTACGTTTCGAGCCCGTTATCCTCGTGGTGTGCCAAAGATGACCTTTATAGGGTTGGTTAATGTTGTACTAC